>CM028130.1:516610000-517810000 GCA_016271365.2 Neoceratodus forsteri | reverse complement strand
GAGCATAGTAGTTTGCAAGTAGTGGAATAGCTAGACTGCTATGGGGGTCTGGGCATTTACTGTAATTGAGTCAGTTAACTGTGATGTAATGAAGCTGTTATTTGCAGTCTGTCATGTCATTGTAAAAAAACACACAGGAAAAAAAACTTTTACTATCATAAACTGTGAAATGCTCAACTGCTATTCATTTGTTAAGTGTGCATCACTGGCCTAATAGGGAAGGGACAGTAAGATAATCTTTATTGTAAACTTCAGTTCCATTCAGAAAGAAATGCATTGAACTGCTCTCTCTCTCTCTCTCTCTCTCTCTCTCTCTCTCTCAGCCCCCTAGCAACGTGATGGGGAGAGAGAGAGAGGGAGAGAGGGAGAGGGAGAGAGAGAGAGAGAGAGAGAGAGAGAGAGAGAGAGAGAGAGAGAGAGAGAGATCACCATAGTAGTAACAAGTCAGTCTGACAGATCTCGTCTTGTTCTGCTTTGGTAAGCTTTTTTTAATGGTACTGTGATACTGTTTGAATCTTGTTGAAACTTCTCAACAAAAATTAACTGCAAAAAAGTACTGCCTCATATATATTCTATGGCCCAGATATTCAAAAGGGTTGCGCCTGCTCAAGTCCGAACTTGCTCCATCATGCGATATTCAGCAGGAGGCAGTTGCGCCACAGAAAACATTCCGAGCAACAGTGCAATGCAAATGAATGCATGCTGAACTGGAGGGGGAGGAACCATGCATAAACTGCACAGCCCGATATTCAGCAGGGCTGTGCAGAGTTGTGCAGGCACAACTCCCAACCTGTGCCTGCACAACTTTGAGCCAAAAAAAAAGGTTTAAGTCGAGGGCCACCCACAGGTGAGCTTCTGCATTGCAGGGTGCAACACAGCAGCTGCCACCTGTGGCTGGCCCCCAACCCAATCCCCTGTGCCCCCCCGCAGCCTGATCCAAGGGCAGGCGATATGAAATCCCCACTGGCCCGATTGGGCATGGTTTAAATTCCCCCAGCAGCCCGATCGCGGGCAGCAACGTGGCTCCCGAATGTGTCCTGGTGGTCCAGTGGACCGTAAATCGATCGTGGAGCGGTAGTTGTTTAATCAACCCCTCCTCCAATTCATCCCTGGTGGTCAGTGGACGAAAAGCCCGATGCGGGCAGTAGTTGTTAATAACCCCCTCCCGAATTCATCCCTGGTGGTCCAGTGGCACATCCCGATCGTGGATGTAAATGTTGAACAAACCCCCAAACATAGCCCTGGTGGCTAGTGTCCCCCACCCCACCCACCTGGACCACCACCGCTCCCCGGCAGCTGGTGGGTGGCGCATCCCACCTCGCCTGCCGCCTGCCGACTGACTGCCGGTGGTAGCCAAGTGCAGTGGTGCAGGCAAGAGCCAATGGGTGTGCAGTCATACGACATGACGGTCCAGGTTGTGATAGATACATTCATTCATTCACAAAACTGGACTGTCTTGTACGGATCTGGGCTGCACCGTTAGCTGGCTCTGCCTGCACCAATGGCAGTCAGTCGGCGGGCGAGGGGCGGGCAGGCAGGATGCTCGCCGCTCACGCACTGCCGGGGAAGCGGGTGGTGGGCTTCGTGGGTGGTGGGTGGGGACACCAGTCACCAGGGCTATGTTCGGGGTTTGTACAATATTTACATCCCACGATCCGATGTGCCACTGAACCACCAGGGATGAATTCAGAGGGGGTTATTACACAACCACTGCCCGTGATCAGGCTTTTCAGTCCACTGACCACCAGGGATGTGCGCTGGGGAGCTATTGCTGCCCGCGATCGGGCTGGTGGAGGGTTAAACCACCGCACGGGCCAGTGGGGTGGTGGTGGGATTCTACACTGTTTGCCCATGATCGGGCTGCAGGGCATCGGTCCTCGACGGCTGTCCTGGCAGGGCACCAGGCGCAAGTCCTCGATCGGCGCACCTGCATGCTAATGGCATGCAAATGGGGCTGATAATCGATGCAAATGGCCCCTGCACCTTGCATGAATTATGGCCCCATTTGCATGTCACCTTTGAATATGGGATTTTAGCATGGCACAATGGTACTTGTGCCACACCGCAAGTTGAATGCTCCACTCTGACAACTTCTGCGGTGGCGAGGTTCCACTGCGCCATGCACAGTGGCTGTGGCCAGGGGATGATATTCAAAGGAGTTGCTCAAGGGCGCAACTCCTTTGAATATTGCTCTGGACACACCCCTATGCAACTATTTTGTGCAGCGCAAGGGCTTGCACCACAAAATAGCGCAGTTTGAATATCTGGCCCTATATGTATTTTAACTTAGTGCTAAACACACACAACCTCATATATACACATATACAGTACATACACAGTTTAATGTTTGAACATATTGTTAAATACAATTTATGAAGCTTATACTTTACTCTGGAAAAATATATTGAAAGACCACTTCAATGACAAAACAATGCTTCTTTTTAAAACAGCAATCAAAAATAAAATGACATACATTGGATATGGGAATACTGATTTAGAGGTGTTCAATTTGACTGTTCTAAATCTTTTTTTCGGTAGTTAATGTGGGACAGTCAGCAGGGATATCTGCAGCAAAATGAAAGAATTCTGTTGGACAATGAGGCACGCTGTGATCAAATATCCCTTAGGTTATAAACAAGTATTTTGGAGTTGAGTATTTTTTCTGCTCAGTTTTATTTTAAACAGAAATTTTAACCAAAGCCTGAGATTTATTTTACAGTATTGCTACAACTATAGATCGAGCTCTCTTTACACTACTATGTTTGTTATGCATGTACCTTCCCTCAAAATGTATGCATTTACTATCCTCCTGTATTAAGACTTTGGTAATCCGTTGGTAAGATTAGAGTGATAATTTTTTTACAGTATTGCTACAACTGTACATTTGGACCTAATTAGATTATTGTTTATTATGCACTCAACTTGATGTGTACATATGTGTATCCAATGCGAACATTTCAGTAAAGACTTTTATGGAAAAAAGCCTGGACTTGCAAATGTGTATATTTTTAAACCATCGTGTTTGAATATGTTTAATCCACTGTTATGTGGAACCGAAGTTCAACTATTTGCACTTGTTTTAACAACGGCAAACAAAAAAAAAAAAATTCTAATAATATCACAACATTACCAAGTGTTCAGTCACGTGCAAATTAACGTTCTGTGTGTTCCTTTCTCTAAATTTGCATTTATTAAATTCATGAAATAGTTTAAAATAAGAAGGCTGCCCTCTGCTTCTAATGAATTTCAATCGGCGTCATTCATTGTTTTAAACCACAGATCGAATTCAAGGCCACTGTATTACCTTGTTCTGCTGGTAGTAAGTACTATGCATTATTTATTGCAATTTATCAACTAAAATATAAAGGGAGGACAAGTGACCAAATAAACTTGCTAAGACTGCCAATTGTTGTAACTATCACTCACTGACCTCTGATACCCTACTGTACAATCTTTCTTTCTTTCTTTCTTTCTTTCTTTCTTTCTTTCTTTCTTTCTTTCTTTCTTTCTTTCTTTTCTTTCTTTCTTTTGCCTGCTTTAGCATTGGAGGAATTACAATCCCGTTTGACCTCAAATTTAGGCTAGTTGGGGGTGAAAGGGGGAGCTAAAAACAACAAAAATCACCCACCTATGACCCGTGGAAGTCTTGCTGAGCAAAATATAAAATCCGACTGAATATGCTGAAAAGGGGGAAAAGAAATACGGGGGGGGGGGGTTGTCGTCTAAAGGAATTCCAGTGGGATGGTGGACAATGTATGAAAAGAGCTCTTGGCTGGAAGATGGAATCTTGCTTGAATTTCCTTTAAGGCAGAAGTTGTGCTGCTGCTGGAAAACCCTGTATCGTTTTTTCTCTCTCTCTCTTTTTTTGCTGAGATGGGTCTTGCTGCATTCTGTTCCACCCTTGAGATTTTTCCCCTTGTACCTGCTTTTGCTGCAGAGTAAATCCAGTCAATTAGAACCAACAGGCGACCGGAGGCTCTATAATCACAAATTTATGGGTAGATGACGTGCCTCCTCTCTCCCACAATGGTGCTAGTGACATTAACCAGAAAATTGATGAGAGAGAGAGAGAGGGGAGGGGGAGCAAAATGTAATCTTCTCCACATCCCAGGCCACTTCTGCTTGGAGTTTGGGTGGGAAAAAGAAATAGTGGGACATATGCTGTCCCCACAGTTTGGTTTCAGGGACGTGACCCCTTTAAGACATAGCAGTGTTCTCAAACCCCCTTTTACGATTATTATTACTTATACACCTAATTACCTACACAGACTTGCCTTTTGTTTCACATTGACCTTAATTTAGATTTGCCTCACTTCTCTTGAAGTAAATTTATTTAAATGTCAATGCACAATTTATGTTAACACACATTTTTTCTTTTACTTACTTGTTGGCACTAAAAAATATTGCCTGTCCCCAACACCCCCATTTTTAAACTATTTTGCACTTAAGTAAACTTGACAGGGCTGAAAAAAAAAAAAAAAAAACCACTAAATGGAGATTATTAACAATCCCTCCTGTCCCCGAACTCTCCCATCGCCACAGGACAATGCCCAACTACTTCATGATCATTGAACACTTTTTTATTATTTTGAAACCTGTGACTTTCCAAAAGACTGCATGTTACCACTCTTGAAACAACAAGCCAACGACTCATCCACCCTCAGGCTCCTTTTTCTGTTTCTTCCAACAAATAATCATAAAAAAAAAAAAAAATGAAAACACGTACGCTTCGGTAGAACTGAAAAAAGCTTGATGTTTACTGAAAGATCTGCAGCTTTACCTTTGGCCTCAGAGCTGACAATAGCACACAATAACAGTTTTTAAAAAAAAACGATCTAACTAAAATGATTTTGGTGGTTTTGCTTGCTAAATAGTGCTTTCCCCTTAAAGACTCTGAGTGGTGAACACCTACGCTGCCACCACTGATTGCAGCGGTGGTTTTCTTTGAACTGAAGACCACTGCTATCATACACAGCTCCCGCATCCATTGGTGCAGGATGGCCACGCCTGCTCAAAGGAGCACTGCATTGCACAGGAAAGTCACACCTCCAAAAAGTCCTATTCTTCCAAGACGTTCCTTGCGCATACGTGCAAGCGAACATAAAAATGTATCCAAACAAACCAATATACAAAACTTATTAAACAGATAACCATTTAACCTAAAACCATAAACATGAACTCCAGTAAACATAGCGAAATCCAGCAAGTCCTATTCCCTATCTACCAGGGGCAGTGAGACCGGTTTCCACCTGTCCTCACTGGGTGGCAACAGGGATGAACCAATGATCCAAGGAGCATGACACTCCCTCACCCCTCCTCTTTGCCTTCCAAGGTTGGGGGGGAGACCTCCCTTGAGGGGTATCACCATTGTAGCACACTGGGCTCTCCAAAAGAAGGAGGAGGAGGAGGAGAAGAAGCAGGCCATGTGAGCCAGGGGGCCAGTAATCACACCAGACATCATACTGAGCCTCTAGATCACAAGATCATGTGTGGAGAGACAATGAAAAATGTGTGGGCAGCTACCCACCTCCCCGGACCACAATAAGAACAGAAAATCAAAATATTAATTAGCCTCTCTTTACATAGAGTAGGCCCAGAACCCTCCAAAATGACAAAGAAACATTCATAAAAGTGAGCCATTAACTAGGTTGACACCCCAGAAAAATGATCACCCCATCCCCAAAAGGCAGAGGAGCAGATAAAACAATACCAAGCTGTATTAGCAGTCACAAAGTAAGCAGACATTTAGGGCTGATACCAGGATTAGTCACTCTTTGATTTCCCACTAAGATATAACCATCCAAAGAGAAAAAAGAAAGGAAAAAAGAAAGTAATTTTAAAGGGTTTGCCTAATGTGAGTGCAATTATTCACGCAGTGGGGTCTCAAAAAAAAAAAAAAAGGCATGTTGAAAATGTGGGCCAAAAATATCCAAAAATGCTCAAGATATGCCATTAAGTTCAAAACCCCACTGAAATACATTGAAGCGCATACCTGTTTCT
Organism: Neoceratodus forsteri; assembly: GCA_016271365.2. Classification (NCBI taxonomy): domain Eukaryota; kingdom Metazoa; phylum Chordata; order Ceratodontiformes; family Ceratodontidae; genus Neoceratodus; species Neoceratodus forsteri. Next base: position 517,804,000 of record CM028130.1, on the reverse strand, counting down.
TCAGTTCATGGTCCGGCTTTGAAGAGTGATGACGTGTCTGTGGTCCAGAGAGGATTACAGCGTTGGACTCCAGATAGAAACATGGAAACATAGAAGTTGATGGCAGAAGGAGACCGCTAGGTCCATCTAGTCTGCCCATTTATTTTACATCTATTTTGACACTCTTGTTGCCTTTTGTAGTCAGGGCTCCCTTGTATCTATCCCATGCATTCTTGAATCCCCCCACAGTGTTGACCCCCACAACCTCTTGGGGCAGGCTTTTCCAGGTGTCCACCACTCTTTCCATGAAGAAAAACTTCCTGGTGTTGGTAGAGAACCTCCCTCCTTGCAGCCTGAATTCATGTTCCCTGGTCCTGAAGCCCTTCTCAAAGTGAAAAAGTTCCTGTGCCTGTACCTTGTTAAAACACTTGCTTGTTCAGAATTTTCTCTGACAGCAAAAAGGAATTGTAGTACAGAATTGGAATACAATAAGGAAAACAAATTGTGGAAACCAGGTTCATTCAAAGAGGCTACAATAGAAAGGTGTTACAAAGAACACGAGAGCAGCCAATATTTCCAGAGATGTTATGTTAGAACAAAAGAAAGAAATGGACCAATCGTAAGTTAACATTTATTTTAGTACACCACACAATCAAATTATGCCTCAGATCAAAAGCATACTTTTAGGTAATTGGAAAATCTTAGAGCAGAATCCTACAACATCTGCTATTTTTAAGCGGAAACCATTTGTGGTTTAAAAAAAAACCCAGATGATTAAAGATAAACTAGTGCATACTCAGCACTATCAACAGAAACCCCAAAGTATGCAACTTCTGCTATGGGATGTATCCTTGTGGCAGATGTATGTCATGTAGGAATACATCCAAATAAAAGTATACAAGCATCCCCATACAGGTAAAGAATATAAGATAAGATAAAATCCCATATTATCTGTGCCGCAGTAGGGGTTATTTATTTAATTCAGTGTCCTTGTGACTAGTTGTATATAGGATAGACACAGAGGGAAGTTAAGGTTAGGATATTTGAACATAAAAGTAAGATCAGTAATATAGATGACACACCGTTTTAATGAGAGAGGTCACTCACCAATACAGATCAGATTCTGGGGTTTAGAACATGTTAAATAATCTATCAGACGAGGGGACTATCAAACCCTCATCAAAAGCAGGGAAATGTTTTGAATGTACCAGATGGGAGTGATTGAAGAGAAATGGGGTTTAAATGAAGATGTGAACTGGCAGTCCTGCTGGAAAACATAAGGGAAATAGTAGAGAATTGTTCTATTTCACCTAAATTCAGTAGATACAGAACTTGTATAATAAAAGGCTTTTGACTACAATATTTTATGTTACAAACCCTTTATAAACAATTTTGTACCTGTTAAAGACTCTATTCGGAGTTGAAAGCCCTAAGAAATGTAAATATAATCACTCCTGTCCTCTCTCAAAAAGAGGGATAAAGCCTGGAACAAAGCTAAGCTAACCCAGTCCCCATCGGACTGGGTGGAGTACAGAAGACTCCGAAACCTATGTAAGGTTTCCATCAGATCTGCTAAGGGCAATTACTACCATCAGCTCCTTAGTACCTCTGTCAGTGACTCTCATGGTTTTTGGAGTCATGTTAACACCATCATAGGGGAAAAACAAGTGCAATACAATCTCCAGTATGGTCGTGGATGGTTGCAATTTGCAATAACCTGCTCACTAACGCCGAGGCTCTAACTCCAGATTCACTGACCTCTCCTCCTATACTGCACCTCCTGGGCCTTTACCTGTCACTCCGCAGGATAACCTTAAACCTTCCAACCCATCTTCCACCCTTCACCCAGTCTCTAAGAGTGAAATTGTACGCTTACTTAAGTCCATCTCTCCTGCTGGATCAGCAGGGGCAGATGGACTCTTACCAAAATTCCTTAGAACCGTTGCACCATCTATAGTCTCTCCAGTGACTAGACTTTTCAACCTGTCTCTTCTTACAGGACATGTCCCTTCCAACTGGAAGATTGCTCAAGTTGTACTGGTCTACAAAAAGGGGGATGTCACTAACCTGGCTAACTACCACCCTATTGCCATCCTCTCCACCCTCTCTAAAATACTGGAGAAAATTGTTGCTACCCAGGTCTCGGATTACCTCTGTTCCTTTAAACTCCTCACCCCTGACTAACATGGTTTCCAACGTGGGCACAGTACATCTACTGCTCTCATACAGTTTACAAATGATGTCAGACTCGCTATGGACAAAGGCTGTCTCACTGGGGCTACTTTTGTTGATCTTACAAAAGCATTTTATTTAGTTGACCACCTGCTGCTCCTATCAAAGTTGTCATCCCTAGACTTCTCATGCTCTGTCACCACCTGGTTCCAAAATTATCTTTCAAAGTGGCTACAATTTGTCCAGATTGGAGATGCTAAGTCCCCTCTTGCTCCTACTCGGATCGGAGTGTCCCAGGGTTCGATTCTTGGTCCTCTCCTGTTTACAGTCTTCGTAAATGACATCCCACCAATCACTGGTGCTTGCTCGGGTCTGCTTTATGGAGATGATCTTGTTCTTTACTCATCCTCCTCAAACCTCTCAGAGATCAACCTGAATCTCAATAGTAACTTCAATACCTTTCAGAGCTGACTATTGCAAACAAGCTTGTCTTATATAAAAATAAAATGGTGACTATGCTCTTCAGTTCAGGTTCAAAAATTCGGTCCTGCACCCAGCAATTAAATAGTAGTAGTAGTAGTAAAAAATTTTTATTCATACAAAAAATGAATAAGGATATCTCCACTGAGCCGAAGCTCCTTTACAGTGAGATCCAGGTGTCATTTCCAGTTACTCTTATAAGTTAACAATATATAATGAAGGAAAACACATATACACTATAATTATACATCAATAAATATAACACAGTTCCACATTAAGTATCAGAGCACTTTATGGCTCTCCCCTTAACACAGTTACCTCTTTTAAATACATAGGCGTAACCCTTGATCCTGCCTTGGATTTTGACCTGCACCTAGCCTCAGTTATTAAATCTGTCAATATTCAACTTGGACTGGCATATAAGGTGAGACATAGCCTAACTTCCATGGCAAGGATGGCCATTGCTCAGGGGATCCTGAGACCCAAATTGGTGTATGGGTTAATAGCCTTTCCAGCAACTACTGGAGGGCTCCTTCGAAAGTGGGATGTCTGCTACAACAGCATTTGCCATTTTGCTTTGTCTTTGCCCAAACTTACTCACTGATGCACACTATACTCCAGTCTGGGATGGTTTACCCCCTCAGCCTTCCAACAGTTTAGTTCCTACTTTTTTATAAAGAATATAATCTCCTCCCAGATACCAGACAAACTGGCTCTACTGATCAAATCTGTGACCTCTGCCTACCCACTGAGATCAGCTGACAAATCTCTTCTTGTCCAACCGAGATGTAAAACCAAAATGGGGGAGAAAGCCTTCTTTAGCTGGGCCCCTACACTAAGGAACTCCCTTCCACTGAGTCTAAGAATCTCCCCTTCTCCACACAACTTCAAACAGGAGCTTCATATGGCTCTTCTAAGCTCTGAACCCTGCTCCTGTCCTCTATCCACACACTCCTGTACTGGTTCCTCCTAGTTGCCTACTGGCTCCAACCTCTACTACTCTCAAACCTGCCTGGAAATCTTGCTATTTCCTCTCTTCTATCACTTACTCACTAGTTGTACGACTTATGACTGTTAGTTATTTGGACTTATATTTCTGTTTTGTTACTACATATAGATTCCTGCAAATGTACTGTCATTGATGAAAATTTTGTATAAGTGTACTATGTCTGACTTCTACTTGTTCCCATGATGATTTCTTGTATCTACTATTATCTACATACCATTTGTCATAATCTCCCGGGTCGTACCTAAAAATAGGCAGCTATGCTGTCTAGTGTACCTACCCGGTTAGCAAAAACTAAATAATAAATAAATAATATTACTAGGAGTGTATTTAGACCATGTGTTACATTCTGTGAAACTGTAAGTATGTTCTGAATATTTCTCTTGCAGATATCAGTAACTAGTCTGCCGTTTGAAATAATAAGGAGAACTCAGCTTATCTAATTTCCATGCCCTATTCCTACTTATTCATGTAGCGCCAGCAACATATGCCCGTGTGGGAGTGAGTGGCTACTATATCAACCATGTCTCATAGGGTCCGAGCATGACAATGTTGCACATGACCATGTGTTCTCCCACACGGGCATGAGAGGACTCAGGTGCTGCCAGATCGAACTGAGGAGGAGATAAGAAACATTTCAGAGGCTTCTGTGAGTTATAACATTTAACATTATGATATGGAGAAATTTCAGCTTTAAACTTGTTAAGATGGTTTTCGGTCATGTTAGGTATTGCTGAGAGAAAGGTTTTAGTAACTTCATGATAAAAATATCATATCTATTTGAAAGAAAGAACTTTTATGTAATAATCATTTCGCTTGAATGAAAATTTTCTTTAAGAAAATATGAAGAATGTTTAAGAAGATTTGAATTACTTGGTGCATCAGACACCGAGTAGTATGTACATTTTAAAATGATAGATTTCGGCATTTTTTGCAGAGCGCAGTGTGTTGGCTTTGAAACACACAAAGAGCATTTAACTTTTAAGATGTGGTACATTACAATAAGATGAATTTATTTTAGAAAAGGGTGAAGTAGTAGCATGGTTAACCTGGTTAACTGTGTACTTAACATGGCACAGGTAGAACAGCCTATGCTTATGAGAAAACTGAGTGGTAGCACCTTATGGAGTGTGCCTGAAAACATGCAGAACTCTGAGTCATAACATTCTATTTATGAAAGATTGAGTATTAAAGTAAATGAAGTATTAGATGGTAATTCAGCAATGATTATTGCCAACACTCTATCCATGTTTTTGATATTTATTTACAGGCATGATAGCCTAGTATGAAGTTTGTGAAAATAGAGAAAGAAAGTGAACTTTTGTGTTTTTAAAGGCTCAGACAGCGTATTAATTTTGTAAGTCATTTGTTATAACATTTCACTTCAGATTGATTTAAAAAGAAATGTTTTATAATTAATGAGGGATATTATGAGATTGTGATATGGAATGTTTTGGCTTTCTACCTTAATAGATTGAGAAACATCTCTGAAACAGTGGATTTGGCAACACTGAAGCCAGACGGGCCTTGTGATATTAGCAGGTAGTGCATTGCACTGATACATTTGGTGGCTGGTGATAAGGGTGTTTTAAGATATACTTATGATAATAATATTATGCCACAAAGACTGACATTTAGGTTGCAATTTCAAAGACCAGAGACATGATTTATGAGAGGATGTGATTTGTATTATATTACCACACATACCAGAGTAATCTGAATTTATGAATTTTTCTAAACATTTTGCAGTTCCCCAGAAGAAGCCTAATGATATAGGCGAAATGTTGAGACCTATTCACCTCAATAAAAAGAAGAACATTTTGAACAAGCAAGTGTGTTATAGCAGTTTTTATGCTTGAGCAGGTCCAGAACTTTACTTTTTGATACATGACATTTACGAATTTTGGCCAGCTCCACATTACATAATTGAAGAAAGAAGTGACGATTCCCCTTGAACCAATTTTACAATTTGTACCTTGTTAATGCCTTTTATGTATTTGAATGTTTCAATCATGTCCCTCTCTCTCTCTCTCTCTCTCTCTCTTCTCTGCTCCAGGGAGTACATATTCAGTTCCCTAAGTCTTTCCTAGTAGGACATGTACTGCAGAACCTGACTCATTTATGTCACCTTTCTCTGTGCTGTTTCCACCCGGTCAATATCCTTCCTGAGGTGAGGCCTCCAGAGCTGGACTCCGTATTCCAGGTGAGGAATGACCAATGATCTAGACAGTGGTAGTACCACCTCTGTCCTCCTGCTCATGATTCCCCTCCCAAAGCAGCCCAGTCCAGCAGATAGATAAGTAAGGGTTTGGGAGGGGTTGCGGAGGATGGGTGCTGAGTGGGAGGATCGGGTGGGAAGTCTAATGACCACAAAAGACATCGATGGGAATTTTCTTTACAGGTTTAAAAAAAATAAGAAAGGATACCTGCACTGGGAAATTGGGCACCCCCTCCATGTAACTAGCATGTTTCTTGAGGGGAGAATGGAGTGGTAGGTGCTGAGAGGGAGGATTGGGTGGGGGGAATATCTTTAAAAAAATAAATAAAAACAGGATGCCTAATTCAGACAATGGAGGATTGGGCACCCCCAGTGTCAACTGTATGTTTTGGGGGGTGCTGCGAGGGAAGGTCAGGTGGGGGGGATATCTTTAAAAAAAAAAGGATGCATGATTCAGACACTGGGGAATTGGGCACCCCCAGTCTCATGTGTATGTTTCCTGATACTTGGGGAGTGGGCACCCCCAGTGTCACTCATACGAGGTACCTCTAGGTACCACTGAGGCACTCAAGTTACAATCTGCATTGGCTGTAATGTGATTCTGTCTCAGTATACCCAGGTATACCTCAGTATTGATCAACTTTTGTCTGACTACTACTGTATGTTTCTGGGGGGGGCGTGGGTGCTGAGAGGGAGGGTCGGGTGGAGAAATATATATATATATATATATATATAGTTTAAACTGTTAATTTTTGGCAGTCACAGTGGAACACTGTACACTCTGCCATGACCAAAATGGCCACCACAGTATACTGTGCATGCGCTAGTGGTTGCACATGCGCAGTACAGTGCAGTGGCCATGTTTTTTTATGGTGGAGCGTACAGTGTTCCACCATGACTGCTGAAAATAAACAGTTGAAACTATAAATATCCCCCACCTGACCTTCCCTCTCAGCACCCACCACCCCAACCCCCCCCAGAAACATATAAGTGACAATGGTGGTATCCAATCTGCCAGTGTCCCGATCAGCATTGCCAATCAAGCACAAGATAGCACAGTGCAAGCGGAGTGCTCCACAGATGTGGAGGTGACTGTGGTTTAACTCAAGCATGTTGTTCATTCACAAAGAATGCAAGGAATGCAGGAGTTCTTTTTTGAAAGTAAGAGGTCTGCAGGACTCCACCCACTACAGCCCTAAAAAGGCACTTATAATCAGGGCATCAGATAAGGGTGTTTTTGACATATTTTATATCCAGAAATTTATCAAAAATGTCCAAAAAAGAGACTGACTGAAATCATTTACGTCTATATAAATATCTAGGTTAAAGGACAGACATCCATTTTTTTCTGTGTGGATGTCATTTCAGCATTTTCCAGTCCTGTTTCATTGAACTAAGCTGACTCCAGACTGATTAACTGCTATGTGTGCATGAGGGTGTGTGTGTGTGGGGGGGGGGAGTTAGCCTTGTCATCAGCGTGAGTTGCCTCAGCACAGTAAGAGAAATAAAAATTAAATTGAACAACTACCAGCTCTTTTTCACTAGGAACTTATCAGCAGGGACTGCATAACATTTTTGTTTGTGTTAATTGGATGAAACATAAATCTTCCTGACTTTTTGGTCTCTTACTTAGTTGCCCCAGCCCCCTCTCCTGACCTCTATGCTGTACATCATCTGACTGCAAAGTAAAGCAGACCCGATAGCAGGCAGCTCCTCTTACACATGCCAAATAAATCAAATGGCACCTAGACTGTAAGACACAATCCATGTCAAGCAGGCAAATTTGGGAGATGGTGGCAATTATATCCTATCCCTTCAGTGCCTTTATTAGATTAAATCTCACTGTATAAATTGAAGAAGATGAATGGCATCGCAGTTAAGTATAAGTCCAATATCACATACTCCCAGAAGGGCTGTGGACAAAATCAAGTATGGGGACTGCCTGTGCAGCTTACTTCAAGACAATTCCCAAACTGCTTAAAGTGCTTTGTCATTTTGCACTTTAACATTTAGCTACCAATATCAGATATAACTACATGAGGATTCCTAATTATTATGTCCTGGTTCTGGTGCAGATCCAGTGTGTCCCCCCATCCCATTTGCTGCTTGTCTACCTCTGTTATTAATGTGTTGGCATAGCTGCAAGACCATCCTCTGCAAAGAATAGATGTGCTCAGATCTGAGGTTCTCTTCTTCTTTAATCTGTTTGGGAAAATGTAGTTATATTTTCCTTGGGGGGGGGGTAAAATCTTGAGGGCAATAATACTGCAGCGGGCTTCCGAATGTGGTATCACTGGTCACTGAAATCCACCCAGCTGAAGTACACCAGATCCAGGGACAGTTGGTTGAAGGTGCAGTGGTAAAGCTTTGCTAGACTAGAGAGCAGTGCCAAAATACAGGGGTAGGAGGGGCTTACATTTACCCTGCATTTTTTCATGATGGAACATTTGCCATTTTGATTGTTAAATCAAATAAGATGCTGTTCCCATTCCTGCTGTCTATGGTTTTCTTAGGTAAACATATGCAAACATTGTGGTAGAAGACAGTAGACTGTTATTGAATGTAATAGTGCCAGAGGAACTAGATTAAAAAATGTGCTTATTTTTTTTTTAAATGTTGAGTACTACTTGACAGAATCTGTGTCACAACGATGACAGTTTAACAGCTGATGGACCTAACCTTTGCTGTTGTTATTACTCATCTCAGCAGTCTACATATGAAGGAAATTCAAGTAAGATGTGAAAAAAGATGGAGAAAAAAATACATGAGATTTTTTTGGGGAATGCTCCGGTTCTTTTTTTTATTTTATTTTTATTTTAGTCTTTGGTAACTGGGTAAGGCCCACTAGGCAGAAATGCCTGTTTTCAGGGGCGACCTGGGAGCACTTGGTGGTTAAGTGACTTGTTTAGAGTCACATAGTATTCTTTTCTGGAATATGAATCTACTCAAGCCAGTCTGCCATAAAGTTGTGGCAAACAGAGTTGCAGCCAGTTTTCACATAACTGTTTGCATGTTAGATCATGCAGCACCACTTTTGGGGGGGGGTGGTGGAATACAAGACCACTGAAAACCAGGTCCAGTGGATCCACTGTGTGTTAGGATGGGAGAGGACTTTTCTCTGTTTGTACCCTAGCATTCCAGAACCCTATCATTCTTGTCACTGTCCTCTGAATCCTTTGATGTGTGCTGGTGGTATTGGTAAATCCTATTACTGGTGATAGCTAGCTACTGCTAGCTCGCAGGACAGACAAGACAGGCAAGCAGGCAGACAGATAGACAATGGTGCACCATCAAAGCCAGCTGCTGTCTTTCAATTTTGGTTTCAGGATAAGTGCAGAATGAATGTTGTTGGTTAGTATGTTGGGGTAAGAGGAAAAATAGTGAGAAAATACATTTTGGCACAACAGAACCCGTGGATTTCTGTCAACAACTCATTTGTCAGTCAGTATAGCTCAGTTGGCAGCACATCTGCCTCTTGGCCAGATGTTTATAGGTTCTAGTCCCACACCGGGACTTGGGCTCATACCAAAAACATTGTCACCTTAATGAAGCACTAGTGCATATGTGTGTGTGTGTGGGAGGGGGGGTCTTGTACTGTTAAGGTGTGCCATCATTCAGATGAGATTTTAAACTGAGGTCCCTTCTACTCAGCTCTGGTGCTGTCCTGGTGGGTGTCCAGGAGAAAGTAATAGAACCCAAAGCACTTTTAGTAAGAGTAGAGGATTTTCCCTGATGTCCTGGCCAATGATCCCCTTCCCTTAAAACCTGTTCAGGCAGTTCAAAAATATATTTCTGTGAATGTGGCATAGATGGGGTACAATGAGGTATTCAAAAAGCATATGTCTTCAAGAAATACAGGACTTGGAGTATTTCGACTTCCAAAAATTATGGATTGGAATTATTTTGACTTCCAAAAACTGACAGCTGGAAGTATTTTGACTCCAGTAAAACTGAAATGACTTCCAAATTTCAACCCATGGAAGTATTTGACTTCCACCAAAAAAATAAATTATCTGAAGCCCTGCTTATGATATGAATTGTTTTCCATGGCTCCTATGGGGAGAGATGCATTAGGATCACCTTCCCTGGTCCCTAGCAGAATGTGAACCACCAGCAGGGGAACAAAACAAAGAATGAAACATGAACACTGGTAAAAATAAAAGAATGTACTGTATTTGAACAATTTACCAACCATCCAGAGTGCTGGTGCAAACAGGAAGGATTTGATTAGTTGCAGTTGCAGCAATGAGGCACTGCAAGCAATGTACGAAGGGGGAAATGATGCACAACCACACACACACACACACACACACACCACTACATACAGTGTATACACACACACACACACCCCACTACATACAGTGTACACACACACACACACACACACACACACACACACACACACACACACACACCACTACATACAGTGCACATATAAACACACTCACATATCTACATACAGTGCTATAAACACCACACAAACCACTACATACAGTGCATATATAAACACACACACACACGTCTACATAGAGTGCATATATAAACACAAACACCTCTACATACAGTGCATATATAAATACACACATATGTCTACAGACAGTGCATATAAATACACACACAACTACATGCAGTGCATATGTAAATGCACACTACATACAGTGCATATACAAACATACTACTACATACAGTGCATACATAAACACACACATGCGTCTACATAGAGTGCATATATAAACACACACACCTACATACAGTGCGTATATAAACACACACATATGTCTATATAGAGTGCATATGAACATACACATACACAACTGCATACTGTGCATATGCACACACACACACACTACTACATACAGTGCATATATAAACACACATGTCTACATACAGTGCATATATAAAGACACACACAACTATATATGCACTGTATGTAGTGTGTGTCTACATACAGTGTATATATAAAGACACACACAACTACATACAGTGCATACAAACACACACACACCTACATACAGTGCATATATAAACACACACACACACCATTAAATACAGTGCATAGATAAACACACATACACAACTACATACAGTGCATATATAAACACACACTACTGCATAATGTGCATATGTAAACACACACACACTACTACATACAGTGCATATATAAACACACACATTTTACATATAGTGCATATAAACACAAACACACAGCACTACATACAGTACATTTGCTCACACTCCCATACAACAGATACCTAGACACAAAAAGACAGTTAGACACACACACACACACACACACACACACAGACACACACACACACACACACACACACACAAACACTTGATAGACAGATGCATGCAACAACTGTACAGTCTACACAGACTCATACATGAGCAGATAAACAGATGCCTACAGACTCAGCACTGTCTACACAGACACACACATGAGCACTACATATGGATACACACATGCTTTGCAGACACACAGACACATACATACACACACTCACACAGCACTACATATAGACACATACAAATAACAGTACATAGAGACTCATAATACTACAAACATCAATATACACACATAGCACTACATACACAGACACACACCAAGCACTTCATACACAGAAGCACACACTGCATGAATTATATACAGATGCACATATACTGCACTAGAAACACAGATGCACACACTACATGCATTGCATACACACACACACACACACACACCGCACCACAGACACAGTTGCATACACTGCATGCATTACACCCAGACACACACATACTTCACTACAAACACAGGTGCACACACTGCATGCATTACACAGACTCACGGCACTACAAACACAGATGCACACACTTCATGCATTAAATATAGACTCAAAAACACACACACACACCTACTGCACTACAAACACAGATGCACACACTGCTTGCATTACATACAGACACACACATACTGCTCTACAAACACAGATGCACACACTTCATGAATTGCATAGAGACATACACATACTGCACTACAAACGCAGATGCACGCACTGCATACATTAAACACACACACATACTGCACTACAAAGATGCACACATTGCATGCATTATGCAGACGTACACATATAGTGCAATGCAAACACAGATGCACACACTGCATGCATTACATGCAGACACACACAGTGGAATGCAAACACAGGTGCACACAAACTGTATGTATTACCTACAAATACACATACAGCACTACAAACACAGCTGCATAGACTGCATGAATTACTCAGAGACACACACATTCTGCACTACAAACACAGATGCACACACTGCATGTATTACATACAGACACATGCATACTGCACTACAAACACAGATGCACAGACTGCCTGCGTTACATACACAAACACACACATAGTGCAATGCAAATACATATGCACAAACTGCATGCATTTCCTACAAATACACATACTGCACTACAAACACAGGTGCATACACTGCATGAATTACACACAGACACACACATTCTGACCTACAAATACAAGTGCACACACTGCATGTATTACATACAGACACACACGTACTGCACTACAAACACAGATATACACACTTCATGCATTACATACAAACACACACACACACCCACTGCACTACAAACACAGATGCACACACTTCATGCATTACATACAGACACAAACACACACACGCACACACACACCTACTGCACTACAACCGTGGATGCACACACTGCATGCATTACATACAGAAACACATACTGCACTACAAACACAGATGCACACATTGCATGCATTACATACATACACACACATCCTGCACTACAAACACAGATGCACACACTGCCTGCATTATATACAGACACACATATACTGCACTACAAACATGGATGCACACACCATGCATTACATACACACACACATACTACACTACAAACAAAGATGCACACATTACATACATTATGCAGACACACACATATAGTGCAATGAAAACACAGATGCACACACTGCATGCATTACATACAGACACACATATACTGCACTACAAGCACAGATACACACACTGCATGCATTACATACACACATAGTGCAATGCAAACACAGATGCACACAACTGTATGTATTACACACTGACACATGCATACTGTACTACAAACACAGATGCACAGACTGCTGCATTACATACACACACAAACAGTGCAATGCAAACACAGATGCACAAACTGCATGCATTACATACAGACACAAACATACTGCACTACAAACACAGATGCATGCATTACCTACAAATACACATACTGCACTACAAACACTGCTGCATACTCTGCATGAATTACACACAGACGCTCACATTCTGCACTGCAAACATAGATGCACATACTGCATGTTTCACATACTGACACATGCATACTGCACTACAAACACAGATGCACAGACTGCTTGCATTACATACACACACAGTGTAATGCATACACAGATGCACAAACTGCATGCATTACATACAGACACAAACATACTGCACTACAAACACAGATGCATGCACTGCATGCATTACATACAGACACACATGAACACATACTGCACTACAAACACAGATGCACACATGTTGCATGCATTACATACAGATACACATACTGCACTACAAACACAGATGCACACACTGCCTGCAATACATACAGACACACACATACTGCACTAAAAACACAGATGCGCACACGTCATATATTGCATAGAGACACACACATACTGCACTACAAATACAGATGCACGCACTGCATGCATTACATACACAAACATATACTGCACTACAAACAAAGGTGCACACATTGCATGCATTATGCAGACACACATATAGTGCAATGCAAACACAGATGCACACACTGCAAGCATTACGTACAGACACACACATACTGCACTACAGACACAGATATACACACTGCATGCATTACATACAGACACACACTGTGCACTACAAACACAGATGCACACAAACTGTATGCATTTCCTAGAAATACACATACTGCACTACAAACACAGGTGCATACACTGCATGAATTATACACAGACACACACATTCTTGCACTACAAACACAGATGCACACACTGCATGTAATACATACAGACACATGCATACTGCACTAGGAACACAGATGCACAGACTGCCTGCATTGCATACACATACACACACACAGTGCAATGCAAACACAGATGCACAAACTGCATGCATTACATACAGACACAAACATACTGCACTACAAACACAGATGCACACACTGCATGCTTTACACACATACACACACACATAGTGCAATGCAAACACAGATGCACACACTGCATGCATTACATACAGACACACACATACTGACCTACAAACACAGATGCACACACTGCATGCATTACATACAGACACACATATTGCACTATAAACACAGGTGCACACACACTGTGTGTATTACCTAAAGATACACATACTGCACTACAAACACAGATGCACACACTGCATGTGTAACATACAGTACTGATGCATATATACTGTGCTAACACAGATGCACACACTACATGCATTACATACACACACACATACTGCATCACAAACACAGATGCACACACTGCATATTTGCATACAGACACACACATACTCACACTCCCATACAACAGATACCTAGACACACACACACACACACACATACACACACACACACACACACACACACACACACACACCACTTGATAGGCAGATGCATGCAACAACAGTACAGTCTACACAGACACATACATGAGCAGATACACAGATGCACTACACAGACACACATACTGCACTACAAACGCTGATGTACACACTGCATGCATTACATACAGAAACACACATTCTGCACTTGAAATACAGATTTAGACACTGCATGAATTACATACATACAGACACACACAGTGCAATACAAACACAGATGTACACACTGCATACATTACACACAGACACATACATACTTCACTACAAACAAAGATGCACACACTGCATTAATTACATACATACAGACAACACACACACACAGTGCACTACAAACACAGATGCACACACTGCATGAATTACAGACACACACATACTGCACTATAAACACAGATGTACACACTGTATGCATTACATACAGACACACACATACTGCACTACAAGCACAGATGCACACACTTCATGCATTACATTCAGACACACACACCTACTACACTACCAAACACAGATGCACACACTGCTTGCATTATATACAGACACACATACAGCGTTACAAACAAAGATGCACACATTGCATGGATTACATACAGACACACACTTACTGCACTACAAATACAGATGCACACACCATGCATTACATACACACACACGCACACACACACCTACTGCACTACAAACATGGATGCACACACTACATACATTACATACAGACACTCATACTGCACTACAAACACAGATGTACACATTGCATGCATTACATACATACACTCACATCCTGCACTACAAACACAGATGCACACATTGCATGCATTACATACATACACACACATCCTGCACTACAAACACAGATGCACACATTGCCTGCATTACATACAGACACACACATTTCACATTATGCATTGCACAGAGACACACACATACTGCACTACAAACACAGATCTCGCACTGCATGCATTACATACATACACACATACTGCACTACAAACAAAGATGCACACATTGCATGCATTATGCAGACACACATACTGCAATGCAAACACAGATGCACACACTGCATGCATTACAGACACACACAGTGCAATGCAAACACAGATGCACACAAACTGCATGAATTACCTACAGACACACATATTGCACTAAAAACATGCATACACTGCATGAATTACACACAGACACACACATTCTCCATGACAAACACAGATGCACACACTGCATGTATTACATGCAGACACATGCATACTGCACTACAAACACAGATGCACAGACTGCTGCATTACATACACACACAGTGCAATGCAAACACAGATGCACGAACTGCATGCATTACATACAGACACAAACATACTGCACTACAAACACAGATGCACACACTGCATGCATTACATACAGACACACATACTGCACTGCAAACACAGATGCACACACTGCATGCATTACATACAGACACACATACTGCACTACAAACACAGATGCACACACTGCATGCATTATACAGACACACATACTGCACTACAAACACAGATGCACAGACACTGCATGCATTACATACATACACACACATGCACTACAAACACAGATGCACACATTGCATGCATTATCAGACACACACATACTGCACTACAAACACAGATACACACACTGCATTCATTACATACAGACACACTCATTGCACTACAAACACAGATGCACACACTGCATGCATTACATACAGACACTACATACTGCACTACAAACACAGATGCACAACACTGCATGCATTACATACAGACACTACATTCTGTACTAAAACACAGATGCACACACTGCATGCATTACATACAGACACAAGCATACTGCACTACAAACCCAGATGCACAGACTGCCTGCATTACATACACATACACAGTACAATGCAAACACAGATGCACAAACTGCGTGCATTACATACAGACACAAACATACTGCACTACAAACACAGATGCACACACTGCATGCATTACATACAGACACATGATACGTACTACAAACACAGATGCACACACTGCATGCTTTACATATACACACACAGTATAATGCAAACACAGATGCACACACTGCATGCATTACATACAGACACACACATACTGCACTACAAACACAGATGCACACACTGCATGCATTACATACAGACACACACATACCACATACAAACACAGATGCACACACTGCATGCATTACATACAGACACACACATACTGCACTACAAACACAGATGCACAACTGCATGCATTACATACAGACACACATGCTGCACTACAAACACAGATGTACATACTGCATGCATTATATATAGACACACACTCACACACATATATGCTGCACTACAAACACAGATGCACACATTGCATGCATTACATACAGACACACATATACTGCACTAAAAACACAGATGCACACATTGCATTCATTACACACATACACACATACTGAGCTACAAACACTGATGCTCACACTGCATGCATTATATACAGACACACAGTGCAATGCAAACACAGATGCACACACACTGCATACATTACCTACAGATGCACATACTGCACTACAAAAACAGATGCATACACTGTATTAATTACACACAGGCAAACATGTACTGCACTGCAAACACAGATGCACACACTGCATGCATTACATATAGACACACATACTGCACTACAAACACAGATGCACAAACTGCATGCATTAGATACAGACACACACATAGCACATTACAAACACAGATGCACACACTGCATGCATTACATACAGACGAAGACATAGTGCAATGCAATCACAGATGCACACACTGTGTGCATTACATGCAGACACTCACAAAGTGTGATGCATACACAGATGCACACACTGCATGCATTACATATAGACACACACATACCACACTACAAACACAGATGCACAGACTGCATGCATTACATACAGACACACATTGCAATGCAAACACAAATGTACACACTCCATGCATTATATACAGACACACACATAGTGCAATGCAAACACAGATGGGCATGCTGCATGCATTACCTACAGATACATATACTGCACTTCAAACACAGATGCACACACTGCATGTGTAACATACAGTACTGATGCACATATACTGTGCTAACACAGATGCACACACTACATGCATTACATACACACACATACTGCATCACAAACACAGATGCACACACTACATATTTGCATACAGACACACACATACTCACACTCCCATACAACAGATACCTAGACACACACACACACACACACACCATTTGATAGGCAGATGCATGCAACAACAGTACAGTCTACACAGACACATACATGAGCAGATACACAGATGCATACAGACACGGCACTGTCTACACAGACACACACATGAGCACTACATATGGATATGCACATGCTTTGCAGACACAAGGACACACACATACACACACACACATGCAGCACTACATATAGAGACATGCAAATAGCAGTACATAGAGACTCACAATACTACAAACACGAGTATACACACATAGCACTACATAGACAGACACACACCAAGCACTTCATACACAGATGTACACGCACATGAATTACATACAGATGCACATATACTGCACTACAAACACAGATGCACACACTACATGCATTACATACACACACATACTGCACCATAAACACAGATGCACACACTCCATGCATTACACACAGACACACACACTTCACTACAAACACAGATGAACACACAGCATGCATTACACAGACACACATACCGCACTACAAACACTGATGCACACACTGCATGCATTACATACAGAAACACACATTCTGCACTTAAAATACAGATTCAGACACTGCATGAATTACATACATACAGACACACACAGTGCAATACAAACACAGATGTACACACTGCATACATTACACACAGACACATACATACTTCACTACAAACAAAGATGCACACACTGCATTAATTGCATACATACAGACACACACACACACACACACACAGTGCACTACAAACACAGATGCACACACTGCATGAATTACAGACACACACATACTGCACTATAAACACAGATGTACACACTGTATGCATTACATAGACACACACATACTGCACTACAAACACAGATGCACACACTTCATGCATTACATTCAGACACACACACCTACTACACTACCAAACGCAGATGCACACACTGCTTGCATTATATACAGACACACATACAGCGTTAAAAACAAAGAAACAAAGATGCACACATTGCATGAATTACATACAGACACACACTTACTGCACTACAAACACAGATGCACACACTTCATGCATTACATACAGACACAAACACACACACACCTACTGCACTACAAACACGGATGCACACACTACATACATTACATACAGACACTCATACTGCACTACAAACACAGATGCACACATTGCATGCATTACATACATACACTCACATCCTGCACTACAAACACAGATGCACACATTGCATGCATTACATACATACACACACATCCTGCACTACAAACACAGATGCACACATTGCCTGCATTACATACAGACACACACATACTGCACAGATGCACACACTTCATACATTGCATAGAGACACACATTCTGCACTACAAACACAGATGCACGCACTGAATGCATTGCATACATGCACACATACTGCACTACAAACAAAGATGCACAGATTACATGCATTATGCATATACACACATATAGTGCAATGCAAACACTGATGCACACACTGCATGCATTACATACACACACAGTGCAATGCAAACACAGATCCACACAAACTGCATGCATTACCTACAGACACACATATTGCACTGCAAACATCACTGAATGCACTGCATGAATTACACACAGACACACATGCACGACAAACACAGATGCACACACTGCATGTATTACATGCAGACACATGCATACTGCACTACAAACACAGATGCACAGACTGCTGCATTACATACACACACACAGTGCAATGCAAACACAGATGCACGAACTGCATGCATTACATACAGACACAAACATACTGCACTACAAACACAGATGCACACACTGCCTGCATTACATACACACACATACTGCAGCACATACTGCACTACAACACAGATGCACACACTTTATGCATTGCACAGAGACACACACATACTGCACTACAAACACAGATGCTTGCACTGCATGCATTACATACACACACATACTGCATTACAAACAAAGATGCACACATTGCATGCATTATGCAGACACACACATACTTCACTACAAGCACAGATACACACACTGCATTCATTACATACAGACACACACATTGCAATGCAAACACAGATGCACACAAACTATATGCATTTCCTACAAATACACATACTGCACTACAAACATAGGTGCATACACTGCATAAATTACACACAGACACTCACATTCTGTAGTACAAACACAGATGCACACACTGCATGTATTACATACAGACACACGAATACTGCACTACAAACACAGATGCACAGACTGCCTGCATTACATACACATACACAGTACAATGCAAACACAGATGCACAAACTGCATGCATTACATACAGACACAAACATACTGCACTACAAACACAGATGCAAACACTGCCTGCATTACATACAGACACACATGAACACATACTGCACTACAAACACAGATGCACACGCTGCATGCATTACTTACAGATACACATATTGCACTACAAACACAGATGCACACACTGCATGCTTTACATATAACACACACAGTATAATGCAAACACAGATGCACACACTGCATGCATTACATACAGACACACACATACTGCACTACAAACACAGATGCACATACTGCATGCATTACATACAGACACACATTCTGCACTGCAAACACAGATGTACATACTGCATGCATTACATACAGACACACATACTGCACTAAAAACACAGATGCACACACTGCATTCATTACATACATACACACATACTGAGCTACAAACACTGATGCTCACACTGCATGCATTATATACAGACACACAGTGCAATGCAAACACAGATGCACACACACTGCATACGTTACCCTACAGATGCACATACTGCACTACAAAAAACAGATGCATACACTGTATTAATTACACACAGGCAAACACGTACTGTACTACAAACACAGATGCACACACTGCATGCATTACATATAGACACACATACTGCACTACAAACACAGATGCACACACTGCATGCATTAGATACAGACACACATATAGCACATTACAAACACAGATGCACACACTGCATGCATTACATACAGATGAAGACATAGTGAAATGCAATCACAGATGCACACACTGTGTGCATTACATGCAGACACTCACAAAGTGTGATGCATACACAGATGCACACACTGCATGCATTACATACAGACACACACATACCACATTACAAACACAGATGCACAGACTGCATGCATTACATACAGACACACAGTGCAATGCAAACACAAATGTACACAATCCATGCATTAGATACAGACATACACATAGTGCAAAGCAAACACAGATGGGCATGCTGCATGCATTACCTACAGATACATATACTGCACTTCAAACACAGATGCACACACTGCATACATTTCATACAGATACACATAATAGACTACATGTTCACACTGGACTACATGCATAGACACATTCACACAGCACTACATACAGGTGCCCACACCCAGCACTACAGATCATGGCTGTCAGAACTTGGTGAAATTCTGACCCTTATTAAATAAGAACTGGAACACAGGGAATTCTGATTAGCTGTGATTCATTCTGATTATTTATCAATACTTGAATAAATGTGATAAAATGCATGAAAGGGGTAAAACTCTGTAACATTTAACACAGAAGCCCAAAAGGAATAATTTAAACTTGTTTGAAAAGTAAAGTAAAAGGGTGAAAGCAAAGCAATCAGTAGCTCCTTCATGGCTGGCCTCACCTGGTGGCATATAGCTGCTTGGACCCATGAGTATGCAGGGATTGAGAGAGAGAGTGAGAGAGATGGAAAGAGAAAGAAAGAGAAACAGATGCTAGTACCTCATACTGTACCTACCACCAACCAATACCAAGTAGCTAAGATATTTTATATTAATGCTGGGTGGGTATATTATCTTGATGGATGTTCAAGAGCAGACCAGCCTGACCAAATGGTTAATGAATGATCAAATGAGCAGCAGTGAGAGCCCACCCATCCTATCAATGTGATAGAACTGCACTGAATGTCTCAGTGTTCTGTGGTACAGTACACTACCTGGTTTAGCAGGAGGTAATGTTTTCTACTATTTTTGATCAGCAACATATTTTAAATAAGAAACAAAAGATATCTTACTGACCACCACCCAGGCATTCACATCAGTCAAGTGCAGTGCAGTCAATAATAAAATAAACAGCTTGCTACTGTTGTGTGCACCTGATGACACACAATGTTAATGGTAGCCAGTCAGTATCACTAAACCAAAAGAGTGCAGTAAAAGCCATGCAACAAAAAGAGCATGAACAATGACAGCTACAGGGGAATAGCAGCATGGTACATGACAGTGCTGTACCTGTAGTTGCGATTACTTAAGCTGAGAAGTCAAGACCCGTGGCTGTCAGCTTCATAATTGCACTGCTCCAGTGGCTCACAGGCTAGTGTGACAGCCACTGAAAGTCAGTGCAGCTCAAGTTGAGAGTGGTTCGAGTCTGAACCAGTGTAGCTGAAACTGTGTTTTGTTTTTTCCATTTATGGTTTGGAACGAACATCCACCGGAACCCCGACTTTCTCATCCCCCCCCCTGTGTTCCCCCCTCAGAGTTGGTTATACAAAGCAGTGGTGGTGCAGGGGGAAATGCCCCCACACAGAAAAAAAAATATTGTAGGGTATGTGGGTCTGAAAGGTTTTCTTGTTTGTGTAGTTGCCAACGTGAGGCTGCAACTTTTCCCTCACTGTGTGCTTTTTATGCTGTTGTTATTTTTTCTCAGTGCTCTTATGTCTCGCTCTGTGTTCCCTGTGTGGATGTTGACCATGCTTTAATTCATGGTTTGTGACCTGAGCCAATGATAATACATCCTTACTAGTTCCAAGAAACAACTGCTGCCAGGGTCACGTATTTCATGATAACATAAAATATAATAATCTCAGCCCATACAGCTACTGTAAATGAGACGTAGTATTACATCATACTACAAACAAAGATTGAACAAATTTAGTAACATTTTTCTCTATAAAGTAATCACAATCAAATATAGTTATGGAGGGATATGAAAAATATATTAACCAAAGAAGAGCATTCAGGCTACACCATCTGTTGTAAGAAAATTAAAATGATAACTATAGTATTAACAGCATACTACAGTATAGGCAGGTGGTAAAATAATATTTCTTTATGCGATTGCTGACAAGTATTAGCAGTAATAGTAGTAGTAGCAGTAGCAGTAGTAGTAGTAGCAGTAGTAGTAGTATGCAGCAGTACCCTACCCTCCAGATCAGATAAGTAGTACCAAGTAGGTTTGGACATAAAATGCAGTTGTTTGCTTTATTATATGGTCTCTGAACCCACTGATGTTAATATTTTTTTATGTATCTGTGCTTATTGTGTTCATTCAAGTAATTGTGGCCTGCCCTGGCCAGACCTGACTAGTTGCCACTATCTCACACATGCCTCATGTAGTAATAAAGTAGACCATATTCACAAAACAATTTCACCGCAGGTACAATGAGAGAAACTGTTTCATGGATAGCACCTGCTCAAAGTCAATATGTTTCATTCAGGTATCACATTTGAAATTAAAGTGAGGAATGTCGACTTTCAGAAATGTCAAACACTCAGCAATTTCCAGTGTCAAACAGAACCTTGTGTCAGTAATAATGTTACCAGCTGGACTATACAATTGTTCTGGATAGATACTTGTCAGAGGGTAATTCATGCATTATGTTTCAATTTATACTAACACAGACCACATATTTTGTTTAGATTGCCAGTATTTCAAAGGATCAGCATTCCAATTAATTTTGGACTCTGCCAGCTACATCTCAACAATGGCCTGTGCTGAGGCTGTTACAGGAAGTGGATGAAGATGTTACAATGACATCTTATCAGTTACTCTAGAGAACTGAAGCTGAAACATGTGATCGTGGGATAGTGCTGTTTTTGGATGGTGGTGAAGAAGATCCTGTGGCAGTGGCCAAACAGGAAGACTGAAAAATGCTGGAACATCAGAGGAGGGGTCACCTGATGCTGTGCTGTGTTGTGAAGAAGATTCTGAATCTGACATGGTACTCCATTCCATGACAGCATGCACTTCATCAAAATGTTCTTGTTTGTTTATCTCAAAAGAAGTGTCATGTCATCATCAGTCAATAGATGATTTGATTTGTATTGTGGATCCAAGATTGTTGGTTTAATGTAGTGCTCAGACTGAAGCATTTTATATAGTTTCATCTTCATCAACTTTTTTGATCATACATCTGGTTATGTCTTTTTCTATTCTGTGTGGGCAACACTCTAAAATGTGTACAACCCAGGTCTTTGCGCTTGAGACCCCATGGTTTGATGGGGATCTCAAGGAGATGAAGACTAAGGGTTGGAGGTTGGGGCTTTGTTGGTGGAAAACTTAGTCTGAGGAGGATAGACTGGCTTTGATACTTCACTATGGTTAATATCAAAGGACAATCTCACATATGAAGGCAGTGTTCCTGTCAAGGGAGAAACACAGATGAAGAAGCACTCTGGAAGCCAAAAATAAACACACTGAAATTCAAGGCATGAGAGCAATGAAAACCCACAGCACTCTACCCCAGGGAGATTGCTACGGGAAGGAACAGACCAGCTCCGCTTTTCTGAACTGCAGAAAGGCTTCATTATCCCACCTGTCTACAGCTGAAGAAGGCATGTTCAATCACTCAGTGCGAAGAGTTTGCTCAGTTCTTCTCTAACACGTGTCCTCCATTAGGACTGGGATCTCCCAAACAGGGCCTTTACAGCCTGGTGGTGATGAGTCGGGTGTGTTGGGAAGCACTCCTATTGTTTGGACTGAGGTTAGACCAGTTGAGGTGGCTGAGGTCTGTGAGGTGATCTTGAAGCTGCAGCCCACATACTGTGAGCTGGACCTGGGCATGATTCATCTCTTAGTTGGATGTGTCGAGTCCGTTGGGCCAGTGTTCACTGAGATTGTCCAGTGTTCGCTTTTGGAGGATTGTTGCCTTGAAAGAGGCATTGGTGAGACCCCTCCTAAAGAAACCACCTTTCGACCTTAACACCTTGGTAAATTGTAGACCTCTCTCTAATCTCCCATTTTTAAGCAAGGTTATTGAGAAAGTGGTGGCTCCTCAGCTTGAGGCATACCTTGCTGCCTATGACATCTATGAGCATCTCCAGTTGGGTTTTTGGTCAAGGCACAGCACTGAAATATTGCTAGTAAGAGTGCAAAATGATCTCCTCAGGGTGAGGGATAGAGTAGAGTGGTCAATTCTCATTCTCCTCACTCTTTCCTCAGTGTTCGACACTGTAGACTATGTGGTGCTATTGAGTTGCCTAAGGGAGCTCCTTGGACTCACCAGTACTGTCATCAACTGGTTTGAGTCCTTTCTTACGGGCAGGATGCAGCAAGTGGTAATGGGAAATGTCTCATTCTACCCAAAGCCCCTGCCTTGTGGAGTTCCCCAGGGTTCAGTTGTGTTGCCTGCATTGTTCGCAGTGAACGTGCTTACCTTGGCCAAGATCATTAGACAGTATAGCTTGGGTTTCCACCTCTATGCAGATGATACCCAGCTGTACATGTCATTTGCACCTGAGACAGATGGCACTGTGGAGGTGCTAAATAAATGCCTGTCTGAGATCCAGTTCTAGATGGCCTCTAGTGTTACTGTTCAGTGATTGACTGCATTCAGCAGCTCAACGATGTTATTCTACTACAGCCTTGGAATTTCAGTTGGTGATGTAGACATTCAGAGAGCATGGTGATGATAATGCCAGTAAGGAATGATGCTGATGACTAATGGCACTTCTTTTATACTGTACTTTTATTGGGCAGTGTGTTGTCTGCAGTTGCAGTAGTCTCAGCAAGCATTTGTCAATGCTGAATGTTGTCTTGCTGGCATTGGCATTGGTAGTGCCGGAGTTAGAGATGCATAATAGGAATGGCAGTGAAGTACTGAAGTGATGCCAACCCTACTCCCACCCTGTAGAGACCGACAGGCATTGGGGTGTGTCTTTGGGTCATAAGCTACAATGCTCATGGCATTGTACCTCACCCTACCCTGTAGACACTGACAAGTATCTTGATGTGCTTTGGGGTCTTTCCATAAGGAAATGTGCTGAGGTGGGTGCAGTATAGGAGAATGAGATTAACTTTGTGGCCGAACAGTGCAAAGGCACACCACAATGCCTGTCACTGGCTGGGGGTTGGGGGGTGGAATGGAATGAGCATTACAGCTGATGATCCCAAGTCACACCCCTGATGCCTGTCAGTCTCTATGGGGGGGGGTGCTACAGTTGGAAACCCTAACACCGTAGGAGTGTGTTGGTATTTTCACTCCAAAATTTCAACATGGGCTTTTTATGAGCCCACCTCACGAAAAGCGGCACTATCAGTTTGTTAACTGAAAGGTGGTTTTGCACAGCGGCTATGGCATTTGGCAACACAGAGACGAAAACACATTTTGGGCTGCATGTGGAAAATGACAACTGTATTCTTCATAAGGAGATGTAAAAAATGGCAACGTTGAAAATCTGGAGTGAAAATATGAAAAGTTGATGAAGGTATGAGCATGCATAGAAACTGTGCAACCCACGACAGTAACCCAATTATTTTGGGAATTTTTTTAACCACATCTTTAACATAGACATTTTGGGACATCCTCTCATGAACAGTGGCAGTGTGGTTCTGTTAATGTGTCCGAAATGTTGATTTTGCACAGTGACCACGCGACAAAGCCACAGGTGCGAAAACACACTTATGGCAGGATGTGAAAAATGACAGCTGTACTGTTCATAAGGAGGTGTAAAAAAATGCCAATGTTGAAAATGTGGCATGAAAATAGTGCAAATTTGTGAAGTTACAAGGGTGCATGGAAACTGTGTAATGCACGCTTGTAACACAGTCATTTTATGGAATTTTTTTACCAAATTTTCAACATAGGCATTTTAGGACTTCTGCTCATGAACAGTGTCATTGTTATTTCCTGAAACTGTCCCGAAAACTGATTTTGCACAGTAACCATGCTATTCTGTGCCGGACATGTGAAAACACATTTCAGCCAGGATATGTAAAATGACAGCTATACTGTTCATAAGGAGGTGTGGAAAAATGCCAATTTTGAAAATCTGGAGTGAAAATATTACAAATTCATGAAGTTATAAGCATGCATGGAAACTGCACAATGCACACTCGTAAAACAGTCATTTGGGAGATTTTTTCCACCAGATTTGCAACATAGGCTTTTTGAGAGCCCATCTCATGAACACTAGCACTGTAGTTTCGTTAATCAGTCCTGAAAGGTGATTCCACGCAGTGAACCTGAAATCACTTTTCAGGGCCAATTAACACCATGACAGTGCCAGAATTCATGAGGAGGGGTTCCAAAAAACCCCATGTTGAAAATTTGGTGCCAAAATTCCAAAAAAATGCCTGAGATATGCATCAAAGTTGAAAAAAACCTATTTATTCCATTTACAGCTTACCGGCATTTCCTCAGTTTACGGTCGTCTTTGAAGAGTGCAGATGTGTTCCCGGTCCACCGAAGATCATCACGCCAGACTCCAGAGGAAGGTATGGGGTGAGGGGGGTGTGGGGAGGCAGGGTGCGCAGTGGATGGGCCCGGGTTGTTGGAGGGGGGCAGGGAGATGAAGAGGGACAGCTTTCTTTTTCACAGTGTTTAAAAGAAAAAAAAACTTGAGGACTTTTTTATTTTTAGGAAGATTTGGCACGCTGTGGTGGGCTCCTCCATGCCACCTAAGTGTTTTTGGGGTGCTGTAGCCGACGGGATTGGGCACCCGTTGGCAAACAATGAAAGCGGGGGGGCAAGAGCCGAGGGGGATTGGGCACCCCTCTCGGTACATAACAAATGTGGGGGTGCATAATGCCCACAGGGAGTGGGCTCCCCTGTCAGCACATACATTGGGGCAGGGCATGCTGACAGGGGGATTGGGCACCCCCAAAGTCAGCAGTATGGCAGGCAGTGTGCTGCCATGTTAATCTGTTTTCACCACCAGGGAAAGCATGTCAGGAGGTCCACTGCATATGATGAGCTTTGCTCGCATTGCAGCGGACCTTTTATTTGATGTGATCACCACATTAAGTATGCATGGTGTAGCCCCGGCATGCAGACTGATTGGGGAATGAAGGACGCACCTACTGATGCATGCCCTGCATTCGCCCAACAGTGACAGCACCTCCAAATCTGCTACTACCGCAATATGTTGGTGGCACATGCGCGAGCCAACATAATAAATGAATGAATGTCAAAAGCACACTATATGGCTTTTGTTTCCTCCTTTTGCTGCCAAATCTGTATTTATTTATGTGTGTGTGTACAGTATGTATTTATTTATGTATGTATTTATGTATGCATGTATGTATTTATTTATGTGTATGTATGTATGTATTTATGTATGTATGTATTTATGTGTATGCATGTATGTGTGTATTTATGTATTTATTTATGTGTATGTATGTAAGTATGTATGTATGTATGTATTTATGTATGTATGTATTTATGTATGTATGTATTTATGTGTATGTATGTATGTATTTATATGTATGTATTCGTGTATTTATTTATTTATGTATGCATGTATATATTTTTACAGCCTGCACACAGGCACAGCCAGGCATCAAAGTCACTGTGCTTCTCTACTTTTTTGGATGCCAGGCACAGTCTTGTTTTGTAGTTTGCTTGCTTTTCTTTGCCCCTTAGCCTCCCCAGCACAATCTCCTCTGTCTTTCATTTTCTCTCTGACTCCCTTGGTCCTCAGCAGGCAGAAGCCCCATTTTGTGTTAAAGGTTTTTTCTGTAACATCAATGGGGTAACTAGTTCTTTTTATGTTAAGGGGTAATTTTTATGTTGGCTCGTGCTTGTGCGCCAGCCAACATATTACAGTAGTAGCAGATTTGGAGGTGCAGTCACTGTGGGCAAATGCAGGGCACAGATCAGTAGGTGTGGCCCTCATTCCCCAATAAGCTAGCATGTAGGCATTGACATCAGTAATATGTAAAGTGGCCACCAGATCTAAGAAAAGTGCCACTGCAATGAGAGCTAAGTTCATCACACAGCGGTACAATAACATGCCTCCTGATGTGGCTTTCTTGGTGAAGAAATTCAGTAAACATGGTGGCACTGACTGCCGTCACACAGAGTGCTGACTTCAGGGATGCCCAATCCCCCTGTCGGCATGCCCCTCAACCCACTTCATTTGCCGATAGGGGAGCCCACACCCCATTGGCATAATACCCCCCTCCCATTCCAATTGTGTGCCGAGGGGGTGCCCAATCCCCCTCAGCATCATGGACCCCCCCAAACAGTCTTTCTTTTCTGACAGGGGGCCCAATCCCCATCAGCTTCAGTCACCCCTGCCCAGTTAAGTTTGCCGACGGGGGAGCCCACTCCCCATCAGCATAATGTCCCCAACCCTGGATTTGTGCTGTGTGCTGAGGGGGTGCTCAATTCCCCTCAGCATCATGCGTGCCCCTCACCTGTTTCTGTGCTGACAGGGGGCCCAATCCCCATTAGCTGCAGTCCCCCTCCCCATAATGCAGGTGGTACACTGGGAGACCACTCCAGTGTACCAAACAAACACCTGCAAAAAAAAAAGAAAACTGACCCTAGATGTCTTTTTTTTTCCTTTTTCCCTGTAAAACAAGAAAATGGTCCCTTGTGGTCTCTCCTGCCCCCTCCTCCAACCCGTGCCCACCCTCTGTGTACCCTACCTCCCCACACCCCCCTCACCCCATACTTACCTCCGGAGCCTGGTGCGATGATCTTCAGTGGACCGGGAACACGTCTTCACTCTTCAAAGCCAACCACAAACTGAAGAAATGCTGGTAAGCTGTATATGGCATAAATAGGGGGTTTTCAACTTTCGTACATATCTCAAGCATTTTGGGGAATTTTGGCTCCAAATTTTCAACATGGGATTATTGGGACCCCTACTCATGAATTCAGTTACTGTCATGGCGTTATTAGGTCCGGAAATGTGATTTCGTGGTCACTGCGTGGAATCACCTTTTGGGACTGATTAATGAAACAACAGTGCCACTGTTCATGAGGTGGGCTCTCAAAAATCCTATATTGCAAATTTGGTGAAAAAAATCCAAAAATTACTGTTTTACGAGCATGCATTGCGCAGTTTCCAAGCATGCTCGTAACTTCATGAATTTGTAATATTTTCACTCCTGATTTCAAACATTGACATTTTTCCACACCTCCTTATGAACAGTACAGCTGTCATTTTACATATCCTGTCCAAAATGTGTTTTCGCACTTCCGGCGCAGAATAGCATGGTCACTGTGGGAGATCAGTTTTAGGGACAGATTAAGAAAATTACAGTGACACTGTTCATGAGCAGAGGTCCTAAAATGCCTATGTTGAAAATTTGATGATGAAAGTCCATAAAATGATTGTGTTACAAGCATGCATTGCGCAGTTTCCACTCAACCTTGTAACTTCGCAAATTTGCAATATTTTCATGCCAGATTTTCAACACTGGCATTTTTTCACACCTCCTTATGAACAGTACAGCTGTCATTTTTTACATCCTGCCCAAAATGTGTTTTCACACCTGTGGCGCACAATGGCGTGGTAACTGTGGGAAATCAACTGCTAGGACAGATTAACAAAATCACAGAACCACTGTTCATGAGGGGAGGTCCTAAAATGCTTATGTTGAAAATGTGGTTAAAAATATCCCAAAAATAATTGGGTTATGGACGTGTGTTGCGCAGTTTCTATGCCTGCTCATGACTTCACCAATTTTTCATATTTTCAGTCCAGATTTTCAAAGTTGCCATTTTTTTACATCTCCTTATGAACAATACAGTTGTCATTTTTCTCATCCTGCCCAGAATGAGTTTTTGTCCCTGTGTCGTCAAATGCCATAACCACTGTGCAAAACCACCTTTCGGCTAACAAACTGATAGTGCCGCTCTTCATGAGGTGGGGTCACAAAAAGCCCATGTTGAAAATTTGGAGTGAAAATACCAACAAACACCTATGGCAATAGGGTTTCCAACTGTAACACCCTACCCTGTAGAGACTGACAGGCATCAGGGGTGTGACTTGGGATCATTGTCTGTAATGCTCATGCCATTCCACCCCCACCCCCACCCTGCAGCCAGGGACAGGCATCAAGGTGTGCCCTGGAGTGTTCGGCCCTAAAGTTCACCCCATTCTCCTATACTGTACCCATCTCAGTGTATTTCCTTATGGAACGGGGTAAGTATAAGGCCCAAAGACCCCAATGCACACCACAACACTTGTCAGTGTCTACAGGGTAGGTTGAGGTAAAATGGCATGAGCGTTATCGCTGATGACCCAAAGGCACACCCCAATGCCTGTTAGTCTCTGCAGGGTGGGGGTAGGGTTGGTGTCAGTTCAATACTTCACTGCCATTCCTATTATGCATCTCTAACTCTGGCACTACCAATGCCAGTGCCAGTGAGACAACATTTGGCACTGACAAATGCTTGTTATATTGTTTTTATAATGAGATCCAGGCACAAACTCACTGTCTGATCTCTTCCCCCCACACACATAATCTCTCTACTTCTTATTTTTTCCTTATGACCCCCCTTTTCTTTTCTTAGTAGTGCTTTCAAATTCAATCTGATCGATAGATTGATTAAGAATATATGTGTGAGCAGTTGCACCAGTCAGGCAGCTAGCCAGCAGCCACCACCAATCAATCTCTCTGTCTCTGCACACTGTAGTCTCTCTGTGCTGTCTCTGTTGTTTATGCTTTCTAATTCTGTTCTTTCTCTGCTTTTTTAAAATCTATAAATCCTTGTTTTTATGTTTGCCATGTGCGTGTGCATGCAGTTAACATTTTCTTAGGAGAGTTGGGTTTTGAGAGGTATGACACTGTCGATCCAATGCAGAGCAGTCTTCAAGGGGCATGGCAGTGCCACACCAATCATCAGCCAGGCTGATCATGACACAGTTTGGTTTGCTGGCTAGAGACATCATGTACTTGAAAAGGAAAAGCTGACCCAATCATGAGTCATCTTCCTTTGATATACACCACCAGCATAGCTCATCTGTCATGATCAGCCTGCTGAGGAATTTAAAACATGCAGAAAGAGCCCTGCACTGTTGCAGACGCCAGCTGTAAGAAAACTGTCCATCTATATCTGTTACTCATGCCCCCATAACTGTTTCCCCCACCTGACCCTCCCTGTCAGCACCCAGCACTCCACACTCCCTCGTTTTTTAAATACACCCTGCAAAAGAGAAAACCATCCATCGATGTCTGTTGTAGCTGCCGCCATAAATACAACAGTAACTTGCATTTCCTAAAGAGCAACTGACATTAAAACATTTCCTGCTGTGCTGCTTATGAGACATTCCCCTGAAGCTAATTAGATGAATCACAATGATGTTTAACTTTTTATGTTAAATTTTACTTATTTGTCTTTGTTTTTTTCAACTGCATGGGATTGCACATACAGTGCAGACACCAAGATCGTGCAAGCGTGTGTACTGTCTCTGTGGCATACATTTGGGAAGGGAACTGAGACACTGAACTTCCTCACTGAGCTGGCTCCGATCACTAGTAGATAGCACCTGCCATTGGCGTATCCTATAGTGTAGTTAGCGCAGTTGCGGAAAAATGTCTCTCTGTTACCTAAAGCAAGTCTCTTTTTTTTTCCTGTGCCTAAACTCTCTGTAATTTTTCTCTCTCTCATTGGTTGATTCTCCCTGTCTGTCTATTGGCAGTAACATTCTATTCACTCCCATCCCTCTCCTGGACTATTTAGTGCTTTGTGGTACAATATATATGAAAGGCACTATATGATATCAAATTCCATTCCTTCCTTTTGTTTTCCAAAAAGCAGGACCACCTTGCAATGCCATGGTGATTCTCTCCTTCCCCATACCCTTTTGCTTTTCTTAGTTGTTTCCACTGTATTTAAATATCTTGTACACTACCCTTTGTCTCATGTAAGTGTTCAGTACTCTCCAGCAGTCAGTGTGATTGAGGTTGACTTTCCACCTGTCAGGGGACACTATAATTCCTCACCAAGCCACAACATTTAGTTTGTTTGTTGGTTGGTCATGTTTACTACTGAGGAGAGGACACCAGGGACACACTCTAACCAGCTGCCAGAGCATTGCAACCTCTGCACCTGTGACCTTGGGGTAATCATAACAGATGACCTAAAGGTAACCAAGCAGTGTGAGAAGACTGTGAGGAGAGCCACAGAGATGTTGAGATACATAGGGAGAGGTATCACCAGTAGAAAACAGGAGGTGGTGATGCCACTATACAGACAATTGGTGAGACCACATCTGGAGTACTGTGTCCATTTCTGGAGGCCACATATCTGAAAAGACAAAGACAGAGTGGAAACAGTTCAGTGAAGGCAACAAAAATGGTGCAAGGACTGCACCAGTTGAAGAGAGACTGAAGGAACTCAATATATATTCCCTGGAGGGAAGAAGGGAGAGGGGGGATATGATAGAGACTTTTAAGTACCTCAAGGGGATAAACAAGGTACAAGAGGGAAGCATTTTTCAGAAAAAGAGATGTGAAAGGACAAGGGGTCACAGTATGAGGCTAGAGGGTGGAGACTCAGGGGCAAGGTGAGGAAGTATTTTTTCATGGAAAGGGTGGTGGGTGCATGGAACAGCCTCTCTGTGGAGGTTGTAGGGCCAAAAATTGTAGTAGAATTCAAGAATGCATGGGACAGACAGAAGGCAACCCAAGAGATAAGAAAGAGAGGGCAAGCTGCAGATAAATTAGGATCTGGAGTATATGCAGTAGGTGCGGAAATGAGCAGACAGGGTGGGCCAAGCAGTCCTTATCGGCCATCAGTTATGGGTTACCTACTGTAGGATCAGCTCAAGTACCTGGCACAGTACTTTGTAGAAGTTGACTTGTATTATTATTTCTTCAGTTTCAGGAGTTCAGTTTGTTGGGGGCACCAGTACCTTACACTACATTTACATATCTGGATACAAGGCAGCAAGGTCTGTTCCTTCTCTCTCCCCCCACAGCCCTGGATATGCTGGCATGCAATCCTGTGCAGTTGATAAAAACAAAGATAAATAAGTAAAGGTGAACATAAAAAGTTAAACATCATTGTGATTCATATAATGAGCTTCAGGGGAATGTCTCATAATCAGCAGAGCAGGTAACATTTCAATGACACTTGCTCTTTAACTTTACCCCTGAAATACTGAAATCAACTGACTCCTGCTTAAGTGTTCCCAACATAATGTCATTATGCTTGCAGTGCTGGAGAGACAGCAGCCAACAGTGGGAGCGTACATTAGTGAAACAAGAAACAGATGATTAAAAAAATATCCTGAAAGTCAAATTACATTAAAAATACCAGGTTAGATGGAATAACATGCCTGTGAGCGAGTCCCTACAGAAAGTAAGTGTGTTTGTGTCAGTGGCTCTCTAATCTGGGGCTTACCTTAAGGGGGTTGCAGCCTCATTGCCCCACTGCATTGTTTCTGCCTCCAGTCTCCCAAACTGCTGAAACAGAACCAGAGGGCTTTGTCCAGTGGCAGTGGTGGTATGTGACCTTGGTGCCATCCCTGATCTTTGCAGCAGCCACCACTGAATCTTCCAGTTTCTCTACCTCATGTAAAGGGGGGGTGAGGTCCGCTGTGTTGTTTGCACCTCCAGGTGCTATGGAGACACTTCTCCAGTCCAGGACTAGCCTGGGAATGGACCAAGGATGTAGAGTAATATGACCACGCATCCTGCAGCTGCACATGTACAGCCCTACAGTCTGGTTTGAAATAACCCTGAGCGCTACTAAAACCACCTCACACACAGAGGTGTTGTGCTTTCAGAAGGTTGATTTTGATAGATTGAGGCAGATATTGTGGGATAAGTTAACAACCATCAGAGATAAGCCAGATGTGGAAGAAATATGGAAAGATATTAGGGGTACCATTCTAGAGGCAACAAGACTCTACATTAGGACTACAACGAAGAAAAATAGGTTTAAAAGCCTACCCTTTCTTAAGAGAGGATGCAAAAAAAGAGTAACTAATGGTCATCCTAGTGGGTTCACATTGCTGAGACTAGACCAATGATGTTGTGCTGGGATAACATCACGGGTCCAGTCCCAGACTGACCAATCAGAGACCATAATTCTTTCTTGCCATTGTATAATGAAGGAATAATGCACGACAGGGTGTGTGTCATGTTGGGATAATGCCATGCCTGGGGGGGGTTGGGCACGAGGCCACAGGCCGAGTGCGTCCAATGCCCCAGGCATGGCGTTATCCCAAACGACACACACCCTGGAGTGCATTATTCCTATTATACAATGGCTCGTTGTTATATATAAAATAAAAAAAAAATTTAAAGAATGTTTTTATTAGTGTATAAAAATATTTTTGCTTCTTAAGAGGAGATAAAGCTCATCTGCCATAAGCTCATCTGCCATAGGCTTATCTGCATTGGTTCACAGTGCTGAGAGTAGACCCGTGGCGTTGTGCTGGGATAACGCCATGGGTCCAGCCCCAAACTGACCAATCACAGTCCAAGATTCTTTCTTGCCATTGTACAACACCACTTTACTGGTCATTAGTGAGGCTTCATCTGGAGTACTGTGTACAGTTCTGTAGGCCTCACCTAAGAAAGGACATTGATAGACTGGAAGTGGTCCAGAGAAGGGCAACAAAAATGATACAGGGCTTTCAGAAAATCACCTATGAAGAGAGGCTTGGGGCTCTGAAATTGTACTCGCTAGAGACTAGGAGAGAGAGGGGGGATATGACTGAGACCTTCAAGTTCCTTAAAGGCATCAACAAGGTGCCAGAAATGTAGCTTTTAAATTCTACTACAAGAGGGCATGAGTGGAAATTGAAGGATGAAGTGTTCAAGAGGGACATCAGAAAGTATTACTTCTCAGAGAGGGTGGTGGAACCTTGGTCTAGATTACCTCCTGAGGTAGTGGCTGCAAAGTCAGTATCAAGCTTTAAGCATGGGGTGTGATAAGGATTGGGAACAAACACATGGCACTGGCAAGGGCTAGGCTGGGTGTCTAGGAGGACAGAACACCGGTGCACAATAGGTCCCAGGATACCTTGCTTGGGCAGATTAGATGGATCACAGGTCCCCTTCTGCCATCATCTTCTATGTTTCTATGTTTCTAAGTCTTATTCCTTTAAGGCTCAGGGACACATATGTATAGCTGTGACATGAGCAGCCATATTAGTTTACATCCCCGGTCCATTCCCAGGCTACTCCCAGATAAGGAAAGTGTCTCCATAGTGCCCGGATGTGCAAACAACACAGCATACATCACACTTCTCCTCCTTTACATGGGGCCAAGAAATCAAAAGATTTGGCGGTGGTGTTCCGCAAAGATCGGGGATGGCACCAGGCTCAAATCACATCATGTCCACTGGACAAAGCCCTCCAATTCTGTTTCAGCAGTTCGGGGGACCAGAGGCAGAAACAATGCAGTGGGGCAATGAGGCTGCAACCCACTACAGGTAAGCCCCAGATAAGAAGGCTTATAGATATACTGAGCACTTACACAGTTTAATTATTGCATCTCATCTGCTGAGTACATACTGTATATAGAAAAAATCACTTTGTTAACGCACTAGTTTAAGATTAACAAGTTAGGGTTAAAGTGACAAACGTAGGGAAATGTGGTGTTAGGATTTCCAACCCTAACACCCTACCCCAACCTTCAGGCAGCAACAGGAGTGGGGTGTGAGTTGGGGTTGTCAACCCTAATGCTCACCCCATTCCATGGGTAAATAACCTGAGATGGGTGCAGTATATGAGAATGGAGTCAACGTTAAATGGAATGGTGTGAGTGTTAGGGTTGACAACCACAACGCACACCCCACACCTGTTGCTGCCTGCAGGGTGGGGTGGGGTGTTAGGGTTGGAAATCCTAATGCCACATTTCCGTACATTTGTCACTTCATCCCTAACTAGTACATTAACAAAGTTTTTTGCAATTAATTATTTCCTTACTTTTTGAGATAGTATCATCACATCCTCATTTGTCTGTGGGAGGGCCCCACATTCCCATGCATACATACTTTTTGAGGTGGTGTAATTGTATCCTTATTTGCTCTTATGAGTGAAGGACCCTGTGGGCCCTGTGCTCCCATCCCTCCATAGATGTGTATATGTATGTTGCTATGGAAGCGTAGGGCCCTCTGGGCCATGTGCTTCCATTTGTAGCAAAACCACAACTAGATATTCATATTAGGCTTCCTATGACCCCACCTCATGAACCCAGTACTGAAAATTTGCCAGTCCCCATCAAAAATGTAATTCCATGCCACTGCAATGTCATTTCACAGCATTGGTGCAAAAACAGTTTGGCAAAGATTTGGAAAACAGCTGTCACATTCATGAGGTGGTGTAAAAATATGGTCATGTTGAAAATTTGGGTTCAAAATATTGAAAATTACCAGACGAGTGAGCTTAGCAAAATTTCAATACATGTGCATTACTTTCCCATTTTTACATATTTTTACCCCAAATTTTCAACATAGCCTTTTGTGACCCCACCATCAGAACAAGGGTAGTAAAAAGTTTCAAATCCTGGCCAAAAGGTGATTTTACCAAGCAACGGTGAAATGACCTTTTGGGATGTGAAAACACATTTTGGCCAGGATTTGAAAAATGACAGCTGTCACAAGGGTTGATGTGAAGAAATGGCTATGTTGAAAATTTGATGTCAAAATACTGAAAATTACCAAAGTTACGAGCCTACATTCACAGATTTCAATGCAGGCTCATAACTTTTATGTTTTGTAATATTCTTACAACAAATTTTCAACATAGCCTTCTTATGACCCTACCTCATAAACAATGGTAGAGAAAAGTTTCAACTCCTACCCAAAAGGTGATTTCGTGCAGTGACCTCAAAATTACATTTTGGGACAGAGTTGCCTAATGCGACTGGCATTGTTTATGAGGTGGGGTCCAAAAAAGGCCTCTTGAAAATTTGGGGTCAAAAATATTCAGAAATGGCCAAGTTATGCCACAAAGTTCAAAACCCCATTGAAATACATTCAACTGCATGCATGATTTCCTCAGTTTGCAGTCCAGCTTTGAAGAGTGAAGCGTCTGCAGTCCAGAGACGATTACAGCATTGGACCCCTGGTGGGTGGGTAAGTAAGGGCTTGGGGTTGTGGGGCGGTGGGTGCTGAGTGGGAGGATTGGGTGGGGGAGTAACAGTGATGCAACAAACATCATAGAAACATAGACTTTGATGGCAGATAAGGACCGCTAGGTCCATCTAGTCTGCCCATTTCCCTACCTACAGGATAGGCCACAGATCCTAGTTAACCAACAGCCTATTTCTTCCTACCCCCCACAAGAATTGCCTTATGTCTGTCCCATGCTTTCTTGAATTCTCCCACAGTTTTAGACCCCACAACCTCCTCAGGAAGGCTGTTCCATGCATCCACTACCCTCTCTGTGAAATAATACTTCCTCACATTGCCCCTGAACGCCCTCCTTCTATGTTTAAATTGTGTCCCCTTGTTCTTGCAAGTCTCTTTTTCTGAAAGATGCTACCCTCTTGGACTTTGTTGATTCCACTGAGGTACTTAAAAGTTTCTATCATGTCCCCCCTCTCCCTTCTTTCCTCAAGGTATACATATTAAGCTCCTTTGATCTCTCCTCATCACGGCTTCTCTTGCAGACCCTGCACCATTTTAGTTGCCCTCCTCTGGACTGCCTCTATCCTGTCTATGTCCTTGCAGAGATGGGGTCTCCAGAACTGGACACAGTATTCCAGATGGGGTCTCACCAACTGTCTGTACAGAGGATAACAACTTCCTGTTTTCTGCTGATGATGCCTCTCCTATACATCCCAGTATACCCCAACCCTCCCTACTGCCTTCTCCACATTGCTTTGCCAACTTTAAGGTCATCTGATATGATTACCCCCAGGTCCCTTTCCTTTTTTGTTGTTGTTACTACCTCCCCACCCATTGTGTATTCTTCCCCTGGGTTCTTGTTTCCCAGGTGCATTATTTTGCACTTCTTTGCATTGAATCCTAGCTGCCATACTTCTGACCAGTCCTCCAACCTTGCCAAGTCCCTTTTCATCCTTTCCACGCCTCCTTGTGTATCAACCCTGTTGCAGATCTTTGTGTCATCTGCAAAAGGCATACTTTTCCTTCCAGTCCCTCTGCAATGTCACTGATGAAGACATTAAAAAGGACTGGACCCAATACTGAACCCTGCGGTACCCCACTAGTAACCCCCTTTCTTCAGAGTGGACTCATTTACAATTACCTTCTTTGTCCGGTTGTCCAGCCAATGTTTTACAGGCTACCACCCTGGGTCCCTCTCTCAGAGCTGGTTAATTTGACTATTAATCTTTTGTGTGGGACTGTGTCAAATGCCTTCTAAAGTCTAGGTAGGCCATGTCCACAGCCCCTCCCTGGTCTATTACTTTGGTCACCCAGTCAAAAAATCTATTAGATTCGTCTGACATGACCTTCCTGCTGTGAAACCATGCCTGCCTTGGGTCCTGCGCTCACTGGCCTCTAGGTACTCAACTATTCTTTCCTTCAGAAGTGACTCCATCACTTTCCCTACCACAGAGGTCAGACTGACAGGTCTGTAGTTTCCTGCCTCTGTCTTGGTCCCACTTTTGTGAAGGAATCACATCCGCCTTCCTCCAGTCCTCGGGTACCACACCATCCTCCATGATTTATTAAAAGAGTAGCCAGTGGATTCACTAGTTCCTCCTTAATTCTTTTAGAATTCTGGGGTGAATTCCATCAGGACCCATTGCTTTGTCCACCTTCAGTTTTAGGAGTTCTTGCAGAACCTTTTCTTCTGTGAAAAGGACTGGGATTGACTCCCCTATCAAAGAGTGCTTCTGTTAATTGGATTAGGCACTTCCCCTCCTCTTTTGTGAATACTGAGCAGAAATATTCGTTCAGTATTCCTGCTTTTCACTGTCCCCCTCTGCACCCACCGCTCATTCTATTCAGCCTCACTATCCTCCTTTGTCTTTTCTACGCTCGCTGATGTACCTATAAAAGGTTTTATCCCCCTTCTTAACTGAGTTGGCTATTTTTTCCTCAGTTTGGGCCTTTGCTATTCTGACTTCCCTCCCTGCTTCCTTCTGCCTTAACTGGTACAGCTCTCTGTCCTGCTCCTTCTGTGTTTCCTTCTACTTCCGGAATGCTATCTTTTTCTTCCTGACTTTCACAGCCAACTCTTTTGAGAACCATAGTGGCTTTTTCTTTCATTTTGATTTGTTTATTTGCTTCACACAAAGGCTTGTTGTCTCTGTGATGGCAGTTTTGATATTTCCCCATTGTTGCTCTACACCTCCTTCTAGCCTGTTTGCTAGTGCTTTTCTGAGGCACTCTCCTATCTTGCCAAAGTCAGCCCTCCTAAAGTCCAGCACCACTTTTGTATGGCTTGACTCTGTAGCTGAATTTAACGTGAACCACACTGTTTGATGGTCACTTGTCCCCAGATGGCAACCCACTTCTAGATCTGAGATCCTCTCACTGCCCCCGCTTAGAGTATGAGGTCTAAGATTGCTCCCTCATGAGTGGGTTCCAAACTAGCTGTCTAATGCCTGCCACCTGTAGGGCATCAAGAATGGCCCTGCTCTTGGATGTGGCTGCAGCAAATGTGCTCCAGTTAACATCTGGCATATTCAGATCTCCCATCAACAGTATCTCCCCTTTCTCTGCCATTCTAAGAATGCCTTCTATCATATCCTTGTCCATTCCTTCCCCCTGACATGGGGGTCTGTACACAACCCCTGTGCAGATTGTGGTGCCCTTTCCAGTCTCCAAGGTGACCCACAGTGCCTCCTCTCCTCCCTGTTTGCTCTTTTTTCAGTTGCTTTTATCCCTTCCTTTACATGAGAGCTACTCCTCCCGTCTTCTCCTGCCTGTCTCTCCTGTAGGTTTATGTACCCTGGTATGTTAACATCCAGTCATGGTTCTCTGTGTACCATGTTTCTGTGACTGCTACGATATCCAGGCATCCCTCTTCCATTAAGGCCATCAGCTCAGGGAGCTTGTTGCCCAGACTACGGGCATTGGTACTCATTACCCTCCATTTCCTGATGGCCTTACTCCCTTTTGCCCCATCCCTGTCCTTCTTGCCTATGTCACTTTCTCCATTTACCCCTGCCCTTCTCCCTATCGACACC
This sequence comes from Neoceratodus forsteri, assembly GCA_016271365.2. NCBI lineage: Eukaryota > Metazoa > Chordata > Ceratodontiformes > Ceratodontidae > Neoceratodus > Neoceratodus forsteri. The sequence continues at coordinate 517,763,059 of CM028130.1, read as the reverse complement.
TCTATGTTGGTGTTTGCCGCACTTACTACCATGATTATTTGGGGGCTAGGATTTTCCTGCTCCTTTTCAGTGCCTCCCCTCTTGGCTAGTTTAAAAGCTTGCCAATGAAGTATTTATATCTATCACCTAGGATCCTGGTTCCCCTCCCGGACAGATGCAGCCCATCTGTGGACAGTTTTTTTTTTTTTACAGGGTTTCTTAAAAAAAAAAACAATGATGGACGGTTTTCTTCTTTTTAGATGTGAATGATCATTGGAGGGTGGGGATTGCCACTAGACACCAGAGAAAATATAACAAATTTGGAGGACAGCAATTGGAAGGTTGGGGGTGCCACTAGACCACAAGGGCAAATAACAATAATGCGGACCATGACTGGAGGGTGGGTGGTGCCACTGGACACCAGGGAAAATACAAATAATAATAGGGATGGTGATCAGAGGATGCATGTGCCATTAGAAACCAGGGAAACAACAGGGACTGATATCAGAGGGTGGGAGGTGCCACTAGACACCAGGGGAACACAAGAAATTTAAGTGACTTGCTCAGGGTCACACAGTATGCAACTCAGGGCTGAGGGATTCAACACAGGGCCAGCGATCAGAGAGTGGGGGTGCCACTAGATACCAGGGAACAATGGGGATTGGGATCGGAGGATGGGGAGTGCCACTAGACACCAGGGAAACCTGTACAGTGATCGGAAGCAGAGAACGGTGCCAGAAGACACCAGGGGAAAGTGGGAAAGGGCTAAATGTTTAACCAGGTAAGCCACATAAGTGGAAGCTTGTTTCCAGGTCAGACATGAAAGCACAAAGAAGTTAGGTGACTTGATTAGGATCACAGGAGGGTGCAGGTGCCACTAGACACCAGCAGTCCACAAAAAATACATTTTTCCTACAAAAAAGGCTCTTTTTATGTTTGCTTGTATGCATGCGCAAGAAACGTTATGTGCCAGCTTAGGAGAGAAGTGGACTATGAAGGTGTGGCAGTCTGGTGGCCAATGCCAGCACTGCATTTGTGGGCTTGGTGGTGTGCACCCAATGCAAGCCCAGTGTCCTGATGATGCTGATTCTGCAGAAGTGCCACCAACTTGAAATGATTTGGCCACTGCAATGAGGGGCTGCCTCGCCATTGCAGCATCAACAATTCCGCTGCAATGAGGGAGCGATCTGTCATTGCAGGGTGGTATCTTGCCTGGTGCAACATTTCTATGAACATGGCAGCTGCGTAGCTGCCCCCTCACAGTCCCATGTAAGCCGACAGGGTGCCCAGTCCTGCTGTCAGCATGCCAATAACCCAATTCATTTGCTGATGGGGGATCCCACTCCCCGTCTGCATAATGTTCCCCCCATTTGTTGTGTGGCGAGGGGGTGCCCAATCTCCCTCAGCATCATTCCCTCACCAACAGTCTTTAATTGCCAATGGGGAGCTCAGTCCCCATCAGCTTAAGTCCCCCCTTCCCTAAAACACAGGTGGCACACTGAGAGCCCACCGCAGCATGCACAAATTAAGCCTAAAAAAAAAACCTTCCTGCGATGCCCTTTTTACGTTCGCTTGCGCTCATGCGCAAGGAACATCTTGGGAGAATGGGACACTTTGGAGGTGTGCCCCTCCCCTGCAATACCCTGCACCATTGAGCAAGCGTGGCAGTCCTGCACCAATCGGACGCGGTGCTGTGTATGACAGTGGTGGTCTTCTCTTCAAAGAAATCCACTGCTGTCATACACTACACCGCGTCACGCCGCCCCCCCAAATCTTTGCTGCCATGCTGGGAGCCCACCCCAGCGTGGCCAACATCCCGCATCGTCTGCCAACGGGGGTGCCCAATCCCCTGTTGGCTCCAGGCCCCCCCAGCCATCCTTCTGCCACGCTGGGAGCCCACCCCAGTGTGGCAAACATCCAACGTCGTCTTTTTTTTTTTAAACCTGGAAATTGAAAACGGTCCCAGGGCGCTTCTCCCAGGTCCCCTCCCACAACCCGCACTCCACCCACTGCATACCCAGCCTCCCCACCCCCCACCCCATACTTACCTCTGGAGCTCGGCGATGATCTTCGTGGACCGGGAACACGCTCTGCACTCTTCAAAGCCGACCGCGAACTGAGGAAATGCAGGTAAGCTGTATAATGGGCTAGATAGGGGATTTTCAACTTTATTGCATATCTCAGGCATTTTTTGGAATTTTTGCCCCAAATTTTCAACATTGGGTTTCTGGGACCCCTTCTCATGAATGATGTCATTGTCATGGCGTTATTTGGGCCCAAAGGGTGATTTTGCAGTCACTGCGCAGTCACTGTGCAAAATCACCTTCTAGCCTGAATAATGCCATGACAGTGACATCATTCATGAGAAGGGTCCCAAAACCCCATGTTGAAAATTTGGTGCAAAAATTCCAAAATGACTGTTTTCTGCCGCATGCTAGCGCTTCAGACGCAGGTTCGTAAGTTCGTGGAATTTTCAATATTTCACTCCAGATTTTCAACATTGCCATTTTACCACACCTCCTTATGAGCAGTATAGCTGTCATTTTTCACATCCTGCCCAAAATGTGTTTACGCCCATGTAGCACACAATGGCGCAGTCAGTGTGTGAAATCAATGTATGGGACACATTAAGAAAATCAACATGACACTGTTCATTAGCAGAGGTCTTAAAATGGCTATGTTGAAAATTTGGTGAAAACATTCCTAAAAATGACTGTTTTATAAGCGTGCGTTGCGCAGTTCCTAGGCACGCTCGTAGGTTTGTGAATTTTCAATATTTCCACTCCAGATTTTCAACATTGCCATTTTACTACACCTTCTTATGAGTAGTACAGCTGTCATTTTCACATCCTGCCCAAAATGTTTCTCGCCCATGTAGCGCACAATGGCGCAGTCGGTGTGCTTGAACTCAATGTATGGGACACATTAAGAAAATCACAGTGACACTGTTCATGAGCAGAGGTCTTAAAATGGTTGTGTTGAAAATGTGGTGAAAAAATTCCTAAAAATGACTGTTTTACAAGTGTGCGTTGCGCAGTTCCTATGCACGCTCGTAAGTTCATGAATTTTCACTATTTTTACTCCAGATTTTCAACATTGCCATTTTACCACACCTCCTTATGAGCAGTACAGCTGTCATTTTTCACATCCTGCCCAAAACGTGTTTCTGCCCATGTAGCGCACAATGGTGCAGTCGGTGTGTGAAATCAATGTATGGGACACATTAAGAAAATCACAGTGACACTGTTCATGAGCAGAGGTCTTAAAATGGCTATGTTGAAAATTTGGTGAAAAAATTCCTAAAAATGACTGTTTTACAAAGGCGTCGTTGCGCAGTTCTCATACGTCGTAAGTTCATGAATTTTCAATATTTGCACTCCAATGACTTCCAAATACCTAAACAGCACATAGAAGCAAGCAACATTTGGCATTGACAAATGCTTGTACTTCTTTGTCGCTGATTTTTTTAAGCCATGTCCAAGTGCCAAATACCACTGCAAATACCTGCAAGCGAACGTTCGACATTGACAAATGCTTGTTATTATTTTTGTCCCTGAAATAAAGAAAACGGTCCCTCACGGTCTGTCGTGCCCCCTCCCACAACCTGCGCCCACCTTCTGTGCACCACCTCCCCACATCCCCTCTCACCCCATACTTACCTCCGGAACCCAGTGTGATGATCTTTGGTGGACTGGGACCATGTCTGCACTCTTCAAAGCCAACCGTGAACTGAAGAAATGCTGGTAATCTGTATAATGGCATAAATAGGGTTTTTCAACTTATGTGGATATCTCGACCATTTTTGGGCTTTTGCCACCAAATTTTCAACATGGGGTTACTGGGACACCTCCTCATGACTACAGTCACTGTCATGGCGTTATTTAGTCCTGAAAGGTGATTTCGCTGTTACTGCATGGAATCACCTTTCAGGACCAATTAACAAAACGACAGTGTCACAGTTCATGAGGTGGGCTCTCAAAAAGCCTATGTTGCAAATTTGGTGAACAAAATCCAAGAAATTACTGTTTTATGAGTGTGCATTGCGCAGTTTCCACACTCCCTCATAACTTCACGAATTTGTAATATTTTCACTCAAGATTTTCAACATTGGCATATTTTCAGACCTCCTTATGAACAGTACAGCTGTCATTTTTCAGATCCTGGTCAAAATGTGTTTTCGCACTTCCGGCACAGAATAGCGCAGTCGCTGTGGGAAATGAGTGTTTGGGACAGAGTAAGAAAATCACAGTGACTCTGTTCATCAGCAGCAGTCCTAAAATGACTATGCTGAAAATTTGGTGATAAACGTCCATAAAATGACTGTGTCGTGAGCGTGTGTTGTGCAGTTTCCATGCACCCTCGTAACTTTGCAAATCTGTAGAATTTTCACGCCAGATTTTCAACATTGGCATTTTTTCAGACCTCTTTATAAACAGTACCGCTGTCATTTTTCACATCCTGGCCGAAATGTGTTTTTGCACTTCCGGCACACAATAGCGTGGTCACTATTGGAAGTCAGTGTTCGGGACAGATTAAGAAAATCACAGTGACACTGTTCATGAGCAGAGGTGCTAAAATGCCTGTGTTGAAAATTTAGTGACAAAAGTCCATGAAATGACTGTGTTACAAGCATACATTGTGCAGTTTCCACGCACCCTCGTAATTTTGCACATTTGTAATATTTTCACTGCAGGTTTTCAACACTGGAATTTTTTCACACCTCCTTATAAACAGTACAACTGTTATTTTTCTTATCCTGCTCGAAATATGCATTTTCACATCTGGCACAGAATAGCGCGATCGCTGTGGGAAATGAATGTTCGGGACAGATTAAGAAAATCATAGTGATAGTGTTCATGAGCAGAGGTCACAAAATGCCTATTTTGAAAATGTGGTGAAATAATTCCACGTACACTCAGAAGTTGGAGCATTTTTAATATTTTTACTACAGATTTTCAACATAGACATCTATTCACACCTCCCGATGAGTGGTACAGCTGTCATTCTTCACATCCTGCCCAATCTGTGTTTTCATACATCTGGCGCAGAATGGCATGGTCACTGTGGGAACTCAAAGTTCGGGACACATTAACAAAATCACAGTGCCACTGTTCATGAGAAGAGGTCTCAAATGCTTTCATGAGGTGTGGGTCACAAAAAGGCCATGCTGAAAATTTGTGGTGCACATACCAACATATGCCTGGGGCATTAGGGTTTCTAACCATAATGTCCCACCCTGTACAGACTGACAGGCATCGGGTGTGCCTTTGGATTGCAGACTATAATGCTCATGCCATTCCACCTGCACCACCCCCACCCTGCAGCCAGTGACAGGCATCGAGGTGTGCCTTGGACTCTTTGGCCCCAGAGTTCACCCCATTCTTCTATGCTGCACCCATTTCAGCATATGTCTTTCTGGAATGGGGTGACTGTAAAGCCGAACACCCCAAGGCACAGCTCAACATTTGTCGGTGTCTGCAGGATAGGGTGAGGTGAAATGGCATGAACATTATGGGCGAGGACCCAAATGCATATCCCAATGCCTGTCCATCTCTACAGGGTGGAGGTGGGGTTGGCGTGAAGTTCAATACTTCCCTGCCATTCCTATTCTGCATCTGTCTAACTCCTGCATTCCCAATGCTAATACCAGCAAGCAAACATTCAGCATTGACAAATGATTGTTTTTGTATCTCGTGATACAAGTTCTTCATATGAAAAAGGCTCTTTTTTCATATCACGCAATACAAAAAAAGATCTATAATGTGAAATAAAAAATATTTGCAAGGCATTTCTTGAATAGTAAACTGCAGAATGCAGCAAAGGGGGTCCCGATAAATAACCTACATGTGTTGGTACCTCCCCACAATGTCATGTTTGTGGGTTTTATAATTTCAAGTTTTAGGGAAATATAGAAAATAAAATGGCAGTCAGATGAAATGGATTTTCCTCAAACAAAAAAGGATGATGTCAATACGGAAAAAGATAATTTTTTCATTTCAAACAGCTATCCTGAAGTGCTCACTGAGCATGCTCAGAACAAAATTTATGAACATTTTTTAATTAAATAAGTTTGGAACGGATTAATATTTTTTCACTAAACCAGCAAAAGGCACATCTGTGGGTCAGTACAAAGTACAAAAGGGTTTATTGATCAGCTTAAGCCATTACGATATTCTAAAAACTAAATCATAAATACTAACACTGACATAAAATAGCAGCAGGATTCTTGCAGTTACATAAATTAATCAGAATAAGAGCATATTATAACATCAACGCAGGATTATTGCCACTGAGGGTTTTACAAGCAGATAGTATTTAAATAATGTAAAGATGAGTTGTCTTTAGGAATCTAGCAAGTTTCGACAATGTAGTTACACCTTGAGAAGAAAAGAGATGAAGTAGGATACCGTCGGAGGGGAGACCAAGACCACCAATTATATCCCCCAGCCATTTCTTCCTACTCTTCTCATACAGCGGACATATCAGTACTACATGTTTGAGATCATCCTGAACTTTCTGAGGACACTTACAGTATGGTTCTAAAACGTTATCACGTTTATGCCTGAAGATATATTGTGCATTATAGGTTTCAGTTCTAAATCTTGTTAATTGGTATCTCAAAAGGGGATCTGTAATCTTTGATAGATATCTCTCATATCCCCATGAGATTTTGAATTGTCTATACCAGTGTTGTAATTTCAGCTTAGAGAGTTGAGAGAAAGTGGACTGTATATCTAGGTCTCTTATCCTGACTTTGACCTTGAAAACTATTTTTTCCCATGGTGTAAAATATATATCATAAAGTACATGGCCCAGTCCAGAAGGGAAAATATTACATCTGTGAGTCAGCCCCTTTCTACCCTGAAAATTTCAAACCAAACTTCCAAACTGCCTGGGCTGTATTATGGACAAACAAAAACCCATTATAACCAGTGGGAAACAAGAAAAATAAATTTTTGCACTATTCAGAACTCAGAAACCGTACATCTGACCAAAACGAAGCTTAGCACATTCAGGGATCTACCTTCACAAGACTGTGCATGCAAAATTTCAAGCAAATCCATTAAATGGTTGCAAAGTTATTAAAGTGCAAAAAGTGTGGTTTAACATAGACCTGCCTGTACAACCCTTAATATATAATGGCCCGGATATTCAGACTGCGCCAGGCAGTGGCGCAAGCCTGGGCGCAGTGCAATAGGACTGCACCAGAGCAAGGACCACGCGATATTCTACAGTGCTGTGCCATGGCTCAGCACTGTTGAAAATGGCACAGAGGGCACACACACTGTACATGGCGCAGTGGCACTGCACCAGCGCAAGACAAAGAAAAGGAGCAGGGGGATGTGTCAGCACAAGTGCAGTTGCACCAGGCGCATCACCTGCAATATTTAACCTGGGGTATGCAGATGAGGCCATTATGCTTGCAAGGTGCAAATGGAGCCATTTGCATGTCATTATGGCCCCATTTGCATGCGATGCGCCAATCCCCGGCAAATTGCACCTGGCGCCCTGCGAATCTGCAATCATTGGGGATGACACCCTGATGTGCCACTGCAGCCTCCCCACCCACTCCCATATGCCCAATTCCGGGCTGTTGTACTATGAATATTCCCTGGTGGTCCAGTGGGAAGCCCCCCTTCACCTGATCATGGGCATATGTAATATTAAGAGTCCACGGTGGTCCAGTGGGTAGCCCCCCCGTCACCCGATCGCAGGCTACTGTTCTCAGAAAGAGTTACCTGGTGGCCAGTGGTACCCACCTCTCCACCCTCCCACAGAGGTCCCCTCCCACCCAGCACCCCCCATGTCATTGGCAGGCGGCAGCACCCCACCCACATGCTGCCCAGCTGCCCGCCGAATGACAGCGTACAGTACGCTCTGTACGCCTACTGATCCATTGCATGGACCAATAGGCATGCAGACCATACTGTACTACATAGGCCCGATATGTGAATGAATGCGAGGAGGGTACCAGTGGCCACCAGGTTACTCTTTCTGGGAACAGCAGCCCATGATCAGGCAATGGGGGCTACCCACTGGACCACTAGGGATTCTGAATATTACATATGCCCACGATCGGGCGAAGGGGGGCTTCCCACTGGACTATCAAGGAATCTTACTAGTGCAACAGCCCATGATCAGGCAAAGGGGGGGGTCCACTGGACTACCAGGGTCCTATATTCCTGCCTATGGCCACGATCAAGTGATGGGGTGGAGGGGGGGCACATGTCTCCCAGGTCAGGGTGCTTGTGGACGGTGTACCTGCTGGTCGGGTGGCCACCCACGGCTGGCGGCTGTTGTGTTGTGCCATGCACTACAGCCACCCACCTGTGGGTGGCGGGCATTTGAGCCTTTTTTTTTCGGCTCAGCTTTGTGCACCAGTGTGTAGGGGTTGCACCAGCATATGGGCTGCACATCCTGGGCTGAATATTGGGATGTGCCACATATGCATGGGCACGCCCCCTGCATCTGCGCCGCATACTTTACCAATGCACCCCAGTGCATCGGGAGTTGCACCGCGCAGGCTGCCCCTTTGAATATTGTGCTTGATCGCATTAGATCAGCATGCAACCCTGTTGCACCAGGCACAACCCTTGAATATCTGGGCCATGTGTACAAGCAAGACCCGGTAGAACAGCAATACCAGCAGCGAACATCTGGCATTAACAAATGCTTATTTATTTTTGCAGCAGCAAAATAGCACATTGCCTGATACTTGCCTGCTTTGCCCTCCCCTGTGCCTACCCCAACAGCCAGCAGCACTGCACCACCTACTGTATCAGCGGCAACTAATTTTCTTTCATGTTTGTATTTTTTTATATTTTTTTCATTGTAGAACAGTATTTGTTCTTGTCTTCCCTGTAATCATTTTTTAAATAATTGCTGCATTGCTCAACCCTAGGCCTGCCCTACAGTCAGCCACACTACAACACCTATGAGAGGTAACTAATTTTGTTCGTTATTTGTTGTTGTTGCTGTTGTTTTAGGTTTGTTTTTCATTGAAAACAGTATTTGTTTTGTTCCTGTCCTTCTTGTAATTATTTTATTATAACTGCTGCTTTGCCTTCCCCTGGGCCTACCCCTACACAGCCAGCAGCACAGCACCACCTGAATTAGTGGTACTGGCAAGTCACTTAATTTTCTTTTGTGTTTGTTTGTTTGTCTTTTCTTTATTTGTAGAATGGTATTTGTTCTTGACCTCCTCTTTTTTAATAACTGCTGAGTGATTTGCCCTCCCCTGGTCTACCTTACAGCCAGCAGCACTGCACCAGAATACAACAAATCAGTAATTATTTTTCTTAGTTTTTTTTTTTTTTTTAGTTTTCCTTGTAGTACTAGAAAAGAAGTACACAATTGTCTTTAATTTTTAACTGCTGGACAGGCCCATGTGACCGACCAGTCTCTCTCTCTCTCTCTCTCTCTCTCTCTTCCATTTGTGGTGTCTTGCTGCCTGCTCACTCTCCTCTCCTCTGCAGCCACGTTGCCCACTTACAGGTTTATATAACCTGAGTGCTTTTTGTCACGTTACACCTGTTTCTACTGATTCCTGACTGGATGCCACTGTCCTCCTGTGCTGATGCTCTATGTTGTGCATTGCATGCTGACAGCATCTGAGCAGGCAGCATCTAGCAGTGAGAACTGAGTACACTCAGTGAGGCCAGGAGGGAAGGAGTCCTGACCGCTATGTGCTGCGGTAGGGTTAGTTAGGGTGACGCATACCACCGCCCAACCAGATGCTAACTGTACTGCAGAATTGAGGAGGAGTGAAAGATTTGGATATCAGAGCAGGTAGGGATGATAGTATGCAGCTGCAAAAGAGCAGACACCCGACAGTGACAAAACCACTGCATAGATCCTATAATACTTACTTACGGATCTAGAACTGGAATTCTTCAGCAAAGTCAGTATTTATCAGAGTCCATGGCTAAGCCCCAAATCCAGGGGATTCTGATTAGCAGCGGAACAGTCCACCCAGCCCCAGTGCAGATATACACACACACACACACACACACACACACACACACACACACATAGCATAGCAAATTGGCATGCAAGCATCACACAAATACTACACACACATTTCTTTGCTTACCATTTATGCCCTTCGTGATGATGACACATAACTGGTGGGGATCTATTTTTGGTTTGTTTCTTGTCTGTTTTTTGGACAACTTATTTAACCAGGATAGCCCAGCTGAAATGTAACATCTCATATCCAGCGGTATCCTGATTCTATTCATTTCCTCAGCTGGGTGGACTGGGGCACTGGCAGGTAAAGTAACTTTCCTGAGGTCCCACAGTGAGTACACAAGAATAACACTGTGGGTGGTGGGCAGGCTTATTGGCCGTGGGAGGTTTGCTACCAGTAGCAGTGGAGGAGATCACTCAGGGAGAGTTGGAGACCTCTGTCAGCAGCAACAGAGAAGGACAACTACTGGCCAGCTGGACACTACAGCAGCCAGCAATGGAAGAGGCATATGTAGGGCCAGCTGGATGCTGCTGTGGCAGCAGTAGAGAAGATCCTTTTGGGGGTCTATTGGAAACCATCACTGGCAGCAATGGAGGAGGCCTGTTAGTGCAGGCTAGACACCATCAGCAATAGCAATGAATGACACCTACTCAGGGCCTGTTGGATGCCACCAGTGACAGCAGCATCACTGTAGGATGGGGTTAGTAGGTAGAGGAGCTCACAGAGGGTGAAAGCGGGAGGGGTTTTCAATTAGTGTTGGGCCAAATGCGGTGGGTGAGTGGGAGAGAACATAAAATGAGGGAGCAGGAGGGTTTCTCAATTTCACCAGGGCTGGGAAGGGAGGATTAGGAGGTGGGAAAGCACAAAGAGGAAGGGGCAGGTGGTTCATTTTGAAACTTACTCCACGTTGAAATATATAAAGGTATGTTGTGCTACTAGCACAATCCAAAAAGAAATAGAAACATAGAATGTGTCAGCAGAAAAGGACCAGTAGGCCCACCCCCTAATCTCTACTTATTATACACATGTGCCTATCCCACGAATGCTTGATGCTTCCCACTGTCTTTGCCCTCACCACCTCTTCTGGCAGGCTGTTCCAGGCATCCACCACCTTTTCCGTTGAAGACATATTTTGTCTCATCCCTCATTAACTTCCTGCCCTTCAAGCTTCATAGCATGCTCCTGTGCTCTGTTGCCCCTCTTCCTGTAAAAGAGACTCCCCTCTTGCACTTCATTGACCCCTGTGAGGTACTTATTGGTCTCATTCATGTCCCCTCTCACTCTCCTCTCCTTCAGGAAGTCCAGGGTATAATATGTTTAGACAAGACAAAAAAGATAAAAAGGTGGGGGAGTTGCAATATATGTCAAAGAGGAAATCAAAGCCACTGAGATACAGATGAATCACAATGAGGATGAGACCCTATGGGCTTCCCTTGGAACAGGGGACAAGGCCCCATCAGGGTGGGGGTTGTGTGCAGACCACCATCGCAGGAAGTAGAAAAGGACAAAGAACTGCTGGAATCCATCCAAATGATGGATGACAAAGGAGAGCTGCTGCTAGTAGGAGACATCAATTTACCAGATGTAAACTGGTCCTCCTACACAGCTGCATCAGAAAGAAGTAAGAAATTTCTCATTACCCTGCAGGGGCAGGTCTGACACAGATGGTGGAAACCCCAACAAGGGAAGAAGCAATCCTGGACCTTGTGTTTACAAACAGCACCAAGGTTTCAGGCATGAGAGTGGGGGTCAATCTGGGTTCCAGTGACCACAGATCAGACTGGTTCACAGTCAACAGACATGAAGATATCAGTCATACTAGACTGAAGATCCTCAACATTAGGAATGCTGACTTTCACAACATGTGATCCACCTTTAGGAGCATACATGTAAATGGGACACATGGGGATGTTGAGGCGAGCTGGAAGGCTCTAAAGGCAGCACTATGCCTTGTTACATCACAGTGTACAAAGGTAATCAGCAAATCCAAAAGATGACAGAAACCTCTTTGGTTCACAAAAGATGTGGCATCAACAGTTAGGGATAAGAAGAAAGCTTTCAAGAAATACAAAGAAACGCAGAATGACTATAATACAGAGGTATACGGAGCTAGACTGAAAAATGCAGGCAAGGCAATCAGCGTAGCAAAAGCAAAAACAGAAGAAAGGATTGTTGAGGGAATAAAGAGGCAACAAGGCCTTCTATAGATACATATGGGAAAGGAGAAAAAGCAAGATGGTATAGTTAGACTAAAACCAAACGAGGGGCAATATGTAGAGGAGGACACTAAGAAAGAAGAAGTTCTAAATAACTATTTTTGCTCAGTATTTACTCTAGAGGATAACAGAAGTGGACCAACACTAGGTAGAAAAGGACTCTGCACCGAGAAGGCAGACACTAGCCACTTCATCAGGGAGAGAATCCTTGAGGAGCTCAATGAGTTAAAAACTGACAAAGCCATGGGGCCCTACTGAATCCACCCAAGAATTTTAAAGGATCTTAGTGAGGAACTCACAGATCCACTGGCCAAGATCTTCAACAAATCACTGGACAGCGGTAAAGTTCCTGCGGCCTGGAGTAAGGCCACAGTGGTGCCATTACACAAGAGAGGAAGTAAGGAGGAGGCAGGGAACTACTACTACCCAGTCAGCCTCATGTCAATAGTGGGGAAAATGATGGACTCAGTACTGAAGGAAAGGATAATGGTACACCTAGAAACCAGCGGGATGTTAGACCCTAAACAGCATGGCTTCACAACCAGGCAGTCATGTCAAACAAACATGACAGATTTCTTTAACGGGGTTACAAAAATGGTGGACTAAGGCAAAACAGTTGATGTAGTATATCTGGACTTCAGCAAAGTCTTCAATTCCATCCCCCACAGGAGGCTCATCAACAAGTTAGAGGACACAGAGGTGGGAGAAAAAAATTGTTAACTGAGTAAGGAACTGGCTTCAGGGGAGAATGCAGAATGTAATGGTCAATGGAACCTTGTTGCAAGAGAGCAGAGTAACTAGTGGAGTGCCACAGGGATCAGTCCTGGGATCAGTCCTCTTTAACATATACATCGGCGACATAGCAGAAGGTTTGCAGGGAAAAGTTTGCCTGTTTGCAGATGACACCAAGTTCTGCAACAGGGTAGACACACAAGGATCCTCAGGGATAGAATCAAACCTAAGGAAATTGGAGGAATGGTCAGTAACTTGGCAATTGAAGTTCAATGCCAAGAAGTGTAAGGTTATGCACCTGGAGAAAAATAACCCAGGTAAAGTGTACACATTAGAGGGTTAAAAATAATCTGTTACAAACCTAGAAAGGGACCTTGGGGTCATGATTTCCAGTGATCTGAAGGTGGGAAGACAGTGTGAAAGAGTGGTGCAAAAAGCTAACGGCATCCTTGGATGCATAGGCAGGGCATCACAAGCAGAAATATGAAGTGATAATCCCACTATACAGAGCCCTAGAGAGGTCTAACCGTGAGTACTGTGTCCAATTCTGGAGACCTCACTTAAAAAATGATATAGGCCAGTTGGAGACAGTACAAAGAAGAGCAACAAAAATGATTTAGGGCCTCCACCAGGAACCCTATGAGGCAAGGCTTAGGGAATTGAATATGTACTCCCTGTGATGCTCTGCCACCTGCTTATTATCATATGTATAATATTTGTATTATGGATAAATGTATATGTGATTGTCTGCCTGGGGTACACTAGTCAGCCAGTTTAAAGAGGCTTGACCTTTGACCGCAAAGGTGTCAGTGTGACTCAAGCAGCAGTCTGTCATAAAAACTGGCCACTGGAGAACACTAATTAAAAGTTTCCTGTTCTGCCTTAACACATAAGGCTTCCTGCCAAATGTCACGTGATAAGACATCATAAAATATTTCTTTTGAAAGCCAAAACTAAGTTTGAATTTTATGATCCTGAGGGATGAGACATCCTTTGTACAGACTTGCGTGAAATAGGTAAAACTGAAATCATTCTTGCAAAACAGGAAACCAGCAGAGAGACCAAAAGAAAGGCTTTGATGAAAGAGACTGTCATATTTTAAAAAAATTGCTAACTGCTGATTTCCACATCCTTTTGAATGTTTTTACTGGGAATTTGGGTTTATGTCAGGATCTAACAGTGACCTCCTGTAGGCTGTGATCTCACAAGGAGGTGGAGATTGATTTTAAAATTGTCCAGCATCTGCAGGGAAAGACACTTTTTATCTCTGGATTCCACAGGAGTAAGACACATTGGGTCTCTGGACTGAAACTAGGCACTTAAAAAGATATAGTACAGATAGGATTTTTAAGTATTTTGCAGGCTCTTTTGTTCTGTAATTTCACCCTTATTTTGTTGACTGTAAGTATGGATGTATATGTTCTGTGTTTGGTATTTTATCTGTTTTACATTTTTAATAAACAATATTTTCCTTGGAATTCTGCCTGTGCCTTCTCAGTTTTCTTTTGCATGTGAATACTGGAAAAGTGTTAATTATTCTGACAACTGTTAAGTGCTCAAGAAAAGGATGTGTTACTATCTTGCTAAAGGTAAGAATATACCTAGGTCTCATATTGAGTCATAAGGGTACATTTGGGGAACCTGTCTGGGTGCCACTGGGCGAAGGATTGTATTGCATTTTCCTGAAGAGAATATATATCTGAGCCTGAGGTTCACATTTGACCCCCAAGACTCAAGGCTGGTAGGTGATTTGGATCCAAAACAGACAGGAGGGTTACCCTGTTTGTCTCCTGCTCATATTATTGCACTTCGAGGTTGGCACTGTGGGGGCAGAGGGCCTGACCTGTGGAGCGCATTTGTGACACTCCCTAGAACAGAGAAGAAATAGGGGAGAAATGATATAAATATTTAAGTACCTTAAAGGAATCTGCTCAGTGCAGGATCAGAGCCTATTCAAAGAAAACACGGAACACAGAACTAGAGGCCACAGTATGTGCCTAATGGGAGGGAAATTTAGGACAAACATCAGAAAGTTCTTCTTCAGCGAGAGGGTAGTGGAGCCATGGAATGGACTTCCACAAGAGGTAGTGGAGGCAAAGACAGTTATGGAATTCAAACTTTCTTGGGATAGGCATTGCAGTAACTTGAAGCAACGAAGCTACTAGGGAGGGGGATATTCATATGGGCAGACTAGATGGATCACGTGGTCCCCATCTACAGTCACATTTTTATGTTCTTATGTACATGTTGAGTTCCTGTATTCTCTCCTCATATGGATTCTCGTTTAATGCCCTGATTATTTTGATAGCCCTCCTCTGGACCACTTCCATCCTGTCAATGTCCATGCAGAGGTGCAACATCCAGAACAGGACACAGTACTCCATGTGGGATCTCACTAGTGAGCGATATGGTGACAATACCAGGTCCCTTCTTCTGCTAGAAGTCTCCCTCCTTATGCACCCCAGCATCAGACTAGCCCTGTCTACTGCCTTGTTGCACTGCCTTGCCACCTTGAGGTCATCAGTTATGATGACCCCAAGGTCCCTTTCTTGCTTAACTGTGAGTACCCCCCCATCTTATACACAGCCCAAGGTTTCCCCACCCCAGGTGCATGATTTTGCACTTTTTGGCATTGAAACACAGCTGCCACAACCTAGACCACTCCTCTAGTTTCAACAGATCCCTTTGCATTCTCTCCACCCCTCCTCGGTGTTCACCCTGTAGCAGATTTTTGTGTCATCCTTAAAGGCATACATTTCCCTTCAGTTCCTCAGCAATGTCACTTATAAAAACATTGAAGAGGACAGGACCCACTATCGAGCCCTATGGTACTCCTCTGGTCACTTTCTCATCCCTCAAGTGATTGCCATTTATCAGCACCCTTTACTTCCTATCTTTCAACCACTTAGATAGCCAGCTTACCACCTTCTACTCGCCCCCAGGTTGCTAAGTTTCTTAATCAGTCTGCTGTGTGGTACAGTGTCAAAGGCTTTACTGAAGTCCAGATAGGCCACATCCACTGCCCTCCCCAATCCACCTCCCTAATTACCCGGTCAAAAAAATCTTTGAGATTTGTTTGAAATGACCTCCCCCTGTGAAGCCATGCTGCCAGTGGTCCTGAAGCCGATTTGCCTCCAGGCACTCAATCAGCCTCTTCTTCAGCACAGTCTCCATTAATTTCTATACCACTGATATGAGACTGAATAGTCTGTAATTGTTAGCCTCCTCCCTGCTGTAGCCTCCTTTAGGAACCATAGTGTCCTTTTTCTCCTCTTCCCCTTGCTTATTTCTTTCAAACAGGTTGCCATCACCTTAGTCCCTTTATTCTGTTCCATTGTGCCTCCACTCACCCTCTACAGTTCCCCCTTGAGGTATCTCTATTTCTTTAAAATCTGCTCTCCTGAAGTGTAGGACCCTCATCCTATGGTGTTTTTTTCTCCGGTCCAAACTATATGCGGAACCACATTTTACAATGCTCATGTGTACCCAGGGGGCTACCCAGTGTAATGCCTGCAATGCTATTCCTGTTCCTAGGTACCAGATCCAGTACTGCCCAATCTCTTGTGGGTTCTGTAACCAGCTGCCTAAGAAATGCCTCTTGTAGGAAGTCTAGGATGGCACTGCTTCAAGTTGCAGCTGCAACCAGAATGCGCCCGTCTACATCTGGCAGACTTAAGTCCCCCATAATCACTACTTTCCCATTTAGGTCTTCATCTTTCTGGTGACGGCTACTGGATAAAGCATCTTAATAGCTTAAAAGCTAAACTTAGGCAAACTACTAACTCACTGAATATGTTCATTAATAAATATGGTAGCAATTCTATCAAACCACTCATTGAGGCAGTTAGAGCTAAATATTTTTCACTAGCATTATTTCACAATGAAGTCTAGGAAACAGACAATAATGATGTGTTAGAAACTCCCTTAAATAAGCTGTATAGAACCACCCTAGAGCTGAGTAATGCTGCTCCTGCTATTTTGGTTCACGCAGAACTTGATGTTGCTAGGTTAAAAGCACTCATGTGTGCTAGGAAAATAAACTTTTGGGTTAAATTAACGTTACTAGATCCTAGCAGACTGTCTTACCTCTGTTTAAAGGAAAAGCATAGCTGGGATGAGCTAGGATGCTTACAATCCAAATAGCTAAAAAAAATTTTTTTTTCTATTTTAAAAGAAATCAGCCTGGAATTTCTTAGGAAACACAGTGGCCTGGATATTCAGAAGGGTTGCACATGGCACAACACTGTTGCTCCATGCGCAACCCACTGAAGCGCCACGGTGTTATATTCAAACATGGATTCTGCCTGGCGCAAATCCCGATGCGCCGGAGCGCATCAGTAAAGTATGCGGTGCAGGTGGGGAGGGTGTGCCCATGCATACTCCGCACATCCCGATATTCAGCCTGGGATGTGCTGAGTCCATGCATGCGCAACCCCTACTTGTGCTGCACACAGGTGAGCCAAAAACAAAAGGAACAACGGCTGGCCACCCACAGGTGACTGCTCTTTTGCAAAGTGCAACTACGGCAGCTGCCACCTGTAATTGGCCACAACTCGGCTGCATCTTCGTGGCGGCGCCCCCCCATGCCCGATTGCAGGCATAGGTAGAATATATTAACCGTCCAATATCCCTGGTGGTCCAGTGAACCGCATCACGCTCGATTGCGGGCATATGTGTAAAGTGTAAGGTCCAATATCCCTGGTGGTCCAGTGGACCGCTCGCAGCCTGATCACGGGCTTACATATAAAAATACATGTCCAATATCCCTAGTGGTCCAGTGGACCACTTTGTAGCCCGATTGCAGGGGTCAGTATAACATTATGGCACAGAAACCCAACCCTGGTGGTCTAGCAGTACTTCCTCCCACCCACCCACCCACTGAGCCCCACCGACCATTTTCTCCGGTCAGCGGGCGGGCGGCAGCCCCACCTGCTTGCTGCCCCGCTGCCCGCCGATCGACACTGTAGGTAGGGCTGTATGCCCATTGGTCCACAGCATGAGCCAATGGGTGTGCAGCCCGTACTGGACTACACAGTCCAGATCTGTGAATGGATCCATTGCCAGGTGCAAGTCGCCAGGGATTGGCACACCTGCATGAAAATGGGGCCATAATGACATGCAAATGGCCCCATTTGCGCCTTGCATGCATTATGGCCCCATTTGCATGTGCACTTTTGAATATCGCAGTTGTTGCACATAGTGCACTGGAACTTGCACTAGCGCATCCCCCTGCTCCACTCTGGCCACTTGCGCTGGCGCAGTGCCACTGCGCCATGTGCACTGCGGGTGGCCAGGGTGCGATATTCAACGATGCTGTGCCATGGCGCAGCTCCATTGAATATCATCCAGTCAATGCCCCTGTGCAACCAAGTTGCGCTGTGCCCAGGCTTGCGCCACAGCCTGGCGCAGTCTGAATATCCGGGCCAGTATGTTTCCAAAGGTTTAACTATTAGCCTGAAATACAAAACATACATTACTCAAAAATTTGTAAATCATTATAAAGTGTTAGATATGGAATCAATTTTGGAACTTAAGATATCTCCCTGGTTGGTTCAGAATGATGTTACATACTACTTTAAGAATTATCTGGATGTTTTGACAGATCATAAACAAAGGAAACTGTATACCAGATTCAGATTAGAAATGTTTCAAAGTAATGTTCCTACAGCCAGATGTAATAAATCTACTAATCCATCATTGTGATTCTGCTCTTGTTCACATCAGTATCTGGAGAATTGATATCATGTCATTTTTGTCTGTCCATGGCATAGTAAACCTAGGTCATATTGGTTTATACACCTATGGGACAATATTCAGTCCTATGACAGGTCGATTTTATTGAACCTTTTCTTTACTACAAGTGATGAAATGATAATTAAGGGAATAGCTGTTTATCTTGTTGCCATTTCATGAATTTGTCTAAAACATAAATAATTCACATGCTGGTAATAATGTGTTTCTATCTATGCAGTAGGAAGAAAGTGTTAATCCTGGGGGCGTTTGTTTGTGTACACAAATATGTTGTGCTTTAACAACCTATGAGCGTAAATATATATTAATGCTGAAACTTATGTATACATGTTATTTGCCTTAAAAACTTGTCTCAAAAGTTTCGAAAGAGGAAATTGTTAATCTTGACGATATTTGTATTCTGCATGTTTGTATAATATGCTCTGCTTAGCTGAGGTGATAACATACTAATGACAGTACATATGCCCCGTCCTGAAATAATACTTAAAAATGTTTTAAGCATTTCTGTATAATTATATTGTATTTATGAAATGGTCTATGACCAATCAATAAACTTAAACTATTACTTCCCCTTAGTTTGCCATTCTGCCAATGGGCCTCCCCAAAAATCCTGTCTAACTCCTCCCCCTATATTGGTGATCTGTACACCACCAACCCCAACCCCAACCCCATATGGATAAAGGTCCTGGACCCTGTCTCTAGGCCAATCCAAAATGCCTCCAGCCCTTCTTTATCCCTGGTGTGTCCTTGTTTCTCCATGGCCTTTATACCTTCCCTCACGTAGAAAACAACCCCCCTCCTTCCTGCCTGCCCTAGCTTTCTGAAACATGGTGTAACCCAGTATGACCACATCCCAGCTGAGGTTTTCAGCGCACCATGATTTTGTTATGGCCACTAGGTCTGCCTTTGTAATGGTAGCATCAATCAATCAATCAATCAATCAATCAAAATCTTTATTTATTCAGGCGAACATCATTGAGCATAGCTCATTTACAAGATGGACCTGAGTGGTCATAACAAAAAAGGTTACAGAGTGTGTACAAAAAACATGATATTGAAATAGCACAAATACAAACATTTATGAATGAGATAGATATACAAATATTTACATATATACAAGGCAAAGGACAGTAAACCAAAAACCTAATAAAGGAGAGAAACAAACAGTCTGGTGGGGATAAGGCTTGGATAATGGTACATGGGTGGGCATATATGTTTGAGGTTTGATGTGGAAAGGACCAGAGCAACGATAGAAGAATAGGGATGAGCTTTAGAAGGGGGTGGGGGAGAGAGGGGTGGGGTGGGGGGTGGGAGGACTAGGCCTTGTGGAAGCAATTGCATGAATCTGGGATTAGGCTGGTGTACAGTTTTGAAGGATGTAAGGGGGATCAGTGTTTCCATTTCAATGTCTTTTGATAGAATTCCAGATAAGTGCCAGGGAATAACTGATTGCAGCTCTTCCATACCGGGTGCAGGTGATAGGAATCTTCAGCAGGATCAGTTTGTTGATCCTCAAGGTGTAGGGCCTGGATGTGATCTGGTTGAAGCAGTCTGAGATGTAGGAAGGAGTTTGTTTGTCAGAGCTTGTAGATCCAGATAGCAGCATTTTTTCTTCTTCTATGTTGCAGGGATGTCCAGCTGACTGCATTGTAGAGAGCAATGATGGGTGCTAGAGGGAAGGTCAGTAATGAATCTAATAGCTCTATGATACAGGGTGTCTAGTTTGTTTAGATGGGAGAGGGAGCAATGACCGTAGAGGAAGTCAGCATAATCAATGAGGGACATGAATGATGCAAGGATTAATCTTTGTTTGGAATCTTTGGTCAGGTAGTGTTTGATTCTATAGAATAGACCAAGTCTTTGTCTTAGCTTTTTCAGGAGCTCTTCAACGTGGGTAGTATAGTCTAGTTTATTGTCTATCCATACTCCTAGGTATTTGAATTTGTCAACATATTCATCAAGGTCAGGAATGTTATTTTCCAGGCTCCTTGTGTTGGTGCACATGGCTCTCCCCTTATGTCCCTCCCTGTCCCTACTTTGTCCTCCCTTCCCGCATCCATCCTTCATTCTTCTCATGTCCCTGGTACTGTCCCTCCTCCTTTTTATTCTCCCTCTGTCAACCCTCTCTAATTCTTCTTTCAGCCTTAGAACCACCTCCCAACCCTCCCATCCCAAATTCTCTTGCCTCTCCCCCTGGGGAATTTATTTCTCCTGGACTCCTCTCTGTGGCTTCATTTTCTGGTGGGGGAGGGGGCATTCATTGCCTCACTAATTGTTTCTGCCTTCCCCTTGACTAGTTTAAATGCATGCTGACATAGCATTTAAACCTTCCACCCTGGACTGCTGTTCCCCTCCTGTATGAATGGAAGCTATCTCCCTTGTGTCGGCCTTCATCCTGCCAAGCAGTACCCCAGTCCATGATGTAGCCAAACTCCTGCTTTCTCCACCATGCTTTCAACCAGTCATTAAAGACTTTGGTGGGATGTTCCCTTGCTTCCCCCTGGCCATACACAGGTAGCAACTCAATGAAGGCCAACGTGCATGCTACCTGCTTCAGGCCCTTCCCCAGCTCCCTAAACCTATCCTGCACCACCTCTACTGCATCTCTGGCCAGATCATTAGTCCCCAGATGGACAATGACCTCCAGCTTTCCCTCCTGCCGGCCACCCTAGTGATCCTAAGGATCCACTCCCCAGTCCTCTGTGCTGAGGTGCCAGGTAGATACCTCACCTCCCTCTTTGCTTCCTGTGCTGTTCCCAAAACTAGCCCCCTAACAACTGAGTCTCCTACCAGAGGTTGCTTTCTCTTCTGTTTAGGTCCTCTGCCTCCAGCCTTGGGGCCTTCCCTATGGAGAACCCTCACATCCTCCCTTGCCACTACCATGGGTACCTCTTCTTGGCAGTTCCATCCTGCCAAAGCAGTGGAATTGTGTTGAGGCACTGGCTGAGGAATGTGTTCCTGAACCCCCATCCCCATCCTCCTAGAGCCCACCACAGTCCAGCCAGCCTTTCTTTCTGGCACCCTTTAATGCAAAGATGGTGGACCTCGTGGCCCCTGGGTGGAGAAAGAGGTCCCCCGATTCCTAGCCAACGCAGCCCAGAGTCTAATGACCTCCTCCCTTACCCCAGAGAGGTGAACACAGATGGGAATGGCTCAGTAGCCCTTACTTAAGAAATTCCAGGCAGAATACACACTTAAGATCACAGCACACAGCAGAGAAACATTACCCTAGGACTTTCTGATAGGCATCCAGCAGTGAAGGAAAAAGGGGTTAGATGACATTTCCTGCATTCTTTTTCCATAATAAAGACAGATAGGCCTTCATTAAATGGTTTCTCTCAATTTGGCAACATTCTCTGTGATCACAAGAGAGGGGCGGCAATGCTGCAACCCTATATAAATGTAACTAGCAAGTATCATGTAATACACATTTATTTAGCGTAACAAGTACATTGCAGTGAGAAAGGAATAATGTGATCTATTGGGAATTGAACCCAGGCCCCCCACAGCCTCCAACGGACTCACAAGTGCAACAACAGGGCAAGTAACTGAAAAAGGCAAACTATTTTCCTAGAAGACTCTATTATTAGATATTGTGATGCCATCATATGTAAACTAGACAAAAACAGCAGGATGCTTTCATATTTCCCAGGTGCCAAAAGAAAAAATGACTTACCATAGTAATCTTCTTTCTTCCCAGTGATGCTCAGATATTCGTAACTTTGTGCAGTCAGCCTGGTAGTTTGGACTGCCAGGAGAGATGGAACACATGCAAATGATGGAATTCTTTGCACATGAGCATCTTTCAAATACTGCCTCTACCAACTGTAGTGTTCGAACCCCTTTAGATGTGTAAGAAGCCTGGAAGTCAGGCATTATGAAAAAATCCAACAGCTAATTAATTTTTTTTTTTTAGGGTTACCCTTATAAAGAGAATTTACCCAAAAAACCTCTTAAGGAGGAACTACATCAAATAAACAATGGTGTTCACCAAACAGCATGAGAAAACTAAAAAGAGAGACAGAAAAACTCTGTTTAAATCTATTTGGTATAGAGAAGTGTACCCAGAAAGGTATGGCTATGTGGCACTAGCATGTGGAGTGCAGGAGGCTGAAGTTCTGGAAGGGGAGGATGGAAGGGAGTTATGAATATCTGAGCATCACTGGGAAGAAAGAAGATTACTATGGTAAGTATTTTTTTCTTCTAACCCCAGTAATGCTCAGGTTATTCATAACTTTGTGCAGACTACCAAGCAGTACCCCTGGAGGTGGGCACAGAACTTATTTTGGAAACAGACTTTGCAGGACTGGTGTGCCAAACCTGGCATCACTTCTGGACAAAACATCCAAGTTGTAATGCTTTGTAAAGGTGTGTACGGATTTCCAAGTTGCTGCTTTACAAATATCCAATAATGGAACCTCCCTAGCAGCTGCAAGACTGGCAGCTGTTCCTCTTGTCGAGTGTGCCCTCAGCCCAGCTGGGGACTCTCTACATGCTCTAGTGTAGCAGAATTGAATACACTGGACAATCCATCGAGAAATGGATCTTTTTGAGGCTGGTTTGCCCATTCCAACATCCCCATATGTAAGGAAAAGTTGTTTTTTGTCTTGCCTATGGCCCTTAGTAGCTGTCATGTAATAGCTGAGAGCTCTTTTGACAGCCAGACTGTGGAGTCTTCTTTCATTAGAGCTTGTATGGTCTGTGAAAAACACAGGTAGAGTGATTGATTGGTTCAGATGAAAATCTGAAATGACCTTGGGAAGGAATTGTCTGTTTGTTCTGAGGACTACCTTATCTCTGTGAAAAGAGATGTAGTCCTGGTCAACACAGAGAGCCTGAAACTCGCTGATTCTTCTTGCTGAGGTAATTGCTACCAGAAAAACTGTTTTCCATGTAACATATTTTAAATGGGCTGTAGCCATGGGCTCAAAAGGAGCCCTCATTAATCTGGCTATACATATATTAAGATCCCAAGCGGGCACTGGTGCCCTGTGAGGAGGATGCAAATGTATCAGGCCTTTAAAAAATCTTTTGAAAATGGAATCTGATGCTACTGACACCTTTGTCCTAGCAGAAAGATATGCAGACACTGCTGCAAGATGAACCCTTAGAGAACTGGGTTGTAGACCTTGTGAATGTAAGTGAGTCAGATAATCTAACACCACTGAGACTCCTGCATCATTTGGGGCAAAATTCCTACCAGAGCACCAAAAAGAAAATCTCTTCCATTTAGCAGAATACGTTTTCTTAGTGGAGGGCTTCCTATAACCTTTCAAGATAGTTAATACAGCTTCAGAAAGGTTTAAGTCTGCATATTCTAATTCCTCAAGAGCCATGTCTTGAGGTGGAGGGACTTGAGATTTGGGTACAACAATGTTCCCTGATTGGAGGTCAGGAGATTGTGCCTGAGAGGCAAACTTATTGGTTTGCTCACTGACATGGAGAGCAGAAGAAAGTACCATGGCTGCCTGGGCCAATCTGGAGCTATCAAGATCAGAGGAGCTGAGAGGGATTTGAGCTTCAGTAGTACTCTGAAAACCAGAGGAAAAGGGGGAAAGGCATAAAGAAACTTGCTTGACCAGTTCAGTACTAGGGCATCCAGAGGGATTGTGCCCTGGGCCGGTGGTCTGCAGCAATACTGAGGCAACTGGTGGTTCTGGTGGGATGCGAACAAGTCTATCTCTGGAATGCCCCACCTCCTGAAAATTACCTGCACCACCTGCTTGTTCAGTGTCCATTCGTGATGGGACTGATTGATTCGACTCAGTGTGTCTGCCAAGGTATTGTCCTTTCCTGGCAGATGAATTGCTTGCAGGGACGCCTTTAGAGAATACGCCAGAGTCCAAATTTACATGGCCTCTATGCATAGGAGACCTGATCTGGTGCCTCCCTGTTTGTTTATGTAGTACATAGAGGTGGTATTGTCTGTTCTGACCTGTACCACCTTGCCCATCACCAGTGTAGAGAAAACTTTAAGTGACAGCCACACTGCTCTGAGTTCCAGCAAGTTTATATGCTGAAGGGACTCTGCTTCTGTCCAGGTATCCTGAGTTGTGTGCTCCCCTAGATGGGTGGCCCAGCCCAGAAGGGATGCATCTGTCATGAGGACTAGTGAAGGATCCTCCTCCTGAAAAAGGGCTCCTTGCCTTAGGTTGGATTCCTTTTTCCACCACAAAAGGGCTTGTAATAGTGCCCTTGTCACTGGAATGAGTTTTGAAAAGGGATCTTTTTTCTGACTCCAATGATTCCTGAGATGAAACTGGATGTGTCTCATGTGAAACCTGGAACCCTGCACTGTGCCAATGGATGCAGCCATATAACCCAAGAGCTGCAGGAATTGCCTGGCTGTTTTTTACTCGTGCAGTTTGAAGGAATTTGCTATGGCCTGAAGGCTTTGCACCCTGTCCAGTGGTAAAAAGGCCCTGGCCTGAAGAGTACTGATCTCTGCCCCTATGAACTGTAAAGTCTGTGTAGGGGTTAAGACAGATGTTTTCTGGTTTATTATGAAACCCAAGGACTCCAAAAGATCCTGTGTGAGCCTTAAAGAGGTTCTGACTTGTTCGGTGATTTGCCCACCACCAGCCAGTCATCCAGATATGGGAAAACAGTCACTCCCTGTCTTCGAAGAAATGCCACCACAGCTGCTAGGCATTTTGTAAACACCCTTGGTGCCGAGGAAAGGCCAAAGGGCAGGGTTGCAAACTGATAATGACCTGATGGGAGTCTGAATCTGAGATTTTTCCTGAACGATTCTTTTATGGGGATGTGAAAACAGGTGTCTTGTAAGTCCAGAGATGCCAGCCAGTCCCCTTTTTGGATTGTTGGCAGAATTCGAGCCAAAGTTACCATTTTGAACTTTGGCCTTTTCAGGTGCTTGTTTAAAGCTCTGAGATCCAAAATTGGCCGCCACTCCCCATTTTTCTTTGTTGTTAGGAAGTATCTGGAGTAAAAACCTCTTCCTCTCAGGGTTGTAGGAACTGGTTCCACTGCTCTGAGCTGTAGCAGCTTTTGAACCTCTGCCTCTAGCAATGAAGTTTGTGCTAGGGGAGGATAGATAGAAACCCTGGAATTTTTTTGCGGAAGAAATCTGAAGTCCAGAGACAAACCTTTGCCCATTACCTCCAAACCCACTTGTCTGTGGTGATGGTTGACCAAAGGTAGAGGAAATGGGACAGTCTGCCTCCGACAGTTACGGAGGAGGCTGCCTTCATCTCAGGGGTTCTGTTTTGGCTGGGGCTGAGGTTGTGCCTGAGGCCCTTGCCTAGAGGCCCTTCTTCCCCTACCCTTAGAGTAGCCCTGTTGGGGGTACTGCTGGTATTGGGGCATGGCTACTGGCTGTAAACTCTTATCATGAAAGAGCGACCTCTGCCCCCATTCTATAGGGCCTGGTGGATGAAGAAGCTCTGTCT
The DNA here is from genome assembly GCA_016271365.2 of Neoceratodus forsteri. Classification (NCBI taxonomy): domain Eukaryota; kingdom Metazoa; phylum Chordata; order Ceratodontiformes; family Ceratodontidae; genus Neoceratodus; species Neoceratodus forsteri. Next base: position 517,737,002 of record CM028130.1, on the reverse strand, counting down.
CTGGCAGAGTTACTTCTATAAGTAGCCTTATATTCATCCACCTTCTTCATACAGGCCTCCATGCATTCCCCAAAAAGAGAATTTCCTTCTAATGGAAAATCCAGGGCCTTCGATTGGGTATTCTGAGTGAGGTTTGTAGCCCTAAGCCAAGCAAACCTCCTCTGAGCCACTGTGTTAGCCATCCATCTGGCTGCAGTGTCATTCGAATCAGCAGCCATCTGGAACTGGTACTTAGCTGCCTCTAGCCCAAACCTGGCAGTTTCAGCCAGGTCATCTGACAAGGATGAGTAGCTTTCATGGACATTGCCAGTACCGACTGCCACAGGGATTTCTGATACTGGGCAGCATAAGCTTGGAAAGTAGCCTGTCCCATGGCCAGTAAGGCTGACAAATAGCCTTTTTTGGCCATACTGTCCAATTTTCTGGAGTCCTTGTCCAGTGGATGTGAGGACAGAGGGACTTTAGCTTTATCACAGGCTGCCTGTTGTATTACCTCTTGATGGTCAGGATGGGAGAAGAGGAAGTCAGCTCCCTTCTTATCCGACTGGTACTTTTTGTCTATTCTCCTGTCAATTGGAGGAATAGAATTAGGGGTCTGCAGGAGCTTCATAGCTTCCTTCTTAAAAAATTTATATACTGGGAGGAGGAGGGCCTTTGTGGGTGTTAAACCCATCATACTAAGGTACTCAATTTCCTCCTCATCCTCCACTTGCTGTGTTGTGGCAATATCTAAGGCATCTGCCATTTTTATTACAAAGGAAAAATGGGAGGAAAATTCCTCAGACACTCTGGGAGGCGAGCCAAAATCCTGCTCAGGGGACACCTCTGGAGGGATAGGTTCGTCCTCCTCATAAGGCTTATCATCCTCTTCAAAATATAGTTGCTCCGGTGCAGGAGTCAACACAGTACTAGCAACCTGGGGACCCTGTGAGGGGGCAGGAGGCTGAGGGATGATGCTCTGCAGAGCGTGAATAATTTTGAATGCCTGAGCTATCGCCTGAGCTGAAGGCATTGCAGGCACTTGCGCAGAAGTCCCTGGGTTAACAGGAGAGGGTTCTTCATGTTTAAGTTTCTTTGTTTTCTTTGAGGGAACCGGAGAGTCAGCTGGTTATTTTCCTCTTTTTGCCCCTTTTTCACCCGTATCAGGGGCAGGGGCAGTAGCACTTGTGGGTTCAGCCACAACAGACTGGGGTATCAGCTGGTCAGAGACTGAGGGACCCCTAGAAAACTTTTTATTGAGCCATACAAGGCACTTTTCCACAGTTTTCTCTGAAAAAGTTTTACATGTCTCACATTCCTGGTCCAGATGTTCGAAACCCAGACAAACCACGCATAAGATGTGCTTGTCTGCCTTGGCAAACACATCTCCACACTTTAAACAGTTTTTAAACCTGGGATCCCCAGTTCTCTTCTTAGGTTTCTCTGGTATGGTGAAAAGCAAAGAGGAAAAACACCAACCACTAAATAACAGATACTGTTGCGGTTTGTGGGAAACCAGATGATCAGATGGATAGGCAATTGGCTTCAGGACCGGACCCAGAGGGTCGTAGTTGGTGGGATAGTCTCATCCCCAAGGAGGGTCATTAGTGGGGTCCCACAGGGATCAGTCCTTGGGCCCCTTCTGTTCAATGCCTACGTAACTGACATAAGGACAGGAATCAGGAGTGAGATGAGTCTCTTTGCAGATGACTCGAAACTGGGGCAGTGGTGGATGGGGAGAGGGAGGGTGGCCTGCAGGGGGACCTGGAGGCTCTGGAAAGATGGTCTAGAAAGTGGAAGCTGAGGTTCAATGCAGGGAAATGCAAGGTACCCACCTGGGGGCCAGAAACCCAGGCCAAGTGTACACCGGGGAAATACTACAAGTCTCAATGGCTGAGAGGGACCTGGGGGTGGTGGTGGACGTCAAGATGAACAACTCTGAGACCTGTAGGAGGGCAGCAGCCAAGACCAACAGGATGCTGGGATGCATCACTAGGGGGATCACTTCCAGAAGGAGGGAAGTGATACTCCCTCTGTATAACTGCTTGGTGAGGCCGCACCTGGAGTACTGAATGCAGTTTTGGAGGCCACACTTAAAGAGGGACATTAACCTCCTGGAGAGGGTCCAGATGAGGGCAACCAAAATGATTTGGGGCTTGGGGGACAGGATCTATGAGGAGAGGCTCGAAGAGCTAAATATGAACACATTGGAAGAGAGAAGGGACCGGGGGGACATGATAGAGGTCTTCAGGTACATGAAGAGGGTAAATAGGGGAGGAACAGTCAGGGTGCTTCGAAGGAAGGGGCCACTAGAGGGCATGGGTGGAAGCTGAGGGGGAAGATTCAGGGAGAAAGGAGGAGGTGCTACTTCACTGAGAGGGTGGTGGAGCCATGGAATGTACTACCTAGGGGCTGGTGGAGGCAGAGACAGTGGAGGGGTTCAAGAGGGGTTGGGACAGGTACAGGGGAAGGGTTCAGGAAGCAAAATCCAATGCAGCAAGAATATCCGGAACTGGGAAGGGAGAAGCCAGAGAAGGCGAGGGGGACAGCAAGGTCAGCACCCAGGGTGGGGGCTGACCAAACGAGCAGACATGAAAGACCGTTAGGCCTATTCTGCTGGCATTTTAGTATGTTAGTATGTTATTTTAAACAGCTTTAAAAATTTTTTTTTTTTTTTGCGGTCAGTTCCAGAACCGATAAGGAACTGGAGGAACCGAGCAGTGAGATGAAATATGAACCGGTTCAGCGATTCTGTAACCGATAAAAACGGTTACAAATAAAGTTTTGAAAGACCAGAATTTAGCGATAATTATATAGGTTCTTTAGTCAGAGAACCCAAATTAAACTAAACTAACTCGGATTCCTCACGGTTATACCGAACCGCGAGGAACCGAGAAAAAACAACTACTTTAATAATAAACTAGCTCTAAACTGACAATCAGTAGAGACAGTAAAAGAAATTAAATATACTTATGGTTTTTGATGATTTTTTATCTTTCTTCATGTGAAAGAGGGCGACAGAGACTCCGAGCAACCAGACTTTCAGGCGGAGATTAAAATCTAAAGGGGTTAGAACACTACAGTTGGTAGAGGCAGTATTTGAAAGATGCTCACTTGCACAGAATTCCACCATTTCCATGTGTTCCATCTCTACGGTCAGTCCAACCCACCAGGTTGACTGCATAAAGTTATGAATATCCTGAGCATTACTGGGGTTAGCATAGCGAGTATTAAAAATAAGGTCCACAAAACACTGGTGAACTGTGAGGATAACCCTGTAGTGGCAATACATATAGGAACAAATGACATGGGGATTGGCCATGAAAAGGATATATGCCATGAATTAATTGACGTGGGTACAGATAAAAAAACAGAGGGAATTACATGTAAATATCTGTTCTGCTACCTGTTCTGCAAAGGTCCAAGGAAAAAAAATGCGTAGAATAATAAATAGCAGAGTCTACATTACATGGGAGTAATACCATCAAGAAGTTTCCATGTCCCCAGAACCTCAAGATGGTATTACTCCCTTGTGACACACACCCTGCTATCAGTTATTTTTTGTAATATGTAGATCCGATTCAAAAATCTGCAGCTCTGAATTGTGTTCCACTATACTGTGACAACGGCCACCCACTGCACTGAACACTCTCTTGCTCTAACTCACTTCCAACCACTGCCGGTGAACTTCTGGTACTTCAACAGTGCCTCCAGTCATGCCTTTTGCTAGGCAGTCCTATCTGATAGTTATTTTGAAAGCTGACTGAAGGCAGGATCAATCTGATAATTTTGATGAAAAAAAACAGTGCAGAATGTACGATGGGTACGAATTCCTCTCATTAAGTGAGAGACAGCCTCCATGTTGTTCAAATTGTTCTACCCTCCCACAGAGAACAAACTCTGGTCAGAGCCGATATGGCTGTGGAGAGCTTTTGGGATGCTTTTACCCATTATTTCTAATTAATGTGCACAATACAGATCTGCTGAGAGGCAACTTCAGTGTGGTCTTCCTTTTACACATTTTTACAATGTGTTTTCCTAGAATATGCCTGCTGATTGCCATATATTTAACCTGGATAGTTCACAGAAGACATGGAATCTTATTTTAGTGGGGCTCTACATCTACACAACAGTATGCTGCATTGTGTAAAATCAGAACACACTGACAACAATATTTTACATCTGGACGAGGCTACCCTGAATAAATACATTATAAAAATGTTAAAATTATGACCTCACTGAAAACAAGATATTGCACCTAATCTGGGACATCCTGAGTAAATACAGTGCAAAAATGTGTAAAATGAAGATCCCTATGACAATGAGATGTAGCATCTCCCCTGTGCTATCCAGGATACAAAATATAGGATAAGAAATATTTAAAGGAAATCTACTGTAAACTGAACTTCACTGTGTTCACTGACATAAACAATTTCTTTATTGTTTTATAACATATTAGAGTGCAGTATTTATTTTGAATGTTGTGGCCATGAGGATGGTGTGTACAGAGTGTGTGTGTGTGTGTGTGTGTGTGTGTGTGTGCATGCGTGCGTGCATGTGTGTGTGTTTGCTGTAGCTGAATATAATTATTTGCCCCAAAAAGCATAGTAAAAAATGCCTGCTGATTACAATATATTTAGCTTGGATAGTTCACAGAAGACCTGGCATATGTCTGAGCTAGTAAGTAAGTAACTAACAAAAACTTCATTTTAAAGCGCTTTTCATAGCCAAAGCACTGTACATATTAAAACAAACAGTTAAATTAATTTAAGTAGTCATATTTAAAATCATTCAGAATAAGCTTTAAAAAACAGATAAGTTTTGATCTCAGACTTAAAACTTGAGACAGTCAGGCATTCTCTTATCCGATGAGGTAGAGAATTCACAGGGAAGGGGCAGCATAAGAAAATGCATGTGCCCCAGATGTCTTTAACCGAACCCTGGGAATCTCTAGCAATCCCTCATCAGTTGATTGGAGTGAGCAGGAGGGGCAGTAGTAAGGAAGAAGATCTTGCAAGTACTGGGGTCCCTGTTCATGTAGGGCTTTATAGGTCAGCAACCTGACCTTAAAGGTGATCCACTACTGAACTGGCAGCTAGTGCAGTCTGTGCAGCACAGGCATAACATGACTAGACCTAGACGTACTAGTGCTTATCAAATAGTGTCTTAAGAGATTTAAAAAACAGTGTAAATCTTTTTAGATTTGTTGCTGGGTATGAGGTATGAATCTTTCCTGAAAGACAATACCTGCCCAGCTGAAGCTAGTAGCAAGAAAATGTTTAAATGCTAAGTATTTAAATGTGCAAGTTGTTGCATTTCGAAGGGGTAAACAAATCTCCAGTTTAATAGGCAACCAATATTTAACAAACTGTTTCAGTTTCCTAATGGCCATCTGATAAGCAGCTTGGAGTTCTGTCTCCAACATTATAAGCAGAAAGAAGTGAGTATTTTATTTCAACTGGCATAGTGATTTCTAGTTGTGGAAACTAGAAAAATTGAAAACTCCAAAAAAGTATTCCATGGTCTTCCATTTTTCCAGCTACACCTGGGCTTCATCCACAGCCATAAAAAGTGGCCAACTGTAGAGCGCGCTTTGAAAATTGTCATGTAGCGTCTGTAGTAACCGCACTTGACACCTAGCAACAAACTCTACAGTGCGAGAGAGTCCTGCACTTGTGATATTGCGTTTCTCTGATAATACTATTGTTCAGAGCTCTGAACCATAGTATTACGGGCTGTGAACGATAGTATTATGGCAAATAATCTATGGTACTACCACTTTTGAACAGTGATATTACCTGTATTTTTTTGTGCGCTTTAGTAGCATATTATTTTCATGCATCCATTATAATACAATGATAAGAATAAACACAAGATTAAAAAACTGGCGTCTGAATGAAAGATTTCAATTTACTGACTTATGGGACTTGTTTACTAACTCTAATAATCTTTTCCATAGGGATGGCTTACATCTTAAAAAGGGACCAGTTGTACTAGGTAACTTCTTTAAAGAACACCTGACAAAGATTCCTTTAAACTAATATCGAAGTGGATGTGGGGAACAAATCAAGAGAACACCACCAATACAATATCTGTGGATTCAAACAATAAAATAATAATGAAAAGTAAAGGAGAGTCAAAATGAATAATACTTTCACAAACAAATCCTCAAATAGAAAAAAAAAAATAAAAACACTCTTTTTTATATTCAAATTTTATTAACCAGAAAAATCAAGAAAGATTGCAAACAAGCAAAATATAAAACTGACAAACATCAAGAAAAACAGTTGCATTCCAGTAACAAGGTATTACAATACTACCAAATAAGTCTGAACATTCTAAATTTTTTAAACAACAAAGACAGAGTAACATTGAATTAAAATAAAATAAGAGGAATAACAAAAGGGAAAACAAAGGGTCATCTATCTAATGGGAAAACCTCCCACAGAAATAATTCAAGTGCTCATAGAAAAGAAGTATCTAATAAAAAGGAGTAGATCTAAACAAACTTAATAATAATTAATACCACAACTATGCTATCGAGTAGGTCCAAGGAAATATCAAACTCTTAGCCACATAAAGCTTAACTGAAACAAAAGTATATAGCAATGAAAAAACAGAGAGTATGGAGAGGAAAAAACAACAACTCTCATATTTAAAAAAGAGCCCCACAACCTCTCCAGCAAACAGGTGGAATCGATGGTGACCATTTAGTTAAAACAGTTGGTACCCTAAAATACATAATTCTCAATTTCAAAAAGAAATTCCCTCCAAATGGATAAGAAGGAGGTTGCAAAGTGGCTTGCCACACCTGAAGCCACTGCTTTTCATCTATATGTATAGCCAATTCCTGCTCCCATTTGGAGCAAATTTTATTATTAGCTTGAAGGGAGTCCAAAACATAAGCAGAATATAAAAGAGAAATGGCCTTCCCAGTTGAATGAGTCCCCCAAAGAACTTCGAATGGCAGCCCTGGCAAATCTACCTCCCCCCACCTAATCACTGACCGCAATAGAGCATTGACGTAGTCTCACAATTGATACAGGTAATATCAAAGTCTGCCCTTCTCTAACCAACCAATCTTAGCTTGGGTGTCTGCAAAAGTAATAACAGAACCTCCTTATAAGAGGTGCCAAGGGGCATAAATACCATTGTGGAACATATGTTCATAGCAAGGGTCAGTTTGCGCTGGCAAAAAACTGGGTCAACCAGCTTGCTTCTGTATTTCCATAAATGGAGTTTTGTAAAACCTCTGTTGAGGCCCCAGTGAATACCCTCTAACATCACCTCTATGCCTATAAAGATGGATCTATCCCATTTAAGGGGTCTACTAGGGGAAAAACATTGGAGTATAAGCAGTGGTGAAAGGGAAAGGGATAGATATATAGATTTCCAATAAGCTTGGTAACCCCCATGTCTCAATAACACTGTAAAATAAATTTGCACAGCAGTCCAATAACCAAGCAACCAAGGAAGGGACATACCACCCAATCATTTTGGCAGAAATAAAATTTGACGAGAAATCCAGGGCCTCTTGGCCTGCCAAGCATAGGACAACAAAAACTTTTGCCAGGTTGCCAAATCCTTCTTAGGAACTGAGCAAGGGACGCACTGAAACATAAACAAGAACTGAGGCAAGACATTAATTTTACGAGCGTGGATAAGAGAATATAAAGGCTGGGGTAATAATGACCAACACTGAATATCTAACTTTAGTTGAGCAAACAGTGGGGGGTAATTTAAATCAAATAACTGGGAACCCTGATTGTTTAACAAATACCCAAATAACGTAAAGAGGGAAGATGCCACTTCAAAGGGAAAGAAGTTTGCAGAATAGGTGCAACTATATAATTAAAATATAAATCTTCAGTTTTAGTGGTATTTAGGGTATATCCTGACAGACAGGAGAAAGTTGCAATGTGGGAGAACACCACTGGCAAAGAGATAGTTGGATTTGTCAAATATAACAACACATCATCAGCATATAATGCCAGCTTGTGGTGAAACCCCCAGGAACCACTCCAGAAATGTTAGGATTTTCCCTAATACTTTGAGCCAAAGGTTCAATATAAAGAGCAAATAAAATAGGGGATAATGGACATACCTGAAAAGTACCCCACCCAAGTTTGAAGTGAGAAGAAACATGTCCATTTGCTCTAATATACCCCATCAGTTTATGATATAATTTAAACAAAAAGTGAAGAAACTCATCAGAGAACCCAAACCTGGACAGAGATGCCTGCTGAAAGGCCCAAGAGACCTCATCAAAGGCCTTTTCAGAATCAAGTCTAAGAATAAGCGCAGGTTGAGAAGATCTCTGTAAGTGATCCATGATATGCACAGTCCTCCAAAGGTTGTCTTGGGCTTGCTGACCTGGTATAAAATCAGTCTGATCTAAATGGACTAACCTTAGAACCAACTGTTGCATACATTTAGCCATTATGGAAGTGAGGATCTTATAGTCAATATTTAAAATAGATATTGGACAATAGGAAGCACATAGCATGGCATCTCTGCCAAGTTTGGGCAAAACTGTAGTTATTGCCTGAGACCAAGAGGAAGGTATGGGGGCATCACGGGTTAAGGCAGCCTGATAAACTTTTGATAACAATGGGGAGATTCAATCTTTGAAATGCTTATAAAATTCTCCCAGTAACCCATCTATTCCTGGGCATTTATTACATTTAAGGCAAGAAAGTTCCACCAAAATTTCAGCTGTAGTAGGGGGATTTAATAGAAATTGAATATCCAAACTGGTAAGGGACGGTAAGGTTAAGGAATTTAAGAACTGTGACAAACATGTTGAATTGGGGGAGGTCCAGGAGTATATAACATAGTATAATACTGCCAAAAAGCCTCAACAATATCTGGAGTCAAATGTAAAGGGTAATGGGTGAAAGGGTGTTTAAGAGAGGATATTGTGGCCTTCGCCTTCCAGAACACATAAACGCGCCACCAACAGTTTAGTAGCTCAGGAACCTCCCTCATAGAACTGCTGCTTTAAAAAAAGAAGTTTTTGTTCAACTGCATAATCAAGGATGCAATTGAGCTCCTTTTTAAAAAAAATGATAAAACTTTATTGCTCTGCTTATCAAACTGCTGCTGTTGTAACTTCTCTAAGTGAGATATCTGAGTTGTTAAGAGAGTTCTTCTGGCCTCCCATTGTCGCTTCTTATGAACTGATAAGGAAATAAATTTTCCTCTTAAAACAGCCTTCATCGTATCCCACAACAAGGATGCAGAAATATTGGGGGACTCATTATCTTGGAGGGTATGTCTATAGGTATCTCGGATAACTTTCTGCACCTCTGAATCCTGTAATAAAGAAATATTAAGTTTCCAGAAAGTACTACCTTGACAACCCACCAATTTAATAGCCAAAAATAAAGTGGTATTGTCAGAAAGGACAAAGTCACCCACCCACCAACGATGAACAAGATTTAAGGCCTTGGAGGGGAGGAAAAAAATAATCAATGCGGGAATAAATTTTATGTGATGGGGAGTAGAAAGTGTAAAGCTTTTGTGTACCATTTAAATGCTGCCAAGCATCACCATGGCTAAGTTCCCCATGGAGTTTACCAATTCTAGAGGAAAGTCTTTGATCTCAGTGTAAAACAGTTGATGTGGTGTCAAGCTGGGAATTAAGCAGAAAATTAAAATCTCCCCCACAAATGACCTTCCCTGTTGCCCAACCTTGAAGTGAAAGGAAAATTGACCAGTAGACCTGATAATCAGACCCTGGGGGAATGTATATTGAGGCCAGAGTAATGAGCTGACCCTGATGGCGACCCTTCATAAAAACATATCTACCCTCTCTATCATAAACCTTATCTACTAGCTCAAAGGAAACTCAGGAGGGAACCAAAATCATGACCCCCTCTCCTACACCCTTTCTTATATGAAGCAAAAGCAAAGGCTCCGAACCCAAAACGTGCTAACTTATCATGTTCCTGAGGAGAAAGGTGGGTCTCTTGCAGAAAAATGAAGTCCAGATGCATTCTTCTCAGGAAACTCAATATTTTACTCTGCTTAACTGGGTTCATCAGCCCATTAACATTGTAAGAGCAGACAGTCATTAAAGTACCCATAAAATAATGAAAGGGGCACACCAATCACTGTAGTCATTATGAGTAGATAATCCTGGACCATACTCAACTACTACAAATAGTTTAAAAACTATGCAACAAATAAAAAGAAAAGCGAACCCACATAACCACATAATCCACAACAGCTAAACTACATACAACAAAAAAATGTTGGTAAAAGACTTCCAAGGTAGAGAGCCCATAGAGCCAGGGCCCTTAATCCCCACCCTGCAAGTAAGATGACACAGACCTGCAGAGAAGGGGTAAGAAAGATATAGCGCCCCTACTAAAGGGGGGGAATCTCTTCAAGAGTTACCTAAAAAAGAGGTATCTCGAAAGTATGGAAAGGGGAAGACAAAGATAACTGAAAAGTGCCCAAAACAGTAAACAATGTGTATATTTAAAAAGGATGCTAACCACAATAAAATGAGACGGGCTAAAAGCAATAAACCACAGACAAAATGGCCACCTGAAATGGCTACAGGCATATAAATTAACTGAAAATAAATGGAAGAAAGGGTCAGGGAGAGAGATATAGTCCTCCAATTAACAAAGAAAGAACAAAAGGGGGATGGGGAGGATGGGGAAGGGAAGGGAACAAAAACTCTGGGAACAGAAATAAAAAAGTCAAAATATGTCCATGCCCCAGCTTGCACAACATACTAGAAATTAACCTTTGATCTGAAAAGTCAGTCTGATGAACTATATACAATTGTGGAGAAATTAAATAAAAAAATCTCCTGGTAAGTGTATAATCTAAACAGCAATAATGCAGCTCATATTTGCTATTAATAAAGGTGCAAGACAACCAAGTTTCAGTCTAAAACATATACAAAAACTATTAAAGTCCCAAAACAAACCTGATAAGGGCAGTAAATGTGACCAAATAGTAAATTTATCCAACCACTCCAGAAGTAAAAAAAAAATGAAAATAAATAAAAAAATAAAATAAGGTGGTCTATCCTTGCAATATAAAAGGAAGCTACAAGTAAAAGTCAAAAAATTCCTCCAGTTTCCAGCCAGGCATAGTTAATAACATCCAGTGCAAAATGTCCCAGGAAGAAAGCTTAGATCATCAAAAGATCGAGGGCAAATCCTAGAAAAATCCATCAGCTAGCTGGCTTAGCACAATCTTCCAAATAGAAAAAAGGATTCTCCGTATGTCAAGACACTGGTGCAGCAAAAGTGACAAATATGAAGCAAACACAGAAGCAAGATTAAGGATAGAATGTAGATAAATGTCCCAACAAACTGAAAAAAAGGGTTGCAGATAAAATACGAAAGAAAGATGTTGAAGATCAAGTGAAAAAACACCTCTGCTCCTCGACATCAGCTATGATGAGATGATCTACCAAAAGTCCAGTTCAAGAGAGGCCACAGTGAAGTGTCCCAACAACTATCATTAACAGAAGCAGCTCCAATGGAAACTATGGGCAGAAAAAGTCCCAAAGTTCAAAAGATGGTGGTAGTCGCAGACAGGGACAGAAGTTATTGATCGAAGGAAGTATAAAGTTTGAACCTTAATAATCTATCGAACAAACTTGAAGGGCATCCAGAAATAAACATGCAGAGCATACAGATACCACTAAATAAAACCAAGGATAACAGCTGATACCAAAGTCTTGAAAAGGTGCTAGGGGTAGACTTAATATCTGCAGGAATCCACTGATCTTGTTAGTGAATAGATGTGCAGGACGCAGAACTCCAGTAGATGGCCGTTCCAGACAAAGACTGATGAACTCTGCAGTAGGAAGCCATAAAGGAAGAAGTAATTTCTCTTCACCTCGCCACCAAAACAAGGGAGCATAATCATAACCACTCAAGGAACTAGCCAAATGGGCTGTACAGAAACATCAGCAAATAAATGTTAGAAAAAGAGTCACTCAGCTGGGTCTCTCCTAAAAGTTTGGAGCAGTGATTTAATCTCCTACAAAGTCTGCTCGTTTCGCTGCTTTTTGCCTGTAGGGGAAAACCTTGTCCCAATGTTCTTTATTTAAAGCCCTCTTGTCCCTCGATACTTGAATCTCCATCTCATCCGTCTGCACTATACCCTGATCCTGCAAAGTTTGTAGAGCTGAAGCATAGTCGTCAAACATGCAGAGACCCTCTGGAAAAAAGATATTTAAGCGAGCAGGGCAGGGTGTTTGAAATTTCAAATTATGTGACCGAAAGATTTGAAAAAGGGGGGCAAAGGCTCTCCAATGCTTCTGCAAAGAAGGAGAATAATTATTATCAATGGAAAGTCACTAACCTTGATAAAGAAGAGTTTTCTTCCTCCAGGCTCTGACAAAGATGGCTTATTTTACCACATAGTTGTAAAAATGAATTAGAATTGAATGAGGTCTCACTCCTGGATCTTGTGCCAGTGTTGACAAGGAAAGGTGCGCACATTCTGTGGGCAGTGGGGATAAGTCCTCCAGATCCAGAATAGAGCTCAGAAGATCCTGAATAAAATGAAGGAAGTCCCCTCTGACTTCAGAACCCTCAGGAACACCATATATTCGAATATTGTTGCAATGGTATTTATTCTCGAGATTGCCGCATTTATCTGAAAGAGCATGTGTATCTTGCAGAAGCCTGCTAAAGAGCCGTTCAAGACGATCCACACAGGAACTGGTTTCAGAGGCAAGCTGTTCCAAATCAAGGGTCTTTTTTTCCACTTGTGAAATAGAGAGCTTTATTTCTTGATAGAGGGTCTGAGATTCCTCCCAGAAAGATTGTATTTTGACCAACATGGCAGCATTAGTTGGTTGCACAGTTTCAGGAGTACCATCAGCCACCATACTCTGTCCACCGGGGAAGTCAAACTTGAAACCCCCCCAAAAAACAAGACCACCAATTCAAAAACTGATATACTGATGATTATACAATAGGCACAAAAAAATGGACAGGATCCTGCATTTTCATTGGCTGGCTGACACCTTTTCAGCATTGTAAATCCTTCAGTGTACCCACTGGAAAAGGTGCCAGCCACCACTCAGCCGCATCAGGAACTTCATGGCAAATCCCACCGATCATCACAAACACACCACTGCCAAACACACATACAGATGGCGAGATTATGTTGTTGTTAACCCTACATCTGATACTCTGTCACTAGCCTCAAAACTTCAGAAAAAATTCCGCGCCATTCCGAAAAAACGAAGCACCCCAAAGAAAAAGAAAAGAAACAAAATGCAGTTAATTTTGTCAACAGCGAAGAAGCTGAAAACATTCATAAAAGTAGCGCTGGCAAGGAGCAATCCTGTGGCACATGCGCACAACTCGCAAAAAATCGGAGCAGTACTTCCGCACTAAAAAAAAAAAAAAAATGAGCATCAAGTTTCAAAACAAATGGATGTTTTAAATATTTTTTCTCTCTACAAAAAATAAACCCCAAGGCCTTTTATAATAGTATATACTCCCTTCCAGAGTACTGGTGATTGAGCCACTTCTGGTGTGGTTAAGTCCCTGGCTGCGCCCCGGGACCGAACCACACCAGCCGTGGTAAATCCACCAGTATACCCACACCCTGTCAGGGTATATTGCTTAAATCTCTCTCTTCCTGACCATCTATGTGTTCTCTTAACAGTGATGGAGAGGAAAGAGATGCAGTTGTCACGGTGTAAAGGGGTGAAAATGCCTGAAGCCCAACGGAGCACTCTAAGCTGCCGTCACCATAGCACCAGAAGTGGAAGCCTGAAAACACTCTTAATGCCTGTTATATAATATCAGGAGATTAAATAACAAGAAGGATGAACCCAAAGCCAGGTTAACAACTGGAAAAAAACATTGACATAGTACTAGTTACTGAAACCTGGTGATCAGAAAATGACAATTGGGGTAAGAATATTGAAGGCTATTATTTGTTAAGGAGAGATAGGAAAGAAAGGAGGGGAGGTGGAATAGCAATATATGTATCTGATAGTATAACAGCCAAATACAAAGCAGACAAAATTAAACCCACACAACACAATACAGAGACAACTTGGCTGAAGATTAACGGAAATAATCCTGGTAGCAAAATTATTGGTTTATGTTATAGACCACTTTGTTCAGACAATTACATTAGTCAAGCAATAATTAATGAACTTGAAGTCGTTTGTGACATGGATGATGTAGTATTAGCAGGTGACCGGAATTACGGTGACTTCAACTGGGTAGAAAACAGCAGTGAGTCTAAATCACATAGTGAATTTTTGCTTGCATGCAAGGAACTGAACCAAGTGTCGCATGTCAAGGAGGCCACATGTGGGAATAATATCCTTGACATTGTGCCAGGATCTGAAAATATTGTCATCAATAACTGCCAGGTTACCCCACCTGTTAGAAATAATGATCACCAATGTATCTACTGCAATGTAAAGTTGCAACACAAAATAGTGAAAGAAAGCACTGAAATATTTATTTATAATACCACAGATACCAAGGCCATTGACAATGCCATCGGTAGTACTGACTGATAAAAATTACTAGCTAATAAAATGGTAGAAGACTGCTGACTTAGCATAAAGGTAACCATATTAGAGACACGCATTAAATACATTAGGAAAGTTAAAAAAAATATGCTAATAGAGGAGTGAAACCAAAATGGCTAAATTAAAAAAATCACAAAATTAATAAGGAAAAAGAATAATCTTTATGCCAAACACTTGAAGATTAAATCTACCGAGTCTTGGCAGCAATTTAAGAATGCACAAGGAGCATGTAAAAATATCATAAAAAGGCCAAAAGAAATAAGGAACTTAAGCTTGCAGCTGCAGTTAATAAACAAAATAGTATACTATTTTACAGTTACATTAACTCCCTAAAGAAAACCGACACAAAAATGAAAACCATAGTGAATAACAAAAACGTTAATCACTGACTCTCAAAAAAATAGCCGATTTCTTTAAACTATACTTCTGTTCAGTCTATTCCGATAATAGATGCTCAATGGACTTTACAAATTGTAACCCTGAAGAAAAATACAAGCTAAGTAAAGGAAACATACTGAAGAAAATAGATGGTCTTAAACAATATAGAGCACCAGGACTGGAGGACATAACACCCCAGATGCTTACAATCATGAAAAATAGTGTCGCTCATCCACTAAGGATCTTGTATGAAAAATCCTTTAATGAAGGTATAGTGCCAAGAGATTGGAGATGTGCCAAAGTTGTCCCAATAGACAAAAAAGGGTGATAAGCAGAATGCTGAACATTTTAGGCTGATTAGCCTTACGTCCGAGCCTGGGAGAATTATGGAGTCTATCATAAAGCATATTAAGGACAATAATATACCTGATTTGGAGCAGCATGGATTCTCCACAGAGAGATCATTCATAACAAACTTATTATGCTTTTATGACAAAATCAGTAAGCTCTTACGTGGTAGAGGATTAGCAGATGTCATATATTTCTTGATTTCTGCAAGGCCTTTGACTCTGTGCCACACTGGACAATAATAGAAAAAGTTAAAACTAAACATCAACAACAAGATTGTGGAATGGGTAAAGAACTGGATCACTGACTGTTCACAGAGGGTTTCGGTAATTGGCCATCTATCTGGGGAAGGAGAAATGTCCAGTGGAGTGCCCCAGGGTTCTGTACCGGGACCAATCACATTCCAGATTTCCATCTCTGACATGAATAAACATGTCAAGAACAGGACAACCATATAAGTTGATGATACTGAACTAGGAGATTCATGCAACATCATTACAGGAGCCCTTGACAGGACAAACAGCTCACTTGGACCAGCAGCTGTGGCTGGAAAAGTCAGTCAGCTGAGCACCTTCCTCTGCCTGCCCTCAAGCTCCCTTGCCTGGGAACCCTTGACCGGGCAAACAGCTCGCTTACACCAGCGGTTGCGACTTGAAAAGCTAGCTGACCGTGCACCTTCCTCTGCTGGCCCTCAAGCTACCTTGCCTGATAGCCCTTGACTGGGTGAACAGCTCACTCAGACAAGCAGCTGTGGCTGGAAAAGCCAGCCAGCAATGCACCTTCCTCTGCCTGCCCTCGAGCTCCCTTGCCTAGGGCAAGCCTGATACTTTGACCAGGACTGCATTCATGAGGCTGTGCTTGGCCACTGAATTGCTGAACTCCCACCTTATTGGCTGCTGCCTTTACAGCTCCTGCCATGACTGGACACTCTGGTTCCCATTGATTTTACGTCTTTTCCTTGTCTTCCTCTCTGCTATTTTGATCATTTTTCTATGCTTGTTTTTCTCATATTTTGTGGGAATTGTATTTTGCTGAAGTACTCTAGGGTACTAGGGGTGAAAGAATTTTTGTAATTGTTCAAAGGTGACTGTTTATGTAAAATTTCTAACTGTATTTTTCTACCGCTAACCTCTGCCCTCACTTTTTGCAAAAATCCTCACCTAACCTACAGTAGCCCTGCCTCCTCTCCCACTCTTGACTTTCAGATTTTAGCTTTATTTCTGTGTCATTTTGTGGTGCCTGACCTAGCTGTCTATCTGTCTGGCTGCCCACCCCACCCCCTCCTCTCCTTACTCTTTTTCTCTTTTGTTTTTTTTGTCCCTCTCCTGCCCCACTCCCAATTTAGTCCCTCAGCTATGCATTTGTCCTTGCTTGCCTACATAACTAATCCCTGGCCCTCTTCTCTTCTCTTCCTACAGGAGACCTTGACTGGGTGAACAGCTGACTTGGACCAGTGGCTGTGGCTGGAAAAACCAGATGGCTGCACACCTTCCTCTGCCCGCCCTCGAGCTCCCTTGCCTGGGTAAGCCTGATACTTTGACTGAGACCGCATTCATGGGGCAGTGATTGGCTGCTGAATTGCCAAACTCCCACCATATTGGCTGCTGCCTTTATGGCTCCAGCCATGATTGGACACTATGGTTCCCATTGATTTTATGGCTTTTCCTTGCCTTTCTCTCTGGTATATTGCTCATTTTTCTAAGCTCGTCTCTCTCATTTTTGTCCTGCTGGCCCTCCCCAACCCTAGCCTCTTAGCTCCTCCCCTTCCCACCCAATCCTTCTCTATAGGTTATTTTTTTACTTTTTTTATTTAGTTTTTGTTGACCGGGTAAGTGCACTAGACAAATCCTGCCTATTTTCAGGCACGACCTGGGGAAGGGGGATACAGATGAATGCCAACTGACCATGAACCAGATTAAGCTGTTGGTGGTATTTTAGTGAATGAGGGAAATGTGGCCAGGACACCAGGGACATTCCCCTACTCTTTTTCGATAAGTGTCATGGGATCTTTAACATCCACCTGGACTACCACCAATCCAGGCAGATGGGACCTTGGTTTAACATCTCATTCGAAAGACGGCACCTCAGAAGTGCAGCACCCCTCTCATGCTGCACTACAGTGTCAGTATTGGGATATTAACCCAAGTGCCAGATGTGGGAACTGAACTCACAGCCCTCTGATCTCCCAGCCTCAGAGGCAAGTGTGCTACCTACTGAGCCACTGACACTGTTATCATTAAGCTGTCCTGTAATCTCTAGCTACTGACAGCCAATTCCCTACTCTTAATCTCCCCTTATACATTTTCGTGACTGGATTAGCCTAGAACCTCCTGTAGTACTGTTCCCTTACCTACTGTTGCTTCCCCTGGAGCAGGTAAGCTATCTCTGCCCCCTCTGGCCTCTGGCCCTTACCCTTGTTCCCTGGGGTTTTCCCTCATCTTTAACCTCTGTGACAATTCAATCTCTGCCATACCCCTTCTATTCACCTGAGCTATCTCCATTTGCTACAGTCATGGGCTGCCCAGGTTGACTAGTCACATTGTTCTGTCTTCTTCTTTGCTGCTGTGCTGACCAATTTATTGCTGTATCCTTATGTTACCCACCGTGTCACATCTGGGCAGACTCATCGTGTGCGCTGTTGTACATCCTTTGCCTTCCTAATCCTGATACTGCACTTCTTGGGCACTGGCTCCACAAACGATTGAGTGTACCTATTGTTATCGTCCTGTACCTCATTATGGATCCATTTATCCATTTTCCTCCTTCTAGTACATGCTGGAGACATTGAACTTAATCCTGGGCCACTTTGCTCCACCTCTATTCATTGCCCCCTCACCGCTACTCTACCCTCTTCCAAATACCTAAAAATAGCACACATGAATATTTATGGTCTCCATCCTAAAATGGCATAATTTGAAACTTGGGCTATACAGTTGTCCCTCGACATTATATGCATTTCTGAATCTTGGCTCAAACCTGCTATTAAGCAGCATGATGGTATCACTACCTGGTTATAACTGTTTCAGACAGGATAGGGTAGGAAAAAGGGGTGGTGGTGTTTTTATTTACACATGGTCTCACTTGGACATAATTGGCTTCCCCTCTGTGGAATCCCTGTTCCTCTCCCTAACTCTTGGGAATGTCAAGAAGATTATCATTGGGTGTGCCTATTCCCCCCAACACTGCCTCCTAGGCCTCTCTCCCTTCCTAACCTCCCTTGCCAATCTCCTCCACCATGACCTTATACTCTGTGGTGACTTCAGTGTTGACTGGCTTCATTCCGATGCTGATAAGGGGGTGCAGAATGCGGCAGCAAGATTACTGAATGGGGCGAGACATGGTGATCATATCATCCTGGTCCTCCACAGACTGCACTGGCTACCAGTCAGATGGAGGATTGTCTTCAAGGCAGGGCTCCTGACATACAAGACTCTACACAAACGGGGACCTGTCTATCCACAAGATCTTCTTGCCCCCCTACCATCTGCCCTGGGCCCTCCATTCTGCTGGGTGAGGCCTCCCTGGAGTTCCCAGAGTGAGGCTGCGGCATTCTGGGGATAGGGCATTTTCAGTGGTGGCACCTACTCTGTGGAACTCTCTTCCTGGCTATCTTAGGGAGGCCCCCTCAGTGGAAGCCTTTAAGAGACAACTAAGGACATATCTGTTCCAGCAGGTTTTTAATGATTGATTAATGATTAATTTTAAACGGGATGGATAGAATTTTAAGTTTATGATAAATTGCTGCTTATTTGCATTCTGTTTTTGAGTCCATGGAATTGTGCACTTTATAAATAAAATATCTATCTATAAAGTGCATTCAACTCTCATAGTCTCCGTCCTAGCACAACTCATTCAGGATCCAACGCGTATTAATACCAAGTCTGGCAAACACTCTCTGCTTGACTGGGTGGTCACTAATTGCCCTCTTAAGAGCAAAGTTGTGGGTGTCCTCTCAGACTGCATAAGCAACCATTCCCCTACATTCTGTGTTTGGAGGAATAATTGTCCCAACCCCCCTCCCAAGATCTCCCTGTTTCGAGACATGTCCAGGTTCAACGCCAACAGCTTTACTACCTCTATCAATAACACTGATTGGAGTCCCATAAAGATTCTTCCTGATATCAATCATGCCTTGGAAATCTTTCTATTCACCTTCACTCAGATTGTTGACAACCATGCCCCTCTAAAAAAATGTAGCTCTAAGGGGGTTAAGGCTTCTTGGCTCACTAAGGAACTTAGGATGCTTATGTCCCATCATGACAGGGCTTGGCGGACCTATAAAAGAAGTGGACTGCCTTCTGACCGGCAAGTCTATAGGAAACTAAGAAACAAATGTAAAAATTCACTTCACAAAGCCAAATGTCTCCACTACAAATCTCTACAAACTGAGCATCTTTGTAACCCTAAGGAATTTTGGAGACAAGTTAATTCCTTGGTTAAAGGGAAGGTTGCTGAAATCCGTAGCTCCATCACTGCCCAGGGCATCACCCTTGTAGACCCCCATCAATCACCTCTGGATTTAATGAATTCTTTACTGATCTCCACAAATACCCCTCACTTTTCCATAACTCATCCTCCTACCCTTCTGTCCCTTCCCATCCAAGCACCCTTGGGGCTTGATCTGCTTTCCGTTTGAAACTGGCCTCCCTCAAAGAGGTCCAGAGACTTCTCACTAATTTAAAACCTAAGAGCTCTCCTGGTCATGACTCCCTAGAGCCCAAATTTCCTACACTGGGTGCTTCTGCCCTTGTTCAACCTGTATGGTGACTTATTCAACTGGTCCTTCCTTTCTAGCATGATCCCAGACAAATGGAAAGTGGCAGTAGTCACTCCTGTGCACAAGGGGGGACCCAACAATGTTGTTGAAAACTTTGACCCATATCTGTCCTCTGCTCATTGGCTAAAATACAGGAGCACGTAGTATATAATCACCTTTAGAGCTACCTGGAACATCACAATCTACTATCCCCCTGTCAATATGGTTTTAGAAGGAATCATAGTACCCTTACTGCCTTGATAAAAGTAGCCTCTGATATATTCCAGGCAATGGACCAAGGTTCTGCCATTGGTGCCATCTTCATTGATCTTACTAAAGTGTTTGACATGGTGAATCATGGTCTTCTGCTCCATCAGCTTAAAGTTCTTGGTCCTGATACTAGTGCCCTGGACTGGGTCAAAAGCTATCTATCCTGCCATTCTCAAAGAGTCAAGTGGGCTGGGTTCATCTCTGATCTTAGATCCATAACTCATGGTGTCCCACAGGGCTCCATTCTGGGTCCAGTGTTGTTCTCACTATTCATTAATGACCTATCCAGCTTCTGTGGAGGAGCTTCCGTACACATCTATGCCGACAATGCAATCATCTACTGCTCATCTCCTGATATTGATCTAATAAATAGAGAACTTGCACCCAACTTTGCTGCCCTTAAAGGTTGATTTAAGTGAAATCAACTTGTCCTTAATACAAAAAAGACTAAAAGCATGTTATTTACCCACCTACCCTCCTCCACTCATACTCTCTCCCCCCTTAGCATTACCTCTCTCAATGGTGATACCCTTGAGTCTGTCCATTCCTTTAAATTCCTGGGCATCACCCTGGACACATCACTCTCTCTTAATGCACATGCCTCCAACATCATTAAATCTCTGAACCAAAAGCTAGGCCTCCTCAATCGTATCTGCCCCTTCCTCACTTCTGCCTCCTGCCTTAAGATTGTTACTTCATCCCTTCTTCCTCTCCTCATTTATGGTGCTCCTTTACTGCTCTCAACTAATTCCACAACCCTGTCTCTTCTCATTCAGACTTACCATAGGGTGGGTAGGTTCGCCTTGGGGGTAAATGCCTGTCACCACCACTGTGACGTCCTCTCTTCGTTGAGTTGGTTGCCCCATGAATCTAAACTGAGGTATATCACCTTAAGCTTTATGCATAAGCTGGTCTACAAATTCACACCTCCTTGCCTCAGTGAGACTATATGTCTTAGACAAGCTCCTTGAACCCTCAGATCTGCCTCCCTCCCCCTTCTCATAAAGTCTACACTACGACTGGCTATCATCTGCAGGTCCTTCTCTTTTGTGGCAGTGTCTGACTGGAACTCCCTTCCTCCCTCCATACTGTCTTGTTCTACTTGCCTCAAGTTCCAATCTTATCTGCTTGCCTCCCCTTACAGACTTTGTAATATGTTCCTGCTTCCACTGATGTCCATCTATTTCTTTCAATGCTCTATACCTTCTCCTCCTCCTAGCTACCTTTTAACCTTGCCCCTTTCTTGGCCCCCCTGTCCTTACCTTCATGTACAACCTGCTTTTTGTCAACCCTCCTTCCCATACCTTTTCCTCCTGTTATTAGATTCTGCTGCCTGTAGTCTTATTTGAACAAGTCATGTATTTATGTTTTTACTGAAGTGTTATGTACCTTTTTGAACTGTTATCTTGTGTTGTATTGTATATTTATACCTTGTTTTATGCTGTACATCAATCCTTGTTATCATTATCTGTTTTTTACGTGTTATTGCACTGTTCCGTATTGCTTGCGACCCTGAAAAGGGACTATAATTGTCTCAGTGGACTTACCGGGTTACCAAAACTCAAATAAAATAAAATAAATAAAATTAAACAAATAGAAAGTATATTGTACAAAGGGATCTTGATAGCACCACCAAGTCGGTATATAGATGGGATATGCGATTCAGTCTTGACACATGTTGTGTATTGCACTTAGGTAAAAATTGCATCCTACATCAGTATTTATTATGCAGTACAATTTTAAGCACAAGTAAAATGGAAAGGGATCTGGGAGTTATACTAAATAAATATCAGGAAGATCACTGCACCTTAGTGGTAGCAAAGGCTAATACAGTAGAGTGCTGGGTATAATTAAAAAAGAATATCAATAGTTGGAGAAGGGAAGTGGTCATGCCTTTGCATAATTTATTTATTTATTGAAAAGTTTCACCAGGAAAGGCATGCTAAGCAAATACAATTGCTCTTCTTCTGGTGTGTCCTGGGGGGAGGAGGTTACAGAAGGAACAAACAACAGTGCAAACAATGCAATACAACAATTACAATGTGAAATTATACAACAATTTATGGATATGAATACAAGGACAAGATTATGGAAAATAATAAAAATAATTATATACATTGCAGTAAGTGCTGGCAAAGATGAAATACTAGAGCAGAGAAATATACACAGTCAAAAGGTAGATAATGAGGAAGAGGAGAGAGCAGAGGCCAGCAGTGCCAAAGTTAACCTGGAACGAGGTGGGGTGGTGGATAGAACATACTAGAAGCAGGAGCAGTTGGGAGAGAGGAAGTTGTGCAGGGTAGAAAAGAAGGAGTGGTGGCTGGAGGACTGTTTGATTTGAGGAGGCAGTTGATTCCAGAGTTTAGAGAATCAGTATGAAAATCCTGATTGGCCAGCTGAAGTTATGTGGTGTAAGGATGGCCAGGTTACAAGTGTCATGAGATCTGAGGGAGTGAGTGGAGGAAGGGAGGGAGGGATGCTAATAGAGGATGAGAGATAGTGTGGTAGGGAGCCGAACCAATATTTGGAAATAAATTTAGCGCAGTGGGAGAGGCGCCAGTTGCCAACAGAGGGAAAGGCTAGAGAGTGATATAAGGCACAGTGGTGAGTGAGGAGGGGAGAATCCAGATGCAAAGTGACTGAAGGAATTAAAGAGGGCATCCAATCTGGATAGGGAGATCTTGGGAGTGGCACTGTAGACTACGTTGCAGTAGTCAAAAATAGGGAGAATCATTTTCTGCACAAGTTCATGCCTTACTGGTAGGAATAAACAACTACAGTTCCTGTACAAAGCACCTAGCTTGGGGTGCAGTTTTTCAGGATGGCATGCACATGAACATAAAAGTTTAGATGCTGGCCAAGCCACACACCAAGGTAACAAAAAGAGGGGGTGTCCTCTAGTGTAGTCCCATCAAGGGTGTGGAAGGGAGAATTGAGAGTCTGTGCCTAGTACCAAAGGTAATGGAGGCAGTCTTCTTGGCATTTAGAAAGAGCTGATGTGAGCTAAGCCAGTGTATCTTGAAGACTGGCAGTTACATCAATGGGAGACTGACCTGAGGTAAACAGGACAGTGTTTGGCGTGCATATGGATGGAGGATGAGGTCCATACCATAGGAAGATCATTTAGGAAGATAGAAAAACGTATGGGTTGGGGCCTAACACAGATCCATGCAGTACACCAGTACTAATAGGGGGAGGCAGGGAAATACAGTCAGCAATTTTAACTGACTGAGACCTTCCAGTAAGGTATGCACTGAACCAGTTTACAACAGAGTCCAATTAGGTTGTTTAGAAGGAGAGAGTGGGAGACAGTGTCAAAAGCCTTACCAAGGTCCACAAAAAAAGGGGAAGTGATTAGGCCAGTCTATCCCTGAGAAGATGGAATCAGTGAGCCTAAGCAGGGAGATAGTGGTGGAGTGATCCTTCCGGAACCTTGATTGGAAAGTTGTGAAGAAGAAGGATTCTGAGAGAAAGGCAGTGAGTTGAGAGAGGCCAGGTGCTCCTGTAGCTTGGCAAGGATTGGGAGGAGGGAAATTGGAAGATAGTTGCCAGGTGAAGTGGGGTCACCACCCTTAGGTAATGGGAGGACAATTGCATGTTTCCTGTCAGTTAGTACAGTAGCAGATGAGAAGGATAGATTTAGCAAATCTGCTAGCAGAGAAGAAATTGCTGGAGCAGATAAGAATAATAGTTTGGGACCAAGCCCATCTGGTGAACTATCTTTAGAGGGGTTGGTCACTAGGAGGGCTGCTGAGGTTTCTGCAGGAGAGGCATGAGAAGGAGAAGGGGACAAGCTTAGGGATGGTGCTGTGGGGGTGGGGTGGAGAGGAGGGGAGAATGGGGGAAGGGTGGATGAGGGAGAGCAGATAGGAGGGCAGAAGCACAGGAAGTGAAGTAGGTGTTAAATTCAGTAGCTACAGGATGGGTGCCCGATATAAAAGAACCATTTGACTTAAGGAATGAAACAGAGGGAGTGGAAGGGGAAGGGGAGAGAAAAAGGTATGGACTACTTTCCAGAATTTCGAGGGTTTGTTTATATTTGCCTGGAAAGTAGAGTTGAAGTATTTGGCTTTAGCAAGCCTAATGGTCTTCGTGCAGGAGTTAGAAAGCGTGCGATAATATTGGAGACTGAGAAGCTTTGTGGGTCTTCCAAGCCTTATCACAAGCACACTGGCAGGCCAGTAGTTCAGGAGAAACCTGATAAGTCATATGTGAGACCATTACTGGACTATGAAAGTCAGATCTGGTGCCCATACAAAAGGCAGGATATAGCAAGGCTGGAGTGGATACAGAGGAAAGCAACAAAAATTATTACGGACATAAAAGATATAAAGTATTGTGAAAGACTGCAAAATCTGTAACTTAATTCTCTGTAAGAACTCAGAAAAAGTGGGGACTTCTTACTGATATATGACATCATACTTGACCCATACTTCTTGTGTGAATTAAGTATGGAATTTAAAAATATAACTTCAGTGACAAGAGGCCATTCATTTTAACTTCAACCTAGAAAATTTCAAATAACAAAAGAAAATACTTCTTTACACAAATAATAAGTTTGTGGAACAGCTTACCTGAACGTATTGTAATTCGTAGAACAAAAACTTAGAAACAGAATTTGATGGCACATAAGGATCACTTGGCCCACCTAGTCTGCCCATTTCCCTACCTACTGGATAAGCTGCAGATTCTAGTTAACCAACAGCTTATTTCTGCCTACCCTCCACAAGAATTGTCTTATGTCTGTCCCATGCATTCTTGAATTCTCCCACAGTTTTAGACCCCACAACCTCCTCAGCAAGGCAGTTCCATGTGTCCTCCACCCTCTCTGTGAAAAAATACTTCCTCACATTGCCCCTGAGCTGTCCCCCCTCTATCTTCAAATTGTGTTGCCTTGTTCTTGCACATCTCTATTTCTGAAGGATGCTTCCCTCTTGGACTTTGTTGATTCCACTGAGGTACTTAAAAGTTTCAAAAAGTTAGTTCAAAGATAGCGCAGACAACTATATAGCTAGTAGAGCTGTCTTAAAAAAAATCTTCCACCAGCAGAATTTGCGCAAAAGTTGGACTTTTACTTCCACAAAAATGTGGAAATTATTTCGCCAACTTTCATGGAAATTCTAACGTATAACAGCAGACTAAATGTATGAACTGTGGTTTAATGTATTGAACTGCGGAACAAAATTCCTCAGAACTGATCACTGTCAGAGGTCTATTCTATGGCATTTCTTTCAGCAATTTATTACATTAATCTAAGAGTCATACACTTATTCTGCAGTTCAGTGAGTCACTGAACTGCGAATGAATGTATGGAATCTGTGTTATGTATCAGCCCCCCTCATTTATGTATGTTTCCAATCTCTGTTGTGTAGTGCCCCCCCCCAACCTCTGATCACTGACCCTATAAGATTTTAATGTTTCTCTGGTGTCCAGTAGCACCTCGCACCCTCCAGTCACTGGTCCCATAAGAATGTATTGTTTCACTGTTGTCTAGTCACCCCCCCACCCTCCAATCACTGGCCCCATATTTGCTGATATGCCTCCGTCCTTGCTGCTAAGTTACTCAAGTGCCTGTCACAAGTTTGCAACTGCGCGCTCACACCTTCTTAGTCTTTACATTGTGCGGTAGTCATGGACAGTCTGTCTCGATGACTACCGCGTGATGTAAAGACAAAGAAGAAGCAAACGTGCAGTTGTGAACTTGTGACAGGCACTTTAGTTAACAGTGAGGATGGACATGCACATCAGCAAATTCGGGGCCAGTGATCAGAGGGTGGGTGTGCCACTAAGCACCAGGGAAACATTAAACTATTAGGGGGCCAGTGATTGGAAGGTGGAGATGCCACTAGACACCAGGAAAACATTAAATTCAAGTGGGGGCAGCATTCAGAGGGTGGTGAGGTATGCAAGAAAATTTTGTGGAACTGGTGAATATTCACCAAACACATTCAGAAGATTTCCAATTTTGTCACAGGTGGAAGTTCAGAAAATTCTGTGAAAGTTGATGAACTTTCACGGAAGTTTCATTAAAGCAGAATTCACAACTTTAGTCCAGCTCTAATAGCCAGTGGCAGCAAGCTGATATATTATATGCAATTCATAGGAGCTATCTAAGGGCCACTGCCTTCTTATGTTCCTCAGCACCTTAAGAAACCTTAGTGAACTTAAAACACCAGATCCAGGACTCTCAACATCTTTAGACTCTTCCAAATCTTTTCTTCCCATACCACAAACTACCATATCATGAACTGCTGCTACTACACCATTGGTATCGTCCACTCCTCTAGTGTTTCCCTCTCCCGGTCCTTCAGCGGGTTCCATCCTTTCCACAACTATACCCACAACAGGTACTACCCCTTCATCGTCACACCTTCCAATTCCACCCACGGCCTGTCCAACCCATCTGGTTCCAAATCACATCAGGAAAAACATTACTAAAGGGAAGGATGTAAACCTTGTAGCCCTTCTTATTTCATCTCACAAAACTACTGAGAATTTAATTGTTTCTTGTGGAGATATTTTCATGGTTTTACAAGCAAAAGATTCATGCCTGCTTAAGAAGTTGACCGTAGCAGTATTTGTCAAAGTCTTCACTGATGCTACTCCATCATTTGTACTCGATTCATTGCTATATTTGGTTCCTCCTGGTTTGCTTGTTCATGGCCATCTGGAACTGAGAACCTTCAGTATCTTTGTTATACGTCCTCCTTATACAAAACCTATCCCACTATTGAAACCACACTTACCTGGGGACATCCATGGAGCAATCATCTTGTAACATTCTATTCAGACAACCAAGCAGCAGTAAATCAAATCAAATCAAATCAAATTTATTTAAAAAGACGCCCAATCCCGAAGGCTCTGGGCGCCTCACAAAACTGTACAGTATGTCATACTGTATACATTTCATTACAATATCATACAAATATAAAATACATAAAAACTTAATCACCAAATGTCTGCATGAATAAAAAGGTCTTCAGATGACTCTTAAAGGCCTCTATAGTGGGGGCCTCTCTCACTTCAACTGGCAATGAGTTCCAGAAAGCCGGAGCAGCAACTCCAAACGGATCGATCCCCTGCTGATTTCAACCTTGCTCTCGGAACTTTGAGGAGGCCCCCACTAGAGGAGTGGAGATCTCGGACAGAGGTGGACAGTACCAGGAGATCAGATAGGTAACCAGGGCCCTGTCCATGTAGGGTCTTATAGGTGAGAAAACCCACCTTGAGCAAAACTTCCACCTGACAGGCAGCCAGTGCAATTCACGCAATACTGGAGTAATATGACAAAACTTACTCTGCCCGGTCAAAAGCCGGGCAGCAGCATTTTGCACTAGCTGCAGTCTGCGAAGAGAAGTTCCAGAGACCCTGAGATAGAGGGCATTACAGTAGTCAAGCCTAGAAGTGACTAAGGCATGTACCAGGATAGGGAGGTCCAGAGCCGGAACAAGGGGCTTAATCCTGGCGATATTTCTAAGATGGAAAAAACAGGAATGAACCACAGAGGATATTTGAGCCTCCACGGACAGGTTCCTGTCAAAGATCACACCAAGATTTCGACCCATGGGGAGCCATCACGACACAGCTCCTAGCACAATGCCAGTCGCAGAATCAGAGGCCATCCCATCACGAGCTCTGTTCGACTCCACTACCAGTACCTCAGTCTTGTTGGGGTTCAGTCACAGCCAGCTGGAAGATATCCAGTCATTTATCTCAGCCAGACAAATATTCATCACATCCACTGCATTTGATGTTCCTGGGGCAAAGGATAGGTATAGCTGAGTATCATTAGCATAGCAATGAAAACTCAAACCATACCTCCTAATGATCCCCACCAGGGGCAGCATGTATACTGCGAACAACATTGGGGCCAATACCGAACCCTGAGGGACTCCACACGAAAGGAGGCAGGGTGCGGATGAGAAATTACCCATCACAACCCGCTGCCTCCTGTTAGTAAGAAATGACTCAAACCATTTGATGACAATACCAGTGAGTCCGCATAACTCCCTCAGGTGGAAAAGCAACACACAATGGTCCACAGTATCAAATGCTGAAGAGAGATCAAGGATAACAAGAATTATCTTGTCCCCCCAATCTCTAGCCCTGAGGAGGTCATTTTGCACCCGAACTAATGCAGTTTCAGTGCTATGTCTGGCCCGAAAAGCTGACTGGAAAGGATCATACAACTCGTGGGTCATGAGATATTCTCCCAACTGAAGTGATACCACCTTCTCAACAACCTTTCCCAGAAATGGAAGATTGGAGAGAGGACGGTAATTTGCCCTAATCTCCGGGTCCAGAGAAGCTTTCTTTAAAAGGGGTCTCACCAGAGCCTCCTTCAAGGCATCTGGAAAGACACCCTGACTCAAGGAACACCGAACAATCAGGGCAAACACTGGGCCAACAGTGTCAATGCACCTCATCAAGAAGCGCGTTGGCACGGGATCCAGTTCACAAAAGGTATACTTCAAGTTGGCCACTATCTCAATGACCTCACGATCCTCCACTGGCCTAAACTCCCCCCAGCCAGAGAGAGTGCTCTCAGAACACAACTGACGACTACTGACAGCAATGATATTACTGGCTGAAGAAACCTCCCGCTGGATCGCAGACACCCTGTCCGAGAAAAACCGAGCAAATTCCTCACAATCCTCATTTGAGGAAGCTCTTCCGGGCTGGAGACAAGATGGATGAAGAAGTCTATCAACAGTCCGGAAGAGTGAGGCTGGTCGGCTTCTCCCAGCAGCAATCTCCCGAGTCAAAAATATTGCCTTCTTTTGGTTGATTGCTTCCTGATATGCGCAATAATGCGCACACAGGACCAGTTTGTCAGCACCCAGACGGGATTTCCTTCAGCGACGCTCTAATCTCCGACCCAGCTTCTTCATCTCCCTGAGATCACCGTCATACCAAGGCGACCTCAGGTATGAAGTTCTGGGTTGTACACGGACAGGTGCGAGGGAGTCAATGGCGCCAGATAACACCTTATTATAGGCGTCTACCCCAATGTCAACCGCTCCAACACATGCATCACCCACCCTTGATAAATCAACTGCCGCCAGAAAACCCTCAGGGGTAAGATATTTTAATGGGCGACAGCAAAATATCTCAGAAGGGGAAGAATTTATGACGGGAGCACTAAACGTGAACTTCACCGTGAAATGATCAGACCAAGCTACTCGATCAATATCAAGATCAACGATCTTGAGTCCCAGTGAGAACACCAGGTCCAATGTGTGGCTGTCCTGATCAGTAGGCATGCCGACAGACTGCACCAGCCCCAAAAGGGGCATACTCTTCAGTAACTCATCGGCGCACCTTTGACTTCTATCCTCGGCCCAAACATTGAAGTCCCCAAGAAAAATACATCTTGGGAAATCCAATGTTTCGCTGGCAACAAACTCGGTGAATTCCTGCAGGAACCCCCCCATCGGACCAGGAGGGCGATAGATGAGGAGGATCCTGCAGCCCACACCAAGTCCTCCACGAACGGCCACACACTCAAATGAACCTGGGGTTCCCACCGGGTGCACGGTGAAGTCCAGGTTTGATTTAAAACAGATAGCTACACTGCCTCCCCTACGATTTTCTCTGGGGCAGTGCACCACAGTGTATCCTGGGGGGACTGCAGCCTCAAAAACAGGGCCAGCATCATCTCCCACCCAGGTCTCTGTAATGCACGCCAGGCTTCCACTCAATGAAACCAGAGCGCAAATAATAGTTGACTTGTTTCTGATCGACCTGGCATTGCATAGCACTGCCGCAGAGGTATTGAAGGTGATGCAGCCCTAAAGGTCACCTGGCCACTTGGCCTGGTGGCCCCTGAAATCAGGCACCAACCACGCCTGGCTTCTCCTAGATGCTCTATTTATTCCAGGGCGCCCTGGACTTAACCACCTCTATTTTTGATCAACTCCGCCCTGGTCATCCCCAGCAGATACGCAGAGCAATCCCTCACAATCCCCACTTCCCTACAACGCCTGATAGTAGTATCAGATACAGGGAGGGGATAAAGGATGCAGCCATGCAGCCATGAATCTTACAAGCAATCCTAGGCCCCAAGACTAGTCTAGCAAAACTCCTACACATAGCTAATTAAATAAGCCAAAATGGCACATATAAACTCATGCAGCAATACACATAAAAACTCTACTTTATAATAAAACTAGTTGACATACATGAACAGCAATACCATAATCTAATTCCCACCTCTCATCCAGAACAGGCAATATTTCAACTCCGAGTGGCGCTCGCGCCACTCACAACGCTCGTGCCACGCTCGCACTTGCGAGCGGCGCCTATGTTTATAGGATGCCTCCCCACACCCACGGACCAATAGCTGGCAGCCCCCTTCTTACAACTCCAGCTCCAGCTGGCAGCGATATTACAGGTCTAACACACAGCCTCTCACGCTGTGTTAGCCACGTAGGGTCGAGTGGGCAGGCAATCAGGATGAAACAATCCAATGAAATAGCGCCAGTAGTCCAGATACACTAATCACCCACTGCAACGAGCAGCGCTCTCAGCTGACACAGAGTAGCCATCATTAACAAAGGGTGATCATCCTCCCATTCCATAACAAACTGTCTGAGATGGTTGTCATGTACTGTACCTCTTTATTATTTCATTTTTGTTGACCACTTCGTCAACTCCCCTTCCCCACCTGTAACTGCAACTAGTCTGCCTTTAACCAAATGAACACGGTTTAAACTTCAAAACCTCTGTACTGTATATTATTGTATTCAAGCAACTGATTGTAAATAACAGTATATATGCAACTGAATGTAAATAACTCCTTTGTACAAAATTATGTGATTGTATGTAATACTCTCAGGTATCTATTCCATGTATCTATACTGTTGTAACTCCCTACCCCTCATCCCTGTGTCACTCCTGGAAATGAGCCTCAGCTCAGTGTGCTTTTCCTGGTTATCAAATGTTTAAATAAATAAATAAATAATTTCAGGTAAAACTATTCAAGACAGCCTATTTCCATTTTAAGAATTTGTGGATATCTATAATAGTGAGGATATCAAAGATTTTCTTCTGGCCTTAGACAAGGAGAAAGCTTTTGATTGTATTTCACACTCTTATCTCTTTTTGACCCTTAGGAGGAATGGGTTTCCTTCTACTTTTGTTTTTTGGTTAGAACAATTATATGCAGCAGCTACAGCAACCCCATGATAAATGATAAATTAGGCATACAATGTTCAATTTTGAGATGGGTCTGGCAGGGATGTCCATTAAGCCCTCTTCTTTATGTTTCATGTCTAGATCCAGTATTACATAAAATGGAGCAAGATTAAAGGATTTCAACTATAGAACCAAAATTAGGTGCTTTCCCTCAAACATTTGTAGCATATGCAAATGATGTCTGCTAGTTCCCACTGTGCAGTCAGGAGAGATAGCATTATCATGTCTTGTAGAATTCAATAAAATTTCAGGGTTAGTGGTTAACCAGAAAAAAAATAAATGTTCGGCAGTGGGATTAGTAAGGAATCTCTCTATAGATATTAGAGAGGTGAAGGTAGAGACAAGGAGCATAGGTGCCGGAACAGGGGGGGCCACTAGGGCCATGGCCCTACCACTTTCATAAGTGGCCCTATTACTTTTTGCTATCACGGTAATATATTTAATAGGAGAAAATTTACCCCTAACATCCTTGGCCCTACCACTTTTCAAACCATTCTGGCACCACTGACAAGGAGCCCAATTCACAAAGTTCCGGAAAATCCTGTGACTGCGGGAAAAACTCAGCGCAAATGGGTTTCCACTTGTAGAGCTGCAGTTTTTTTCCACAGCTGTGGTATTCATAAAAGTGGAGCCGGTTTACAATCAGCTTCACAATTTATGGCAGCTTGTGGGGGGTGTTTCCATAGAAATCCCTGCAGCTGAAGAAATATGTTATGGCCAGTGGGATCAACTGTAATATTTCCCGCAGCTGTGGTGGATGTAAATACCAATGCCCTCAGCTGCAGAGATTTCTGTCCTCAACTTGAGTTGTGGAGTGTGACATAGTCCCATTTTGCTTTGTGAATCTGGTCCTGGTTCTTTAAAAATTTTAGGAATCCCTTTCAGGACAGGAAACATGGCTGAATTGAACCTGAAAGAGAAATTGTCTATTGCAGACAGTAAAGTGACAAAGTGGAAAATGTAGCCTGTGACAAAATAGAAAACATTTTTATGGCTAACTATTTTACACCTGAGTACTGCTTCCCCCTCCACTTACAGTGGAGGCAACATTCTGTACTGTGTTTTTCAGATTACTTTGGGGGACAGTAGACTAAATGTTGTTAAGAGGAATAAAGTTTATTATCCATTCAATGGGCCTATGCAACCAGAGTAGTGTTATGTTTGTGCAACTGGGATAACTGTTTGACCGTTGGGGAATTATCACCCTGTAGGGTTACGGAAGTCAAGGAACCCTCAAAGAGGGTTCTACACCTAGAGGTTCTGCAGGAAAGATTCCCATGGCTAAAAGTACCTTAGGAAGGAGCCCCCTGAGGAGATAGGCATGTCACTAGAGGAGGAGGGAGGATGGTGGGCATGGCATAGATACATAGAAAGTAATGGCAGAAGGGGACCATGAGATCCATCTAATCTATTTATGTCCCTACCCCCTCCCTTAACTGCTTCTCAGTGTTATGATGCCTTTGTAATTATCCCAAGCATTATTAAAAGCCCCAACTGTTTTTGTCTCCACCACTCCCTGTGGAAGGTTGTTCCATGCGTCGACCACCCTGTCTGTGAAAAAGTACTTATGTGTGTTGCTCCTGAACTTGCCCCTTCACAGTTTTATATCATAACCTCTTGTTGTTGTATAACTCTTGACTGGATACAGGTCTTGAACCTGTACCCTATTTATTCCCTTCATGTACTTGAAGGTTGCAATCATGTCTCCCCTCTCTCTCCTTTGTTCCAAGGAATACATGAGATCCTTCGACCTTTCCTCATATGGTTTCAGATGCAGTCCCTGTACCATCTTTGTATCTTTCCTTTGCACTGCCTCCAATCTATCCACGTCCTTTCTAAGATGTAGGTGCCAGAACTGTATGCAGTATTCAAGGTGTGGTCTAACCAGTGACCTACAGAGTGGCATCACAACTTCCCTTTTTCTATTGGTGATTCCCCTTCCTATGCATCCCAGCATACCATTGCCTTTAATGCTGCTTTCTCGCACTGGCTGGTCTTTTTGAGGTCATCCGTTATAATCACCCCCAGATCCCTTTCTTGCTTTGTAGCCTCTAGTTACACACTCCCCATGTGGTATTCTTCTCCAGGGTTGCCCTTCACTATGTGCAAGACCTTACAGTGATGGGTCTGAGGGCTAGTTTATGGCTGTAGTTCTGATCACCGCCGAATCTCCCAGTGGAACCAGTCTGCTGCAGTGAAGGGTCTGAGGGCTAGTTTATGGCTTTAGTCCTCCCCAGCCCCCTCACTCTGATCACTGCTGAATCCCCCAGTGGGACCAGCCTGCTGCAGTGAAGGTACGGGTTGAGCTCCCTTCTGAATGTGCCACCTTTCTGGTGCATTCACGCCTGGACAGCTGAATTTAAGTCCCTTAAATCTGAACCAGCTCCCTAGGGGTTGCTACTTGTCCTGAATTTAGTCACTGTAATTTGTATTAGCTTCTTAGGAGCTGCTGCTTGTCTTTGGCTATTTATGTGCACTATGCCACTGGCACATCAGCTTCAAACTCTATTAATGGAAAAATGGTTTTATTAACTGGTCTAAGGAAACCACTGCTACTCCCTGGTAGATTAACACATAGCATCCAACATCATCTCTCATACTTGCTTACTTTCTCTAACTTCACAGCAACATTGTAAATGGGAGGGGGGGTTATTATGCAGATGGGGAGTGGGCTCCCCCGTCAGCATTCTGACAGGTGGTGGTGGCAGTGTTGCATTTATGTCAGGAGGCGTGTTGTGGTCATTGCAGTGGACCTTTGGTTAGATCAGGTGGCCACATTCCACATTGCTGATGTGGTGCCTGCATGTTGCCTGATTGGGGAATGAGGGACACACCTACTGATGCGTGCCTGCATTTGCCCAAGTGACCGCTGCTCAAATCTGCTTACTACCACAATATTGGCATACATGTCCGAGCAAACTTACAAACACATTTTATGATTGACAACATTCTGTAAAGATTGCTGATATAGCTGGTAGTTTGATTCTGACTCTTTCTGTCTTTTAAAAAGTGAAAAACAGATTGCCCACCATACTGGTGTTATCACACAAGCACCGGTTTGTTTACATTCCTTGATCAGGTCCAACTGCATCTTTCCTGGACTTAGGAACACCCACAACACAGTCTAGCCACTCATGCTGCAGTGGAAGTTTAGGAAGCTACTGCCTCATGAGTGACTGCACTGTTTGGGTGTGTTTGTAATGCTCAGGAAGTATGCAGTAAGATCAGATCCAGGATTGTAAACAAAACAAGGTTGTTTATAAATATACATTACCATGCATTTCAGTTCCACTAAACAAGGAGACAGACAAAACAAACAGCAACATTAATGCATTTTAGAGAAGATAAGCAATCATAAAATGTAGGTTTTCAACTAGAAATAATATGATGAAAAACAGGTTGACATTGTCTCTTTAAGTTTCGATCTCAATTGATTTTCCTCAGAGCTCTGCAGTAGTATCCAATAGGTAGGGAAATGGGCAGACTGGCTGGGCCAAGTGATCCTTATCTGCTGGCAAAATCTATGTTTATGTATAGTAAAGAGAGGGAGGAAGCCTTTAAAGCAGATATTAAGAGAAAAGAAGTAGTGGTTTTAAAGTTTCAGAATAATGCTGCTTTTGAAGTGCTTAATCAAAAATTAAAAGACTCTATCCAAAAGTTAGATAATGAAATGAAATGAAAAAGGCCAAACAGATTAAATTTATATGAGATAAAAAATGACTATGAACTTGATAGGGTCTTTACTTGGAATAAAAATCCTAAAAGTATCCTTAAACGCCAGAGACATGTCTCGTTTGACTTTAGCAGTGCGAGCAAATCAGAACCTGAAGAGACAGTGATGTCACACCATTTTCAGAGAGAGAGGCAGGAAGAAGATCCACTGTATACACCACGGAGGAGCCCCAGGTTGCAAGGACATCTCAGAGAATCATCGTAGACCCAAGAGGACCAGGAGGGGAAAGATAAGGAAGAGTCCATGGCAGGGGCAGGTTTCAGAACTTCAGGAGTTTCCAGAATCGCAGGGGCAGGAGATGGTGAACTTAACCCATCCAGAGGAATTGCAGGTAATTAACCTTTCAAGCTATGAACTTTCATATGCAGAAACTGAAGTTCTAAATAAGGGACTTAACTTTGCTCCTACAGTACCTGTTAATAAATTTCACACAATGGTGGATATCAATATAGCATGCAGAAATCTTAATTTGAAGTCTTTTTTCAGCAATAGAAACACTGATTCTGAATGTAGTGACAGTAATAATATTGGTGGTGCTGACAACCTTGAGAATTTGAGCTGCTTAGACCAGTATCTACCTTTAATCCTCCTATGAGTCCAGCTGTGAGCATTTTCAAACAATTGGTAGAAACAGACTTAGAGCAATTGTTTAGTAATCTACCTACCCTTAACTTTAACAATCTCACGCGAGACGAAAAATCTGCAATACAAACTTTACAAAATAACACCAAGATTATTATAAAATAAGCTGATAAGGGCGGTTGTGTTGTGGTCATGGACAAGAGTAGTTACATTAAGGAAGCTGAAAGGCAATTAAATAACAAGGATTGCTACCAGAAATCAAAGCATGACTTAATAAATAAGTTTGTTTTCTTTTTTTTTAATATAGCTTTTTATAGGCTTTTGTAGGTTTTTCTTCCCACACACCCCCCTCTCGGGGTCCCAACACATGGCCGTATGTGCATGTGGAGGCTATAACACACACTGGAAGCCAGCTCAGCCCCTTCTGCATACCCAGATTGCAGCCCCCACCCACCTATGTTACCCCAATGAACCTCCACCTGGTGGGGACAGGACTACAGGAGGGGCGACAACACCCCCCACCACCCCCAGGAGAGGAGAGCAGCCTGAAGGCTCGCTCAATCCCACTCCTCCCTCCCCCCTCAGGCTGGCACCCTGACAACCCAAGGTCATTCCCAAACCTGGGTCACTGGCGTAGCATGAGGTAAGGAGTCCAGCGCCTCAACCCTCATCACCATCGGGACAACTGAGTTAAAGTTTTCAATTGACGAATGTGTGCAAGCGGCCTTTAGATATGGGGACATTAACAAAAAAGAAAGGGATTTTCTAATCACTGACTTTTCTATTAGAGCTATGTTTTATCTACTACTGAAAATTCATAAAAGCATGAACAATCCTTCTGGTTTGTCCACTAGTCAGTGGCATTGAGTCAGTTACAGAAAGTCTATCACACTTGGTAGATTTCCATCTTCACCCATTTGTCACTGCCCTGCCCTCTTACCATCAAGATACAAAAGACATACTTAGAGTGTTGAAAGACTTACCCCTGAATGATACCTGCATGCTGGTCACAATGGATGTCAAGTCTCTTTACTCGAACATACCCCATGAGGATGCATTTGATGCGACTGCATTTTGTTTTAACAGGAGGGGGAGACACCATGTGCTATGTTTTTGATAAAACCTTTGGAATTTGTTTTGAAATGCAATCTGTTTTTGTTCAAGAAAGATTTTGTTTACAGGGGCACTGTCAGCTTTGTCTCTCATTTTTCAAGTAAATGTAATCATTATGCCTCTAGGCACATACATGTGAAGCAATTACCTGGAATGCCCCGGTACAGCCCCTCCAAAAGTTATTTACGCAATTCGTTGAATATTTACATTAATTTCTTTTCAATCAGTCTGCATCAAACTCCGCCATCCACTGGAAGCATACAGCATCCATAGGGAGAACGCGCATCTGCTCTGGAGTGAGGTCCCGAAGTGCACTTTTTGACATGACCATCGAAAAAAGGAATTTATCCAGCACATCTGCCTGTAATGAAGCGTTCCTTACATCTGAATGAAAAAAAACAAGTGGTAGTAATGCTGCAAAATACATTTTAAAATGGGTGCTGAAATCACACGCATGCAGAAGAGCTGGTGCCAAAATCCACGCATGCTAAGAGTTCGCGGCTCTTGTGCACCCAGGACTTTGCTCGAAAGCAGCTCTTCCAAGATGCACGCAATTTGGCACCCATTTAAAAATGTATTTTGCAGCATTACTACTGCTTTAAGGGGGCAACATGTGCCCCCTTTATTGCAAATATATACACGGGAGTTTGGGAAAATGAGCATGTACTTGATAACAGAAGTAACCCATTTTTTTCAAACATTTTGATTTGGAAATGCTACATACATGATTTGTTTTTTTTGTTTGGAATGGGAATGAGGAAGACCTCAGCCAATTTGTGAAATATTTAGAGGGAACAAACAGTAATCTGAAATTTACATACCAGTCATCCAGGAAGACAATTTGCTTCCTGGATTTGAACATCCAGAAAGAGAAGAATTCTGGCATAGTAACAGATATTTACAGAAATACCACAGATGGCAATACTTTCTTAAAAGCTAGTAGTTGCCATCCCAAACATATAATTAAAAACATCCCCATGGGACAATTTCCCAGGGATAATTTCTCAGGATACAAAAAAATTGTAGTTGCATGGAGAGTTTTGAGAAAGGTGCAGCTGCACTAAATTTAAGATTGACACAAAAGGGCTACAACAGTAATGACATTGAAGAAGGATATAGGCTAGCAAACAGCAAAGAAACAGATTCTTTTGGGGGGGGATAATAGTGAGAATAACACTTTCACACCTTATAACATGGGTTTGGAGTAGGGACACACGTCATTGGTGCAGGGCAATCACATGACTGTACATTAATTCCCCATACACACACAGCAAGTGAAAGTGGTGAAAGCAATTAATCAGCCCTCTGGATCTTCTTATGCCAAAGCCTAGTGATTATTTTAGGCGGCCATTGTTGTTCTCGCTAGGCGAGGATTTCCCACTGTGTGTCTTCCCACCCAGCCACCCACCCCATGAAACAGTGAGACCCTAGCTACTGCCCACCCATCCACCTGATGGAAGTTTCAGCTCCTAGCCTATCTGTGTAATACAGCACAGAGGAAGTATTAAAAGAGTTGCCTGTGCACAGATGGGAATTTTTCACAGGTCCTGCTGTTGGTTAGCATGATTGCTGACCATGCAACTTAATGAGCTGCTTCATGATCTGAAGAGCTCTTTCCTGATGAACAGAGAAAGAGACCCCCCCCCATACAGTGTCCTGTGCTCCCATGTCCGCAGCCCCATCAACTATATTACCGTTTTTTTCCCTTGGACTGCTAATGTGTTTACCCATGCCCCATAGTATGTGCAGTTACCAGGAAACTGAAAGGTGAGAATTGCTATGACAGCATGTCTCTGCACTGCTTCTGTTGCTATGCCTAACCCTGCAAGCATGCACATGATGAGAGACAGTCAGTGAGTAACTTATTCAAGGCACAAATGTTTGTCTGTGTGTCCATAATTGCTGTTCTCTGTGTGAGATGCATCTTTGTAGCCCTCCTCTGGACCTTCACCATCAGATTAATGTCCTTCTTGAGGTGTGGGCACTAGTACTAAACTCGATACTCTAGATGTGACTTTACCAGTGACCTGCACAAGGGCAGTATGACCTCCTCTCTCCTACTACTGATCCCCCTAGATATGCATCCCAGCATCTTGTTTTCCTTTGCTGCTGCTTTCTTGCACTGCATGGAGTGCTTCAGGTCACTAGTGATCATCACTTCCAGGTCCTTCTCCTTCTCCTTCTCTGATGCAGATACTCAGACTCCACCCAGGTACTACTCTGTCCTAGGATTCTTGGCTCCAAGATGCATAACTTTGCATTTCTTGGCATTGAAGCCAAGCTG
This sequence comes from Neoceratodus forsteri, assembly GCA_016271365.2. Lineage (NCBI taxonomy): Eukaryota > Metazoa > Chordata > Ceratodontiformes > Ceratodontidae > Neoceratodus > Neoceratodus forsteri. The sequence goes on along the minus strand of CM028130.1, from coordinate 517,697,821 downwards.
CCAGACTCTGGACCACCTCCCTAGCTTTTCCAGACCTTCCTGTAGGTCCTGTATCCCTTCAACTGTATCCACTCTCTCGCAGAGCTTGGTGTCATCCGTGAACAGGCACATTTTGCCCTTAATGCCATCTCCAATGTCATTGATGAAGACATTGAACAACACCAGCTCAAGCACCGAGCCCTGTGGGACCCCACTGATTACCTGTCTTGTGCCAGATAACTCTCCCCCCACAACCACCCTCTGGGTTCTGTCCTTCAGCCAGTTTTCAACCCATCTGGCCATCTTTTCCCCAACTCCAAGATCCACCAACTTCCTGATCAACCTTTTGTGGGGCACAGAGTCAAAAGTCTTGCTGAAATCAAGATAGAGGATGTCAACCACTTGGCCCCTGTCTATGTCTTAGTGACACAGTCAAAGAAATCAATCAGATTTGTTTGACACAATCTCCACCCCCATGAACCCATGCTGCCTTGCATCCTGGAGACCAAGCTCCTCTAGATATTCCACCAACCTTTCCTCTAGTATGGTCTCCATGAGCTTGCCCACAATGGAGGTTAGACTGACTGGTCTGTAATTCCCTGGGTCATCCTTGGGACTGCTTTTGTGAAGCAGCACTACATGTGCTGTTCTCCAGTCCTGTGGTACTATGCCTGTCTTATATAGTGAAAGAAAGCCTTCTCCCCCTTCTTAATTCCTTCAGCTATCTGCAGCTCCTTCTATGCCTTTGCTCGCCTGACTTTCTTACTTGCCTCACTAGCCAATCTTAGGTAATTTTCCCTATCCATCTCTCTCTTGATCTCCCTGAATTTTCTATAGGCCAGCTTCTTTTCCCTTAATGCCTCGGCAACCCTAGAACTGAACCAGCTGGGCAATTTGGCCCTTGTATTCATACCCCTGAGCCTAATGCACTCATCTGTGGCAACCAGTATTCCTTCCTTCATGATGGACCACCTTTGGTCCACCCTCATATCTGCTCTGATGCCCACCAAATGGCGTTTCAGCACTTCACCCATTTTCCAGAAGTCCATCCTCCTGAAATCCATGATGTTGGTCTTACTAGGGATGCTTTCCCTGTCCATATCCAACTGGAACCACACTGTGCAATGGTCACTTCCTCTGAGTGGTTCCCTGACCATTATTTCCTGTACATGCTCCCCATTTGTGAGCACCAGATCAAGAATTGCCTATTTAAGGTTATTCACTAGCAATCAGTTACCAAGTGAGGTTTCAGCAACTCCCATAAAGAAAAAGTGCTTCGGAAGTAAGCCAGGAGGAACTGCTTCTACAGCTCAGGAAGGGGGTGTGTGTGGCTGGTAGAGATACAGCGAATTTAAATTTTGTCAGCGAAGTGACTGCACAGTGGGCACTTTGTGTTGTCACTCCGCTACGTGGAGTGGCTAATGCAAAAGGCTCACTTCGCCTTGTAATTATTACTTCCCTTTGTCATGCCGCCTTAAGACAAAGTGACAATAATATTGGTAGCCCTTCACACACACAGTCACCAGAATTAATGTGCATCCCCAAAATGCTCATGTCTTGTGTCCAGAAAACTCCCCAGTGCTGACGGTGATTAAGTGAAATGAGAGCACAAGAAATGCAAAGTCTCCAAGAATTAATGGTGCACTCAGATGTCATGCATGCAGTAGTCACACACAGTCACCAGAATTCATGTGCATCCCAAAAATGCTACTGTTTTGTGTCCATAAAATTTCCCAGTGCTGACAAGGTGAAATGATAGCATAACAAGAAATGCAAAATCTCCCAGAATTAATGGTGCACTCAGTCATGTACGCAGTGGTTACACACAGTCACAAGAATTAATTTGCATCCCCAAAATGCTACTGTCTTGTGTCCAGAAAATTTCCCAGTGCTGAGTAGTGAAATGAGAGAGTAACAAAAAATGCAAAATTTCCAAGAATTAATGGTGCACTCTGACATGCACACAGTGGTCACACACACAGTCACCAGAATTAACGTGCATCCCCAAAATGCTACTGTCTTGTGTCGAGAAAATTCCCCAGTGCTGATGAAGTGAAATGAGAGTATAACAAGAAATGCAATGAGTCCCAGAATTAATGGTGTACTGCAAACACACAGACAGATTAAGATTGTGCTGCGCACTCAAAAGATGCAGGCACAAAGGCACAACAATACCTAACCAGTGCTCACAAGTCACAAATCCAAATTTGGAAAAGAATACCTTTTGCCAGTTGGGGGGGTAGTGCATGGCAGTAACAGTCCACTACCAGTAAAGATACCACAAAGAAGTATAAACAAGCATTTGTCAATGCCGAATGTTGATTGCATTGGTCCGTTGAGCTCGCTTACTGCCCCTGTGTCACTCGCTCATTCTGTTTCTCCCAGTGCTGCAGGCTGCTCTTTTGTTCTGGGCTCCTGCCTGTGTTGGCACGTTTTTCTGCCCACAAAGAGATCTGCAGCTGTCCCAACAGAGCTCCATTGAAGTGGGTCACTCCCCCTCTCTTACTCGCTCATTCTATTTCTGCTGGCACTGCAGGCTGCCCTTTTGTACTGGGCCCTTTCCTCTGTTGGTGGCTTTTTCTGCCCACAAAGAAATCTGCAGCAGTCCTGACACAGGTCCGTTGAGCTAGCTCACTCCCCCCTTTCTCACTCGCTCATTCCATTTCTACCAGCGCTGCAGGTTACCCTTTTGTACTGGGTTCCTGCCTACATTGTCACCATTTTCTGCCCACAAAGAAATCTGCAACTGTCCTGACAGACCTCCATTGAGGTCGCTCACTCCACCAGTCTCACTCGCTCGTTTTGTTTCTCCTGGCGCTGCAGGTTGCCGTTTTGTAGTGGGCTCCTGCCTCTGTTGGTGCCTTTTTTCTGCCCACAAAGAAATCTGCAACAGTCACAATAGATACATAGATACATAGACAGTGTCGGCAGACAAGGGCCTATGGCCCACCCAGTCTGCCCATTTAAGTTTGTAAGTTCAGTTTATGTTTTCCAGGAAGTCTGTTGCCCCTAACCCCTGACCTCCAGAATTCCTTTATGTCTATCCCATGCATTCTTAAATCCTGTGATTGTTTCAGCCCCCACCACGTCCTCTGGCAGGGTGTTCCACTTGTCCACTACCCATTCTGTGAAGAAATTCTTCCTCACGGTTCCTCTGAATCATCCTCCCTCCAACTTCATCCCATGCCCTCTAGTCCTGGAACATCTTTTTCGCTTAAAAATAGTGCATTCCTGCACCCTGTTCCTCCTGTAAGATACTTGTATGTCTCTATCATATCCCTCTCCTCCTCTCCTCCAGGGAGTACATGTTCAGTGCCTTCAACCTGTCCTCATAGGACTTGTGATGCAATCCATGCACCATCTTTGTTTGCCCTCCTCTGAGCCTTCTCTACCCTGTCTATGTCCTTACGTAGGTAGGTCTCCAGAACTGCACAGTGTACTCCAGGTGTGGCCTCACTAGTGTCTTGTATAGTGGAATTATGACCTCCTTTTCCTGCTGGTGATGCCCCTGCCTATGCATCCCAGCATCCTATTTGCTTTACCTGCTGCCTTGTCACACTGTTTCCTGCCTTGAGGTCATCAGAGATGATAACTCCAAGATCCCTTTCCTGCTTGGTGCATGCTATATCCTCACCCCCAACTGATATATTGTGCCAGGGTTTTGTGCCCCATATGTATTATCTTGCACTTCCTGTATTGAATTTCAACTGCCAAACCCCTGACCATTCTTCAAGTTTCTGCAGGTCCCTTCTCATTCTGTCTACACCTCTGGTGTGTCTACTCTGTTACAGAGCTTTGTGTCATCAGCAAACAGTGAAATTCTGCCTTCTAGGTCCTGCAATGTCACTGATGAAGATATTGAATAGTACCGGTCCCAGCACTGATCCCTGTGGTACCCCACTGGTCACTCTTCCCTCTGTGGAGTGACAGCCATTACCACCACCCTCTGTGTCCTGCTGCCCAGCCAGTTACCTACCCACTGCACTACTGTCCTGCCCACACCCATATTCCCCAGTTTGTGCAATAGTCTCTGGCAGCACAGTGTCAAAGGCCTTGCTGAAGTCCAGATCAGGCCATGTCCACTGCCTCCCTGATCCACCTCCTTAGTCACCCAGTCAAAAAATTCAATGAGGTTGGTCTGACATGACCTTCCCCTGGTGAAACCATGCTGCCTTGGGTCCTGTAGTCCATTGACAACCAGATGTTCCACCAATCTCTCCTTCAGTAGTGCTTCCATGATCTTCCCCACTACCGAGGTGAGGCTGACTGGTCTGTAGTTCCCCGCTTCCTCTTTGTTCCCACTTTTGTATAAGGGGACTACATCTGCTATCCTCCAGTCTTTGGGTACCTCCCCTGTTTCTAGTGATCAGCTAAACAGGATAGCAAGAGGTTCAGCCACCACCTCTCTTAGTTCTTTAAGGACCCTGGGGTGCACCCCATCTGGCCCCATTGCTTTATCAACTCTTATTACTTCCAGTTCCTTCAGGACCCTTTCTCTCGTAAAGGACTTGTGTCCATTTCTGCACCATTCTCACCCTTGTACCATTCAGACCCATTACCCTCCTTCTTCCTCAGTAAAGACTGCAAGAAATACCTGTTCAATATGTCAGCTTACTGTTGTCATCTCCACACAGCCCCCATCCTCCCCTTCAGTCTCACTATCCCTCCTTTGCCTTTTCTTTTTCCTTATGTACCTGTAAAGGTTTTGTCCCTCTACCCACTGATTTTGCAATGTGTTCTTCTGTCTGAGCTTTGGCTTCCCTTACTGACCTCCCTGCCTCCCTTTGCTTCTCCTGGTACTTCTCCCTATCCCCTTCTGCCTGTGTCTTTTTGTATTGCCTGAATGCAATCTTTTGGCTTTCACTTTCTTTGCTACCTCTTTGGAAAACCATAATGGTCTTCTCTTCCTTTTCCTCTTGCTAACCTGCTTATACATAATTCTGTTGCTCTTGTAATCCCCATTTTAAATACTTCCCACTGTTCCTCAACCCCTGATTCCTGCCCCATTCCTTAATGCCTCTTTCAAGTATCTCCCATTTTCTCAAAGTTTGCCCCTAAAATCCAGGATACGTGTTTTGTGTGGTTTGGTTCTGCTCTTTCTGTGATTTCAAACCACAGTGACTGGTGGTCACTGTTCCCCAGGTGCTCCCCACGCTTACCCCCCATCACACTGTCCCTGTTTGTGAGCACAAGGTCCAGTATTGCCTTCTGCCAAGTTGGTTCCATGACCAGTTGCTTGAGGAAGGCACCCTGAAGGGAGTTCAGGATAAATCTGCTCCTAGTTGATGCTGCTGCTGGGATGCTCCAGTCCACGTCTGGAATATTGAAGTCTCCAACCAGTACTACCTCACCCTTGTCTGCCATCCTATGGATGGCTAGCATCAGCTCCCTATCTGTTTCTTCCTCCTGGGCTGGTGGTCTATAGACCACACCTGTGCAGATGGCTGGCCCCATTTTCCTTTCCAGCTTAACCCACAGTATCTCTCCCCCATTTTGTTCCTCCTGGATCTCTGTGGCCTTATGTCATTTTTCACATACAGTGCCACCTCCTCCCTTCCTGCCTGCCCTGTCTCTTCTGAATATGTTGTAGCCAGGTATGGCCAACTCCCAGTCATGGTTATCATTACACCAGGTTTCAGTGATGGCCACAATGTCCAGGTCTGACTGCACCATGACAGCCTCCAGATCTTCCATCTTGTTGCAAAGGCTCCTGGCATTTGCACACATGACTTTCCATGATTTGACCTCCCTAGACTGTTTCGCTGTTCTACTCCAGCCCCTTCCTTGGTTGTCCTTTATCCCTGGTTCACCTTGCTGTCTGCCCTTCTGCTGAATTTTGCCCCTATTCTGCCTATCCACCTCCTGGCGCTAATCTCCATCTTTTGCACTTACTAACCTCCACATCCTTTCCTTCCATTTCTCTGGGTACCTCTATTTGGTTGTCCCTGTTTGGCAGTGTGGCATATGAGTTCTTGAGTGGAATAGGATCTGGGATGTGCCTCTGCCTGACTGGTCTAACCCTCCTGAGCCCACTGTCATCCAAGTACTCGCTCTCTGCATCCTTGAGGCAGCTGCATTGGACTGAGTGGTCTCTGGATAGGGTGATGGTACTCCTGACCCAGTTTACTTCCGCTCTGAGTCTGGCTACCTCATCCCACAGTCCAGAAAGATGCATGCAGATAGGGCAGCACCTCAGTGTCCAGAAGATCTGCCTGAATATGGCTGCCCCACAGCCACTGCATTGCACCACTCCCCACATTATTCTGCAATTATACTGCTATTCCACTACTTGTCTGCTACTGAAGCTCTCCTAGTTCCCTTTTTATTAATTTACTGTCCTAAAAATCCTGCCACTGTTCCTCTATAATATTTGAAAATACATACACTTTATCTCACCTCTTTATCCTTACCATCAAAAGGTAACTACAATCACAATAATCTACCTTCTACTAATACAGATTCTATCACAGAATCAGAGCACAATGCAAAAACATCTGCTACTTAGCAACAACAAACAGGTGACAACAAACCAAGTTGATGTAGCTTTTTTTAAAATAGAAAAAAAAATGTAGTCGTTTAAACCAATAGAAATCAGCAGTTCCAAAAGCACCTTGAACTACAAGAAAGAACACAGTACCACACCTCTGCCACAATAACTAAACAGTTCTAAAACATTGGAGAAAGAAGAGAAAAATCAGAGACTGAGCAAAAAGATACAATGTACTATAAAGTATTAGGCAATAGGTATACTCAGCTGTTTAACCAAGAAAATAAAGTACCTACCAAAACAGACTGGATACCCACAATTGACACTTAGGTTCTCAATATCAGACACCACCTAAGGCACATACAGAAAGGGTTTAAACTATAGTATTAAAATTAACCACATCAGAGTAGAAAGATCACACTAAATAAATGTGTTGATCCTTCTGACTTCCAACAAATATCTACCACACAAATTTTATATCTTCCTGGAGCCTACAGGGTTGTCTTTCACAATCACCTAAATTTACATAAAACAAAACAATTTTTAAACTGAAAGTTATATCAAAAAGCACTTAGCTTTGGGAGCTCTTCTCAAACACAGCCAGTCAGTTCAGAGTTCTAGAATCAGAATAGAACAGAGCTCCATGGAGCTCATTCACTCACTCCCCCTCTCTCACTCATTCGTTCTGTGTCTCCCACTGCTGCAGGCTGTCCTTTTGTACTGGGTTCCTGCCTGTGTTGGTGACTTTTTCTGCCCACAAAGACATTTGCAGCAGTCCTGACGCAGCTCCGTTGAGGTCGCTCTCTCCCCCTCTCTCACTTGCTCATTCCGTTTCTGCCGGCACTGCAGGCTGGCCTTTTGTACTGGGCTCCTGCCTGCATTGCCACCTTTTCCTGCCCACAAAGAAATCCACAGCAGTCACGATAGACCTCCAATGATCTCACTCACTCACTCATTCTGCTTCTCCCGGTGCTGCAGGCTGCCCTTTTGTACTGGGCTCCTGCCTGAGTTGGCACCTTTTCCTGCCCACAAAGAAATCCGCTGCTGTCCCGACAGAGCTCCGTATAGGTTGCTCATTCTCCCTATCTCAGTCACTCATTCTGTTTCTCCTGGCGCTGCAGGCTGCCCTTTTGTACAGGGCTCCTGCCTCTGTTGGCATCTTTTTCTGCCCACAAAGAAATCTGCAACAGTCCCGACAGAGCTCTGTTGGCCTCACTCAGTCCCCCATCTCACCTGCTCATTCTGTTTCTGCTGGCACTGCAGGCTGCCCTTCTGTACTGAGCTCCTGCCTGCACTGCCGCTCTTTTCTGCCCACAAAGAAATCCACAGCAGTCACAATAGAGCTGTGTTGATCTCGCTCACTCCCCCTCTCTCAGTTGCTCATTCTGTTTCCCCCACCGCTGCAGGCTGCCCTTTTGTACTGGGCTCCTGCATGCATTGCTGCCTTTTCCTGCTCACAAAGAAATCTGCAGCAGTCCCAACAGAGCTCTGTTGAGCTCACTCACTCCCCCTCCCTCACTCGCTCATTCTGTGTCTCCCCAAGCTGCAGGCTGCCCTTTTGTACTGGGCTCCTGCCTGTGTTGGCGCCTTTTCCCACCCACAAAGAAATCCTTAGCAGTCACGACAGAGCTCAGTTGAGCTTGGTCACCGCCCCCTCTCTCAGTCACTCAATCCTAATCTGTCCCAAACACTGATTTCCAACAGTGACTGCGGTATTCTACGCTGGAAAAGCAGAAACACATTTCGACCAGGATGTGAAAAATGTCAGCTGTACTGTTCATAAGGAGGTGTGAACAAATGCCAGTGTTGAAAGTCTGGCATGAAAATATTACTAATTTGCAAAGTTACAAGGCTGCATGGAAACTGCACAACACACGCTCGTAACACAGTCATTTTATGGAGTTTCATCAAAAAAATTTGCAACATAGGCATTTTAGGACCTCTGCTCATGAACAGTGTTAGTGTGATTTTCTTAATGTGTCCTGAACACTGATTTCCCACAGCAACCGCACTATTGTGCGCCAGAAGAGCGAAAACACATTTCGGCCAGGATGTGAAAAATTACATCTTCCCCTGCCATCTGTGCCATGGGGGATTTCTCTAAAATCGCAGTAAAAGAGAAAAGACATTATATGGCTCTTATCTCCTTAGCAGTTAAAAAATTAGTGCTTAGACATTGGATGGATCAAGCTCCCATTTCTTACTCGGAATGAGTACATGAGATATCATTTGCCCTCCATGCAGAACAACTAATTGCAAATGCCCATCATAATAAACCCTCTTTTACTCAAATGTGGGGGAAATTGTATGCCCCTTTACGTGTCCTGAACATCTTATATCAGTATTCTCAGAAGTATCTACTCCTTTTCTGATGAAAGTTACCTAGCCAGTGGTTACTTTATTTATTATGGTTATAGTTACAGTTATGGAGTACTTGCACCTCATTGTGGTAGGGTGGATGGTGGTTTGGGGGCAGGAACAGGGGGAGGGTAGGACTGTTAAGTAGTTGGTAAGCATTTTTTTTTCTCCGATGTATTATCTCTGCTTAAATATGTTACGTCATGGTATGTCACGTCACTTACTATGTTATTGTTGTGTTGTGTTGTATTGATATAATCTCAATAAAAATTTGTTCAATTTAAAAAAAAAGAAAAAAATGACAGCTGCATTGTTCATAAGGAGGTGTGGAAAAATGACAATGTTGAAAACCTGTAGTGAAAATATTGCAAAGTTGCGAAGGCACGCACATGCGTGGAAACTGCGTAATGCACATTCGCAACACACTCATTTTATGGACTTTCATCACCAAATTTTCAACATAGGAATTTTAGGACCTCTGCTAATGAATAGTATCACTATAATTTTCATAATGTGTCCCATACATGGATTTCACACAGCAACCTCACTATTCTGCGCCGGAGCTGCGAAAACACATTTCGGCCAGGATGTGAAAAATGACAGCAGTACTGTTCATAAGGAGGTGCAGAAAAATGGCAATGTTGAAAATCTGGAGTGAAAATATTATTCATTCACAAAGTTACGAGCGTTCATGCAAACTGCACAACGCACGCTTGAAACACACTTATTTTATAGAGTATCATCACCAAATTTTCAACATTGGCATTTTAGGACCTCTGCTCATGAACAGTGTCACTGCCATTTTCTTAATCTGTCCCAAACACTGATTTCCCACAGCGACTGTGCTATTCTGCACCGGAAGTGCAAAAACACATTCCGCCCAGGATGTGGAAAATGACAGCCATACAGTTCACAAGGAAGTCTGAAAAAATGGCAATGTTGAAAATCTGGCATGAATATATTGCAAATTCACAAAGTTACGAGCATGCATAACAACTGCGCAATGCACTCTCGTAAAACAGTAATTTTTTGGATTCTTCCCACCAAATTTGCAACATAGGCTTTTTGAGAGCCCACCATGAACGCTGGAACTGCCATTTCATTAATTGGTCCTGAAAGGGGATTCCACGCAGTGCCTGTAAATCACCTTTAGGGGCCGATTAACACCATGACAGTGCCAGAATTCATGAGGAGGGGTCCCAGAAACCCCATGTTGAAAATTTGGTGCCAAAATTCAAAAAAATGCCTGAGATATGCATCAAAGTTGAAAAAACTCTATTTATTCCATTATACAGCTTATCGCCATTTCCTCAGTTCACAGTCGGCTTTGAAGAGTGCAGACGTGTTCCTGGTCCGCCGAAGATGGTCGCGCCAGACTCTGGAGGTAAGTATGGGGTGAGGGGGCCGTGGAGAGGCAGGGTGCATGCAGTGGGTGGGTGCGGGTTGTGGGATGGGGGCAGAGATACCGCTGAGGGACCATTTCCTTTTTCCACGGGGAAGAAAAAAAAACAAAAAACATTGCAGGACTGTTTTTTTTTTTACAGGGGCATGTGGCACATTGGGGTGGGCTACCAGAGTGCCAATGGAGTCTTTTTTGGGGGGAAGCTGTAGCTGATGGGGGATTGGGCACCCCCGTCGGCACACAACAAAAGGAGGGGTTACATTATGTCGATGGGGATTGGGTACTCCTGTCGGCACACAACAAAAGTGGGGGGGTGACATTATGCTGACGGGGATTGGGCACCCTGTCAGCACACAACAAAAGTGTGTGGGGTTGCATAATGCCAATGGGGAGTGGGCTCCCTCATCGGCAACATCAACCTTGGGGCACTTAAGGGGGTTGGAGCCCCTGTCTGAAAACAAACATGGTGGGGGGGGGCATATGCTGCTGAAGGAGATTGAGCACTCCCTCGGCAGGGGGGGCTTAATATTGTTTATGAACACAGTGGCAAGCCACCGCCATGTTTACAAATAGTATCACTGTAACAAGGTTCCGCCCAGCAATGACGGGTCACTTCCTCATTGCAGTGAATGGCTTACGCTGCAATGCCGAGGCAGATGCTGATTGCAGCAGCTGAAAATGTACAAGGTTGTGGCACGCTGGCTGAACTAGTGTCAGCAGCAGCATGCCAAGGCATTAGGGAAAATGGGCCAAGCCTTTAAAGGCTGTGGGGGCATTGTCCACAACACTGCCGCGCCTCCACAACCTGCTTCTGGAAAGCTGCTGCAATATGTTTCTTGTGCATGCATGCAATCAACATAAAAATTCATGCAGATGCAGTGGATAGCAGGTTCACACTGTTGCAATTACTCTGTGGCACAATAAAAGGTGTCTGATTTAATGGCATGCACGCACACACACACACACACACACACACACACACACACACGCTACAAGTAATGCAGAGCAAATTGAAAACCTTTAGTAATATAACCAAATGTTTTAAACAAACTGAAATCATACACTGCTGCATCACAACAGTCAGCAAAAAAAATTTCAAGAATTACTGAAAATATTACTGTGTGTACATTAACACAGTTGTACAAGAAAAATATAACCAAAACAGAAAGACTGTCTTTTTCTCCTAATTAATCTACTACACCACAGATATGCCCCTCTCCCAAAGCACACTTCACGGTACACAGACTGACTGTTCTAAATTAACATTCGAAATCCACACACAAACAATAAACACTCGATGATATGAGCACAGGAGGGTTTCCTATAATCAATGCACTAAATTATGAGCAAAAAAAAAATAGCTCAAAAAGGCTTTTTTTAACAGCTTTTAGAGGATTTGAATCGCAGTGCTCTGAAAGGAAACTGTCTCCATCTTCCACTACACACACACTACACAGAACTGAGGCTGTGCAGAACAATCTAGAGCCCATGTGACCTGCAGTCCCATGAAGCACTGCAAAATTCGCCTTTGGAGCTCAAAAACAAGGCGAAGTGAGGCAAAGTACGCTGATTTCAATGTACTTTGCCTTACAATTGGTGGAGAAGTGGTTTGGGGAAGGCGGAATAATGCAAAGCCATTGTTCTCAATGGACTTTATGCCTTATTATAACGCAAAAAGTACTCCACTGCATTGTGAATACTTATGATTCTGCTTTACTCAGTGAATCACTTTGCGGAGTGAATTTTGGCCACTTCACCCACCTCTAGTGGCTGGTTGTTCCCCATTGAGCTACAGGCAAAGCATTTCAATTCAATGGGCCTACGCAACCAGAGTAGTGTTATGCTTGTGCAACTGTGATAACTGTTTGGCCATTCGAACTCTCTATTCCATGGGGAATTACCTCCCTTTAGGGGTACTTAAGGCAAGGAACTTAGGTTCCACCCCTAGAGGTTCCACAGGAAATATTCCCTTAGCTAAATGTACCTTAGGAAGGAGCCCCAAAATGAACATTGAGTAGTAAACATTGACTATGAAGTAGAGAATCTGACTGACAGCAATGATACAGCTTGATGAAATACAAATGAGATGCACAGGTTATCAGGACTGCGCTGTAAAATGGATTGCGCTGATGATAGCAGGGAGCTTCCTAAGGAGAGAGGGAACAGCAAGTAGGGCCACCATCCATCTCCATCCAACACTGGAAACCTACCTAAGGAAAGTAGGGAATGTACTCTAAATAACTGTCTACATATTATGACCTTTAGCGTGGAGGAGAGGAAAAAAAACCCTTGTAAAAGGAGGAAACCTTTGGGGATTCAAGGTCTAGGTCACCTTCCCTCCAGGATAGGGGTAATTTATTTAGTGATGGCTCTGCTGCTGCAATTTAGAAACCCAATCAATGGGAGGAATACTCCAATTTGGTAGAAAGCTCTCAGGATCACTCTAATGCATGTGCCGTGAAGGGCCTTTGCAGCAATGGGTACTCTGAGTGAAAGTGGTCCCCCAAAGTGGGAGGAGGAGAGCAATGACTGCTGAGGCACTCACCCAGCCTACCGACTAACACAAACCAGATGAACCAGAGACAGTCATAGGGAGAATAGCTTTCGAAGGTACCACAGCCAAGCCATAGCCAAAGAAGCCCTCTTGGGCTGGAAGGGCCCCACCCCTCAGCAGCAGAAGTCTTATATTCTGCATCAAGAGGTGTACCATATGAAACTGTATGCTAAAGCTCCACCTGGAGCGAGAACATTCCCACTATGGGCCAGATGATTAGGACCCCACCCCGAGGTTCACATAATAATAAATAATCATAATATCTTTATTTTTATGGTCCCTTTCAAATATCAAGGCACCTAACAAAGTTTAAAATCACAAGTCAAACATCCCAGCAACATTAACTATATAAAACCACTAATACCATTATACAGTCATTCACCAAATGTTTGGTGCCATAAGTATGTTTTTAAAGCTTGCTTAAATCCCTCCACGGTTGTGCACTCCCATAACCGACGGGGTAGAGAATTCCAAAGGGTTGGGGCCACATGCATAAATGCTCGGGCCCCAGAAGATTACAAACACACCCTTGGAATCTCTAGCAACTCCACATCGGCTGAGCGGAGTGATCTTCCAGGGCAGTAAAGGACCAGGAGCTCTTTCAGGTAGTCTGGGCCCAGTCCATGTAGGGCTTTAAAAGTCAGAAGACTGACTTTGAAGGTGATCCGACACTGTACTGGCAGCCAGTGCAGTCCACGCAGCACCAGCGAAATATGACAGGACCGAAAATATCCCATCAAAAGCCGGGCCGCTGCACTCTGCACTAGCTGCAGGTGGTGGATTTCCACCCCGGTAGCCCTATGTAAAGGGAGTTGCAATAATCTAAGCATGAGGACACAAAGGTGTGGAACAGAGTAGGAAGATCACCAGATGGAATAAGGTGCTTAATCCTGGAGATGTTCCTCAGATGGTAGAAAGAGGATTTGACGACGGCTGACACCTGTGAACGCAGAGTCAGCCCGTCGTCAAAACTTACCTCCAGGTTTTGCACCCATTTAGAGTTTGGGAGTGATAAGCCCCCAAGAAAGAGTCTGGAGGGTGAACCAACCCCCAACCCCCCTATCCGGTGTACCAGATCCACAACCAGCACCTCAGTTTTTTCTGAGTTCAACTTCAGCCAACTGGAATCCATCCACTCCTGGATTTCTGTGAGGCAGCTATTAAAGACTGAGAGAACTCCATCCTGGTCAGGTGCAAAAGAAAGGTAGAGCTGGGTATCATCAGCATAGCAGTGAAACCTCAGCCCATACCTTCATACAATGTCTCTGAGGGGCAGCATATACACTGCGAACAACATGGGGGGACAACACTGAGCCCTGAGGAACCCCGCATGACAGAGAAACTGGATCCGAGGAATGAACCCCGGATACCACTCTCTGAGTTCTTCCCATGAGGAACGATGTGCACCACCCGAGGACTATACCCAACAGTCCACAAATGAACCTCAGACAGCCAAGTACAGCCCCATGGTCCACAGTGTCAAATGCTGATGAGAGATCCAGAAGAACCATGATGGAACGGCTCTTCTGATTTCTAGCCATCAGGAGATCATTGAGCACCCAAACCAGCGCTGTCTCAGTACTATGTCTCTTTCAAAATCTGGACTGGAGGGGTTCATAGATGTCATGGATGGTCAAATGGTTCTCCAGGTGTGCAGCCACCACTTTCTCAATCACCTTCCCTAAAAAGGGAAGGTTAGAGATTGGTCTGTAGTTTGCATGGCAGTCTGGGTCCAAAGAAGCTTTCTTCAAGGAGGGTGTTACCACCGCCTCTTTTAGGGAGCTAGGAAACACCTGTTTCCAAGGAGCACCAGACTATCAGTGCTAGGACCAAACTGATGGAATCAATACAACCCAAAATCAGGGAGGTTGGTCCTGGATCCAAACTACAGCATGTAGGGTGCGCACCCTGGACAATCCGCATGACATCCATAAACTCCGGTCAGTCTAAGGTACTCCAGAAAAGCTGAGAGGCAGTGGCCTTATGCTAATCCAAAGCAATGCCCATACAGTGTGCTGGTTGGAGTACTGCCCTGATGTCAGCCACCTTAGTCGCAAAGAATCGAGCAAGTTCATCGCACTCTACTTGAGAAAAGGCTTTTCAGACTTGTAGACAGGCTGGGTTGCACAGTCTGTCCACAGTTCGAAACAGCTGAGCTGGTCGATTCTGAGCAGCCACGAGCTCCCCAGACAGGAACTCTGCCTTCTTATGGGTGATTGCAGATTGATAGACTTGATAATGGTCCATCAATCGAAGGTGGTCGGCATCAAGGGCTGATCTCCACCAGCAATGCTCTAACCTTCGTCCTAGTCGCCGCATCTCCCTCAAAGTCTCATCAAACCATGGGGATCAAGGGCAAAGGGAGAGAGGATGAACTTGGATGGGAACAATGACATCCAGGGCCTCTGAAATGGCCACATTATAAGCCATCACGTGGGCCTCTGGGTCACTTCTTTGCCACTGGGAGGGACAATAGGTCAAGCACTGCCGCCAGACCTTAAGAGCTTACATCTAGCAAAGGGCGGTACCTGACCATCTCCACAGGGGTAGACCTACGAAGGGGGGAGCTAAAACTGAACCCCACGGTGTAGTGATTGGACCATCCAACTGGTTCCAGCCCCAAGTCAGAGGCTTCAATCCCCAGGAGGAAGACTAAGTCAAGAGAGTGACCATGTTTATGAGTAGCAGCGGCAACTATCTGTGTAAGGCCCAGAGATGTCATCAACCGGAGGAAGTGATGTCCAAATTGTAAGAGTTCATCATTGACCCAGGAGTTGAAGTCACCCAGGACCATCAGGCTGGGTGACTCAAACGCCATGTCGACAACAAAGTCCTCGGCTTCCTGAAGGAATTGTTTCTCGTCTCCGGGCGGACGGTAGATGAGGCGATCCAACAACCTACACCTGCTACTGTATTACACTCAAATGACTCAGCCTCCTCAACTGGTACACTCATGAGGTTAAGTTCGATCTTGAAACAGACTGCAACCCCCTTCCCCCCCGTGACCTCTTCCACCTCATAGGTTTCAGCCTCAACCACTTCTACTCCCCCGCACTTATTTGCTCTCGTGGCCACCCTACTCCCCACCCTTAAGCTGTTCCTGGCCCCCACCTCCCCTCCGGACAGCACCTTTTTTCCCCCCCTCCACTGTCTGGGGTCCCCTACCCTTCTAGCTCCCTCCCTCGGGGCACCCAAAGGTCCCTTCGCTATCTCCTGACCTGCCCACTGGGGTCTGCCACTGGATTGGACAGTACTCCCCCTGCAGCTCGTGCCTGCCTCTGCTGTGGTGGTCCACCGGGTTGGGTTCCTCACGCACTAGCTCTATGCTGTCCACTGCAACATCTCACTCAACCCCATGACCGTTTTCCCGACCGCCACATGGGGTGTCTGTGGATTCAGGCCCCCCCCATTTAGCCTCCTGTACCTGTTGTTCTCCTCACCACCTGCCACAATGTGGGCTTATCATATTGAGCCTGTAGTTGTACTCAAGTTTGTTAGCTCTGACTCTGTACTATTGTCTATATGCTGTTACTCTGGCCCCACCTGTGTGTGGTTCTATCTGGCCTACTTGTAGTTGCGGGCCTGTATGCCACCCTGAATATGTACCATGTTTTTCTGTACTGTAACCTCCCGGGTCACACCTGAAAATAGGCACTTGTTGTCTAGTGTGCTTACCTGGTTAACAAAAACAAATAAATAAATAAATCCAATCTCGGGTGGTGTATCACTAAGCACCCGTCTGGAGTTAAAGTCTCCAAGATGGGCTATTCTCATCCAGCCAGGTCTTGGTGAGGCAAGCCAGGTCCACCGTTCCAACAAGATCTGCAATAATTGTAGTCTTGTTTTTAATGGACCTGGCACTACATAATACCACCCGAGCTGAATGCTCAACAGCATTTGCCACTGCAATAAAATGGGCAGCAGTGTAGGTAAGCATGATGCATTGCATAAGAGAGTAGCTGAATTATGTATATGCTTAGCCAACCAGTTCCATGAAGGAGTAAATCATAGTTTACATAAGGCATTGGATGGTACGGTTTCAGCATGAATAGTGAATTGGTATGATAGCATGAATAGTAATTGATATGATTGGCAGGAATACCTTAAATGCCATTAAGGCAGAGATAGGTTAATGCAAGGCAGTAAGTACAGGTATTTGTAAGTAGTAATGGCATAAATCACTTAAGCACCAGTAAGGCAGAATTAGGTTATGGCAAGCCAATAAGTTTTGCAACACAGTAATGAAATTCATGAAGTTCTTGAATGCCATGTAGGCTGTGAGGTAAATCTATGTATGCAATGGATAACTGTAAGCCATGTAGGCAAGGAGCAGTGAGGGCAGGTGATTTATTTAACTTACTTAAAGCATGCTCCTTCTACCTGGGCCATGATGCACCGCCGAGACACCACAGTCCTCCACCATAGAAATAACAGGGAGCCAAGAGCAAGGCACCATGAGACCAGGCAGCCATGAAATAGCAGAAGGTGTCAGTATAGCAATGCAACATTTGTCCTAGTGGAGCTAGCACTGAGTAAATCATGAGCAGAGCTGTAAAACAGGGAGTAGCTGCTAAATAGGC
Organism: Neoceratodus forsteri; assembly: GCA_016271365.2. Taxonomy (NCBI): domain Eukaryota; kingdom Metazoa; phylum Chordata; order Ceratodontiformes; family Ceratodontidae; genus Neoceratodus; species Neoceratodus forsteri. The sequence continues at coordinate 517,680,461 of CM028130.1, read as the reverse complement.
AGCAGAGCCAGGACCAGGTGCAATTAATTAATGAGGAGCAGAAGGCAGCAAACTGCAGTGAGAACTGAAACAAACAATAACAATTACAGGAAAACTGAGTTGTGGAAGGAGCCTGGAACACAAGCAAGATAAACACAGAGCAAACAAAGGACAAGATGTTAGAAAAACCAGAAAACACCAGAAAGAAACACGAAATAAAAACACAGACATTGGAGAACAGAAAAAACAGGCACACAGTAACAGTCGGAGGCAAAATAGTACAAACCAAAAGCAGGAGAACACACAAAAAAAACAGAAGTTCAGCACAAACTAAGCAAAGTCCAAGCACAGCAATGCTGTTGGGGGGGGACCCCAGAGGGCCAAAAAGGAGAAGACAGACTGACAGAGCCTCCAGCCAGCAAAGAAAAAGTGCTTGAGAAGAAGGGTGGGAGGAATTGCTTACTTAGCTCAAATCTAGATTTAGTATTTGCTGTATTGGTCCTTGCAAGAACAGATCTAGAAGCAAATGATTTGATACATTTTATTGGACCAACATAGAAGTTGGTCCATTAAAAGTTATCAAATCAATCAATCAATCAAATCTTTATTTATTCAGGCGAACATCATTGAGCAGAGCTCATTTGCAAGATGGACCTGATAAGGTCAAGGTTCAATAGTTGGTACATAAACAGATACATTTAAAATAATTATATATACATAATCAAAAGACAGAAGTTGATTAAACCATGACAGGACAAGGTAGGACATATGAAAAGTACACTAGATAATACAGTATATACATATCCCAGTGGAGGAATCAAGGCATACACTCAACATAAGGCATCCAAAAATGTCCAAGTTCCAGGGCAATCCAATGCAGACAAGGAGACACAGTGTTTGAGTGACTGAGAAAATGGTGATCATAGTCTCTGGTAAAAGACATGGAAGGGAGGGTATAGGGGACTCGGACAGGGGCTGGGGCTAATACTAGGAGGTGTAAAGGGAGTAATAAGGGCTGGGGTAAGGGCCAGGGAATTGAGTGGGAGAAGATTATATAGCCAGGGGTAGCAAGATCAGTGTAGATAAGGTTATAAGGAACTGAAGTACCATAAAATGAGGGCTGCCTGGGAGGGAGAACTGTGGGGATAAGTTATGGGAAATGAGTTGCAAATTATGATAGTTGTCTGGAAGGGGGAGGGTAAGGAATGTGAATAGACTACAGCTTGTGGTAGCAGTTGCATTTCTCTGAGAAGAGACTTATGCAAAGCTGTTTAAAGGATGCTAGAGGTGTAAGATTAATCAGCTTCAGGGACTTCTGTAAAGTATTCCACGCCATAGCTAGAGAATAGCTGATTACAGACCTCCCTTGCTGGGTGTTGACTTTAGGCACCTTGAGCATGATGAAGTTGTTGCTTCATAGGGCATAGGAGCTAGCTATGGCCTGTGTGAAGCAGTCGAAAATATAATTTGGAAGCTTCGTAGACAACGCTCTGTAAATCCATAGTGCAGCATTTCTGTTCCTTCTGAGGTGTAGGGATGCCCAACTGACGGCAGCATAGAGAGAGCAGTGATGAGTGTTAAATGGAAGATCTGTTATGAGCCTTAGTGCTCTGTGGTACAATGTATCCAATTTGCTTAGATAGGAGATGGGACAGTGACTGTAAAGGAAATCTGCATAGTCAATAACTGATAGAAAATCATTTGCTTCTGGATTTATTTAGCTCAGGAAGGGGGTGTAGCTGGCTGCTCCCTCACTGAACTATCAGCATAGCCTTTCAATTAAAAGATGGAGGATTATCTATCATAAATCTAGTAATTTTCTTTCTCAGTATTTTTTTTTCATATGAATGTATGGGCTCACCTGCTTGGAGAGCTGAGACCGTGGACCTAATTTTTTCAAGTAAGATGTACTTATTTTTATGCTGATTCGTGCAGTGCAAGAAACATATTGTGGCAGCTTTCTCAGAAGCAGGCTGTGGAGGCACGGCACTGTTGTGGCCAATGCCCCCACAGTCTGCAAAGGCTTGTCCCGTATCCCCCATTCCCCTTGCATGCTGCTGCTGACACAAATTTGGAACCTTGGCACCAACTTGTGACAATTTTGCTGCTGCAATCAGGGACCGCCTCATCATTGCAGCAACAGCCATCCGCTGCAATGAGAGGGTGCCCCATCATTGCAGGGCGGGATCTGGAAAGACTGATATGGTTTGTGAACATGGCGGCAGCTTGCTGCCATGATCACAAACAATATAACCCCCCCCTACCATTTTTTATTTGCTGATGGGGGCCCCAATCCCCGTCGGCATTTTGTAACCCCCGCTTTTATTCCTGCCGACGTGGGTGCCAACTCGCTGACATAATGATAACCCCCTTGTGTGCCAACGGGGTGCCCAATCCCCATCGGCTACTGCTGGTCCCCAAAGAAAGCATCTGGTGGCATGCTGGGAGCCCACCACAGAGTGCCACATGCCCCTGTAAAGGGAAAAACTGTCCTGTGACGTCTTTTTTTTTTTCCTCTGTAAAAAAGGAAATGGTCCCTCGTAGTCTCCCTGGCCTCATCCGCAACTCGCACCCACCCACTGTGCACCCTGCCTCCCCACCACCCCCCTCACCCCATACTTACCTCTGGAGCTCAGCCCGACAATCTTCGGTGGACCAGGAACACGTCTGCACTCTCCAAACCTGACCGCGAACTGAGGAAATGCCGGTAAGCTGAATAATGGAATAAATAGGGTTTTTTCAATGTTAGTGCAAATCTCAGGCATTTTTGGGAATTTTTGCACCAGATTTTCAACATGGGGTTTTTGGGACCCCTCTTCATGAATTCTTGAACTGTGATGGCGTTAATTGGCCCAAAAAGGTGATTTTGTGGTCACTGCGCGGAATCACCTTTTGGGGATGATTAATGAAATGACAGTGCAAGTGTTCATGAGGAGGGATCTCAAAAAGCCTATGTTGCAAATTTGGTGGAAAAATTCCAAAAAAATGACTGTTTTACGAGTATGCGCTGTGCAGTTGCTACACACGCTCGTAGCTTCGTGAATTTGCAATATTTTCATGCCAGATTTTCAACATTAGCATTTTGTCACACCTGCTTGTGAACAGTACAGCTGTCATTGTTCATATCCTGGCAGAAATGTGTTTTCACACTTCCAGCGCAGAATAGCGCGGTCACTGTGGGAAGTCAGTGTTTGGGACAGATTAAGAAAATGACAGTGACACTGTTCATGAGTAGATGTCCTAAAATGCCTATGTTGAAAATTTGGTAATGATACTCCATAAAATGACTGTGTTATGAGCATGCATTGCGCAGTTTGCACGCACACTTGTAACTTCGCAAATGTATAATATTTTCTCTCCAGATTTTCAACATTGCCATTTTCTTTCATCTACTTATGAACAGTGTAGCTGTCATTTTTCCCATCCTGGCCAAAAATGTGTTTTCGCATTTCAGGTGCAGAATAGCGCAGTCGCTGTGGGAAATCAGTGTTCAGGACAGATTAAGAAAATGACAGTGATACTGTTCATGAGCAGAGGTCCTAAAATGCCTATTTTGAAAATTTGGTGTTGATAGCCCATCAAACAACTGTGTTACAAGTGTGCATTGCACACTTTCCACACACCCTTGTAACTTTGCAGATTTGTAATATTGTCATGCCAGATTTTCAACAGTGGCATTTTTTTCACACCTCCTTATGAGCAGTACAGCTGTCATTTTTCACATTCTGGCTGAAATGTGGTTTCACAGTTGCAGCACAGAATAACGCAGTCACTATGGGAAATCAGTGTTCGGGACAGATTAAGAAAATGACAGTGGCACTGTTCCTGAGCAGATGTCCTAAAAGCCCTATGTTGAAAATTTGCTGACGAAACTCCATAACATGACTGTGTTACAAGCATGCGTTGAACTGTTTCCATGCACCCTTGTAACTTCGCAAATTAGTAATATTTTCACACCACATTTTCAGCAGTGCCAGTTTTTCACACCTCCTTATCAACAGTACAGTTGTCATTTTTCACATCATGGCTAAAATGTGTTTTTGCACTCCTACCGGAGAATAGCACGGTCGCTGTGGGAAATCAGTGTTTGGGACAGATTAAGATCGAACGAGTGAGAGGGGGGAGTGTCTGTCAGGACTGCTGCGGATTTGTTTGTGGGCAGAAAAAGGCCCCAATGCAAGAGCCCAGTATAAAAGGGCAGCCTGCAGCACTGGGAGAAACAGAACGAGAGATTGAGTGAGGGAGGAGGAGTGAGCAAACTCACCGGAGCGCTGTCAGGACTGCTGTGGATTTGTTTGTGGGCAGAACAAGCTGCCAATGCAGGCAGGAGTCCAGTACAAAAGGGCAGCCTGCAGCGGCAGGAGACACAGAATGAGCGATTTGGGGAGGGAGGGGGAGTGAGTGAGCTCAACAGAGCTCTGTTGGGACTGCTGCAGATTTGTTTGGGGGCAGAAAAAGGCAGCAATGCATGCAGGGGTCCAGTACAAAAGGGCAGCCTGCAGCGGAGAGAGAAACAGTACAAGTGAGTGAGACAGGGGGACTGAGTGAGCTCAACGGAGCTCTATCAGGACTGCTGTGGATTTCTATGTGAGCAGAAAAAGGTGCCAATGCAGGCAGGAGCTCCGTACAAAAGGGCAGCTTGCAGCGCCAGGACAAATAGAATGAACGCGTGACAGAGGGAGACTGAGCAACCTCAACGGAGCTCTGTCTGGACAGCTGCAGATTTCTTTGTGGACAGACAAAGGTGCCAATGCAGCCAGGAGCCCCGTACACAAGCGCAGTCTGCAGTGCCAAGAGAAACAGAACAAGTGAGTGACAGCGTGGTAGTGAGCGAGCTCAATGGAGCTGTATTGTGCCTGCTACGGATTTCTTTGTGGGCAGAAAATGCGGCAACGCAGGCAGGAGCCCAGTACAAAAGGCCAGCTTGCAGCGCAAGCAGAAACAGAATGAGTGAGTGAGAGAGGGGGAGTGAACGAGCTCAATGGAGCTGTGTCAGGACTGCTTCAGATTTATTTTTGGCCAGAACAAGCTGCCAATGCAGGCAGGAGCCCAGTACAAAAGGGCAGCCTGTAGCAGCAGGAGACACAGAACGAGCGAGTGAGAGAGTGGGAATGAGCAAGCTCAACGGAGCTGTAGTGTAATTGCTGCAAATTTCTTTTTGAGCAGACGAAGGCGGCAACACAGGCAAGAGCCCAATAGAAAAGGGCAGCCTGCAGCACCAGCAGAAACGGAATGAGCGAGTGAGAGAGGGGGAGTCAGCAGGCTCAACAGACCTGTGTCGGGACTGCTGCAGATTTCTTTGTGAACAGAAAAAGCCACCAATAGAGGCAGGAGCCCAGTACAAAAGGGCAGCCTGCAGTGCCAGGAGAACCAGAATAAGCGAGTGAGAGAGGGGGAGTGAGCCACCTCAATGGAGCTCTGTCGGGACAGCTGTGGATTTTTTATTGGGCAGAACAGGGTGCCAATGCAGGCAAGAGCCCAGTACAAAAGAGCAGCCTGCAGCACCGGGAGACACAGACTAAGCAAGTGACAGAGGGGCAGTGAGCGAGCTCAACACACCAACGCAATCAACATTCGGCGTTGACAAATGCTTGTTTACATAAGTGGCAACGTGGACCACTAAAAACATTCAGAAGAATCCCTACTTTAATGCCATGGTATATTTTGTCCTGCTTTATAAAATTAAAGCAGTGGAAACTTACCATAAAAGATGTGCAGGATAACACAAAAAAGGTCTCTATGAACATATTTGTCTCTCCCTTTTCTCTGTGGAGACTTTACTTGACTGCTCCCCTAGGATTCCAAAAAATGGCTGATGTCTTAGCTTACAGAAAAACAAATTCCCCAAAAATGTGGGACACCTTGTGGCTTAGATGTCACAATCAACTAAATGTCAGAAATAATCACAAACATAAAAGTCTGGAGGGAAGATTCTGCTGAGGATAGGGGTGTGGTACACAATTAGAAACAATGGAACATTTGTTTTTTTAATGGACTTTATTGCTTCCTTTTGGCCTTGACTAGCACAACAATGGAAAGAGCCTTTGTTCTCTGATGTGACCTTTGATGATTGTTATATGGTCTCTTTACAAAATAAAGGAAAAAAAAATATCATTTTGGAACTTTGAGGTGTATTATGATGCGTCTTAAATGGTACAACTGGCAAGTTAGGTGCCAATTTGTTTTGCAACAACAGGACATTTCTATGACAGGTTTAATAGAGAAAGTTTTACAGGAATGTATTTGAATCTATAATGTTGATGCCAGTGTGGTGTCCCCCACAGCTTTAAGTTAGTTGTGGCAATTAATTACTTGGATACCACATGAATAGTGGGAATGGTATTATTTATCACAATCAATGGGAAATTGAATGTAACTTTTCTTCTTTAAGTAGCATGTATACAGTACGGGGTTTAGCATGTTTCTTCTTTTTGTTCAGTGTGTGATGTATTGTTCTGTTTTGGTTATATATTTTTAATTTTGTTTTAAATAAAAAAATTCCCCTATTCTTTTCAAGAAGTGCTATGGGATCTTTAACTTCCACCTGAACAATCACAAAAACAGGCAGATGGGACCTTGGTTTAAAGTCTTATGCGAAACGACTGACAAGACCACTTCAGAATTCATTGTATGTGCATATCTGGCCCCTTGAACTTTTTCACTGAATGCCTTTCCTGTTTCATTTTCAGCAATTCAGAGCTGCTTATCTACAGGCTGATTCCTCCTCCACCATTCCAGGAGCTACAAATGATTTATCTGTATATTTCATACATGTTTCCACTACTACCTGGCCTTCCCTGGCTGCATCTGCCAAGTCTGCCTTGAGAGTAGCATGGAAGAAATTTATCACCTTCTGCACCCTTCAAAACATCAACCAATTTCAGTATTCAGTTCCTCATGTTCTGACATTTGCTTCCTATTGCTTTCAAACATTCTCTTAAGTGCTACAACAATCAAACAATATATATCCGACATTCAATTTACCATTATGTCTGTCCATCCTGATACTACACGCTCTTACTTATTTTGTCCATCGATCAAAGCTTTTCTGTAAGAACTGGAAAAATCCACCCCTCAAGATTCTCCTACAAGGAAGCCTATAGATTACAATCTGTATTCCCGACTGATAGGCCTTTGAAAAGATGGAGTTTTGGGATATTTCCAGACTTTAATCTACAAGCAGCCATAACCTTTACCTTCTTTGTATTTTAAGACATAGAGAATTTACAGCATCCTCTTCCACCGTCAATCTTGCAATTCACGTCACTAATAACTATCTCAAGAAAGGATCACCAGATCACATTATCCTCACCTTGCAAGATCAAAAACTGATAGAACTAACAAAGGGGTCCTCATATCCTAATATGCAACAAACTCTGCTTGGTGTCCCTATGCAAGTCCTTAACCAACTGCAATCCATGGACAAACATCCTGATTCCATTAATCCTGTCCTGTATTCTGACAACTATTCCATCATGACTACTTTATGATCTGTCCTTCATGTTAGAGTGTTACTGTACAGTCTGGAACTAAATGCTTCAACTTTTTGAGGCCATTCCTTCAGAATTGGACCAGTTAGTACCACGTCCAGAAAGAACATCCCAGCACACATAATCAAGATCATGGGTCACCGGACATCATTGTGCATTTAACTTATAATAGAGAATCAAATTCTGAGCTCCACCAAGCTTATCAACAGTTAGCCTCATAATTCTTAGAAGCTTAAAATGAAGGCTAACCTGATAACCTTGGTTCCCCACAGAGGGGTTTCCCTCTCCTCCCTGCTGTTGGGTCTATTCCATGAGTTTGAGTAGATGAGCTCTGTTATACTACACTTTGGTCTTTTGACTCTTCTAGCCACAATTTTCTTTAGCTTAGAGAAAAACATCTCCTGGACCCTCTAACAAGGGTGGGAATCCAGAGAAAAGAGTCAAGCCAAAGTTATTCAAATGCAGTTGTACAAGCACCTTTCCACTGGCAGCCCCATGTGGAACCTCTGTTTCATTTGGTTGATTATGCAACCCCCCCCATCCTTTATCACTATTATGACTTATGTCCAACCCATAAGCCCTCAGGTAGGTCCAGGTGAATTTAAACTTCATTGGTGCAGCTAGCGTGAAGTGACCCACTGCACACTTCACCTACTGCCTGCAAATTGATTACTTCACACTATGTCACAGTTCGCAAAGTAATTCATCACTACATGGAAAAGAACAGCCACGTAGAGGTGACTTTCCACACTTTATATAAGTTTTCCATACATGAATTACAAACTTCATGATTCACAGTCCCATGAAGTGCAGAATTCGCAAAGCATATTGCTATGTGAATTTCTGCAGTTCATGGCGATATTCATGAGTTACGATTATTTTGTTTTTTAACTTTGCCTGGACCTGCCATGCGGATTACACTTTTTTTTTATCATAGAATACTTTTTATTTATTCAGTATAGTCACATCTCAACAGTTGTACATATGTTTACATTACATAGTAGCACATCTTAAGTAAACCAGGTTAACATTTCTCTAACAGATTTAAATAACAGCTCTCATCCAAAAAAAAACAACAGAAAAGAGAATTTGGACACTACCTCAGTTGACTACATCTAAAGCTTGTAGGAAGGAAGGGGGAAGGAGAAACCTAAGACAACCAACCTTTCTGCAGTCCAAATTACCCCACTCCTGTAATCCAAGTGTACATAACAGTCATTATTAAAAGTGTTAAGTACTCCAGAGAGTGGTAGTGAACTATAGAAAGGAGAGAGAGGGCCTAAAATGTGAGACAAAGTGCTTGAGAGCCAAATATATGATAGTTGTTCAGCCATCAGCCCATAATATTCTGAGGCTGACCATTTGCCATCCAACCCTAGAACAAAGCAGCCGCCTTACTTCAGAGGATTGTTCGGGGGGAAGGGGGATCTTGCATAACAAAGAGTTGAGGTATGCACCCCATTTCTGATGGTATTCAGTAAGTTTTCCTTTGCTGACATATGTGAGTCTCTCATAAGTTGCCAACCTAGCCAAGGCCGAATACCAGAGGGAGATAGGTGGGGGAGACACCTGTTTCCAAGATAGTAGCAAGAGCCTCTTTGCTTCCAGAAGGGCTACTAATAGCTATTTCTGAAGTGGTTTTGGCAGGTGGACCAGAGGGGCAGAATCACCCAACAGAATAAGAGGATCAGAAATGTCCACAGGTAAGCCTAAGATCCCAGAGCAGTCCATTGCAATGCCGGACCAGAAGGGAATCAAGGCTGGACAGACCTATAATATGTGGAGAAGATTTGCTGGGTCGTGTTTGCATCTCCAGCATGTTGCATGAGGGAGAATGCCCCACTCGTGGAGGACTGCTGGCAAGCGATACCATCTGAAAAGGATTTTGAGTTGTATTAGTTGACTTTGAGCATTCTTGTATGTGGAGTGAGCTAGCTGCAAACAACGGGACCATGTTTCGGGAGAGACTGGAGTTTGGAGATCTTTACTCCATGTGTCTCTACTCGATTCTGTGTGGTCTGGCTGAACCTCACGCCATGTGTTGTAGAAGCATCCCGTTAGCCCTCAAGAGGACGTGGTCAGATGTATCTTAGAGATCCAGTGCCATTTGGGGTCTGCTAGGTGAGTCCTACCGACAGACAGCACCACACTGCAGAGCTGCAGGTACCTCCAAAAATCCTTGTGTTATAGGGAGTACCGATCCTGAAGCTGCTCAAAAGACATCAATGTAGATGAGTTGGGCATGTACAAGTCCTGGATGAAGTGCATCCCCGTACTTTCCCATGTCGGCCAATTCAGTGGTTCATTATCTATGATGAGGAATTGGTTCCTCTATAATGCCATGTACTGAAAAGACACAGAGCACGTCACTTTCTGAGTGTTTGATGCTGCCATAAGCCTATGCCATGCTTTTCTAGTCTCGATCATGCTCGGGGTGAGGCCTTCTATACTGGTGGAGGTGTTAGATAGCAGAGTACACAGTGAGACATTCTGCAATAACTGAGATTCTAAGTGGACCAATGGAGCTGGAGGGAGTGAGGAGGGGGCGAACCATTTAGTGGCTTGTGCCACGATATAAGACCAGTGGTAACCCTACAATCACGGAAGTCCCAGACCACCTTTAGTCCAGTGGGCCCTCATTTTACTGTGGCTCCATCTGGGTGTCTTACCTTCCCAGAGAAAGAAAGATATCAGTTTGTCCAAGGGGCTGAATGCCTTACTTGACAAGACAATGGGAAGATTATTAAGGAGATATTCAACTCTGGTGAGTAACATCATTCTAATCACAGCCACTTTGCCCAATAGGAACAGAGTGAGGCGGCGCCATCGGCTTACCTTGGTCATTAATGAGGATAATAAGGGGCCAAAGTTTTCACTTTCCAGGAGTTTCCAAGAGAATGGAATGGTCACCCCTCGGTACGTGAAACTATGTGGGGCCCAGGTCAGATCCAGGTCTTGTATGCAGGAGTTCATACAAGCTTTGTTGAAGGGGGCAGCACTGGTCTTCTTCTGGTTAATATGTAACCCTGACAGTTGTGCAAATTCTCCCAGAGTGTCTAAGACAGCGGGGAGGGATTCTTTTGGGCGGTCCAGGGTTAAAAGCAAATCATCTGCATACGAGGCTGTTAGGTATACTTGCTGGCCAACCTGAATGCCTGTAACGCCTTCAGTGGCTTGTAGTTTTTGGGTTAATGGGTTCAGAGCCACAAGGAAGAGCAGAGGGGATAACAGGCAACCCTGCCGCATACCCTGTTGCAGTGGAAAGGGTGTGGAAATGTCTTGGCTGGTTAGGATCCTCGCAGCAGGGGTGTTATATAACACACTGACCCATTGCCTGAAGTACAATCTCTCGGAAGAGTACCGTACCAGGTCAGGTGACTGGGCAGTAGAAATTCTGAAGCTGGTTTCCAAGGAGGATAGTTTGGCCTGCAAATCATTTAGCTCCCCCCTTTCGAAGCTTGTTCTTATGTGCTGAGTAGGCACTAATTCGGCCTCTCAATATGGCTTTGAAAGCCTCCCACACCGTAGCTGCTGAGGTATCTGTAGCCCAATTCAGTGAGAAGTAGTCCCTAGCCATTTCCTGTACCATAGTTTGAAACTGTGGTTCTTGGTGCAATATGGGATTACAGCGCCATCTTGTCCCAGCCCTGTTGCAGCCCTGAGGGATGTACAGGCAAGACACCAGGGCATGGTCTGAGACCAGGATATCATGAATTCTAGTACTAGTAATGTTGCAGGCTGTGGAGGCATTGGCAAGCGAGTAGTCAATCCTACCATATGTAGCATGCACTGAGGAGAAAAAGGAAAAGTCACGCCCTGTTGGGTGGTCTCAACGCCACACATCAGTCATTCCCCTCTCTGCTATGACACCTTGCAGTGCCAATGCTACTTGTGGGTGTGTTTGGGGAGTTGGCTTAGACTTGTCTAAGAAAATGTCGAAGGTACAGTTAAAGTCTCAACCAAGTATAATTGGGATTTGTGGGTGCCCATCAGCTAAGGTGTCCACTGCCTTATTTAGGTCCAAGATGGTTTCGGAATCATCGATGTTTGGCCCATACATATTCCCCAACACCACCCACCCTCCGGGATGTGAGAAGAGGACCGCTATCCATCAGCCCTGTGTGTCAGAGAGTGTCTGCTGTTGCACCAAGGGGGAATTTTTCTTAACCAAAATGGCTACTCCCCTAGACTTGGTTGATGCCAAGCTAGCTATCACATTGCCCACCCAGGTCTGTTAAAGCCATGCTACTGTTCTTGCAGTGAGATGAGTCTCCTGGATTAATGCAATATCCACCTGCAAGGAGCGTAGATGCTTGAGAACCACCGTACGCTTAACCGGGTGGTTTAATCCCTTCATGTTCCAGGAGACTAGTTTTAAACATACGCTGGTATTTTGCATAGTTGTTCCCAAATTGCACAGAAAGTATTAGTACTCACCACCAGTATCCAGAAAATATAGAAAATCAGGAGAAAGTAATTTACCAGGTTCAGGAGAGAGAAAAGCAGTTGCGTGGGGAGAGAAAAGAGGTTGTCCAAGAACTGGGTATAACTGTGCTAGCCTGGTGTAAAAATAGAACAAACAGGTTAAAGCACAATAATCAAAAACCAGTTTCTGCACCCCAAAGGGGATACGTTATTACAATCTTTAAACAGTGATAGTAAACAGACTATAATTAAGTAAACAAGTTTTACTCTAAAGGTGAGTTCGTGTATGCATGAGGTGCAATCCCCAACACAATTGTGGAGGAGCACTCAGCCACGTTGACTCTTCACCTGCACGGGGGAAAAATGGAGATGAGCCTAACACACAAAATGCTACTCCTTCCTCAGCTATACAACCTGATATAGATCTCCAGGGAAAAATAGTGGGGTTTGGGGGGGGGAGGTGAGTCTAACATCGTAACCCCTCAGGCTACGGCCGTTGCCAATAGTTCCGGTATAATCTAGAAGTTGTTCGTTAGCATAGGGGGCAGGGTAGAGAAAACTGCATTCCTACAATGCCCACATCAACCCATAGTGCTGGCCAAAAACTAGGCACACCATTAAATTGAGGGAGGATCAGGCTATAAAATAGAGGGGGGGGATTAACTGCCCAGCTAGGGGGGAGGCCTTAGGGTCCAAATTTTACAATCTCAGGCCCATCTGACGCCATGGGGGGGCTCCAAGGCTTCCTCTACCAGGAATCATTCCCTGCTGCCCATAATAACCATATCAATAGAAAAAAATAAGACAGCAAGCAGACTTATTGTAATCAGTCCTTTGGTGCTTGCCCTTCAGTCCCAGCCAATTTCAGTACACCAGAAATGTCTTGGGATAAAGCCGCTGTGAAAGTTAACAGTCCAGGTTTTACTGGGAGTTGAGAAAGGTCCTGACCATCTGCTATGTCGCTTACAGAATCTGCCCAGGTTGCGGTCTCCACTACCTCCATAAGTAGCTCATCAGGAATGTCCTGTTCTGCTTGGTAGCAAGTCTCTGAAAACTCATCTTTGGTCTGCCTCACCAGTGGGGCTTTACCTGGGCTCTTGGTTGGAGATCCCTGCTCGCTTACTGAGCGCAGGTGTATTTGGAACATCTGAGGTACTCCACACCTGGATAGTAGAGGGGGAGGAAGCATTACTAGCTGCTCACTTGCCACATTATCTTCTTCAGCCCGTACTGCATATGGCGGAGACCTGGGGGGAGTATTAGGATGTTGCGCCATCCTGCTGAAATTAAGTGCCTCCCTGCAGCCCTCTCTGAAAGAGAGAGGTTCCTTTTTTCCCTTGTTTGTGGTCCCGGGGCCCAAAGCTTCCTGGGAGTTGTAGTGTGCAATGACAAGCGAGGCCAATGCCTGGAGGCCCATTCTACGATCTCTTGAGGGCTCTCTGCTACTATGTCCCAGCCTGCTTTAGACACATATAGGTAGATTAGGTTCCTAAACCCATATTTGAAACCACATTCTGCCAGCATTTTCTTAATGAGCAAAAAGGCTTTTTGTCGAGCAGCTGTCTCAGCCGTAAAATCTCTGAACAATGAGATTCTAGCCCCCTGCCATGTCAGGTCTCCTATGTCGCGAGCTGCTCTCAGGATTCTCTCTTTGGTAGAGTAGCGTAGAAGGTATGCTGTAATGTGCCTGTGTGTGGACCACTGAGGATAAGGACCACTGGGAACACGGTGAGCTCTTTCCACTTCAGTAAGTCCATGCCACCAATCCCCTAGTATTTTGGGGATCTCTTCATTCAGGAATCATTCGGGGCTTTGGTCTTCGGCGCCTTCGGGAATACCAAGGATCCTGATATTGTTGCGCCTCCCGTTATTTTATTGGTCATCTGCTCTTTTCCAAAGCACTGCTAGTTTTTCCTCGTGCTCCTGTATCCGTCGAAGAATTTTTGCATGGCCAGTTTCTAAATCATCTGTATGTTGCTCTGCAACATTTAGCTTATCGCTGAGCACTCGTACCTCAGCTACGGTCCCAGATAGCTTTTCTGAGATAAAGTCAACCCCTACTAATAAAGTTTCTAGCATTGAAGTAATGTGCTGTAGCGAGGTGCTGAGGTCCGGGGGACTGACTTCTTTGATAGGTGTCCCTGGACTTTGTGCTTCCCGATTATGCGAGGCCATTCTCAAGTTGCTGGACTTCTTGAAGTTCTTCTGTGGTATCGGGGTTAAGGTTTGCTCCCCAGGACAGCTCTTGGCTACAGGTGATCATTCACAGTACCAGATGCATCTATAAGTCTGACGTGAAGGGGAGTGTTGTGCCCACTACATGAGATCGGTGCTACAGGGCCTGTTCGAAATAGGAGCAGGTTGCGCAGTAGCTGGCATGGTAATACGATTTACTGGACAGAAAGGCACAATAAAACCCGTGTCACACTGAAAGGGGAGTCTACGATTCTGTTTGATCCCATTGGGGGGGTAGAAATCCTTGGATGCCCGCACGTTAGCACGGATTCAACAAGCTGGGGAGAGAGCCATCGGTCTAAGCGGCCATCGTCATTGGTGTCCAAGCCACGCCCCATGGATGACACTATTGATAAAATCAGCTGTGGGGAACACCCATACTGAGGACAGGGGACGTTTCAGCGAATGCAGCATAACTCTCACTGCTGGTACCAACATAACTCACACTGCCAGTACCAGCATGACTCACACTGCCAATAGCATTCTTTCTCCCCATGGAAAGTAAAAAAAAAGTACTTGGCACAGGGAGGGAGAGAAGTATTGACAGAGCAAGTACTATTACATTTTGCAGAATCTGCCATGCCCAGGCCAGCCATTACAGGAGTCCCCCACAAAACTGATTTTGTCAATGATGTTAGCCATGGGGGGCTTGTGGGATTGGAAGTACACTGGAATGGTGGTTAGGGTGAGAGGTGTCACAAGGTCAACTAGATAAAACTGAGTTGTTTTATTTTTTATTACAAGTAAGGAAACAATCATTTTAAAAGGTGCATTATGAGTCTGCAATCTCCTGGTCTCACCATTTGTAATGGGATATACTTTAGTTTCCTTTTGGTGGCTAAAGCCCAGAGCTCTGCCATAAAAATTAAAGGAGCATATTGACTTAATCAGCTAGTAGGAGATTTTAACTGCCTAGTCAGATATTTTGCAATCTTCTCCCATCACAAGCACCCCTTCCTCAGTAGATTTACTGTGGATTAGGGTTATGGTTTAGAATGCCAAGCAGAGGCTATACTGCACAGAAAGACGAGTGTCTGGTGGTAGATTAGAGTTGTCGTCTTTGATTTAGATCAAAACTGAATCCCCAGAACCCTGCCCCTTTCTGTTTAGTCACATCCCTTCTCTAGTTTCGCTATCATGTCTGTTACATAAGCAATTATACCCGACAGGGTGGGATTAATTGGGAAATACCGGACTGCCCAGGTGCGTAATGAGGTCCGACGCCAATGGTGATGGGCCTTATAGCTCCTGGAAAGTCCGGTATTTCCCAATAAAGCCCACCCTGGAGGGTATTATTGCACTTAGAAAATGGGCACTGTAAAAAAAATAAGTGTAATAAAAAACTTAATAAAAATTGTTTAAAATAAGTTTGTTAATAAAATAGTTCCTCCGTCTGTGTAACAGGGCTTAGGGCTTGACAGGTAGGACGGGAGCGTAGTGTTGGATCAGGAGGGGAGCATGGCTGAAGCTTCTGTTTTCATGTTTAAATGCCACCGTGGAAACCAGCAGTTGTGGCTGAATGAGTTTTTTGGGCATGGTTCAGTGATCTGAAGTGCGAGCCCAGAGCTGGAGAAAATAGGGAGTGATGTGAAGCTGTTCAGGGTAATGAGGAGCGTGCACCACTACAGCACTGCCGCCGAGGAGGTAAAGTCGATCAGTGTCATGGCTTTGAATGTGAAGGTTTCTGTACTGATAGGTACATTACAGTGGAGTTAGTAGTAGTACCATGTCAGTTTGTACTGTACCAGGAGGACACCGTGAAAGCAGAGAGTGAGGGATGAGAGAAACTGGCAAAATCGGGAACTGCTGACTGTGTACATAGTCAGGGGAATTCAGTGAAGCCTCAGCATGGCAGTTTGTTATTGAGGTTTTAAAAAAAATGCTTGCTGCAGTTCAATGACTGTAAAATCATGACGGCTTGACTGGTAGACGGGTAGAACCTTGGAGCTGGGACAAACAAAACATTTTTATTTTACCTGATGTTTGTTTTGTATGTCAGGGGCATGATTGCAATCGCATGGGAAAAGTGAAAGCCAGTGTCAAGTTGGGTCTCAGCAGCACTGAGACACCTGTAGATGTACAGTAGACATAGTTTTGTATACCATTTTAGTGTCATGATGAGCAGAGAAAGTTGACGACAGGGGGACAAGTAGAACCTTCGAGCTGGGAGGCAACAGCTTTCACAGTGGTCAATTTCTTGTGGCAGTTGGCAATGAATCAGTCTTGGCAGGACAGAATCTCTTGCTAAGCGAGAGAAAAAATGGCAGCATTTTCAAATTGAATGGAGCACTTTCTGCCAATGGGCAAGCAGGGTGGCCACAAAAATACTTGCATGGGTGAAGGGGCATTTGTGCTGGAACTTTTTATTTGCTGGGCGTCTATTGAAAGTTAATGTACCCACCTGCCGGGGTACCAGCCAGTCAAAGACCAGCAAATAAAAATCCCATTTTCTAACAGTCAATTAAATAATATGCAACTATACTGGCAAGCCACAGATGTTAACAAAATGTTATATTTTTATTTTGATAACTGGTTAGACCATTAGCTTATTAAACAGTTTCTGTGGGCCACCAGTGTACCTAAAAGAGACAAAAGAAAATGGTTGCCATAACAGTAATTCTTTACAATTACATCCACTGTTGGAAAGAAAATGCATTCTTAACAAGCACTTAAAGCTAAAAACTGAAGCAGCATAAGTAATGTGGTGACAGGGAGTTAAAAAACGCTGGGATCCTGTATACCAGGGCCCTTTGACCTTTTGAAGTACTCCTCCTGGGAACAGAGAAATGCTTCAAGGGTACTGCTTTAATTTGAATTACTCATTCAGTGTACTGGAAGAACTGAGAAACAGAATGTGGTCCCAAGGCTAAGGCTGTTTCATTCTTTGCCGAGTAGATACAAGGCTCAAATGAGACTGATTTGCATTGGCACTGCGATGTACACAATTGAAAATTTGAGTGCCAATGTGAACCATTCTCATTTGAGCCCCAGAACAAATACTAGATTTTAGACACTACACTGATGCACAAAGGGAATGTAAATTCATCACTAAGCAGGCCATGAATGAGCTAGTGGAATCTAAGTGATTCAACCATTGTTGTTTGAACAATACACAATGATGGGTACATATCTAGCTATTTCAGTGTGCAGCGTATTCACTCTTGACAATGCACCCTCACTTGCTCAGTGATTAAAAAAAAAAAATCAAGAACACACAAGAGAAAACTGCAAATACCATAGAGAGATGGTTTGACACCAGCTGGGCAGTTGAGTCTGGCCTAAGCGCTAGTTGCTTTCATAAAGATAAAGGAACCAGAATCAAAGCCTTATTAGAATACCCTTCTAGCTTACTGGTATGACATGGGAGGTGGCTACTGATCAGGCAATGACTAAAACAGCGCAGAATGTGGCATCCTGCCAGTGGAATTCATGTTATGTAAACCAGGATAAACTTTTTTGTGGATTGTGGACTAGGAACCCACAGTTTATATAAACGAAGGACTACTAATCTGTGCAAACATTTCAGTTTCAAAATCTAGGAAATCCGCTATCAATGCATTCCCCGTAACATTAGGTGAAATTTGCAGAAATTTTGTGAAATGCTTTACTTAGGCAGTGAACCAATTGGTTCTTTCCATCACCATGCACTCAGGTTGCAGCTCCTGTTTGGCGAGAACTGTTGGCAAGCATCTGTACAATTTCAAACACCTGTTTACAGTTGGTAGGGAAGCATCTGAAACAAAGCAATCAAAGGGACACTGTCAGCTCTTTTTGCCTCATATTATTTCCAGTTGAAAACCCACATTTTGTGATTGCTTACCTTCTTTAAATCTCATTAAAGTTTTTGGCTGTTTGATGTGCTTTCTTTTTAGTAGAACTGAAATGCACGGGAATGGTGCAATTACACCAAACCATATTTTGTTTCAAATCCTTGTTCTGCTCCTATTGCATGCATCCTGAACATTAGGGACACCCCAAACAGTGCAGTCACTTATGGCACAATAGTTTCCTCTCTTCCCACTGCATTATGAGCAGCTAGCTTTTGTTAGTGGTGCTTCCAAGCCCAGGAAAGATGCAGTGGAAGTTGATCAAAGAATGTAAACAAACACATTTTTATATGGTAACACCAGTATGGTGGGCATTCTGTTTTTTACTTTTAAAAAGAAAACAGCAACTGGAATCAAACTCCCAGCTACATCAGCAGTCTCTACAGAATGAGACCAGTCCTAATGTGTTTTTTAAACTAGAGACACTTGGAGGTCAAAGGGGGTTCACAGTGTCCTTTTAATTGTGAAACCAGACATTCGGCTTGGCCCACTACAAAATCTAAATGCTGCACATGAGGCTGACAAAAATACTGAGCAGTCTGGGGGTGGGATCCAAAGTGGTGAATTAGGTTAGAAACTGGTTAACAGATAGGGGACAGAGGGTGGGGGTAAATGGCACTTACTCAATTGATGAAGGAGTGACAGGCAGGGTGCCATTACTCAACTGATGGAGGAGTGACAGGCAGGGTGCCACAGGGCTCAGTACCGCGACCAGTCCTCTTCAATGTCTTCATAAGTGACATTGCTGAGAAACTGGAAGGGAAGGGATGCTTTTTTGCTGATGATACCAAAATCTGCAATAGGGTGGATACTCAGGATGGGGTGGAGAGAATGAACAAGTTTCTACTGAAACTCAAGGTGTATTCTAAAGCATGGCGGTTGGGCTTCAGTGCCAAAAAGTGCAAGATCGTGCACCTAGGGCATAGGAACCCAGGTGCCAAGTATGGTGGGGGAGGTACTGGTAGTCACTAAACAGGAAAGGAACCTTGGGATTATCATATCTGATGACCTCAAGGTGGCAGAGCAGTGTAACACAGCAGTGGGTAAGGTTAGTGGGATGCGATACTTGGTACTATATTTGTCATTCTAGGCAAACAGAAGGCCATTTTGCCCATTGTGTCTGTCTCCCGGGTTACCAGGGCCATCTATACCCTTTACCTATGAGTAAGTGATTATCTTAGCTGGCCTTAAAGGTGTAGAAGGCTTCTGAGTTTACTACTTCCCTTGGTAGACTATTCCACAATTGTATAACTCTTTGTGTAAAGGAGCTCCTTCTCACATTCATTCTACGGAATGTCAATTTCAGTTGCCACTCATGGCTCCCCTTACAGAAATATAAGTGTGCTGTGTACATGCAGAACGCATGCGACATGCTTAACTGTGCAATGTTTGCATGCGGTTCACATACACAAAGTGAACCTAAACGAACCAGATCTAAAAAGCAAATCAGGTTCGCATGCTGCAAGCTTGAAGTGTGCAGCAGTTAGGCTGGTGTGAGCATCATTTAAAAATCACATCAGGTTCACATGTTGCATGCTTGCTATGTGTGCAGCAGCTAAGCTGGTGCACATCTCACCTAGAAAAACACATCCGTTTCTATTTCTAACACTACTGCTAGCAATTGGAGCCATTAAAATACATTTTTCATTGATTTCCATTAAAATGTGATAAACTCATTAATTCTGATCCTTTTGCAAGTTGTTTAATGGCTTTTGATTTTTGTCATTAAATTGCCATTAATTTGTAAAGTATTGTTTGCTTATTGCATTAAATGCCTAGGATATGGTTAGCCAACATCCCCCAGTTCAGATGTGCAAAGAGGGACTTCTCTGTTATGAAGCCTGACCTTTTTGTTTTCGGCCATGCAAATCCCCTTATGCTTATTTAGTGCTACAAATGTGTTTCTCCATGACTGTTTCAGCTCACTTACTTTGCCTTTGTCATTCTGAATGGGGCACATACACTTTGGCCATGCTCAGCACTCTTTGTACTGAGTAAGGTCTTGGAAGCACGCACCATACCTCACATTTTGTCACTGAAATGAGGGACATGGACACTCAGAATGAGGGACAATAAGGGACACTAACCCTCATGATGATCAGGACACATCCTGAATCATGGAGAGTGGGTACTTCAGAACACATTGGAAACCATTGTATTTACTTGTACCGATATTAGCACCTAAGAATTAATTTCTACCATAACGCAGGGATGCCATTTAGGTAGGGCAGAGGGGGGCAGTTGACCGCCCCATCACATTTGTGACTAGGTTGTTCCTATGGGGTGGTAATAATGGTATTAAATTTGGATTTAATCTTTTGCACAATCAGTGCCTCCTGGCCTGTGTGCGCTCATGCTGCAGGTCCACTCCTGACTTAACTGTGTCTGTATTGTGTTGTCCACTCTTTCCACCTATTAATGGTGACACCATCACATGTGACATAGAGGAGCTCCAGCCAAGCAAGAGCACATGAGGCGCATGAGTGTGACACTGTCTTTCCCACCACAGAGTAGACAGGCTGCACACTACAGCTTGGAGGAGTCGGTGAGCACTGAATTCTCAATAGCAGTGTTGTGGTGACATATTTTTGTTGGTCTGATCTTAGTGAGACTCCATCTCACCTGGTGGCTGAAGGGGCAGAGGGTGAGCTAGAAGCTAACTCGAGACTAGGTAACCTACTTACTCTACTAGCTCGCCTCGCAAAACAAAACAGCAAAGATCCCCTGTGGCAGCAAGCTAGGGTTAGCAACAGTGGTGACAGCAGCGTGGGTGGCCTTCATAGGCCTTGATAAGTGCAGTATGGCAGCAGCCAAGCAAGAAGCAAACAACACCAGTTGGGTTGGTTCAGTTGGTGAGGAGACTTCATCGCAGACCACATTGGGGACCTGGGATGGCTGTTTCAAGTATCCAGTTTCTAGCAGAAAGACGGAGGAGAAGCAGACTGAAAACTGGTCTGGTGGCATACTGGGCCAGGCAAATAAAAGTAAATTTTGTTTTTACAGGGGGATTGGGGAAGGATGAAGGACTGAAATATTGATGTGTTTTCATGTTTCTGTGCCTTTGGGTGGCTTCATGATCTATATGGAATGGGCATTGAATGGAATGGAGTTGGGGAGAGAAATTGGGACAACTTTTTATTTTGGGGGGTCAGAACTTCAGCCAAGAAAAAATTGGTTAGTAAGTGGGTGGATTTAAGCCCAAATCTGATGCACTGCTCTGGGGTATAGACAGAGGAATCTTATTCATTTGAATTTTTCCTGATTTGCATATCACTTTTCAGTCACAACAAATATGTTATACCTTTTAGAGATGTTCCAGATATTGCAGAGCTTGCCACCTAGGGGGTTAACTAGCACCTGGCCTCCACTGGTTGTTGCCCCCCACCACTGTTATCTGAAATGGTGCCCCTGCCATATATTCTAAATTTACAAGACATCATCTGTGTGAGCAGCATGTTTTCCATGAGGGATGGATGAGGAGCAGAGCAATTTTCAGGGTTAAAATGAGGGCTGTCCCTTGCATTCAGAGACAGTTGAGTGGTATTGTATGCACAGACATATCCAGCAGCATACATTTTTCTCTATCAGTGTAGCATGTGGCACTTTATCAAAACCTTTTATAAAATCTAAAAACATCACATCTACTGATATGTTGTCATCTAGAGCTTTGGCAACTTTTTCGTAGAATACTACGGGGTTTGTTAAGCATGACCTGTTTCCTGAACCTGTGTTGTGTCTGATCTTGTAATTTTTTTGTTGTTAATTTCTACCTCTAGCATGTCATTAATTATGGATTTGAACACTTTGCCCAGGATAGAAGTTAAACTAACTGGTCTGTAGTTGCCCAATTCTCCTCTGCCTCCCTTTTTATGTATCGGGACCACTATTGCTGTCCTCCGATTTTCGGGAATCTTTCCCCTTTTCTATGGACATGTACGGTTTATATAGTGGTTCCACTAACCAGTTACCTATCTCTTTCAACATCCTAGGATGTAACTGGTCTGGTCTTGCAGATTTGGAGGGGTCGATTCTGTTTAGCTTCTGCATTATAGTTGTTCTAAATATCTTGTTGCCCTGGGCATCCCTATTGAACTGTACTAGATCTATACTCGGTGTGTTGTTGTTAGTTTTCCACTTTTCTTTCTCATAGATTGAAAAGAAATAGTTGTTAAAGAGTTTAGCCTGACTTGCTGGATCTATAACATCTTTAGTATCTATCTTGATGGGACCCACCATTCTATCAACTGTTTTATTGTTCACATACGCAAAAAATGCCTTGTCGTTATCATTTGTGTGTGATAGTTTGAACTCAAGTTTGCTTTTTCATCACGTATTGTTTGTTTGCTTTTTCTAAGTTGTTGCCTGTACTTATGTGCATTGTATTGGTTGCTGTCGCTTTTCATGGCCCTGTATGCTTTCCGTTTTTTGTTGTTGTTTCTTAACCTTGTAGGTGTACCACATGGGTATCTTACCCCTTTTATTATATAGAGACCTGCTTGGTATGTATTTGTCCTCCAATTCCAAGATCTTATTCTTGATTTTTAACCACAGTTGTCCTGTATCAGTAGTGTCAATTTTCCGGTCCCACATCTCTAGCTGCCTCATAATTCCAGGAAGTCAGCTCAGTAATAGTTTTTTGTCACCATATTACCTATGATCTTTTTAGGCTTGACATCATAGTTAAATAGTACTATCTTACGGTCATTGTTTATAAGAAGTTCTATAATCTCCATGTTAGATATTGCCTCTGTTCTTTCTGTAAAGGCCAAGTCTACAGTAATCATCTCCCATGTTGGTTCATTCACAACTTGATGTAATCTGTTAGTCAATATAGTGTCTAATAGCATTTGTTCTTGTGTTTTCGATGCTTTACTAATGTCCCAATCTATTCCCAGTGTGTTGAAGCCTCACAAAATTAGGACATCTTTGTTTTGTATCATATCAATTGTATTTTTTAGAAAATCAACCTGATTAAACATTTCTGTGTCTGGTGGTCTATAACACATTCCAACTGTGATATTTTTATGTTGGCTTGTGCGCATGTGCAAGCATTATTTTGCAGCAGTAGCACTGTACTAGTACTTTCAAAGGCGCGTCAGTGTTGTGGTGAATCCAAGGGCTGCTTTAGCTGGTGTGTTCCTCAGCCGCCAACCAGTGAGCATGCTGCCAATGACAGCAGTTTCAGAGAATGCCACCAACTTGAAAGAAATCCACCACTGCAATGAGAGACAGGCTTGTCATTGCAGCGGCAGATCTGACACGCCTCCATTACACGCCATTCCTGGTGAAACATTACAATAAACATGGCAGTGGCTCTCACTGTCCACCTCTTGCAATCCCTAGAAAGCCAACTCCGGGGGTGCCCAATCCCCCTGCCAGCATGCTCCCTCCCCAGTTTTTATCTAGCCATGATGGCCTAACTCTCTGGATGAGGCTCCCCAAACAGACAGCTTTATTTTTGCTGACAGGGTGCCCACACCACGGGCTCCAGCCCCCCAAAAATCCAGGTGGCACACTGGGAGCCCACCCAGTGAGCCCAAATGTCTTAGTGTCACCTATAAAAACAAAAACCTTCCCCTGAAGTTTTTTTTTTTTGGTTTTTCCCTGCAAAACAAGAAAACAGCCCCTCATTGTCCACGGCACCCCTTTCCCAACCTGCACCCACCCTCTGCACACACCAGCTTCCCACTCCCCCCTCACCCCATACTTACCTCCGGAGGTTAGTGCGGCAATCTTTGCTGGAGGGGGAACACGTCTGCACTCTTCAAAGCCAACTGCAAACTGAAGAAATGCCGGTAAGCTGTATAAAGGCATAAATGGGGGTTTTCAACTTAGGTGGATATCTCAGCCATTTTTTTTTTACTTCTGGCTCCAAATTTTCAACATGGTATTCTTGGGACCCCACCTCATGAAATCAGTCACTGTCATTTCATTATTTGGTCCCGAAAGGTGATTTCGCAGTCATGGCACAGAATCACCTTTTGGGGCCGATTAACAAAACGACAGTCCCACTATTCATGAGGTGGGCTTCCAAAAAGTTTATGTTGCAAATTTAGTGAAAAAATTCCAAAAAATGACTGAGTTATGAGCGTGCATTGCACAGTTTCCATGCACACTTGTAACTTCAAGAATTTTTAATATTTTCACTCCAGATTTTCAACATTGCTATTTTTTCACACCTCCTTATGACCAGTACAGCTGTCATTTTTCACATCCTGCCTGAGATGTGTTTTTTGCACATGTGGTGCACAATGGCACGATCGCTGTGGGAAATTTATATTCAGGACAGATTAAAAAAAAATCACAGTGACACTGTTCATGAGCGGAGGTCCCAAAATGCCTATGTTGAAAATTTGGTGACAAAATTCCAAAAAATTACTATGGCACGAGCATGCGTTGTGCTTCCATGCATGCTCATAACTTCGAGAATTTTTTATATTTTAACCCCAGATTTTCAACATTGCCATTTTTGCACACCTCCCTATGAACCGTACAGCTGTCCTTTTTCACATCCTGCCCAAAACGTGTTTTTGCACCTGAGCTCACAATAGGTGCGGTCACTGTGCGAAATCAACTTTCGGGACAGAGTAACAAAATCACAGTGCCACTGTTCATGAGACGAGGTCCTAAAATGCCCATGTTGAAAATTTGGTAAAAGAAATCCCAAAAATGACTGCATTATGAGTGTGTGTTGGGCAGTATCTATGCACGCTCGTAAGTTTGCAAATTGTTCATATTTTCTCTCCAGATTTTCAACATTGCCATTTTTTTACACCTCCTCATGAACAGTACAGCTGTCATTTTTTGCATCCTGCCCAAAATGTGTTTCCCACACCTGTGACTTTCAATGGCGCTGTTGCTATGTGAAATCACCTTTCAGGATTGAGTAATGAAATGATAGCACCACTGTTCATGAGGTGGGGTCCCAAAAATCCACTGTTGAAAATTTTAATTAAAAATACCAACAAACACCCGGGGCATTAAGGTTTCTAACCATACACCCACCCTGTAGAGACTGACAGGCATCGGGTATATAACTTGGGTTTGTTGACCAAAATGTTCACAGAATTCTACCTCACCCTAAAGCCACAGACAGACATTGAGGTGTGCCTTGGGTTCCATCACCTTAATGTTCACCCCATTTTCCTACTGTATATTGTACCCATCTCAGCTTATTTCCTTATGGAATGGGGTGAGCATGAAGGTCAAAGACCCCACTGCACAACCCGACACCTGTCGGGATCTGCAGGGTGGGTGAGGTGGGACGGCATCAACGTTATGGCTGACCCGAAGCCACATTCCCAATGCCTTTCAGTCTCTGCGGGGGGGGGGGGGTGTTGGCATTACTTCAATACTTCACTGCCATTCTTATTTTGCATTTCTAACTCCTGCACTACCAATGCCAATGCCAGTAAGCCAACATTTGGCATTGACAATTGCTTGTTTGTAATTGTAACTAGTAATTTCTATCCATACTGGTTTATTTTTAACATTAGTTGGTTGATCTAATTCCACCTGCCTACATAATATATTTTCTTTTATATATATCGCCACTCCTCCTCCTCTTTTCTGTATTTGATCTCTGTGAAACAACTTAGACCTGGGAATGTCTCTACTCCAGCATGTGTTGTCAGTCGTCCACCATGTCTTTGTTATTGAGACTAGACCTATTTGTCTTTCTATCAATAGTATTTCTAGTTCTGCTTTTTTGATTACATTCAAGCGTCTTGCATTGGTGAGTAATACTGTGAGACCATTTTTATGTTGGCTCGCGCTTGTGCGCCAGCCAACATATTGCATTAGTAGCAGATTTGGAGGTGCGGTCACTGTTGTGCAAATGCAGGGCACGCATCAGTAGGTGTGTCCCTCATTCCCCAATAAGCCAGCATGCAGGCTCCACACCAGGAATGCATAATGTGTTAAGCACATCTAAGGAAAGGTCCGCTGCAATGAGAACAAAGCTCATCATATGCAGCAGCACCTCCTGACGTGCCTTCCCTGGTGAAACATAAGAGTAAACATAGGGCACATTGCCTGCCACAATGCCGACTTCGGGGGTGCCCAACCACCCTGTCGGCAAGCCCTGACTCAGTTTATGTGCTGACAGGGGAGCCCACTCCCCATCGGCATAAAGTCCTCCCCCCATTTGTTGTGTACTGAGGGGGGTGCCCAAACCCCCTCGGCTCTTGCTCCCCCCCTTTGGTATGTCCTGACAGGGTGTCCAAACCCCCTGTTGGCTATCCCCCCAAACACTCAGGTGGCATGCTGGCAGCCCACCCCAGCATGCCTAATAACCCTGTAAAAAAAAAAAAAAAAAGTCCTGCGATGTTTGTTTTTTTTTTTAACCTGTAAAAGAAGAAAATGGTCCCTTGAGGTCTGTCCAGCTCCCTGCCCCAACCCTCACCCATCCTCTGTGGACCCTGCCTCCCCACACCCATGTCACCCCATACTTACCTCCGGAGTCTGGCGTGACAATCTTTGGTGGACTGGGAACACGTCTGCACTCTTCAAAGCCGACCACGAACCGAAGAAATGCCAGTAAGCTGTATAATGGCATAGTTATTTTTTTTCAACTTTGGTGCATATCTGGGGCATTTATGGGAATTTTTGCACCAAATTTTCAACATGGGGTTATTGGGGCCCCTCCTCATGAATTCAGTCACTGTCATGGCATTATTCAGTCCCGAAAGGTGATTTCGTGGTCACTGTGTTGAATCACCTTTTGGGACCGAGTAATGAAACGACTGTTCATGAGGGGCTCTCAAAAAGCCTACGTTGCAAATTTGGTGGAAAAAATCCAATAAATGGCTATTTTACAAGCGTGCATTGCGCTGTTTCCATGCATGCTCACAACTTCATGAATTTGTAATATTTTCACTCCAGATTTTCACACTTGCCATTTTTCCACACCTGCTTATGAACAGTACAGCTATCATTTTGCATATCCTGGCCAAAATGTGTTTTCACACGTCTGTTGCGGAATAGCATGGTCGCTGTGTGAAATCAGTTTTTGGAACAGTTTGAGAAAATGAAGGTGACACTGTTCATGAGCAGAGGTCCTATAATGCCTATGTTGAAAATTTGATGACGAAAGTTGATACAATGACTTTGTTACAAGCGTGCGTTGCACAGTTTACATGCACCCTTGTAACTTCGCACATTTGCAATATATTCATGCCAGATTTTCAACACTGGCATTTTTTCACTCCTCCTTATGCACAGTACAGCTGTCATTTTTCACAGCCTGCCCAAAATGTGTTTCCACACCTGTGGAGCACAATGGCGTGGTTGCTTTTGGAAATCAACTTTTGGGACAGATTAACAAAATCACAGTGCCTCTGTTCATGAGGGGAGGTCCCAAAATGACTATGTTGAAAATGTGGCTAAAAAAATCCCAAAAATAATTGGGTTACGGACGTGTGTTGTGCAGTTTCTATGCATGCTCATGACTTCACCACGTTCACATATTTTTACTCCAGATTTTCAACTTTGGCATTTTTTTACGCCTCCTCATGAACAATACAGTTGTCATTTTCCACATCTTGCCAAAAATGTGTTTTCGTCCCTGTGTCGCCAAATGGCATAGCCGCTGTGCAAAACCACCTTTCAGCTAACAAAGTGATTGTGCCGCTCTTCATGAGGTGGGGTCACAGAAAGCCTATGTTGAAAATCTGGAGTGAAAATACCAACAAACGCCTACAACGTTAGGGTTTTCAACTGTAACACCTCACCCTGTAGAGACTGCCAGGTGTCAGGTGTGACTCGGGAATCATTGGCTGTAATGCTCATGCCATTCCACCCTCACCCCCACCCTGCAGCCAGTGACAGGCATCAAGGTGTGCCTTGGAGTGTTTGGCCCTAAAGTTCACCCCATTATCCTATACTGCACCCGTCTCAGTGTATTTCCTTATGGAATGGGGTAAGTATAAGGTCCAAAGACCCCAAAGCACACCATGACACTTGTCAGTGTCTACAGAGTAGGGTGAGGCCCATTCTCTTATACTGCACCTGTCTCAGTGTATTTCCTTATGGAATGGGGTAAGTATTAGGCCCAAAGACCTCAAATCACACTATAACACTTGTCAGCGTCTACAGGGTAGGGTGAGTTAAAATGGCATGAGCTTTATAGCTGACACCCCAAAGGTACACCCCAGAGCCTGTCAGTCTCTGCAGGGTGGGGGTGGGGTTGGTGTCAGTTCCGTACTTCGCCATTCCTATTATGCATCTCTAACTCCTGCACTACCAATGCCAATGCCAGCGAGAAAACATTCAGCATTGACAAATGTTTCCTTGCATGTTTGTTTTGACTTTCTTTTTTGCAGAAAGTTGTACCCCACACCCCTTATTTCTTAGTTTTTGGGTGTCTTCTGCATGTTTGTTGATGGCATTATAAAACATGTTTCAAAGCAGTTTACTCCCTTTTCTACTTAGATGGAGCCCATCTTGACAGTACAGGTCATGCTTCCCCTCAAACAACTCCCATGTTTAATACATGTGATCCCCTTTTCTAAGCATCATTTTCGTAGCCAGTTATTGTGTGCCTTTGTTCTTTGGATTCTTTCCCAACCTGCTTTTGGAACTGGTAGTCCTTCAGAGTAGGTGGTGTTACATTTCTCCTGTGTCAAGATTTTTTTCATTCTTTCTACCTCTTTTACTGTTTCTTCAACACTTTGCCTTCCTAGGTTGTTTGTACCTGCATGGATTAGCACTGTTCTGGGCTATTAGTATTTTTTAAGATATTTGGAAGCATTTCCTTTACGTCATTTAGTACTGCCCCTCTGTAGCTGCAACTTGTTACAGTTTCTTTTTTGTCTCTTGTGGGAATATCTCTTGGTATATTTCATGATAGCATCCCCCGAACATTTGTTCTCTTTGTTCCTAGTCTCTTAAACTCGGTGTCCTGTTTGCACGGGGGGTCTCAGTGGATATCTCCTCTTAAGCGTTCAGATTTTCATTTTGACTTTGGTTTTCCCCATACTGATTTTCCTTGTTTAATGGATTACTACCTGCTAGTTCCGGTAAATCCTGAGACTGGGTTTCTATGTTCTGTATCATATTTATTAGGGGAGCAAATTGATTTTCATCATCATAACTCATACCCATGGCCCTCCTCCCCTTTTTATGTTCGCTTGCGCGCATGCTCAAGAAACGTCTTGGGAGAATGGGACACTTTGGAGGTGTGCCCTTCCCCTGCAATCCCCTGCTCCATTGAGCAGGCGTGGCAGTCCTGCACCACTCAGATGTGGTGCTATGTATGACAGCGGTGGTCTTCTCTTCAAAGAAAACCACCGCTGTCATACACAGCACTGCATCACGCCTCCCAAATCTTTGCTGCTGCTGGGAGCCCACCCAGCGGGCAATAACGCCCCGCTGCCTCGTCGACGGGTGCCTAATCCTCAGCTCCATGGCCCCCAGCCATTCTTCTGCCATGCTGGGAGCCCACCCCAGCGTGGCAAATGTCCCACGTCGTTTTTTTTAAACCAGTAAATTGAAAACGGTCCCACGGCGCTTCTCCCAGGCCCCCCTCCCACAACCCGCACCCACCCACTGCACACCCCACCTCCCCACACACCCCCTCACCCTATACTTACCTCTGGAGCTTGACACGATGATCTTCGTTGGACTGGGAACACGTCTGCACTCTTCAAAGCCGACCGCGAACTGAGGAAATGCCGGTAAGCTGTATAATGGGCTAGATAGGGGGTTTTCAACTTTATTGCATATCTCAGGCATTTTTGGGAATTTTTACAACAGTTTCAATATGGTTTGGGACCTTTCATTATCGATGTAACTGTCATGCGTTGAGTTTCATCCAAGGGTGATTTCTTGTCGCGCGCAGTCACTGTGCGAAATCACCCTTCAGGCCTGAATAACACCATGACAGTGACATATTCATGAGAAGGGGTCCAAACCCCATGTTGAACATTTGCGCAAAATTCCCAAAATGACTGTTTTATTTAGCCAGTATGCTATGCAGTTCCTACGCAGGCTCGTAACTTCATGATTTTTCAATATTTTCACTCCAGATTTTCAACATTGCTATTTTACCACACTTCCTTATGAGCAGTATAGCTGTCATTTTTTACATCCTGCCCAAAATGTGTTTCTGCCCATGTAGCGCACAATGGCACAGTCAGTGTGCGAAATCAATGTATGGGACACATTAAGAAAATCACCATGACTCTGTTCATTAGCAGAGGTCTTAAAATGGCTATGTTGAAAATTTGGTGAAAAAATTCCTAAAAATGACTGTTTCACGAGTGTGCGTTGCGCAGTTCCTACGCACGCTCGTAAGTTTGCGAATTTTCAATATTTTCACTCCAGATTTTCAACATTGCCATTTTACACACCTCCTTATGAACAGTACAGCTGTCATTTTTCACATCCTGCCCAAAACGTTTCTGCCCATGTAGCCATTAATGGCGTAGGCTCTGGTGCTTAAAAGAATGTATGGGACAATTAAGAAAATCACAGTGACACTGTTCATGAGCAGAGGTCTTAAAATGGCTATGTTGAAAATGGTGAAAAAATTCTAAAATGACTGTTTTATTAAGCTTGCCTTGGCGCAGTTCTACGACTCGTGAAGTTCGCTAATTTTCAATATTTGCACTCCAATGACTTCCAAATACCTAAACAGCACATAGAAGCAAGCAACATTCAGCACTGACAAATGCTTGTACTTCTTTGTCACTGATTTTTTTAAGCCATGTCCAAGTGCCAAATACCACTGCAAATACCTGCAAGCGAATGTTCGGCATTGACAAATGCTTGTTTTTATTTTTTTTTGTTTTTCCTTACTGTATTCCAGTCTTCTAATTCCTCATCTTTCTGGATGCACTGTCTTTTTGTACTGTGCCCCTCATTTTCCTCTGATTTATTGTTACTGTATGGTACATTTCTAAACAATTCCTTAGGTTTTTAATCTCTTCCTTTTTCTTAATTAACATTGGTTTTAGTTCCTCTAAACGTGTACAGTGTTTGCATGTAAATACCTTGAAGAAAGACTCTGGCCTTGTGCTAAACATGCTACAAGTGGAACATTTAATCCCCATTTCACCAGTGGTGAGAGTGACAGCACTCAAATCCATTTCTTTATATGTAGTCTGTCTATAAGCTAGTCTCTGTTCAAGTTGAAACACTTGGTCTATGATGTAAATATTGGTTGTATACTTCAGCCCAGTATAACTATTTATCAGTTAATTCTATTCACTCTTATACTACTTATGACCCGGGTTGACATGGCTTTGTATCAGGTTAACTTGGTGCCCTGTTTACATACACTGTCTTCTGTAGAAAAATGGGCGCTAGCACTATATATAGAATAGTGGATGGGTGAACATCCACAGCAAGGCTGTGTTTCCATCGAGGGAGTTGATGACATCACAGAGACCTCGAGAGCGAAGCTCGAGAGGTCTAGTTGATGTCATCAACTGCCTGAGATGGGGACACAGACTTAGTTGTGGATGTTCACCTATCCACTGTTTTTTATAGTATATGGGGGGTTTTTTACATTTATTTTTTTCGTTACTTGCCGTAGGCGCTGCTCCCGTTTCCCCTCTGGTGCTTCTGCTTGCTGCCGTTCCCGTTTATGCTCCGTCCTGCTCCTCAGTTTCTCGTCTGCACATCATTTTTTTTTTTAATTGGTGAGAAAAAAGAAAGCAGTTGTTTTCAGAAGGGGCCATGTGGCTCTCCGTGTCCTGATTCCCGACTTCTCAGTCGGTGGCTCTGCTGCTCGGCTTTTCATGCATCGGCATACCATGTTTTTGTTTTTTCCTATAGGCGTCGTCTGAGCCAATCAGGCAGCAGGTCAGGGTAAAAGTTGTTGTACTATTGATGTGACATCAGAACGATAGTACAACAACTTTTTTGACCTTTGAACTGTACTACAACAAGATTTCAGCAGTTGCTGAAATCCATTGACAATAGGCAGCACCCATATACTATATTAGTGTAGTAACACAGTAGCACTAGTCACTTCCTGTCCAGACTATTTTCTGGTACTATGTTTTAGTGCATGGCTGCCTAGTTCAGGAGTCTTATCTGAGCTAACGATGCACACCGCTTTATCTTATGTCAGAGGTTCACCAACCCTGAAAGTTCCCTGGCCCATCCCTCATCCTCCTTGGCTGAGGCAAGCAGACACTGCTTGCCTCTGTCCATGTTGTCTCCGCTGTGTGCTTGCCTCTGTTCACAGCAGGCAGAGCTTTTATGGAGCATCCTTTGCTGACATTGCTGGTTACTATGGCAATGTCATGGTCCCTGGTTAGAAAAACGCTACCAGAATAATGCCGCACTACACAGCACTAGACTGGCAAGCTCTCCCACAGACAGTGAGTGGCGTTTTACAACGCTTGCAGTAAGTGCTCCCCTGGTCACTGTCCATGGTCCTGTAATAGGACAAGGGCTGCAGGGATCAGAGAGCTGGCTGAGATGCTCCTGTGTCATGGAGGGATGGGGCATGGAGCAGCTTGGGTGGTAACAGTGGAGACCAGGATTCTAATCCTGGTCTCCTTCAGTTTTGCATACTCTGGGCTTGTTTTTTTACCAAGAGGGGCCGTGGAAACACTATACCACGGCCCCACTAATTAAAACTTTCCCCATGATCCGCTCTCTCATGGAGTGAGAATCTTTTAGTCCAGGGGGTGTGGAGGGCAGCGCCCCCCATGTGGGTGGGTATGAGGGGCCAAACGCCCCACAAAACAAAAAAGCAATGCCCTTTTTGCCATGCACACCTTGCCGACACTATTCTGGTCAGCACTCTTTAGACCCAGTGCCCAACGTCACTCCCAGTATCTGAATTAGTGGCTGACTTTTCAATTAGCACTGTCTTTAACAAGCATTTGTCAATACCGAACGCTGGTTGCTTGTTTAATGCTGGCACTTCCCTGAGCTCCCTTTATACCCTGCAGTGTACCTCATCTGGTCCCATAGCCTTATGTACTTTTAAGGTGGCAACTTATTTCAGTAACACCTATTTAAATCATACCCTCCTATGCACTCTGCACACACAATTTTCTTTTTCCAAAAAAAAAAAAATTTATGAGGACCGACAGAACCCGCCGACCTTCATGGCTGGCCCCCATCTGATAAACTACTTTAAGTGAGAGGCATCAGCACCAAGAATGCAGAGAAATCCCCCAAATTTAAGTGAGAGGTAGCAGTGCCAAGAATACAGAGTATCCCCCCCCACAACAACAAGCAGTGTCCTGACCACTCCATCTGTCCATCACCCCCCCACGCCCATACCCAGCATCCAGTTCTCCTTATTAGGAGAAGGCAATTGCCACCACTGCCCGAGCACCGGCTTCTAATTAATGAAGCTGCGCTGTTGTTGCTATAGTACAGCCAGAAGATCACATTGTAAACAAGTATATTAATGCCTCGGTTAGGATTTTTATTAGATTGTCAAAAGATGGGAAATTCAGTGTTAGGGTTACCACCTTTACCACTTCACCCCCCACCCTACACACACCCCAACAGGCATCAGGGTGTGCCATGGACTCATCAGACCCAACTCTCACCCCATTCCATGTGTAAATAAGCTGACATAGTACAGTATAGGAGAATAGGGTGAGAGGCTTCATACCCCCATGGCATATCCACGCACCTGTTGATGTGTGGAGGGTGGGGGGGGAGTGGTAGGGGTGGGAACCCTAATATCAAATTTTCCAGCTTTTGACAATTTAATAAAAACCCTAACTGATGCATTAACATAGTTTTTCTGGAATTAATTTCCCTTCTTTTTGAGACAGTATAATAGTACTGTGGGAGTGCAGGTTCCGAATTCTGCAAAGTTATGTGCATGCGTAGAATAAATTCAACAGACGCACATAACGTGGGCATTTTCAGGAATTTTTTCATCATATTTTCAGTATGGCCTTTTTGGGGCAACACATCATGAACACTGGCACTGTCATTTCATTACTCTTTCCCAAAAGTTGATTTTGCAAAGCGATCAGGCTATTCTGCTCAACAGGTGCGAAAACATGTTTCAGTCAGGATGTGAAAAATGACAGCTGTATACTGTTCATGAGGAGGTGTGAAAAATGGCAATGCTGAAAATCTGGAGTAAAAATAAGAAAAATTGTCAAAGTTACGCGCACAAGTAGAACCTGCACAACTCACGCTCATAACACGGTCATTTCTTGGAATTATTTCACCAAACTTTCAGCATGGGGTTTTTCAGACCTCCCCTCATGAACACTGGCACTGTGATATTTTTAATCATCCCAAAAGTTGATTTCGCACAGCAACTGCACCATTCTGCACCAGAGGTGTGAAAACATATTTTGGTCTGGATGTGAAAAATGGCAGCTGCACTGTTCATGAGGAGGTGTGAAAAAATGACAGTGTTAAAAATCTGGAGTGAAAGTATTAAAAATTGGCAGTTATGAAAGTGCATTTAAACTGCATAATGCATGCTTGTAACGCAGTCATTTTTGAGACTTTTTGCACCAAATTTTCCACATGGGGTTCTTTGATCGCCCGCTGAACACTGGCAACGTCATTTCATTACTCTGAACCTGAGAGGTGATTCCATGCAGCAACTGCGAAATCACCTTTCAGGACCAATTAACGAGATGATAGTGTCAGTGTTCATGAGGAGGGGTCTCAAGAACCCCATATTAAAAATTTGGATTCAAAATTTGGATTCAGCCATCTGCACAGGTGTGGTCTATAGACCACCAACCCAGAAGGAAGAAACAGATAGGGAGCTGATGCTAGCCATACAAAGGATGGCAGACAAAGGTGAGGTAGTACTGGCTGGAGACTTCAATATTCCAGAAGTGGACTGGAGCATCCCAGCAGCAGCATCAATTAGGAGCAGATTTATCCTGGACTCCCTTCAGGGTGCCTTCCTCAAGCAACTGGTCATGGAACCAATGCGGCAGAAGGCAATACTGGACCCTGTGCTCACAAACAGGGACAGTGTGATGGGGGTAACAGTGGGGGAGCACCTGGGGAACAGTGACCACCAGTCATTGTGGTTTGAAATCACAGAAAGAGCAGAACCAAATCACACAAAAACATGTATCCTGGATTTTAGGGGGGCAGACTTTGGGAAAATGGGGAGATATTTGAAAGAGGCATTAAGGGGAATGGGGCAGGAATCAAGGGTTGAGGAACAGTGGGCAATATTTAAAATGGGGATTACAAGAGCAGCAGAATTATGCATTAAGCAAGGTTAGCAAGAGGAAAAGGAAGAGGATACCATTATGGTTTTCCAAAGAGGTAGCAAAGAAAGTGAAAGCCAAAAAGATTGCATTCAGGCAATACAAAAAGACACAGGCAGAAGGGGGTAGAGAGAAGTACCAGAAGAAGCAAAGGGAGGCAGAGAGGTCAGTAAGGGAAGCCAAAGCTCAGACAGAAGAACACATTGCAAAATCAGTGGGTAGAGGGGACAAAACCTTTTACAGGTACATAAGGGAAAAAAGAAAGGCAAAGGGAGGGGTAGTGAGACTGAAGGGGGAGGATGGGGGCTGTGTTGTGGGTGACAACAGTAAAGCTGACATATTGAACAGGTATTTCTGCTCAGTCTTTGCTGAGGAAGA
This sequence comes from Neoceratodus forsteri, assembly GCA_016271365.2. NCBI lineage: Eukaryota > Metazoa > Chordata > Ceratodontiformes > Ceratodontidae > Neoceratodus > Neoceratodus forsteri. Next base: position 517,644,953 of record CM028130.1, on the reverse strand, counting down.
GGAGGGTAATGTGCCTGAAGGGAGTACAAGGGGTGAGAATGGTGCAGAAATGGACACAAGTCCCTTTACTCGAGAAAGGGTCCTGAAGGAACTGGAAATATTAAGAGTTAATAAAGCAATGGGGCCAGATGGGGTGCACCCCAGGGTCCTTAAAAAGCAAAGAGAGGTGGTGGCTGAACCTCTGGCTATCCTGTTTAGCCGATCACTGGAAACAGGGGAGGTACCTAAAGACTGGAGAACAGCAGATGTAGTCCCCTTATCCAAAAGTGGGAACAAAGAGGAAGCGGGAAACTACAGACCAGTCAGCCTCACCTCAGTAGTGGGGAAGATCATGGAAGCACTACTGAAGGAGAGACTGGTGGAACATACAGGACCCAAGGCAACATGGTTTCACCAGGGGGCGGTCATGTCAGACCAACCTCGTTGAATTTTTTGACTGGGTGACTAGGGAGGTGGATCGGGAAGGGCAGTGGACATGGCCTATTTGGACTTCAGCAAGGCCTTTGACACTGTGCCACATAGAAGACTATTACACAAACTGGGGAATATGGGTGTGGGCAGGACAGTAGTGTGGTGGGTAGGTAACTGGCTGGGTGGCAGGACACAGAGGGTGGTGGTAAATGGCTGTCACTCCACAGAGGGAAGAGTGACCAGTGGGTACCACAGGGATCAGTGCTGGGACCAGTCCTATTCAACATCTTCATCAGTGACATTAGCGAGGACCTAGAAGGCAGAATTTCACTGTTTGCTGATGACACAAAGCTCTGTAACAGAGTAGACACACCAGAGGGTGTAGACAGAATGAGAAGGGACCTGCAGAAACTTGAAGAATGGTCAGGGGTTTGGCAGTTGAAATTCAATGCAAAGAAGTGCAAGATAATGCATATGGGGCACAAAAACCCTGGCACAATATATCAGTTGTGGAGTGAGGATACAGCATGCACCAAGCAGGAAAGGGATCTTGGGGTTATCATCTCTGATGACCTCAAGGTAGGGAAACAGTGTGACAAAGCAGCAGGTAAAGCACATAGGATGCTGGGATGCATAGGCAGGGGCATCGCCAGCAGGAAAAGGGAGGTCATAATTCCACTCTACAAGACACTAGTGAGGTCCCACCTGGAGTACAGTGTACAGTTCTGGAGACCTTACCTACGTAAGGACATAGACAGGGTAGAGAAGGTTCAGAGGAGGGCAACAAAGATGGTACATCGATTGCATCACAAATCCTATGAGGACAGGTTGCAGGAACTGAACATGTACTCCCTGGAGGAGAGGAGGAAGAGAGGGGATATGATAGAGACATACAAGTATCTTACAGGGAGGAAAAGGGTGCAGGAATACACTATTTTTAAGAGAAAAAGATGTTCCAGAACTAGAGGGCATGGAATGAAGTTGGAGGGAGGACGAGTCAGAGGAAACGTAAGGAAGAATTTCTTCACAGAACAGGTGGTGGACAAGTGGAACACCCTGCCAGAGGAAGTGGTGGAGGCTGAAACAGTCACGGGATTTAAGAATGCATGAGACAGACATAAAGGAATTCTGGAGGTCAGGGGTAAGGGGCAACAGACTTCTAGGAAAACATAAACTGAACTTACAAGCTCAAATGGGCAGATTGGGTGGGCCACAGGCCCTTATCTGCCAAAACTGTTTTTGTATCTATAAAATTCCTAAAAATGGCTGAAACATCAAGATAAGTTGAAAGCCCCATTGAAAGCCATTACACGATTTACATTAATTCCTTGAGATCACAGCCGTCCACCTCTGAAGGTAAGCACTGCGTAAGGGTGTGTGTGTGTGGGGAGGTGGGTGTGCATAGGGAAGGTCAGAATGGGGGAGTGGGATGTGGGGAACAATGAGGCACCATGTTCTTTTTTCAGGTTTAAAAAAAAAAGATGGGGGACTGTTTTCTTTCTTTAACAGGTACATTATACATTTGGAGACTCTGGGAGTGGGCTACCCAGTGTCCCACACTGTCAGGGGAGGGGGCTACTGCCGATGCAGGGATTGGGCACCCCGCTGTTGGCAAACATAAGGTGAGAAAATGGTAACACTGCTAGAGGAGAACATACTGGGAACACTGGGAGTGGGCTTCCCAGTGTTCCACAGCAATAAATGGGGATTTTATACACAGCTGGGGACACTGAGAGTGGGCTACCAGGTGTCCCACACTGTTGGGGGAAGGGGGCTACTGCTGACATAGGGACTGGGCACCCCACTGTTGGCAACCTTAGATCAAGTAAGGGTGATGGGGGGGGGGAGATGTTTTTGTTGGTCTGGGGAGGAGATTTTTTTTTTTTTGGAAGCCGTTGTTGCAGGACTTCCGCTTTCACTCCACAAGCCGATCAGGTATTTACTGACATGGGGGTCATGCAAAACAAAGGACCAAAGCCCTCTCTGATTAGAGCGACTTTGGCCCTTTGAAGTGCATGACTGTTCAGCCCACCTAGCAGAGAGTTACATAGAATTTGACGGCAGATAAGGACCGCAAGGTCCATCCAGTCTGCCCATTTCTTTTTCTACCTTATAAATGTGCCATCGTCCTTTGCTGTCAGTGGCTTATCTATTCATAATCATCTGTATTGCTCCCTTATGCCTATCCCATGGCTGTTTGAAGCCCTGCACTGTATTCATAGCCACCACTTCCTGAGGTAGGCCGTTCCATGCATCCACCACCCTTTCTGTGAAAAAGAACTTCCTCACAGTACCCCTTAGTCGGCGTCCCTCTAATCTCATACTATGTTCTCTTGTCCTGCTATTTTTCTTATATTGAAACATGTTACTCTTTCACCTTGTTCACGCCCTTAAGTTGTTTGAATGTTTCGATCATATCACCTCTCTCCTTCCTTTGTTCTAGGGAATACATATTGAACTCCATTAATCTGTCCTCATATGTCTTCTGATGCAGTCCCTGCACCATTTTGGGTGCCCTTCTCTGGACTGCCTCAATTTGGTTAGTGTCCTTGTGAAGTTGTGGCCTCCAGTACTGCACACAGTACTCCAGATGGGGCCTAACCAGTGTCTTGTAAAGAGGGATTGTTACCTTCCTCTTACGACTTGTGATACACCTACTAATACACCCTAACATCCCCCTAGCCTTGCCTACTGCTTTAGAAGTCTGCTTGGATGATTTCAGGTCATCGGTAATGATGACGCCCAAGTCTCTTTCTTCCTTTGTGACTGCAAGCAACTCCCCTCCCAGCCTATAGGTGGCTTCAGGGTTTCTCTTCCCTATGTGCATGATCTTGCTCTTCTTTGCATTAAATCCCAGTTGCCACTCTTCTGACCATTTTGCTAGTTTATCCAGATCTCTTCTTATTCTGCCCACCCCATCTGGATCATCTACTCTGTTGCAGATCTTGGTGTCATCTGCAAACAGACAAGCCTTACCCTGTAGTCCATCTGCAATGTCACTGATGAAGATATTGAAGAGGACTGGCACCAGGACTGATCCCTGAGGTACCCCACTTGTGACTTGCATCTCTTCTGACTGCATATCATTTACCACCACACTCTGTTTTCTGCCTGTCAACCAGTTTGCCACCCAGTTGACCAACTTCTGACCCACCCTGAGCCTACCCAGCTTGTTTATCAATCTTCTATGTGGAACAGTGTTGAAAGCTTTGCTGAAGTCAAGGTAAGTGACATCAACTGCTCCCTCTTGGTCCACCACTCTGGTTACCCAGTCAAAGAAATCTATGAGATTAGTTTGACAGGACCTTCCTTTTGTAAACCCATGCTGTCTTGGATCCTGTGCCCCTAGGGATTCCAGGTGTTGCACTATCCTTTCCTTAAGGAGTGCCTCCATAATCTTGCCCACTTCTGAGGTAAGACTGACTGGTCTGTAGTTCTCTGCCTCCTCCTTGCTACCGCTATTGTGGAGCAGGATCACATGAGCCCTTCTCCAGTCTTCTGGGACCTCTCCTGTGCTCAGAGACTCACTAAACAGTTCTGCTAATGGCTCTGCTAGTTCCACCCTTAGCTCCTTTAGTACCCTGGGATGTACGCCATCAGGTTCCATTGCTTTGTCCACCCTGAGCTTAGCGAACTCTTGCAGGACCCTTTCTTTTGTGAAGGGAGTAGTGCTCACCTCCCTCCCCCCTGTGTCCAAGGTGCTGAGCTGTGGGCCCTGCCCTACCTTCTCTTTAGTAAATACTGTGCAAACGTGTCTATTTAGGATAGATGCTTTTACAGGGTCCTCCTCCTCACATGCCCCCTTTTCTCAGGACCACACTGAGTGGTCATTAGTGCCAACTGCCGAGCCCATTACAAGCCCCTGGTTTTGTGTACTGCAATGGGTTTGGCAGCGACACACATCCAAAATCCCATATTGCAACAATACATTGGTTTGTGCATGACTGCAACCAATGTAAAGAGGCAGTTTAAAAGCAATAAGGCATCACTAAAGGGCTGCCCTAGTCACCGCCTATGCAGTGAGAATGTCATTCAACCCTCTCTGTTTAGGGAGTCATAGGCTACCAAATTACAATAAGGTAAAATATGTCCCAATAAATGAGCTTTCAGTAAAATAAAGCACCCTGCTTTTCAGCAGCTTGTCCTCAGGTACTGGACCCCCGTAGCCCAGTCAGTGTATCCTATGCTGGGGTGAATAAGGAGAGGAAGGAGTATATCCTGAAGGAGGAGGCAGATGGTTTTGCCACTGTATTGCTCTCTGGTGAGACCTCACCTGGAGTACTGTGTCCAGTTTTGGAGGCTACATCTCAGAAAGAACATAGACAGGGTGGAGGCAGTCCAGAGGAGGGCAACTAACATGGAAGACAGGAGAGCAAGAGCAGACATGATAAAAACCTACAAGTACCTCACAGTGGTGAACAAGGTACAAGATGGAAGTCTCTTTCTAATGAAAAGGAGTAACAGGATTAGGGACATGTGGTGAAGCTGGAGGGGGGGTGTTTAAGAGAGATGTGAGGAAGTACTACTTCACTGAAAAGGTGGTAGACACCTGGAACAGACTGCGAGCAGAAGTGGTGAAGTCAAAAGTAATAGGGGCTTCAAGCATGTGAGGGATAAACATAGGGGGTGAATTAGAAAACAGACAGGGAGGAGGTAGGGTCACCAGAGACCAGTTAATGTCTGCAAAAACAGATTAGACAGGGAACATTCAGCCTCCTGGTTGTCTGGGACTCATGTGTCATGAGCAAGCCTTGTGTGAAGCAGTGATGTATATAAGGAGACTTTTGGGTGAGCTTTAATATCATTTTTTTATTTCCAACTTTCAATTTTTTAAATGCCTTTCTGCTTCATAATAACAGTAAGGAAACTCCAGGGAGATGGGGGTAACCAACTGGTAATCCCATCAGCAAGATGAACCGCATTTATTTCAGCTAATGTGGTTTGACACTCAGGAGTGGTATTTCCTCACTGTAACCTCCCCAGTCATATCTTATCACTTTATATTTCGGTCTAGAACGTAGATAATATTGTAATACTAATGGCAACCTTACTACTGAGTCCCACTAACAAGGCATATTAATGTGAACCCACCATATGTAACCCTGTCCGTTCCTTCCCAGGCTTCTGGTGACATAATAAACCACACAAGCAAAGCTGTCCTGTTCTGTTAAAGAGCTAGTATACTGCCTGGAATTCATAACAACTTTCACTTCTCTGAGCTACTTTTTGTTTTCCCTTTGGCTAATTATAAGGTTATAAACTCAGTAAGTATGTTTCCCCAGTGATTTTCAACAGTTGTTCTTCTCAGTTTATGTTAGTAGGGCCTCTGAGGGATGTTGCTCATGATATGAGAGACTCTGAGCATAACATTTGGGTGAGAGCACCACAAAGCCAAGCTGAGTGGATCTGTCTGCCCTAACCACACAAGAGGAGTCTCTCGTTCCACTAGAGACACCACTCAAAGGCCCTATTAACCTATTATAATTACTGGATTCCATTTTTTCTAACGGGAAAAAGCGTGTATTAAATACCATAATACCTGAGTAGTTATTATGTCATTCACGCAGCTTTCTTCCCTGATAGAAAAGAGCTTGAGACATAACTCAGCTCGTGCCTGTTAAAGACCATTTGCCCCAAAGTCAGTGATCCATAAATACTTACCTCCTCAGTCGTGTCCGCACCACAGTAAATCTTGTGAAAAAAAAAGAAAATTTCTTCTTCCTTGTAGTTTGTCACTGTAAAGACCTTTACCACAGTCCCTAACTAATTGCCCTATCAACCCTCCCCTCTGCAGGTCAAACGACTATACCACTTGGCAACGCACATTAACAACATGAAAAAAAAACACTATGAAGATCTTGGTTATTTTTTTCATTAATCTTTCTTGTTTCAGTAGTTTAGTTAGTTGCATTTACCAGTTGAACTTACCATTTACTGTTTCAATTACCAAATAAATCATTTCATCAATATAAGGTAAGACTCCATTTCTTCATTTTTCAAAATGATGAAAAATTGGAACCCTTCAATTTTATACAACAAAATATGTGGTGCAGTGTGTTAACTCGAATTTAACACACACCCTCATTGTTGGATGGCTATCATAAACCCCTCGGGCTTCACCCTCTGGGTTTTATGTGCCATCAACAGTGTGTTAATTCTCGAGCTGCAGAACTTACTCACCTATCTATATATAAATCACTCAAGTTTAGCATGAGTGCTTTAAAAGTTGAGAGTATTATTTTTATTTTATTGTGCTGTCCTCCTCTTCCGGCACTGAGGAAGAGCGTCCCTCCAAGTGTTCCTGCACAATGTCACACTGTACTCAGAATGAGGCTCTGTACACTGATTGGCTGAAATCAGAGTAGTTACAGAAATTGAAACTGATGGCAGATAAAGACTGCTAGGCCCATCCAGTCTGCCCATTTTCCCTGCCTACTGTAAAAGCCGTAGACCCTACTTGATCCCAAGCTTTACCTCCTCGTTCCTATTGTTAGGGTTCCCCATGCCTGTCCCATGCATGTTTGGATTCCCCCACTGGGTTTGCCCCCACCAACTCTGCTGAGAGTCTATTCCATGCATCCACCACCCTTTCCATAAAGAAATAGTTCCTCATGCTACCCCTTAGTCTACCCCCTTCCATCCTTATGTCATGCCCCCTCATTCCTGGACATCTCCTTTTCTGAAAGAAGTCACCTTCTGGTACCCTATTTATGCCTTTTAGAGATTTGTAGGTTTCTATTACATCTTCCCTGTCTCGCCTCTCTGCCAGGGTATACATGTTGAGGTCTCCCAGTCTCTCCTCATATGACTTTTGGTGCAGGTCCTGCACCATCTTTGTGGCCTTTCTTTGAACTGCCTCCACCCTGTCTATGTCCTTTTGGAGATACGGCCTCCAGAACTGGACACAGTATTCCAAATACTATAAATATAACTTTTCTCAACTGATGCAATCAGAATTAGTTGTTCTCAACACTTTAGAACATGAAGAACAACTTATCTCAGGTGCCATCATCAGTCTCATGCACCAACAGTACTAAAACATTGGAGCACGAACTGAGCTACCTATGGCACTCAGATACTCTAAATGAACTCACACCCACTGAAATGATAACTCTTATTCAAACTGCCTCACAAAAGTGAAAAAAAACAGAGCATTACACGTAATAAAGACACATAATTTCTGGTTGAAAATACACTTACTGTTGCATTATACATAATAAAAAACCCTAAGTGTTAAGAACTTACAGATTCTCAACACCTCATCAGCATGGTGACATCATGAGACACTCAACCTCGGTAGTGTAATGACATCATAAGACACTCGACCTCGCTAGTGTAGTGACATTATAAGGCACTCTCATGCCAATGTTGTCAAAACACTTACTCGGTGGTAACTTGCTTGATCTTAACACTTAAGGTTTAGTTATTCTCCATGACTACCTGACAGCTCTAGGTGTGATGTGTGAAACAGCACTTTTCCCTGGAGGCTGACATACTCAGTTCTATTCCTCCCTATACAGCTCAGTACTGTGATTCTACTGATTATGACATCACTAGTAACCAGGGAAGAGCCAATCTCCTGCTGCTTAAATGGTAAGTTGGGACACGTTACCAATCAGGCAGCAAAGTTTGTGATGCAACAACGAGTGAGGTCACATCCTCCCGGACTGTCTTAGAGACCACTCCCCTGTTCTCTTCTATTGGTCAACCTCCTTGCACAAACCCACAGCACAAACTACCCTTCGGCGACGTCTTAGACCTGGTGGGCTAAAAGGCCTTAAGCAACTCCTAGCCCTCATAGACTGGTCCCCTATACTAAACGCCCCGGATATTGACACGGCCCTTACCTTCTTTATCCACACCTTCAACTCTGCTTGCGACATTTATGCACCCATAACTGTACGCCAGTCCAAAGTAAGGCATGCCCCCTGGGTTACCCCCACCCTGTGCCAACTTCTTAAGCACAGGGACAATCTATGGCACATTGCCATGGAAACAGGCCACCCAGCTGACAGGCTGGCCTATGCTGCTTCCCGGAACAAATGTACATGGGCCATCCGCAAAGCAAAGGCTGAGCACTATCAAGCCTCCCTCACTTCCTCATGGGAGAATGCTAGAACCTTCTGGGACAACATTAAGCAGCTGAATGGTGGCACGTGTTCCCCCCACCTTCGCTTATCAACATTAATGGTTCGGTCTCCTCAGACCCTGTCCTTATTGCCAGCCACCTCAACAAATCTTTCACAGACCTTAGTCGGTGCTCCCAGATAATTTCTTCGTCCCCCCTCCCTCCAGGTCTGTCCCTATTTTCCCATGCCCCTTGTTCTACCTGCACCGAGTCATTGCCCAGGAAGTCAGACCTTACCTACTCAAGGTCTTAAAGAGTAACACTATTGGCAATGACTCCCTTGATCCAAGTCTTTTCCATCAGGTTCTGGATCTGGTTATCTCACCAATCACCAGTCTCTTTAACAAATCTCTCTGCCTAGGGCAATTCCCCTCTGCCTGGAAAATAGCTACTAGGGTTGTCAGAACAAGTTCTGAAAAGATTTGAACCCATCACGAACCCTGGTGTTCGAGGTCTAATTCAGAACTCAAACACTAGTGGGTTCGCAAACGGGTTCGAATCTAGCTGCAACCGCAACACAAGCTTGCCTAGCCCAGTGTCGGCTCCGAAGGGACAGGACAGAGAGAAGTTGAAGGAGCAGGATGGGATTGGGAGGCAGCACAGTGCCACAGGAGGCAGAAAGGAGGTGGAATGAAGGGAAGGGTCACGGGTGCATGATGGCAGCATGCACAAACTTGTGGGAGCTGATGTGGACTGCACTGGAGTCGGACTGCACGCCTGCGTACTTCATCCCCACAGTCCGTGTTACTACCTGACCATCTGCTCTGCAGTCAGGTGGTGGAGAGACATAAACCGGCGCGGGGTTGCAGCTCCATTCATTACCCAGCCAGTGCCATAAAGGAGTTGCAGGCTGCAGCAGCTTGTGCTAATCATTCGCTCCCTCTGTCTGGGCTAGCTCTGCTCTCTGGCTCTGGCAATTGCTTGTTAATTAAAATCGTCGTGTGTTTGGGCAAACTAAAAAAATAAATAAAAAAGCTAAGAGGTGGGTGGGGGTGAAAACTAAAGGTAGGGGCCGGGGAGTCAGGGTTGGATTGGGAGTGGGAACCGAGGAAAAGAAAGGGCCTGAACGAACGTAGGAACAGTTGGTGAGAAGCTCAGCCTCAGGATGAGACGGACAGAGCGAGGGAAGTTAAAGTTGCTGAGTATTTGAGTGAAACTGAAAGAATTTTATCGTAGTCTCAAACAACAGTTCAAAAACTTTATTTTCTTCATGGTTGTTTCACACTGGGAAGAAGGAGCGAGCATCAGATGGCTGGGCGAGGGGTGAAGAAATTAAAACAAACAGACTGTGACTCGAGGAAAATTAAGTTTAACTTTAATGTGTGAGTCTCTGAGAAGTTGAAACATTTGAATTTGATGGCATTTTTTTCATTTTTTACTTACTACTTTATACCCTACTCCACAAAACAAAGTAAAATAATCAATCAGGAGGACAGGGAGGGAAGGGGAGGGGATTCTGTGGTACTGTGCTGCTGAGCGTTCTTTTATTCTACCCTATAAAATTCCTGATAGAACAACACCAGGCTGTTTTTAGTTTTTTTAACACAGTACTCCCTACTTGTGTGTTGTGTGTATGACTCCACTACACTGTATCTCTCTACTCTCCTGTGGTGTTCCCATCACCCTGCTGTGGCTGCTGACTGTGTACCCTACCCATTGTGTGTTACTGCGAGAAGACCATTGTTGGGCAGCCGTGTGGTGGCATTATCCTTAAATACATGACAGAAGCCTAGAAATATATTTCCCTGCTGGGAGAAGAGACAGAAAAATCTCTTTCCTTGGGTTGTATATGTGTGTGTGACTCCATCTCCTGTGGTCAGCCCATCTGCTGTGTGCCTTTTGAATGCACTGTACCCTACCCAGTGTGTGTTACCGAGAGAGGCCCAGTGGCCAGTTGTCGTGTGGTGGCATTATCCTTAAATACATGACAGAAGCCCAGAAATATATTTCCCTGTTGGGAGGAGAGACAGAAAATCTCTTTCTTGGGTTGTATATGTGTGTGAGTGTGACTCCATCTCCTGTGGTCAGCCCATCTGCTGTGTGCCTTTTGACTGCACTGTACCCTACCCAGTGTGTGTTACCGAAAGAGGCCCAGTGGCCAGTTGTCATGTGGTGGCATTATCCTTAAATGTATGACAGAAGCCCAGAAATATATTTCCCTGTTGGGGGGAGAGACAGAAACATCTCTTTCCTCGGTTTGTGTGTGTAACTCCATATCCTGTGGTCAGCCCATCACCCTGCTGCTGTGTGCCCCTTCACTGCTATGCGTATGCCTATGCCCAGCAGCCCAATCATTCTGTAAGCCTTGAACCTGGGATCCTTTAGTTGCAAACCGTCATATTCTTCAATTACTTTCAGTCCACTGCATCACAGTGTCACATAGCCAAAATAAAATTTTGGACTTGTAGCCAGTGATCATAGATCACGTTGCTTTCTTACACAGAAATTGTGTGGGTGTATTCTCTGCAGTATACTGGTTCTGTTATGGCTGACACCAACATAGATGAAGCATCTAGTGCTGGTGTTGGAGCAGGTGATGGTGGTAGTGGTAATCCTGGTGCTAGCAGAAATAAGCAAAATGTTTCACGTGATAAAAATTCAACAAACAGCAAAAGAGCAACAGTGAAGTGTGGTAAAGGGGGACCTTTTAAGAAAACCTGTACAGCTGCTGGGGTCACACGAGAGGCACCATAAGGTATGCCATTCATGCTGTTAAGATCCTTGTGACTAGCCGCAATAATGCAAGTGACAGTGAGTCCCTCTCTGACTCAGACAGTAGCTCTTTGTCTCAGTCCGACACTGTTGTGTCTCGCGACGAATCATTACTTCCTCAACAAAGTGAAATGAGCAAGTCTGCTGACAATGAATCAGGTAGTACACTTGAAAATACATCCAGCACTGTTGGCAATGAAAAGGACATATCCATTGAATCCACCACTTCTGTGTTGGCCAGCAATGAAAATCCATCAGAGTCTTCTGCCCACTCTTCTAGCACCAAGGAGCATGTCCCAGGTTCTGTTAGGACAGGTGAAAAGACACAAACAGTCTTTAGCTATCTTCCTAGCACTCAAACAAAATCTGTCACATCTGAGGTGTGGAATTATTTCTCTGTCAGTAAAACTGATCCATGCAGAGCAATTTGTTCCTGTGTAAACAGAGTGTAAGCGCGGGTAAAGTTGTGTCATGCCTTGGCACTACAGCTCTTGAACGCCATCTGAAAAAGCATTCAGTTTTGCTTGATCATCCAAAACCCATGTCCTCCATCTTCCAGACCACACTAGAGAAGGGTCAGGAATCTGAAATGGATACTGAATTGTCTGAACTTGATGCGGGCAGAACCACTGCCAGCCCTAGGATCACTGTTACCACCAGTGCCAGCACCATTAGTACCAGTTGCACATCCAGTGATGGCACTGAATGTATAAGTCCTAGTCCACCATCTCGCGTCCATCTGCCCATCAAGCACGGGTATAATAAACCAGCAGGGACATGTTGTAAACAGCTAACACTGTTTCAGGCATTTGAAAGGAAGAATACCTTTACTAGAAATCATCCAAAGACCTTCATCTTAATCACCGAATTGGTGAACTGTTAGCCGGAGCCCTTCTCCCATACTCTTTGGTAGATCATGAGGATTTTAGGGAGCTCATGACATTAGCAGAGCCTCGTTACAATGTTCCTCATCGAAGGTACTTTTTCTATGTTGAAATACCAAACATTTATCAGGCTTTAAAAGTGACAGTGATGCTTGCACTTAAAACTGTGGAGGGTGGGGTTATTCATGTCACAACAGATATGTGGACCAGCACTCAAAACATAGATTACATGTCCTTACCGCTCATTGCGTCACGTTTTCTTGTGCTTCTTCAAAACAAAGACACCCCAAAAGATGGCGCTGCTGCATATAAAGAAGTTTGGGCAAGTCATACTGCTGCAAACATCTTGCAGGAACTAAATGACCTCCTTGATAATGGGTTTATTCTCACGGTCTAAAATGTGACTTCATAGTAAGTGACAATGGAGCCAACATCTTGAAAGCAGTACAGGATGGAGGATTTCTGCATGCTTCTTGCTTTGCACATTGCTTACACTTAATTGTCATGGGATTTCTCAGCAACGAGACACAAGTGGATGGTATGATTGCTGTTTGCAAAAAAATATTAACTCACTTTTCACATTCAACCAAGGCTATACGGACATTGTCCGAACTGCAAAAAAAACACAAGCTGCCCCAGCAAAAGCTGATTCAAAATGTTTCCACTCGTTGGAACTCAATGCTTTATATGCTGCAGTGCCTCTTGGAGCAAAAGCAAGCTGTACATGAGTATTGCTCCAGTTACATTATTGGAGATGGCCTTATGCTGTCTGTGCTGCAGTGGAAATTAATGGAGACAGTGTGCTGCATCCTAGCTCCTTTTGAGACAGCTACAAGGGACATGTCTTCTGAAGGCGCATCTGTGAGTCAGGTTATCCCACTCATAATGCTCATTTCACAACATCTTAGTGTTCTAAATCTACAAATAGAAAAAGACAGACCTGAAGCGCAGACAACATGTCGCCTGTATCATGGGAATCTCGTAAAGAGAATGAGCGAGCGCTTCAAAACCAATGACAGATTAGTTGCAATGACGAAATCAAAACACTACATCCTTGCAACTCTCTTAGATCCCAGGTTCAAGGCTATACATCTTCCAAAAACAGATGATATAGAGCAGTACAAATGCCTGTTGCTAGATGAGCTGCAGCACTCACAGGAGTCAAACACAGACACGCACAGTACCCTCAGGTTGTCATCACCACAACATGCAGGTTCATCTTCACAAAGGGATACAGAACTGGAAAAGTCACCAAACATTAACAGTAGTTGTTCCACAACTGCCACTTCTTCACCCCTTAGTAGCAAGCTAAATCTGTAGCAAAACCTTTCCCAAATTGCTGCCATACCAGCTTCTGCTGATTCTTCTTCTGAGCGGTCTCTGTCCATCATGGTAGACAGTTACCTGCAAGAACTGCCTATTCCTATTGATGCATGCCCTTTTGAATACTGCAGATCAAAAAAGTCAATTTGGACAGAGCTGTATGATGAAGCCTGTAAATATCTTGGTTGTCTTGCAACAAGTGTCTCTTCAGAACGCATGTTTAGTACAGCTGTCAATATTGTGACAGACACCAGAAATAGGTTGCTGCCAGAAATGTACACACATTAACTTTTATTAAAGTTAATAAGTCAAGATTTTCGTATCCCTACAAGAGTATACAAACTGATCCTGAAGTGATTGATGTTGTGGATGTTGATGGTGATGACTACTCAGATGGTGGTGGCTGGTAAATACTGTGTGGGACAGAGTCTCTCAGCACCAAAAAGGAAACTTTTACAGACTGTGATGACTTTGGTTGTCTCTCTCCTTTCTCGATCTACTACCTTGGACTATATACCCCCCAAAACTTTCACCATTTCATGGCAAACTGCTTTGTAGCTAGGGTCTAAACTAAAGTCAACAAGTTTTATACACAGGGCAATTTTAACATCAGTGGGAACAGGCCCAAATTTGGCATAAAAGGGACACTGTCACGTCAATCCTTTCTGTATCATATTATTTATAGTTAAAGTGCAAACATATATTTTGGGATTTACCTTCTGTGACTTTGTGATGCATCAGTATGGGCTGGGACTGGGGAGGGTCTATTTTTCAATTTTAAAGAGGACAAAACAATGAGTTCTAATTGGTAACTATTTATTATTTTTTCGATTACAGAAATGTTAGCCATAAACCAAAAATGGATGCTAGTACATGGGTGAGGGTTGTGGGTTGGTTTTAACATGGGTGTAAGGGTGGTATGGGTGCTACTGCACAGATGAGGGTGGTGGAAGAAAAGTGGAATGGGTGATGGGGTGAAAGGTGGATGTTGTTTTAATCCTTTCATTTACAGATTCGTGATCGGCTGGGGATGGTGAAGAAAAAAAATGATGGCAGACCGAACCTACTGTGTACCTATAATATATAAATATATATATATATATTTTTTTTCTTATTAAATACATTGCAATCTGCTGCCACCTAGCACAATTGTCCTGTCCCCTTTAAAAAAAGAATAAAGGAATCAGAAATAAAAGAAAATCTGCATCAGCAGTTTTCACAGAATGTGACCTATCATAAAGTGTTTTTGCTTACAAGTAGTGATAATTTAATACATAATGGGGTTGACAGACGCTGTCCCTTAAACATCACATGCCAACTGCTGCAGCTACATTAAATGTTCCTTAAGTTAGTATGTGGTGAGGAAACCACTTTTTTTATTTATGTGACTGAGATACAGATTTTATTGAAGTATCAGCTGCAAAAATGCATCATCTTAGAAAGTTGTATGTATTACTTCAATTTGCCAACAAAAATGTTGGTATATGTATGCATTATCTTAGAAAATTGCATGCATTTTTTGCCAGCAACAATGACTGGCATATTTTTTTTATTCAAATGTCTTGACTGACTGTGTTATGACATAATATGTTTTGCAACAGTTCCACATGCTACTGCTGTAGTACCTTGGCTTGACTTTGTTATAAAAGCTTTCTTTTAAACATAGCAACTTTTGAGTTACTCATTTAAAACAGAAAGCAGCAAATAGCTGAGATTAGGTAATATCAGTTATTTTTTCTCATAATTCATGACGATGAGTATATATAACTGACTACATAAATGGCTAATGTGCTCTTTCTTTCACTAAGGAACTATGATGCAGCTGCAGCAGGAAAACTTTTAACATATGGGTGGGTGGTGGGCCTGTTACGTATTAAGTTGCTGGCTTTAGCAAACAGAAGAAACCATAGATAAACCTAGTTGTATTCCTATCAATGTCACACATGATAATTTCTCTCCCCCTTATATTGAACAGTGTTTCCTTTACATGTATGTTATTACTATCTTCATTACTGGCAGCACAATAAAAAAATAGGGTTCGAGTTCTAAGAAGTTCTAAAAAAGATTAGAACCCTAGAACTTTTTCAAAAGTTCTAGACTAGAACTAGAACCCAGAACTTCAGAGGGTTCTGACAACCCTAATAGCTACTGTCACCCCAATACACAAGGGTGGTGATAGGACCCTCCCTAGCAATTATCGACCTATCTCAATCCTCTCTCCTCTTTCTAAGGCCTTAGAAAAAATTGTGGCCACCCAAATCTCTGAATACCTCGATAAATATAGCATCCTCTGCCCAGAACAACATGGTTTCAGAGCAGGCCACAGCACCAATACTGCCCTCCTGGAGTTCTCTAACTTTCTTCACACCTCACTGGACTCTGGCTCCCTAGCAGGTGCAGTGTTTATTGACTTATCAAAAGCCTTTGATACTGTCTCCCACCCCCTCTTGCTAGTTACCCTTAGTCACTTAGGCTTTACCACTGGGCCTGTTTCCTGGTGCTCTAGCTACTTGTCAGCCCACTCACAACGTGTAAAAATCAACTGGAAACTTTCCAGCACCTGCCCTATCCACTCTGGAGTCCCTCAGGGCTTCATTCTTGGGCCCTTGCTCTTTTCTCTTTTTCTCAACTCCCTGCCCAGTGAATGTACTGGTAAAATCCTTCTTTACGCAGATGATGCTGTACTCTTTGCCTCCAACTGTAATCCCATCTCACTTCAGGATTCTCTGCAGGAATCCTACAACAACGCAGAAGCCTGGTTTACTGAGCACAGACTCGTAATTAATCTAAAGAAAACCAAAACCATGCTGTTTGCCCACCCCCAAAATAAATCCAGTAACTATCCTCTCGTAGTCCACTCCACCTCTAAACTCCCTATTGAGCTAGTTCACTCTTATAAATACCTAGGTATAACCTTTGACCCTGCCCTCTCTTTTCATGCCCACATCTCTGCCCTTGCCTCAGCCTCTAACACTTGGCTGGGTATCCTCTATCGTCATAAAAACTGCCTCCCCACGGATGCCCTCCGACTTGCAGTCACATCCTCTGTTCTATCTCTGGTAGACTATGGCTTACCTGTTTATGGTGCAGCAGACCAGACTGCCCTGCTCAAGATCTGCCTCACCTTAAACCAAGCCTGCAGGCTCATAACTGGGGCTCCTAGTCTAACCCACACTTGCCTTCTTTACACCATGGCTAATCTACTCAACCTAGGCAGGCGCCTCAAATACCAAACCTACCTCCTAACAAAAAATCACTCCTTGGGCTATCCCCCTGGGTCTGTCAACCACTATCCACAGGCAAACCCTACAGTGCATACCCGTATATCCCATAAAACTTCACTGGTTATACGGTGAGAACCTTGCAAGGTCAAAGGCTTACCCCACAGAGCCCCCTGTTGGTATAACGCCCTCCCCGCCGGAATCACTGATGCCACCTCGTTATCTTATTTTAAAACTAGCCTTAGAAATCACCTGCTCTCAACACACAGCTGTACCTGCCTCTAAGCCTCCTCCTATCCTCCCAGACAAGGCTCACTGAGCCGCTCTCTGACCTTCGGTCCAGCTCTACCTTTACTTGTTACTATCTTCCCCACACTCCTCTTCTGATGTCTTCCAACCAGCCTTACCTTTATCTGCCCACTTACTTAATCTCCATGTAACTACTGTATATTGTCTACTCTGTAAAGCTCACATGTAAGCCTGTTGCAAACTGTGTTTGACATATGCCTGTATTTTTGCCTGATTCCTAAATGTACTCTGATTTTTTGTCTGCCCTGATGTTTGTTGCTTGCACTGTTTTGTTCTCTCTGTGACGAGGTACCTTTGTAAATGAGCCTCTGGCTCAAAGGTTGTTAAACTGATGTTCTAATAAATAAATAAATAAATGCTGATAATGTAGTGGAAAGGACAAAACTAGGGATGCCTGCTCCATATAAGGCACTGCTTTTCATGCCCAATGCTATCAGGTAGGGATGTCAGAACTACTTCTAAAAGGATTAGAATCCTTTTAAAACCTAAAGGTTCGAGTTCTAATTCAGAACTAGAGCACAGATGGGTTCTAAGTATTAAGAGTTCTAAATACTAAATTAAATGCTTTTTTGTTCAGACAGTTCAAAAAAAGGAGATTCCTTCTTGAAAAACAAAGTAATTATTGTGAAGCATATCCTAAAATATTTTAGAGAGAGACAATATGAGATCATGCTGCTTATATGCAGGAGAGCCAAATACATGGAATGGTGATGCTTGACATTTGTATTTTGAAATGTACAATGTATTTATCTTTTCTGCATGTGCAATGAAACATAAAGGATAATGTATGGACAGCTGTACACAACAAGCCTGTGTCTACATCAGGAGGTTTCTATGGCAACCAGGAGCCTCGAGAACAAAGCTCAAGAGGTTCACCAGTTGCTATAGGGAGCTCGAGATAAAGACACAAACCTGTCTATAGATGCCCATGCAATATTTTTTTTGTAGTGTATAGGCATCCATGCTTACTTCAGATGCTCTGCTTGCTGTCAGGGAACTAATGGTTTGGAGGAGGCACTTAAGTGTTGGCAGTGGGCTCAGGATTATTGATCCAATGTGTGGCCAGCAACTGCAGCTGTCTCTGCAAGTTCAAGTTTAAAAAAATAAATTTCCAGGTTGATCGGCTAGAGGAGAGCAGCTGTGTGCCAGCACAACATTTTGATGTCACTACTACAGCACAACAACCCTACGCTATGAATGGATTTCCACGCAGAACAACATTCCACCATACACAGTAATATTATTGCAGTGCTGAGAGGGCAGGTCTTTCATTTGTTTTTGTTTTTCCTCTTTCCTCCTCTCAGTATCTTTATCTGTTCTTCATCTCCATTCTTATACACAAATGAGTTCTAGTTCTAAAGATTAGAACCCTAGACCCTAAAACTGTTTGCAAAGTTCTAGACCAGAACCAGAACCCAGAACTTCAGCAGGTTCTGATAACCCTGCTATTAGTAGAAAACCATTTAATGAGCACATAGAAAAAGAAAAACACTTCAGAAATAAAAAGCATTAAAGAGCTAGTGTACTGCCTAAAACTAATATTAATTTATAAAAGCAGCCAACCACTACCTTTTATATCTGAAGTACTTTTTCTTTTCCCTTTAGTAAATTAGAAGATTGTTTATCTGATGTTAGTAGATGTGCTCTGAGGAACAGCATTCTACCTGGCAGCTGACATACCTAGCACTATTTCCCTCCACTACCTCATCAACACTGTGACCTCACTGACAATGACATCACTGCTGCTTAGGAACAGCCACTCAGTAGCTGCCAGGTCAGTCACCTGTGACATCATTGTCGAGATCACAATGCTGATGATGTAATGAGGAGACTGTAGATAGATATGTCAGCTACCAGACTGAGAACTATTCCAAACATCCATCACAATATTATCGCACAGAAAACTTTTCTCCCCCCCACTGGGAGGTCCTCTGTCACTTCTCTGCCCTGGTCACAGCCCCCGGCGCTTCCACCAACTGCCTATTGCCTGCATACTCCTGGTTACCACCCAGCTTGCCCCCCAGAGGGCGGGGCCGTGGCATCAGTTCCCTTAATTCTGGTGCAGCGGGAACAGTATCTGGTTGGGAGTGCGGTGGCAGTCACTAATTGAAGCCCGGGGAGGGCTTCATTTAGACAGAGGCTCTCCCCTCCATTTTCTTGATTTTCCTCTGGGAGGTGGGGAAGTGCAATCATGTCCAGCATCCGTCCTGTCTCCATTAGATGCGTGTGACGGTAGCTGCAAGACTGCTGGCCTCCACCAGGGGTTCGTCTCATGCTGGACACTTCCCCACCCTCCCCCCAGAGAAGGAGAGCAGTCCATAAGATGCTCTATCCTTCTCCCCCTGGCTGGCCCTCTGGCGACCCAGATCCATTCCCAAACCCAGGTCACCGGCGTCGCATGCGGAAATCCAACTGCTGCACCGGCTGGCCAGCCTCAGAAAACTTTTCAATGAGCAAAGTAAAAATTAAAAATACTTCAGAAATAAAAAGTTACAATTGAGTACTTCTTAAAATTTGTATTATTTTCTTGTCTGTCTGGTTTGGATCCACTGGCTCTTTAAGGGGCCAGTTTTAAAAATTACTAACGCTTCTGCATACTATTTTGTGGTGTGTTATCCATGGTGGCTTATAGTTACCTTCTGATTTGTTGTTACAAACTGAGTAACACAGCATGGTCATGCATGGTGGGAACGTACATGTGAAACGCTGGCATCAGGAGCAAGTGACATCAGAGCTATCATCATCAGCTCTGACTGAGGCAAAAAAGCTGCAGTCAGTCCATCCAAGACAGATCGACCTTCAGCTAGCATGTAAAAAAGAACAAAAACAATCCTTGAAGCCAACAGATGAGTATACTTTGGTATTCTTTGGGCCTGTCTGTGTTTGCTGTGGTTTCTTTCTTCCAAGGATTGGAGTAAAGTTTTCTTTTATTTTTATACACAAAGCCAGTGTCACCTACCATCGAAACTGAACATGGGATCTGAAAACAGCCCACTTGAGGCTGACGTTTGTTTTTTTGGGGGAGGAATAGAAGGAGTTAACAGTAGACTGGTTAGGTCTGTCTTAGCACAGGTCACAATCTCAGCTTGACTGCCTCTAGGCTATGACCTAGGTCTACATGACATAAATCGGCTGCGATGTGGTCTGTACTGGTTTCACCCTTGGGATATCAGGTCACCATAAGTAACTGCAGGGCAGTGTAGCTGAGAAGAGCGATGACAGCAGTGAAGGTGTAATTCAACAGATTACTATTTACATTAAAGAAAGCC
Source organism: Neoceratodus forsteri (assembly GCA_016271365.2). Lineage (NCBI taxonomy): Eukaryota > Metazoa > Chordata > Ceratodontiformes > Ceratodontidae > Neoceratodus > Neoceratodus forsteri. The sequence goes on along the minus strand of CM028130.1, from coordinate 517,624,696 downwards.
ATCAGGATAAATAATGTGCTCCCTTTGTGCATGTAGTCAGGGGATACATTATTTCAGTTTTTTCTGTGACATTTATGATCCTGTCTGATGTGCAGCTGCTTATTGCAGTGATTTTCCAGTCTTTGGAAACATTTTTAGAACATAATAGATAGAAGTCAGCATTTGTTTCAAATACTGTACTTTTCTTACCTCCCTTCAGATCTTACTAAGGATATCAGAATAAAAACTGGATCTTAGTACTTTAGTCTTTGTCTCATCCTCCTGCTTTTTCTTTTTGTGACCTCACTGTTTGTGATATATAATCATTTCCATAGCGACAGACAGTGATGTCACAAATAGGCATACCCACAAAAGTTGTAACCAAACTCCCAGTGAATTTCTGCTTGACTAGCTTTAATCTCAGTGGCCAGATTGGCTACTTGAAAAAATGACTACATTTTCAAAAACAGGGAAAATGTTATATTTATATAAAAATATATGTTTTATTTCCTACAATGTGGTTTTGACTAGTTAGATTTTAGATTGGTTATTATAGTGGCTAACAGTATTACAGTGGCTTCCAGGAAAAAATGTTGTTTAGAGCACAAGACCAGGGACTGGACAGTGATCATTCTGACAAGCGTGGTGGAAGAGTTTACGGGGACCTAAATATGTCCTGGCTTCCCCTGTGCATGAGGGATCCTCCCCTAGCTGCCCACTTCTCTGCGTCCAGCACTGCTCTTGTTCCCCTCCACCCCTCCATCATGAACTCCAGGCCTCTGCATTTGCCACTCAGCCTCACAGGGTCCTGCTGCATATGGGATTTCTGCAGGTTAAAGTCCCAACACTGTTATGGAATGTGACCCACACTGAGGCTGTGTTCTGGCATTTAAATATTAATGTCTAAAGCTTTGCAAGCTCTGGAACAGGAAAGTTTCAAGAACTATTTTTATACAAAGAGTGAAGCCTTCCCTGCAGTTCATCTCAGTACTAATCTAGGGGGACAGTCCATGCTCAGAAGGGTGAGAATATATCATTCTTCGGGTCAGAAGTAGTACAGATGTGCACCTGTGACTTTCGCAACACTACGCATCAGTAATACAGTAATGACCCAGTGACACAACCCATATCTGGAGGGGAGAGGGTACATCATTTAACTACCCAGGTGTAGTTGTAGCCTTTGCCACACTACACTTAAATACTGACCCAGAGAGAAAACCAATGTCTCAGTGGAATAGGGTATGTCTCATTCACCAGGCCAGGAGTAGTACAGGTGTGCAGCTGCAACCTGCCACACTACACCTAAGTACTGCCCCAGAGAGAAAAACCATGTCTCATGGACAAGGGTACATCATTCACCAGGGCAGGTGTATTACAGGTGTGCAGTTGCAGCCTTTACCACACTACACCTAAGTAATGCCCCAGAGGGAAAACCCATGTCTTATGGACAAGGGTACATCATTCACCAGGCCAGGTGTAGTGCAGGTGTGCAGTTATAGTCTTTAAAACACTACACCTAAGTACTGCCCTAGAGAGAAAACCCATGTTTCATAGACAAGGGTACATTATTCACCAGGCCAGGTGTAGTACAGGTGTGCAGTTGCAGCCTTTACCACACTGCACCTAAGTACTGCCCCAGAGAGAAAACACATGTCTTATGGACAAGGGTACATCATTCACCAGGCTAGGTGTAGTGCAGGTGTGCAGTTATAGCCTTTACCGCACTACACCTAAGTACTGCCCCAGAGAGAAAACCCATGTCTGTCTTATGGACAAGGATACATCATTCACCAGGCCAGGTGAAGTACAGATATGCAGTTGTAGCCTTTAAAACATTATACCTAAGTACTGCCCCAGAGAGAAAACCAATGTCTCAATGGACAAGGGTACCTCATTCACTGGGTCAGGTGTAGTACATGTGTGCAGTTGCAGCCTTTACCACACTACACCCAAGTACCGGCCCAGAGAGAAAACCAGTGTCTCAGTGGACAAGGGTACCTCATTCACCAGGCCAGGTGTAGTAGACGTGCGTGGTTGCAGACATTACCACACTACACCAACAGCAGCACCAGCTAGGATGCAATGCAGTAATGCTGCAGTATATCACAAAATCCTGAAGTATACTGGAGGGAACAGTGTAATTCAGTGACAATTAAACCCTTTTGTCAGGAAGTATTATGTGATGTGTATTTTACTGTAAGTTATCCTGTTGCATTATGCCTAGCTCTACTGTAACTACTGAATCAGAGAGAAAACCCATGTCTCGATGGGGTGAGTGTACATCAGTCACCAGGACAGCTATAGAATGGGTGTGTAGTTGCAGACTTTACCACTTTGCACCCACAGTAAGTACTGACCCAGACAGAAAACTCACGTCTTGATGGACAAGTTAACATCATTCACCAGGGCAGGAAACCAGACTACACCTACAGTAAGGAGTGACCCAGAGAGAAAACCCATGTCTCGATGGGATGAGTATACGTCATTCAGCAGACCACATACAGTACAGGTATGTAGCTGCTAACTTTAGCACACATTGCACCTACAGTAAGTATTGATCTGGAGAGAACACCCATGTCTTGATGGACAAGGGTATATCATTTTCCAGGCCAGGTATCGTTTAGCTTTGCACCTGCAGCCTTATCTATACTACATTTCATTACTGCTAACTGTAGCACAATGCGCCTACAGTAAGTACTGGTGCAGAGAGACAGCCCATGTCTGGAAGGAAGAGGATACGTCGTTCTACGGGCCAAGTGTAGTACAGGCATGCACCTAAAGTCTTTCTACACTATACCACAGTAATAAACCAGAGAGACAACCCTTGTCCAGAGACTGTCTAAAAACAATATTAATTTCCGTAAGTAGCCTGATGTTACTTTTATAATGACATCTTTTTTTTTTCCCTTTTTGTTTATTTGAACATTTTCTATCTGACAGTGCTAGGTATGGTGTGTGGGACAGTACTCTACCTGCAGGCTGACCTGTTTACTTCGATTCCCCTGCACTGACTGTGACATCAAAAACAAGCATTTGTCAATGCCGAATGTTTGCTTGCTGGCATTGGCAGTGGTAGTGCAGAAGTTACAGAGCTGCGTAATAGGAATGTCAGTGAAGTATTGAACTGAAGCCAACCCCACCACCCTGTAGAGAGTTACAGGTATTGGGGTGTGCGTTTGGGTTGTCAGGCATAACGGCCATGCCATTTCACCACACCCCACCCTGCAGACACTGACAAGTGCCACGGTGTTCCTTGTGGTCTTTGGCCCTTATGCTCACCCCATTTCATTAGGAAATATGGTGAGATGGGTGCAATATTAGTTGTATGATGTATCTATTGCTTTGTTACAATGCGTGTAACTCTACAAATGTTGTACCAGTATAGTTGCTGCCTGTAATCTTTATTTTAAAGTGTGTCTATGTATTTTTTCACCCGTGTGTTCATCCCTGTCTCTACTCACCTAATTGTTGTCTCCCCCCCTTACGACTAAGTACCTTTGTAAATGAGTCCATGACTCAAAGGTTGTAAAACTGATTGTCTCCAATAAATAAATAAATAAATAAATAAATAAAAATATAGGAGAATGGGGTGAACTTTGGGGCCGAAGAGACCAAGGCATACCTCGATGCCTCTCAGTGACTGCAAGGTGTGGAATGGTATGAGCATCACAGGCAAGAATCCCAAGTCACACCCCTGATTCCTGTCATTCTCTATAGGGTTGGGCTTTATAGTTGAAAAGCCTAATACCTCAGGCATTCGTTGGTATTTTCAATCCAAATTTTCAACATGTTTGTTTTGTGACCCCACCTCATGAACAGGGGGAATATCAATTTGTTAGCCGAAAGCTGCTTATGCACAGTGACTACGGCCTTTAGCACCACAGGTGCAAAAATATTCCGAACAGGATATAAAAAATGACAGCTGTACTCTTTCATGGGGAGGTGTAAAGAAAGGCTATGTTGCAAATGTGTAGTAAAAATATTTAAAAAAATGGTGAAGTCACGAGCGTACATAGAAACTGTGCAACGCACACCCGTAATATAATTAGGTTGGGGATTTCTTACAGCAGATTGTCAACTCAGGCATTTTGTTGCCTCCGATCATGAACAGTGTCACTGTCATTTTCTTTATCTGTGCCGAACAATGATTTTCCACAGCGACCATGCATCTCTGCACTGAAAGTGTGAAAACACACTTCGGCCATGTTGTGAAAAATGGCAGCTGTACTGTTCATAAGGAAGTGTGGAAAAATGCCACTGGTGAAAAGCTGGACTGAAAATATTACAAAGTCATGAACTAATGAGGGTGCGTGGAAACTGCGCAATGCTCACTCGTAACACAGTCATTTTATGGACTTTTGTCACCAAATTTTCAACATAGCCATTTTAAGACCTCTGCTCATGAACAGTGTAACTGTGATTTTCTTAATCTGTTCTAAACATTGCTTTCGCACACCAACAGCACTATTGTGCGCTACATGTGCGAAAACACATTTTGGGTGATATATGAAAAATTGCAGCTGTACTGTTCATAAGGAAGGTTAATAAAATGGACATGTTGAAAATCTGGAGTGAAAATATTAAATTTGCAAACTTACGAGCATGCATAGGAACTGTGCAACGCATGCTCGTAAAAGTCAGTTTTAGGACTTTTTTCACCAAATTTTCAACATAGCCATTTTAAGATGTCTGCTCATGAACAGTGTGAAAAATGGCAGCTGTACTACTCATAAGAAGGTGTGGTAAAATGGCAATGTTGAAAATCTGGAGGAAAATATGGAAAATTCAACTTCTACGAACGTCTCGAGGAACTGTGCAATGCACGCTCGTAAAACAGTCATTTTTAGGACTTTTTTCACCAAATTTTCAACATAGCCATTTTAAGATGTCTGCTCATGAACAGTGACACTGTGATTTTCTTACTTTGTCCCATACATTGATTTCGCACACCGACTGCGCCATTGTGCGATACTTGGGCGGAAACACATTTTGGGTGAGATGTGAAAAATGAAAGCTATACTACTCATAAGAAGGTGTGGCAAAATGGTGGTGTTGAAAATCTGGAGTGAAAATATTGAAAATTCGCGAACTTACGAGCCTGCGTAGGAACTCTGCAACGCACGCTTGTAAAACAGTCATTTTTAGGAATTTTGGCACCAAATTTTCAACATGGGGTTTTTGAGACCCCTTCTCATGATTGCTGTCACTGTCATGGTGTTATTCAGGCCCAAAGGGTGATTTCGCAGTCACTGTGCAGTCACTGCGCAAAATCACCCTGTGGGCCCGAATAACACCATGACAGTGACATCAATCATGAGAAGGGGTTCCAAAAACCCCATGTTGAAAATTTGGTTCAAAAATTCTAAAAAATGCCTGAGATATGCAACAAAGTTGAACCCCCATCTATTCCATTATACAGCTTACCGGCATTTCCTCTGTTCGCGGTCGGCTTTGAAGAGTGCAGACGTGTTCCCGGTCCGCAAGATCGTCGCACGAGGTCGGAGTAAGTATGGGAGTGAGGGGGGTGTGGGAAGACTGGAGTGCGCAGTGGGTGGGTGCGGGCTGGGAGGGGTGGGGAGACTTGTTGTGGGACCGTTTTCTTTTGCAGGTAGAAAAACAAATATGACGATGGGACATTTGTCACGCTGGGGTGGGCTCCCAGCATGGCACAAGGACGTTGGGGGGGGCCGCCCCAGCCATGGGGATTGGCACCCCTCTGGGCCTAAGGAATACATTGCCATGCTGGGGTGAGCCCCCAGCATGGCACTCTACTACCTGGGATAGTGTCGACGGGGATTGGACACCCCTGCTATTATATGATTACTTGCCCCAGCGAGGCATTTGCAAGCCGTTTGGGAGGGGAGCCGGGAACGCAGCACAGCCGACAGCGATTGGGCACCCCATCAGCTATACAGTGCGTGTGGGGGCGCGCGCGGTGTGTGTGTGTGGGGAGCAAGATGAGCAGGCGATATCTTATCGCTGTTCACTCAAGCATAGCTCCCTTTCAATCAGAGACACTGCATTTTGGAGCGTGTCATGGACAGCTCCAAAATGCATTGGCTGCAGGGGCCGCGCCAGCCAGCACACTGACTGAATTGGAGGAGGAGGTGACACACCTCCGAAATCTCCGATGATGGCACTATGTTTCTTGCACATGTGTGCAAGCAAACATAAAGACCAAGAAGAGCCAAGCACCTGCAGTCAGATCAATCACTTGTAATATCACAGTGAATGCAATCACAATGCAGGTGAGGTATGAAGGGTACTCAAACTAGATATATAAACTATCAGCTAATGTACTGTTCTTCACAGAAAATCAGGTAGATAAGGCAAATGTTATTTAAATACCACTCTATCCAAAGGCTCAGAGTGCTTTACAACAGAAATACAAAAACCCTAGGAATTAAAAACATCAATTAAGTAAGGCTAAAAACTTTGTTAAACAGAAATGTTTTTAAAGAGGCTTTAAAAGTTTCCACCAAGCTGGCTGCATGAATGTAGTGAGGCAAAGAATTCCAGAGCACCAGTGCAACAACACCAAATGCCCTGTCACCTGATCTTCTAAGGCGTGAAGTACAGCATGTATGTATATATGTATGAACGTATGTTCATAAGTAAGCACCACAAGCAGATCAGCCAGTAGGGGACAGAAAGGCTGATAGGGAACCAGGAGCTCTTTAAGGTAGTCAGGTCCCAAACCACATAGGGCCTTATATGTCAACAAGCAGATCTTGAAGGTGATGCATGCACTGACAGGCAGCTAGTGCAGAGGGTATAGAACAGGAGTGACATGATCTCTAATATAGACACCTGTCAACATCCTGACCACAGCATTCTGAACTAGCTGCAGTTGAAGCATCAATCCTCCCGACAGCCCTAGGTATAAAGCATTGCAGTAATCTAGCTAGGTCATTATGCATCAAGAACGGCCCGATCCCGGTGTTATTCCAGAGATGGGAAAAAAAAAGGGCCAAACAACCAATGCCACCTGTTTTTTGAGGTTCAGTCGGTAGTCCAGAAAAAACACCAAGATCTCTAATTGCACTCACCACTGACAGTGACTGTCCACCAACAACTGGGGCAAGCAACCTTGCATGTGTGGAAGCACCCCCATGGCCAGGCTCAACCACCATAACCTCTGTTTTGCCAGGATTGAGACATAGCCAGTTGGAAGACGTCCAGTCATTTATCTCAGCCAGACACCGGCTTAGCATAGCTAAGATGGAAAGATCATCTGGGGAACAGGGCAGGTTCAACTGGGTATCAACCACATAGTAGTGATACCACACATTATACCTCCTAATGATCTCCCCAAGTGGCAGCATGTACACAGAGAACAAGGGGCCAAAAATAGAACCTTGCAAAACACCAAAAGGCAGCCCAAAAAAATCCAGAGCAAAAATTCCCAAGGACTGCACATTGTGATCTCCCTGTTGAACATGAGCTAAACCAACACAAAACTGCATCAGTAGCACCCACATAAGTCCACAGGTGATCCAAAAGCACCCCATGATCTACCCTGTTAAAAGCTGAAGAAAGGTCTAAGAGCACCAAGATGATACCTTGCCCTCGATCTCTCGCCATGAAGAGATCATGTGCCATCCTGACCAAAGCCGTCACAATGCTGTGTCGGGGCCGAAAGCCCAACTGGAGAGGTTCAAAGATAGACAAACTCTCCAAACGTTCAACCAGCTAGTCAACAACCACCTTCTTAATAATCTTCCCCAAAAAGGGAAGATTAGAGATAAGCCTGTAGTTCGAGAGAACATCAGGATCTAAAAATGGCTTTTTTAGGATGGGTCTCATCACAGCCTCATTCAAGGCTGTGGGAAATGTACACTATCCTAAGGACCCACTGATGATCTCAATGAACACTGGAACCAGGAAATCCATGCAGCTGATAAACCATGTGGGACCTGGGTCCAGAGCACAGTTGGTGGGACACAGGCTGGTGACCACATGGAGGACCTCAACTGCGTAAACCTTCCAAAACTCACACCAGCTTGACCAAGGATCTCCACCAACAGACCGATCACCTACTGCAAAAGTTGGACCAGAGCAGGCAATACTCACCCTGATAGAGGACACCTTGTCAGCAAAGAAGCCCCCAAACTCCCTCACAGTTTTCAGTGGAAAAAGCTGTCCTGGACTGCAGACAGGAGGGATTCAGTCAACTGTCTACAGTGCGGAAGAGCATGGCCAGATGATTTCTTGTTGCAGCAAACAACTGGGACAGAAACTCTGTCTTCTTTAGATCAATTGCCTGCTGATACTCCAAATAATGGAGCCTCACTGCCACCTTGTCCTTCTCAGAGCAAGACCTCCTTCAGACATGCACCAACCTACACCCCTTAGTCTTCAGCCGACAGAACTCAACACAATACCATGGTGAACAATGATGTGAGGTCAAGGAGCAAATGTGGAAGGGTGCAATCAGGTTGAGGGTGTTGGTCAAGGCCATGTTATAGGCCTTCACACTAGCCTCTGAACCCTGAGCACAAGCTAGCAGCAAGCTCGAGACATCTAGTGACTCCTGGAGTTGGTGAAGCTCCAATTTATTTCTCAAATGACACTGAATAGTCTCTGTAATGGGGGTTATTTGACAGGAGGCCCCACACAGGAACTCAGCTGCATGATGATCCAAACAGCAGACCGGATCAACCTTGACTACCATAATGTCAAGTCTGAGTGAGAAGAACAGGTCAAGAGTGTGGCCATGTATGTGCATCTTGGAAGTAACCACCTGAGACAATCCCAGAAAATTAATTAGCTGGAGGAGTTCTTGCCAAAAATGACAGGATTCATTGTCAATCTAAGCAATAAAGTCCCCCAGAACCAGACTCCTAGTGGACGCCAGTACTTGTTTGGCAATGTCCTGCCCTGATTATGCACGATTACCATGAAACCACACATCACTAGTTCTTGACCAGGAACAGCATACTGAGCTGTGATATCTTGTTTCCAGGTACATCCTGGGGGGGGGGTCCATGGACCCATTTAATCGATAGGGGGGACATTGGCAAGAGCCCCAGGAAAAATCAAACATCTTACAATAAGTGCCATGGGATCTTCAACTTCCATCTGCACAACCCCCAGACATGGGCAGAAGGGATCTCTGTTTATTGTGAACTGGAAGTATAGCCCAGAGGTTAGATTAATGCACTGTGAATGAGATTGGTACATTCAGCAGACCTTGATTTGATTCCCACAACCTCCACTTGCATCTTGTATGACTGAGCAAGTCACTTAACCTCTTCCATGCTACTAGGTCACCCTTGAAAACAGATACTTATGCTTAGCAGATTTATGCAGTTGCCAAAGAATTAAAACAAGTATTTGTCAATGCCAAATGTTGTCTCACTGGCATTGGCATTGGTAGTGCTGGAGTTAGAGACACATAATAGGAATGGTAGTGAAGTATTAAAATGATGCCACCCCCACCCTTAGGAGACCGACAGGCATTGGGGTGTGCCTTTGGGTCATCAGCTATAACGCTCATACTATTTTGCCTCACCCTACCCTGTAAACACTGATAAGTATCGTGGTGTGCTTTGGGGTCTTTGGGCATTATACTTACCCCAGTCCATAAGGAAATATGCTGAGGTGGGTGCAGTATAGGAGAATGAGGTGAACTTTGTGGCCTAACAATGCAAGACACACACGATGCCTATCACTGGATGCAGGGTGGGGTTGGGGGTGGAATGGCATGAGCATTACATCTGATGATCCCAAGTCACACCCCTGACATCTGGCAGTCTCTACAGGGTGGGGTGCTACAGTTGGAAACCCTAACACCGTAGGCGAGTGTTGGTATTTTCATTCCAAATTTTCAACTGAAAAAAACCAAATCTCAATTGAAAAATGACAGCTCTACTGTTCAAATTTTCAGGGGGGAGGCGCTGAAAAGGAGCAGGGAAATCCAAACTTCCCCCCACAAAACATGGTGATTAGTGAGGTAAACACCAAGGTACAGAAGTTATTAGGGAGCAGAACAGATTTAAATGTAAAAAAAGGCAAAGGCAGTAAGGACAGAAATGGGGCTAAAAGGGGTAAGGCTATCAAAAAGAGGAGGGTGATGAGTACCAATGCCCATAGTCTGTTTAACAAGCTCCCTGAACTAGTGGCCTTGATGGAAGAGGGTTGCCTGGATATTGTGGCAGTCACAGAAACATGGTACACAGAGAACCATGACTGGGATGTCAACATACCAGGATACACAATCTACAGGAGGGACAGGGAGGGTAAAAGAGGAGGAAGAGTAGCTCTCTATGTAAAGGAAGGGATCAAAGCAACAGAACTAAAGAGTAAACAGGGAGCAGATGAGGCACTCTGGGTCACCCTGGAGACAGGAAATGGCACCACAATCCACATGGAGGTTGTATACAGACCCCCATCTCAGGGGAGGAAATGGACAAGGAAATGATACAAGGCTTTTAGAATGGCAGAAAAATGGGAGATATTGTTGATGGGGACCTGAATATGCTAGATGTTAACTGGAGCACCTTGCTGCAGGCACATCCAAGAGCAGGGTCATTCTTGATGCCCTACAGGTGCATGCCTCAGACAGCTAGTATTGGAACCCACTCAGGAGGGAGCAATCTTAGATCTGGTACTCTCAAATGGGATGGAGAAAGAATCTCAGATTTAGAAGTGGTAGCCATCTGGGAACAAGCACCACCTAACAGTGTGGTTCACTTATAAACACAGCCATACAATCAAGCCATACAATAGCAAGAGTACTGGACTTTAGGAGGGCTGACTTTGGGAAAATGAGAGAGTGCCCTAGAAAAGCACTAGCAAACAGGCAAGAAGGAGGGGTGGAGGAACAATGGGGAGTGATCAAAACTGGCATCACAGAGGCAACAAGCCTTTGTGTAAAGCAAATCAATAAAACACAACGAAGGAAAAAAACGCTATGGTTCTCAAAAGAGGTGGCAGGGAAGGTTAAGGAGAAAAGGACAGCATTCAGGAAATATAAGGAAACACAGAAGGAGCAGGACAGAGAACTTTATCAGTTAAAGCAGAAAGAGGCTGGGAAGGCAGTCAGAATAGCAAAGGCCCAAACAGAGGAAAGGATAGCCAGTTCTGTTAAGAAGGGGGACAAGACCTTTTATAGGTACATTAGGGAGCGAAGAAAGACCAAAGGAGGGATACTGAAGCTTAGTAAAGGGGAGGGAATGTGGGTAGAGTGTGACAGTGAAAAAGCAGGGATACTGAATGAACATTTCTGCTCAGTATTCACAAAGGAAGAGGAGGGAGTTACCTAACCAAACAAGAGAAACACTCTGAAGACGGGGGTCGATACCAGTCCATTTACAGAAGAAAGGGTTCTGAAAGAACTAATAAAATTGAAGGTGGACAAAGCAATGGGACCTGATGGGATTCACCCAAGAATTCTAAAGAACTCAAGGGTAGAACTAGTGACACCGCTGACTACTCTCTTTAACAAATCATGGGAGGATGGGGTGGCACCAAGACTGGAGGAGGGCAGATGTGATTCCTCTTCACAAAAGTGGGAGCAGGACAGAGGCAGGAAACTACAGACCAGTTAGTTTGACCTCAGTGGCAGGAAAATGATGGAATCACTTCTGAAGGAAAGAATTGTGAGTACCTAGAGGCCAGTGGGGCAGGACCCAAGGCAGCATGGATTCACAATGGGAAGGTCATGTCAGACAAATCTAATAGATTTCCTTTGACTGGGTGACCAAAGTAGCAGACCAGGGAGGGGCTGTGGACATGGCCTACCTAGATTTTAGCAAGGCATTTGATACAGTCCCACACAAAAGATTAATTCACAAGATAGCCAGCCTTGGAGTGGGTCCCCAGGTGGTAGCCTGGATAGAAAATTGGCTAGACAACAGGACGCAAAGGGTAGTAGTAAATGGAGTACACAGTGAAGAAAGGAGGGTTACTAGCGGGTACCGCAGGGTTCAGTACTGGGACCGGTCCTTCTTAATGTCTTTATAAGTGACACTGCAGAGGAACTGGAAGGAAAAGTATGTCTCTTTGCAGATGACACAAAGATCTGCAACAGGGTTGATACACAAGATGGAGTGGAAAGGATGAGAAGGGACTTGGCAAGGTTGGAGGAATGGTCAAATGTATGGCAGCTCAGATTCAGTGCAAAGAAGTGCAAGGTAATGCACATGGGAAACAAAACCCAGGGAAGCATAACAATGGGGGTGAGATACTGACAACAGTAAAACAGAAAGGGACCTGGGGGTAATTATATCAGATGACCTAAAGGTGGCAAGCAATGTGAGAAGGCAGTTAGGAAGGCTGGGGGGATACTGGGATGCATAGGAAGAGGCATCAATAGTAGAAAACAGGAAGTTGTTATCCCTCTGTACAGACAGTTGGTGAGACCCCATCTGGAGTACTGTGTGCAGTTCTGGAGACCCTACCTCTGCAAAGACATAGACAGAGTGGAGGCTGTCCAGAGGAAGGCAACCAAAATGGTGCAGGGTCTGCACCAGAAGACATACGAAGAAAGACTAAAGGAGCTTAATATGTATACCCTTGAGAAAAGAAGGGAGAGAGGGGACATGATAGAAACTTTCAAGTACCTCAAGGGAATTAACAAGGTCCAAGAGGGTAGCATCTTCCAGAAAAAGAGATGTGCAAGAACAAGGGGGCACAATTTGAAGATAGAGAGGGGACGGCTCCGAGGTAATGTGAGGAAGTATTTTTCACTGAGAGGGTTGTGGATGCATGGAACAGCCTCCCTGAGGAGGTCGTGGAGTCAAGAACAGTGGGGGACTTCAAGAATGCATGGGACAGGCATAAGGCAGTCCTAGTGGGGGGTAGGAGGAAGTAAGCTGTTGGTTAACTAGGATCTGCAGCTTATCTGTTAGGTAGGAAAATGGGCAGACTAGGTGGGCCAAGTGGTCCTTATCTGCCGTCAAATTCTATGTTTCTATGTTTATATGTTAACATGGGCTTTTTGTGAGGCCACCTCATGAAAAGCGGTACTATCCGTTTGTTAGCTGAAAGGTGGTTTTGCACAGCGGCAATGCCATTTGGCAAAACAGGGATGAAAACACCTTTTGGGCAGGATGTGGAAAATGACAGTTGTTCATGAGGAGATGTAAAAAAATGGCAATGTTGAAAATCTGGAGTGAAAATATGTAAAATTGGTGAAGGTATGAGCATGCATAGAAACTGTGCAACACACGTCAGTAACCCAATTATTTTGGGGATTTTTTTAACCACATCTTTAACATAGGCATTTTGGGACCTCCCCTTGTGAACAGTGGCAGTGTGATTCTGTTAATGTATCCACAACATTGATTTTGCACTGTGACCATGCCATTGTGTGCCACAGGTGCGAAAACACATTTAGGGCAGGATGCGAAAAATGACAGCTCTACTGTTCATAAGGAGGTGTAAAAAAAATGCCAGTGTTGAAAATCTGGCATGAAAATAGTGCAAATTTGAGAAGTTACAAGGGTGCATGGAAACTGCACAATGCACGCTTGTAACACAGTCATTTTATGGAATTTTGTCAACAAAGTTTCAACTTAGGCATTTTAGCACATCTGCTCATGAACAGTGCCTCCGTCATTTCCTGAAACTGTCCCAAAAACTGATTTTACACAGCGACTGCGCTATTCTGAGCTGGACATGCGAAAATACATTTCAGCTAGGATATGTAAAATGACAGCTGTACTGTTCATAAGGAGATGTGGAAAATGGCAAGTTTGAAACTCTGGAGTGAAAATATTACAAATTCATTAAGTTACGCGCGTGCGTGGAAACTGCGCAATGCACACTCATGAAACAGTCACTTCTGGGATTTTTTTACACCAAATTTGCAACATAGGCTTTTTGACAGCCCACCTCATTAACACTGGCACTGTTGTTTCGTTAATCAGTCCCGAAAGGTGTTTACACACAAAGACCATGAAATCACCTTTCAGTGCTGCTTAACGCTGTGACAGTGCCAGAATTCATGAGGAGGGATCCCAAAAACCCCATGTTGAAAATTTGGTGCCAAAATTCTAAAAAAAATGCCTGAGACATGCATCAAAGTTGAAAATACCCTATTTATTCCATTATACAGCTTACCAGCATTTCCTCTAAGTTCCCGGTCAGCTTTGAAGAGTGCAGATCATCACGCCAGACTCCGGAAGTAAGTATGGGGTGAGGGAGGTGTGGGAAGGCAGGGTGAACAGTGGGTGGGCAAGGGTTGTGGGAGGGGGCAGGGAGACCACAGGGACTGTTTTTTGACAGGGTGAAAAAAAAAAAAAACATTATGGACCGTTTTTTAACAGGGCATGTGGCATGCTGGGGTGGGCTTCCAGGTGCCAACAGACTCTTTTTGGGGGCAGCTGTAGCTGATGGAGGATTGGGCACCCCCTGTTGGTACACAACAAAAGCAGGGTGGGTTGTGTTACATAATGTCGGCGGGGAGTGGGCTTCCCCATCTGCAACATCACTCTGGCACTGAAGCCGACGGGGATTGGGGCTCCCATCGGCAAAGAAAAACTGTTGGGGGCACACATGATGCTGAGGGGGATTGAGCACCCCCTCGGCATACATTGTAAATGGGATGGTGGTTATTATGCCGATCGGGAGGCTCTGCCGCATTCTGACAGGAGGCGGCGGTAGTGTTACGTGCAAGTCAGGAGGTGTAATGGTCACGCTGCATGAGAGCTCCATTCTCACTGCAGCGGACCTATTGTTAGATCTGGTGGCCACATTCCACATTGCTGATGTGGTGCCTGCATGCTGCCTGATTGGGGAATGAGGGACACACCTACTGATGCGTGCCCTGCAATCGCCCAACAGTGACCGCATCTCCAAATCTGCTACTACTGCAATATGTTGGCTGCGAATGTGTGAGCCAACATAATAACAAGCATTTGTCAATGCTGAATGTTGATTGTGTTGGTCCGTTGAGCTCGCTCACTGCCCCATGTCACTCGCTCATTTTGTTTTTCCCGGTGCTGCAGTCTGCTCTTTTGTACTGGGCTCCTGCCTGCATTGGCACGTTTTTCTGCCCACAAAGAAATCTGCAGCTGTCTCGATAGAGCTCTGTTGAGGTGGGTCACTCCCCCTCTCTCACTCACTCATTCTATTTTTGCTGGCACTGCAGGCTGCCCCTTTGTACTGGGCTGCCACCTCTGTTGGCGGCTTTATCTGCCCACAAAGAAATCTGCAGCAGTCCTGACACAGGTCCGTTGAGCTAGCTCACTCCCCCTCTCACGCTTGTTCAATTTCTGCTGGCACTGCAGACTGGCCTTTTGTACTGGGCTCCTGCTTGTGTTGCCGCCTTTTCTGCCCACAAAGCAATCAACAGCAGTCACAATAGAGGTCAGTTGAACTCGCTCACTCCCCCTCTCTCACTCACTCATTGTGTTTCTCCCGGCGCTGCAGGCTGCCCTTTTGTACTGGGCTTCTGCCTGCACTCGCACCTTTTTCTGCACACAAAGAAATCCGCAGCTGTCCAGACAGAGCTTTGTTGAGGTCATTCACTCCATCTGTCTCACTCGCTCATTCTGTTTCTCCCAGTGCTGCAGGCTGCCATTTTGTAGTGGTCTCCTGCCTCTGTTGGCACCTTTTTCTGCCCACAAAGAAATCTGCAGCAGTCCCAGCAGAGCTCCATTGCGCTCGCTCACACCCCCCTCTCTCACTCACTCGTTCCATTTCTGTCAGTGCTGCAGGCTGCTCCTTTGTACTGGGCTCCTGCCTGCATTGCCACCTTCTTCTGGCCACAAAGAAATCTGCAGCAGTCACGATACAGCTCCGTTGAGCTCGCTCACTCACTCCACCTCTCTCACTCATTTGTTCTGTTTCTCCCACCGCTGCAGGCTGCCCTTTTGTACTGGGCCCGGCATGCATTGCTGCCTTTTTTTGCCCACAAGGAAATCCACAGCAGTCCCAACAGAGCTCCGTTGAACTCACTCACTCCCCTTCCCTCACACGCTTGTTCCATGTCTCCCACTGCTGCAGGCTGCCTTTTTGTACTGGGTTCCTGCCTGCGTTGTCATCTTTGTCTGCCCACAAAGACACGTGCAGCAGTCCCAACACAGCTTTGTTGAGGTCGCTCACTCCTCCCCTCTCACTGGGTCATTCCACTTTTGTGCCGTGGCTGCAGGCTGGCTATTTGTACTGGGCTCCTGCCTGCATTGCCACCTTTCCTGCCCTCAAAGAAATCCGCAGCAGTCATGATAGACCTCCGCTGCACTCACTCACTCCCCCTCTCTCACTCACCCGCTCATTCTGTTTCTCCCAGTGCTGCAGGCTGCCATTTTGTACTGGGCTCCTGCCTGCATTGGCACCTTTTCCTGCCCACAAAAAAATCCGCAGTTGTCCCGACACAGCTCCATTGAGGTCGCTCACTCTCCCTGTCTCACTTGCTCATTCTGTTTCTCCTGGTGCTGCAGACTGCCCTTTTGAACTGGGCTTCTGCCTCTGTTGACATATTTTTCTGCCCTCAAAGAAATCTGCAGCAATTCCAACAGAGCTCCGTTGGCCTCACTCACTCCACCTCTCTCACTCGCTCGTTCTGTTTCCCCCACCGCTGCAGGCTGCCCTTTTGTACTCAGCCCCTGTATGCCCCGCTGCCTTTTCCTGCCCACAAAGAAATTTGCAGCAGTCCCAACAGAGCTCCGTTGAGCTCACTTGTTCCGCCTCCCTCACTCGCTCATTCTGTGTCTCCCGCTGCTGCAGGCTGCCTTTTTGTACTGGGTTCCTGCCAGTGTTGGTGACTTTTTCTGCCCATAAATACATCTGCAGCAATGCCAACACAGCTCCATTGAGCTCGCTCCCTCCCCCTCTCTCACTCGCTTGTTCAGTTTCTGCTGGCACTGCAGGCTGGCGTTTTGTACTGGGCTTCTGCCTGCATTTCCGCCTTTTCCTGCTCACAAAGAAATCCACGGCAGTCATGATACACCTTCGTTGAGCTCGCTCACTCTCCCTCTCTCACTCGCTCATTCTGTTTCTCCCATCACTGCAGGTTGCCCTTTTGTACTGGGCTCCTGCCTGCGTTGGCACTTTTTCCTGCCCACAAAGAAATCTGCAGCTGTCCTGACAGAGTCTGCTGAGGTCACTCACTCCCCCCGCCCTCACTCACTCACTCATTCTGTTTCTCCCAGCCTGCAGGCTACCCTTCTGTACTGGCCCTGCCATGTACCACCCTTTTCTGCCCACAAAGAAATCACAGCAGACACAAGGCAGCTCAGTGAGCTAGCTCTTTACCCACCCTCTCTCACTCGCTCGTTCTGTTTCTCCCACCACTGCAGGCTGCCCTTTTGTACTCAGCCCCTGCATGCCCCGCTGCCTTTTTCTGCCCACAAAGAAATCCGCAACAGTCCCAACAGAGCTCAGTTGAGCTCACTCACTCTCCCTCCCTCACTCACTCGTTCTGTATCTCCTGGCGCTGCAGGCTGCCCTTTTGTTCTGGGCTCCTGCCTACGTCATCGCCTTTTCCTGCCCACAAAGAAATCTGCAGGAGTCCCAACAGAGCTCAATTGAGCTTGGTCACCCCCCCCCAGTCGCTAGATCCTAATCTGTCCCAAACACTGATTTCCGGCAGTGACTGCGATATTCTGTGCCGGAAATGCAGAAACACATTTCGGCCAGGATGTGAAAAATGACAGCTGTACTGTTCATAAGGAGCTGTGAACAAATGCCAGTGTTGAAAATCTGACGTGAAAATATTACTAATTTGCACACTTACAAGGGTGCGTGGAACCTGCACAACACACGGTCATAACACAGTCATTTTAATCCAATTTTATCACAAAATTTTCAACATAGGCATTTTAGGACCTCTGCTCATGAATAGTGTCAGTGTGATTTTCTTAATATGTCCCGAACACTGATTTCCCACAGCAACCTAGCTATTGTGCACCAGAAGAGTGAAAACACATTTCAGCCAGGATGTGAAAACTGACAGCTGCACTGTTTATAAGGAGGTGTGGCAAAATGGCAATGCTGAAAATCTGGAGTGAAAATATTGCAAAGTTGCAAAGGTACGAGCTTGCATGGAAACTGCGCAATGCACATTCGTAATGCACTCATTTTATGGACTTTCGTCACCGAATTTTCAACATAGGCATTTTTGGACCTCTGCTAACAAACAGTGTCACTGTCATTTTCATAATGTGTCCCGAACATGAATTTCCCACTGCAACCAAGCTATTCTGCGCCGGAACTGCAAAAACACATTTCGACCAGGATGTGAAAAATGACAGCTGTACTATTCATAAGGAGGTGCAGAAGAATGGCAATGTTGAAAATCTGAAGTGAAAATATTAATTTGGGAAGTTACGAGTGTGCGCGCAAAATGCGCAACGCACGCTCATAACACAGTCGTTTTACGGAGTATCGTCACCAAATTTTCAACATGGGGCATTTTAGGACTTCTGCTCATGAACAGCACCACTGTCATTTTCTTAATCTGTCTTGAACACTGATTTCCCACACCAACCGTGCTATTCTGCGCCAGAAGTGCGAAAACACATTTTGGCCAGGATGTGAAAAATGATAGCTGTACTGTTCACAAGGAGGTCTGAAAAAATGCCAATGTTGAAAATCTGGAGTGAAAATATTGCAAATTCACAAAGTTATGAGCGTGTGTAACAACTGCGCAATGCACGCTGGTAAAACAGTCATTTTGGTGATTTTCCCACCAAATTTGCAGAATAGGCTTTTTGAGAGCCCACCTGATGAACACTGGCACTGTTGTTTTGTTAATCAGTCCCAAAATGGAATTCCATGCAGTGACCGTGAAATCACCTTTCAGGGCTAAATAACGCCATGACAGTGCCAGAATTCATGAGGAGGGGTCCCAAAACCCCCCTGTTGAAAATTTTGTGACAAAATAAAAAAAAATGCATGAGATGTGCATCAAAGTTGAAAAAAAACTATTTATTCCATTATACAGCTCACCGGCATTTCCTCAGTTCGCGGTCGGCTTTGAAGAATGCAGACGTGTTCCCGGTCCACCGAAGATCGTTGCGCTGAACTCTGGAAGCAAGTATGGGGTGAGGGTGTGTTTGGGGAGACAGGGTGCACAGTGGGTGGGCACGGGTTGTGGGAGGGGGCAGGGACACCGTTTTTGATTTTACAGGGGCATGTGGCATACTGGGGTGGGCTCCCAGCATGCCAACAGAGTCTTTTTTTGGGGGGGGCAGTTGTAGCCAATAGAGGATTGGGTTGGGCACCCCCGTCGGCACACAACAAAATGGGGGGAGGTTATGTTATGCCGACGGGGATTGGGCACCCATCGGCAGACAACAAAAAGCAGGGGTTATGCAATGCCGACGGGAGGGCTCCCTATTGGCAACATAAAACCTTGGGGCCACTGAAGCCAACGGGATTGGGGCCCTCATCAGAAAAACAAACACAGTGGGTGGGCACATGCTGCTGAGGATTGGGCACTCGGCAGGGGTTATTGTTTGTCAACACAGTGGCAAGATGCCGCCATGTTTACAAACAATATCAGTGTTTCAAGATTCTGCCCTGCAATGACAGGTCTCTCCCTCATTGCAGCGAATGGCTGATGCTGCAATGATGAGGTGGCCCCTGATTGCAGTGGCTAAATCTTTACAAGGTTGTGGCACGCTGGCTGAACTAGTTTCAGCAGCAGCGTGCCACGGCATTGGGGGAAGTAGGCCAAGTCTTTAAAGGCTATGGGGTCACTGGCCACAACAATGCCGTGACTCCACAACCTGCTTCTGGAGAAAGCTGCCACAATATGTTTCTTGAGTATGCGCACAATTAACATAAAAATAAGTCATCTGAAAGCTGGAACTGCAACAGTGTTGAACCCCCTAGTGCTGCAGTACAGTGTCAGTTTTGTGTATTAGACTAAGTGCCTGGTGCTGGGCTAGAGTCCACAACCTTCTGATTTTCCAGCTCCAGGGATGAGTGTGCAGCCTACTGAGCCACGGACACAGCTTCCTGCACCAGCAAGCTAAATGAGCAGTACCCCAAGTCTCGCTAGTAATAGTCTTGGTTATACTGACTCAAAACTGTTACATTATCCTTGCCCTAGAGTGAGATGGTTAATGGATCCACAGGTGCATGCTTGCTTCCTGAACTGTGCTGCACCACTGACCTGGGGAATTGGACCACCCATGTTGGTGGTTAGAGAAGGTAATTTAGTGTGTATGTTGTATCCTAAATCTGCAGCTGCATGCCTGTTCCTTGTACTCTGCTTAGAACTGATGGGGGGGGACCACCCATGTTTGGGGGGTTGGAAGGTAATTCTTTCTGTATGGGGAATGACAAATCTACATGTTCATACCTGCTCCACACTGTAATGGAGCAGCTGGGGGGGGGCACCCATGTTTGGGGGTTGGAAAGTAATTCAGTCTGTATGACGTATGCCAAATCTACATGTCCATGCCTGCTCCTCACACTGTACTGCAGTAGCTGGGGGGTGGTGGCACCCATGTTTGTGGGTTGGAAGGTAAAGGAAGATAATTCAGTCTGTCTGTCTGTACAGTGTATGTCAAATCTTCTGCTCCTGGCAGTGTGCTACAGTAATGATCTGGGAAAAGCACCCATGTGTGGAGTAGGGATAATTCCGGAGTGCGGAATTAGTCTGGGATTGATCAAACTGAAGTTCTTCAGCCTGTTAAAGTGTTTTGCAAAGTTCACAGTACAGCACTTTATTACAATGCTTTCGGAGAATTCAGACCACCCAAATAACTGCATGTGACCTTTGTGAGCACACCGATCAGAAAAACAAGAGTTGAGAAGAGGAATTCCAGCTGAGGTCATCATGATTTATGATGGGAGGGTCATCCTGTTGAGGTGCAGATAAAGACTGTGTATAGCATACTAGATAAACCTATGGTCCTTTTCTGCCTGTAATCATCTGTATTTCTATAAAATGCCCAGAAGGAGAGATAAGCATTCACTGAACTACAGCTTACATATGATAGTGCAGCTAATGCAGCTGAGCAGAAGTGCGGCTTTATGATGATTCTTCGAAGAGATTATGACAGCTTGCTAGAAACACCCTCCTCCTCATTTTTCAGTGTACAGCACAATTGACAGGCAAAACCCTCTGCTAATATTCATTTGTAAGTCAGCACCTTTTTATGTTTGCTTGCGTGCATGCACAATAAACATATTGTGACAGCTTGCTGGAGAAGCAGGTTGTGGAGGTGCGGCAGTGTTGTGGCCAGTGCCACCACTGCTTTATGAGGCTTGTCTGTGTGTCACCAATAAAGGAGCACATTGGCTGTCACAGTAGTCTGCAAGCATGCTACCAACCTGAATCTATTGCACTGCTGCAATGAGGGAGCACCCCATCATTGCAGGGCATGCCTTGCCTAGTGTAACATTTCAATGAACATGGTAGCAGCTGTTGCCATCCACCTCTCACAGTGCCACAAAAGCTGACTTTGGGGGTGTCCAATCTCCCTGTCAGCATGCCCCTTCCCCAGTTCATTAGCTGATGGGGAAGCCCAATCCTCATTGGCATGATGTCCCTGTAGTTTGTCTGCCGAGGGGTGCCAAGTCCCCCTTGGCATCATGCCCCCCCAAAGACAGACCCTTTTTCTTTGCCGACTGGGTGCCCATTCCTCATCGGCTCCAGTCCCCCAAAAACACGCAGGTGGCACACTGGGAGCCCACCCCAGCATGCCAAACATTCCTGCAAAAAAGGAAACCTTCCCACAATTTTTTTTTTTTTGTAACCCTGTAAACAAGAAAATAGTCCTTCATTGTCTGCGGTGCTCCCCTTCCCCCAACCTGTTCCCACTCTCTGTGCACCCAACCTCCCCACACATCATCCTCACCCTATACTTACCTCTGCGATCTTCGGTGAAGCAGGAACACATCAGCACTCTTCAAAGCTTTCTGTGAACTGAAGAAATGCCAGTAAGCTGTATAATGACATCAATGGGGAAGGGGTTTCAACTTAGGTGGATATCTCGGCCATTTTTGTGAGTTTTGGAACCAAATTTTCAACATGGGGTTCTTGGGACCCCACCTCATGAATTCAGTCACTGTCATGTCGTTATTTGGTCCCGAAAGATGATCACAGTCACTGCGTGGAATCGCCTTCTGGGACCAATTAATGAAACAATAGTGTCATTGTTCACCTGGTGGGCTCCCAAAAAGCCTATGTTGCAAATTTAGTGAAAAAATTCCGACAAATGACTATGTTATGAGCGTGCATTGCGCAGTTCCCATGCACACTCGTAACTGCAAGAATTTTTAATATTTCCATTCCAGATTTTCCACATTGCCATTTTTCTACAACTCCTTATGAACAGTACAGCTGTCATTTTCACATCCTGCCTGAAATGTGTTTTCGCACATCTGGTGCACAATAGCATGGTCGCTGTTTGAAATCAACATTCGGGGCAGATTAAGAAAATAACAGTGACAGTATTTATAAGGAGAGGTGAACAAATTCCAAGAAATGACTGTGTTGCAAAGTTTTTATGCATGCTCATAACTTTGCCAATTTTTTATACTTTCACTCCACATTTTCAATATTGTAATTTCTGCATACTGCCTTATGAACAGTACTGCTGTTATTTTTCAAATCCTGCTCAAAACATGTTTTTTCACCTGTGGCACACAATGGGTATGGTCGCGGTGCAAAATCAACGTGTGGGATAGATTAAGAAAATCACAATGCCATTGTTCATAAGCATAGGTTACAAAGTGCCAATGTTGAAAATCTGGTGTGAAAAATCCCCAAAATAATTGTATTACGGGTGTGTGTTGCACAGTTTCTACGCGTGTTTGTGACTTCATCATTTTTTTATGTTTTCACTCCAGATTTTCAACGTTACCATTTTTTTACACCTCCTCATGAAGAGCACAGCTGTCATTTTTCACATCCTGTTCAAAATGTGTTTTCGCACCTGTGGCGCCAAATGGCACAATCACTTTGCAAAATCACCTTTTGGCTAATGAACTGATAGTGCCACTGTTCAGGCAGTAGGATCACGAAAAGCCCATGTTGAAAACTTGGGGCCGGATATTCAAAAGGGTTGCCCAATGCGCAATAGGGTTGCACCAGCGCAAGTCAGAAAATGTGCCATTCTGCGATATTCAACAGGAGGCAGTTGCGCCACTGAAAACATGCTGAGCAACAGCGCAATGCTAATGAAGGCATGCACAACTGAAGGGGGTGGAACCATGCATAAAGTGCGCAGTGCGATGTTCAAAGACTTGCGCAATGCGCAAAAGTGGAGCAGGCGGAAGTTGTGCCATAGTGGAAATGAGCCAAAATAAAAAGGAGCAAGAAAGAGGCGCAAGAACACTACAGGGAAGCCACATGAGGCAGGGAGAGAGACAGAGCAAGAGGGACAAAGAGGGCAGGCCTGGGAAACCACAACACAGAATAGGGGCAAGGGAAGGTGTGTGGGGCCACAGAGTGCAGAGGCCAGTAGGTGTACCCAGTGCAGGGGAGGTAGCTGTCAGGACAGTGGGGGGAACAAAGCAACAACAGCTGGGGGGGAACACAAGCCAGGGACATGGACAGTGCCACCTTCTACATGGAAGCCATATTGAGGGGGTGAGAAGGCATGCTGCAGGGGGACGTGGCCATGGAAGGGCCTGTCAGCGGTACGCCCCCAACAGGCAGTACCGAGCCCGCACCAGCTTTGAGCTGTACTCAGATGTCGAGATAGTGGGCCAGTACCACCTGAACAGGGCAATACTGAGGTGGCTCTGTGAGCTGTGCAGTGATGTGATGCAGGCACCCACACGACGGAGTCATGCTCTGTCAGTGGAGACAAAGTTAACAGCCTGCATGTGCTTGCTCGCCACGGGTACCTTCCAGAGACCAACAGGGGACACCACAGGCATAACACAGTCGGCCAAGTCATGCATCCTCACCCAATTCCTCAGCGCACTGCTGCCACATGCTGCAGAGTACATCCATTTCCCCAGCAGTGCAGCGGAGCGCACAGCAAACATACAGGAGTTCCACAGGGTAGCACGTATGCCTGGCATGCTAGGGGTGATAGACTGCACCTATGTGGCCATTCACATGCCACCTGGCCTCGATGGGGCCGCCTATATGAATCGGAAGGGATATGCCAGTGTCAACTGCCAGGTGGTGTGTGATGCCAGTGGGTGCATCATCAATGTCTGTGCCACGCACCCTGGGGGAGCACATGATTCTTTCATATGCTACCAGTCGGCACTGTGCCATCGATTCGAGAGTGGGGACATCCCCACAGGACATCTAGTGGGTGAGTATGCATGTAGAACTGACAAATCATGGGCAAGAGGGGGTAAGCCACAGGTGCCATGGGTGTGGCACACAGGGTTAGGGGCAGTCTGAGCCTGAACAAGACACTAACCTCCACTATCTCCACACCGGTGACAGTGGATACCCACTCCATCCCTGGCTGCTCATACCCTACCGGCGGCCCACGACCCCATTGCAGCAACGCTTCAATGAGGCACATGCCGCCACACGCAGCATCATTGAGTGGGTGTTTGGGATGCTGAAGGCACATTTCCGTTGCCTGGACACCTCCGGCGGTGCCCTACAGTATAGCCCCTCAAAGGCCTGTGTGATATTCCTGGCCTGTTGTATCCTGCACAGCATGGCCAAAGACTGTGGGATAGCCGTACAGGTCAAAGAGGGGGACAGCGATGGGGACAATGGTGACGCCGGTGATGATGGGGATGGGCAGCCCCCCCTTGGAGGATGGGACCCCTGACTGATCCGGCTGGCCCAGCTGCACCGGGACACCATCACAGAGGAGCACTTCAGCCAACACAGGTAAGTCATGGGACCATGTGCAACCACCAGTGGCTAGGGCACAACCCACGTACACACATGGAAACACACCAGGGGTGCATGACGGCAGGGGAAGTGGCAGGGCACAGAAGCACACACATACAACCAGGGAGGGGTGAACAGTAACATGCCACATTGACGGACGCACACACACGCACACACAATAAGCACACAGTGCACAGAGGTCAGGTGCAAAACAGAGCCGGAACACAGACACTAGCAACACACATGTCCACAGGCCACCACATCCACTGCCTGTCTATGTGCATGTGTCAGATGCTGGGCACCATCGCACTTTGGTGTACAGCGCAATGCAGGCATCATCATGCACACGCACCTGTGGACAGCAGTCGGGAGGGTGTGCAGGTGGATCATGTGTCTGCGTGTAGGGCTGGACACCCACCGGTGCACTGCCCACCAAAACACACAATGCACACAGGGCAGCACCAGACAGGGCCTGCACTGGGAGACAGGTCAGTCTTGCGGCACAGTGCCACGTCCACCTCGGATGTGTGGGCGGTCCCGCCGAGACCCAGCGGCACTGGCAGGCTGAGCACGGGCCTCATGGGGTGGCACCAATGGTCCACCAGGGGTTCCACTGTGCGAACGCGACTGTGCCCGCACAGATGTCTGCAGCACACTGAACAAACCTGCACCAGGAGTGCTCGGGATGCCCACAGCTGAACCCGGCATCGACAGGGTGGGTGTCACATGACGCCAGGAATGGGGAGTGGATAGCGAACTGCGCAGTGTGAGTGACACATGGGCACCTGACTGTGTGCCCATTGTGGCCACGACAGCGACCAACGCCTGTGGTAGCCTGTCAATGGCAGCGGTCACATCCTCCCGCAAATGGTCAATCCGTGACAAGATCCTATCAGTGAACCTGCTGTGTTGCTCCACGACCCGCTCCAGGGCCACACACAGTGCCTCCATGGATGTTGCAAGCTGCATCTGCTGCTGTACTGATGCCTGCAGCAGGCGTGTGTGCTCAGCAAAGAGGTCATCTGCCACCTCGGCAACCTGTCCCTCAGGGTATGGAAGTGCCTGATGTTCAGCACCCCTTGAGGGTGGGCGCCACTCACCAGGGCCAGGTATGGGCAAGTCCACAGGCGGTGCACAGACGCCACCGCTGAGTCCTGCACCCCCAGTCCCGGTGGGTAACTGCTGCTGCTGCCCCTCTGCCTGCTGTGCCCAAAGGATTGGCTGCTCTACTGCTGTGGCCACAACAGTGCCACTGACCAGCCACCGGTGCTGCCCCACCGGTGCTGACAGGTGCAGCCTGGGACTGTGCTGACATGCTGGCACACACGTCGTAACCAGCCAGGTCCATGGGCGTGTGCTGTCCTGCTGTGTGTTCATTCCATGACACACACATGTCACTGCCCATAATGGTCATTGCATCATAAATGGTGCGGGTCTGTGCCACAGCCACAACCACAGCATGCTGGCATGCTTGGATGCCAGACCGCTGGGACACAGGAAGGGCCTCCCCCACACCTGTCTCAACGACATCAGTGTTGACAGCCAGGCGGACCCACTGTTGCAATGCACGCCGGCTACCTGCAGAGGTGGATGGTCCCTCCTCCAACTTCAGACGGCTGTCCGCAGTGGACAGACCCTCCACCGCTGACCTCTGCAGATGTGCAGGATCTGTAAAAGAAAGTAAGGACATGTTAGTGCATGTGATCTACCTTCCCCCCCCAGACCATGACGTACCATGCAGTGATGGGCTACCACCTGTCTGGAAGCCACATCCTGGAACGCCCTCAATGGCACTGCACTGCAATCTTGCAGCAAGCCTGTCCTCTGCCAAAGTCAGTTGCACCTCCTCCTGCTGGCCCCCGCCTGTTGCAGCACGTGCCGCCCTAATGGCAGCCACCTTCTCCTTCACCTTCCTCCTGTCGGTACCGATCTTCTTCTTACACTCCTGCACAGAGCGCTGGTGGCTGCCGTGCAGGTTGACGGCACATGCCACCCCCTCCCATGCAGCAGCACAGGCCTGAGGGGTGCCCCGCCGTCCACTGAGCAGTGGCTTCTGATCGATGTAGGCCTTGAAGAGTGCATCCATCTCGGCCTTGGTAAAATTGGGCCTCCTCTTCAGCCCACCATCGTCCTCCTCACCCAGTCCTCGCTCGGTCATTTTTCAGCCTGTATGGGTGACAGTGGTGACCTGTGACTGTGCCCTGTGACCACAGTCCAGAATACTACACAGCATGCAACTCACCTATAAACTGCAGTAACCGAATACGGCCACTGCAGAACAGTGTCGCAGTTTTATGGCTCAATCCATGCAAATTAGGTGTGGAGCAACTTTAATGAGATGCAAATCGCTCTGCTGCGCCATTGAATGGCTGATCGGATGATTTGCATATGACGGCTGAATATCGCGTTGTTGCGCTTTGCGCAATAGGGTTGAACGTGCTTAGCCAATGGCGCAGTTATGTGGCTGCGTAGTACACCACACTGCAGATGCCCAGGTAGCTTACTCAGGAGTCTGCCACGCTGATGACGTGCTGTGCGTGGTAGGCAATTCAGGGCACAGCCACCATTGTGCCAGTGGTGCTACGGCGAAGGTTACTACATGGCGCTGTGGCACAACTGCGCAATAGTTCGCTGTGGCAATGTCACACAGGTGACCAATCGCACTAGATGCATAGACGTCCGATGGTGCTGTGCGTGGCCTTGCACCAGAGACCCATGACCCTGTGCCTGACCTTTGCCCCCTTGGCGCTATACTTCTGGCATGTCTGCAGCTCTATCGCGCTGTTCGGTGACAGCGTGATAGGGAATGACGGCGCTGTACCGACAGTGCGATAGGGAATGGCGGCGATGTATTACGCAGCAATTCCACATGGACTTGCCACGCTGTGGAGCGCCATATTGTCTACTATAGCACTAGAGATGGCATGCAGGAGAGCCCCCCAATGGAGTGACCTTGAGCTGGCCAACCTTGTGGCCATTGTGGAGCCACACTATGGCCCACTCTTTGCAGAGGTGCCACTGGACAGGGCCAGGACCCAGGTCTGGCAAGAGGTGACCAATGGCCTGGAGGCGGCCACTGGCCGCAGGAGGTTGGCTAAGCAGTGCAGGCACCGGTATGGTGACCTGCGATGGAGGAAGCCGGAGCGACTGGCACGTCTGCGGTCGCACGCCAGGAGGGGCGTGATGCCTCGTCCAGGTGGGTGATACATGTACACACCTGTATGGTCCATATGGGTAAAACTGTCTTATGTGTCTAGCACATAGGGGAGGGATGGTCTAGGGTTGGCTGTGGCAGTGTTTACAGGGTATGGGATGGATGGGTCTGGCTGGGTGGGTGGGCACACACATTGGGGCAGGAGGAATATGCTTTGGGTTTGTACTGATGTGTTTCTTTCCTTTTGTTTCCCAGAGGCATGGCAAAGCGGAGGAGGGCCATGGAGCAGCATTGGAGGGTGGTGGAAGCTGACCGTGAGTGTGTCGGGGAACAACCCCAACACTAGCGTCAACCTGATGAGGGTGAGTGCCATGACACCATGATTGCTATTGCATGCTGTGTGACAGGGTGGGGAGCAGGGCATGGCCACCATCCATGGACGCCACAGCCATGCACGCGACATGTGACAGTCAGCACTGTCCAGTGGCACTGCATGTCTGGGTGTGCATCAATGGTGGTCCATGTGTGCACTGGGCACATGGCTGTGGCACTGCCTGCCCACCACATAGCCACGTTACTGTACAGCCTTGGTTGTGCTGTGCTGGACATGGGCGGTGTGTGTGTGCAGTTGTACACATGGCTGTTGCTGCCTGGTTGGGCATGTCTTGTGCACACAGTCACTGTGGGTGGGTGCACACCATCACAGGAGCGGGGCACATAGCTGTATGCCATGCATGATGGGTGGGCTGCAGGGGGATGGACAGTCACACCCATTGACTCTGATCCCTTGTCCTAGGTGTCTGGATACTCATCAGGATAGAGCAGTCCATCTGGGAGCTTGTTCGTGTGGCAGCGGAATCCCTTGCAATACTATGGGACATCCATTGGCATGGGGTGAGGAGGAGAAGGCGTCCCCATGAACGGCCCCAGGCAGCAGTGGAGCAGGCTGGACACCACTGATATAGCTGAACCTCCCCCCTTTGACTGACCCTCACACCCCGCCTTCCCTCTCCCAATTGTTCACCCCTGCCCCTTACCCACCCCCACCTTGTTCCTGTCCCTCCACCCCATTTCTGTATATACATGTATATAGTTGTTGTTGTTTTGTTGTTGTTGTTGATGTTGTTGTTGTTATATTTTTTGAATACAGATATTTTGATATGAATACTGTGGTGGTCTCTGATTTGCAGCTGGCTGTAGGTGCTCAGTTGCAGTGATGTGCATGGCATCTGGGGTGGTTCAGTCATGGGTATGTGTGTGTGTGCGTGGGGAAGTGTCTCTGGTGTGGGAGTGGCTATCAGTCGGTGTCTGTGGTGTGTGTGTGTGTTGTTCCCTGTGCATTGCATTACTGTGTGCAGTGGTCCATGGTGCATGCTCTGTGTCCATTGTGCCTCTGTCAACCCATCCTTGGCCTGTGCAGCTGACACCCTTGCATGTCTGTGGCCTGCAAGGTCTGCTGCCTTGTCAGTGGTGGCTGTCCCTGAAGGTCATCCACTGTGACCGTCACAATGCTGGGTTGCCTCCTGTCACTGGTGAGGTGCATGTTTGCCTCGGTGACACTGTGGCCTCCACAGTTGCTGTCCCACTCCATGCTGTGGCTTATGTGTGTTGCAGGGTCTGTGCACCACTGTCTGTGACTTGTGTTCCAGGCATATGCTGGTGGCGTACAGGGCCACAGTTCATGCACAGGGTGGGTGTCACCCCTGTGCCATGGTGGACTGCAGGCTGTGTGTGTACAGTTTACATGGGCCCACACTGGGGGCTTGGTTGCCACACTACTGTGTCCCTGTGTTGGTGTCCCCGAGGGTATGGGTGTGTATTTGCCCCTGCACTGTGTTGTATCTGGTGTGATGCATACTTCCATGCACCACTGTGGGTGTCTGTGCTGGCTGCTGTGGCTCATGGTGGGTCGCGCTGTGACACGTCTACTGTGCAGGGTGCTGTATCAATGGCGGTGGTGTCAGGGGCACGCCCTTTCCCGTGTGGGGTACCTCTTGTGGCGACACATGTTCAGCCTCTCAGCTGCGCCTCGGGAGGATTGTGCATGTTGGCACTGTGTCTGCTGTTGTTGCATTGCCGTGTGCTGCCATCCACTGCTGGTTGCTCATGGTGGGTCTGGCTTGTATGGTTCTGTGGTACACGGGGTTGCAGTGTGACAGTGGGGGGGGTATGCATGGGGATTCCTGCAGTGATGGTCGCTGCTCATGGGGGTGTCTTGGGGTCACGGTGCAGGGTGTGCTGTGCACAGGGGGGGGCTGCTGTACCATGGGGTGGTCCGCCCCCCTTGTGTGGCAGTCTCAGCTTGCCGGTGGGTGTGCTGGGGCAACATGGCCCAGCTGTGCTTTGTTTGGTTGTCCCCATAGGCCGGTGGATATTCCGTCCCTCCCCCAGTTGTGCTGTGCTTGGGGTGTGGGGGTGCATTGTCAGTTCTGCAGTGTGTTTCTGTGCCCATCTGTGGCATGGGTGGTGGGCCCCTACCTCCCTGGTTGTGCAGTTCCATTGCTCTGCTGCTGGGGGGCTCCCTGCTTGTGCTGTGGCACCTCTCAGCTGCTCAGCTGGGCTGCCCTTGTTGCACTATAGCGCATCGTATCTGCTCAGCTTCCCCTTCCTAGTTGCGCTATGGCACAAGTTGTGCGATATTCAAACTTTGGCTGTTTGCGCAATTTGGCTTGCTCCATTTTTGAATATCGCGTCTATTGCGCATGGGCTCAATGGACTTGTGCTTGCTCCTGCTATTGTGCACTTTTTGGGCGCAGTTTGAATATCCAGCCCATGGAGTGAAAATACCAAGAAACGCATAGGATGTTAGGGTTTCCAACCATAACACTCTATTCTGTAGGGACTGACAGATGTCG
Organism: Neoceratodus forsteri; assembly: GCA_016271365.2. Taxonomy (NCBI): domain Eukaryota; kingdom Metazoa; phylum Chordata; order Ceratodontiformes; family Ceratodontidae; genus Neoceratodus; species Neoceratodus forsteri. Next base: position 517,593,987 of record CM028130.1, on the reverse strand, counting down.
GGTGTGACTTGGGATTGTTGACAGTAATGCTCAGCCCATTCCACCCATACCCCCACCCAGCAGCCAGTAATAGGCATCGGAAGTGTGCCTTGGACTCTTTGGCCCCAAAGTTCACCCCATTCTCCTATACTGCACCGATTCCAGTGTTTTTCCTTATGGAACGGGGTGAGTGTAAAGCCCTAACACCCCAAGGCACACCTCAACACTTGTCGGTGTCTTCAGGAAGGGGTAAGGTAAAATGGCATGAGAGTTATGGGTGACAACCCAAAGGCACACCCTGAAGCCTGTCCATCTCAGCAGGGTGGGGGTGAGGTTGGTGTTACTTCAGTACTTCACTGCCATTCCTATTCTGCATCTGTCTAACTCCTGCACTTCCAATGCTATTGCCAACAAGCAAACACTTGGTGTTGACAAATTCTTGTTAATATATGGATTTCATTTTTAATAGTACACTAAAGCATTAAAAAAAAACTCCATAATAGCATCACCCCAGCAAGTGATAATACCACAGTTCATCAGTGGTAGTACCATCGTTTAAAAGTGATAATACTATCGTTCCGACCTGAATGATAGTATTACCACCAAAAGACATCAGCACATGCTCTAGTTTTCCTCCCTACATCTTCAGAAGTGTGCCTTCCGATTGGCCACTCTTCCTGTGTGAGGCGGGCACAACAGTTTCAAAAACATGGTGGCCAGTTTCTCGCTTAGCGAGAGTTGTTATCCTCGAGAATCTTTCCCTGTTTTTTTATTTAAAAAATGGTGATATCTAGTTGATCCTGCATTCCCCATTCTCCAACAAGAAAAGGTAGGACTGCCTACCAGTTTTCCTCTGTGGTGCTGTGAGTGAATTGAGTGAGCGAGCTGGCGGGTGAGTGGCCCAAAAAGAATGAATGTGAGTATGATACAGTGTGGAGCTTGGCCAGGACTGATACAGTCCTTAAGTGGCTAAAAAAACACTAAAAAATCTGATCCATATATTAACAAAAATAAAGGATAGGTCACTGGGCATTACTGGTGACCTACCATTATCTGAGGTTCGACATAGTACCCTGAGCTTCGCCTCGAGGTTCCGCGTGTCCAGAACCTGTCAATGGCATTACTCACCAGTAATGCCCAGTGACCTATCCATTATTATCTTTTTATATTTACTTCTGTGACTACTTGCAACCAGTTTTGTTTTGTGTGCGTGTGTGAGTTTTTATTTTTTAGTAATTACTGGTTGCAGTGTTTATATTACGTGTATTGTTCTTTTTCACTGCCTATATGCTTTTTGTAACCTGTTTGTCTTTCTACCTGGAATTATATTTCCCTGGGTTGCCCCTGAAAAAGAGATATGTCTATCTCAGTGGGCCTACCCGGTGATCAAATTCAAATAACTAAATAATTAAATACATCTCTCAAAAGCAGAAAAAAAATGGCTTCTGTGATATCGACTGGTTATACGGTTATTATGGAGCTCCTCTTAAAACCTGGCAACTGGTTGTTAATGAGTAATGTCAATGCTGACTTTCCCTTTTTATGTTTGCTTGCAGGCATGTGCAAGAAACATAGTGCCATCATTCGAGTTTTCGGAGGTGTGTCACCCCCTCTTCCAATTCAGTCAGTGTGTTGGCAGGCGCGGCCCCAGTCCGCCAATGCATGCTGGAGCTGTCTATGACATCTCCAAAATGTAGTGGCATACAGTTGAAAGGGGGAATTACGCTTCAGTGAGCAGCGATCAGATTTTGTCTGCTCATGCGCAGCTCCCCCTATACACACACACACACGCACGCATACTGCATGCTGCCCTCCCCCCACGCACACACTGTAAAGCCGGCAGGGGTGCCCAATCCCCCATCGGCTGTGCTGTGCTCCCCCCCAAAGCCTTCCACATGCCATGCTGGGTGCCCACCCCAGCGTGGCATTTTATCGTATAGCTGACGGGGGTGCCCAATCCCCCGTCGGCTCCACTGTCCTCCCCCTCCGAGAGTACTGGGTGCCAGGCTGGGAGCCCACCTCAGTGTGGCAACTGATGCTATGGCTGACGGGGGTGCCCATGCCCCCATCAGCTCCACGCCCCCCCAACCAGCCATCCTTGTGCCACACTGGGAGCCCACCCCAGCGTGGCAAACGTCCCCTTGCGTCGTCATTTTGGTAAAAAAAAACCTGTAAATAAAAATGGTCCCACGCAGTCTCCCTTCCCCACAACCCGCACTCCACCCACTGCGCACCCTGCCTCCCCACACCCCCTCACCCCATACTTGCCTCTGGACTTTGGTGCGCCGATCTTCGGTGGACCGGGAACACGTCTGCACTCTTCAAAGCCGACCACGAACTGAGGAAATGCCGGTAAGCTGTATAATGGGATAGATAGGGTTTTTTCAACTTTGTTGCATATCTCAGGCATTTTTTGGAATTTTTGCACCAAATTTTCAACATGGGGTTTTTGGGACCCCTTCTCATGAATGATGTCACTGTCATGGTGTTATTCTGGCCTGAAGTGTGATTTTGCAGTCACCGCGCGAAATCACCTTTTGGGCCTGAGTAATGAAACGACACTGCCAGCGTTCATAAGGTGGGCTCTCAAGAAGTCTATTTTGAAAATTTGGTGGAAAAATTCCAAAAAATGACTGTTGTACGAGCATGTGTTGTGCAGTTCCTACGCAGGCTCGTAAGCTCGCGAATTTTCAATATTTTCACTCCAGATTTTCAAAATTGCCATTTTACCACACCTTCTTATGAGAAGTACAGCTGTCATTTTTCACATCTCACCCAAAACGTGTTTCCGCCCATGTAGCACACAATGGCGCAGTTGGTGTGTGAAATCAATGTACAGGACAAATTAAGAAAATCACAGTGACACTTGTTCATGAGCAGAGGTCTTAAAATGGCTATGTTGAAAATTTGGTGCAAAAATTCCTAAAAATGACTGTTTTTCGAGTGTGCGTTGCGCGGTTCCTACACACACTCGTAAGTTCACGAATTTTCAATATTTTCACTCCAGATTTTCAACATTGCCATTTTACCACACCTCCTTATGAGCAGTACAGCTGTCATTTTTCACATCTTGCCCAAAATGTGTTTCCGCCCATGTAGCGCGCCAGAATGGCGCCAGTCGATGTCTTGAAATCAATGTATAGGACACATTAAGAAAATCACAGTGACACTGTTCATGAGCAGAGGTCTTAAAATGGCTATGTTGAAAATTTGGTGAAAAATTCCTAAAATGACTGTTTTCTTGCGTTGCTAGCAGTTCCTATGCATGCTCGTAAGTTTGCGAATTTAATATTTTCACTCCAGATTTTCAACATTGACATTTTATTACACTTCCTTATGAACAGTACAGCTGCCATTTTTCATATGTCACCCAAAATGTGTTTTCGCACATGTAACGCACAATGGTGCTGTTGGTGTGTGAAAACAATGTTTGGGACAGATTAAGAAAATCACAGTGACACTGTTCATGATCGGAGGCACCAAAATGCCTGAGTTGACAATCTGCTGTAAAAAATCCCCAGCCTAATTATATTACGGGTGTGCATTGCACAGTTTCTATGTACGCTCGTGACTTCACCAGTTTTTTAATATTTTTACTGCAGATTTGCAACATTGCCATTTTTTACACCTCCCCATGAACAGTACAGCTGTCATTTTTTACATCCTGATCGGAATGTTTTTGCACCTGTGGTGTTAAATGCCGTAGTCGCTGTGCATAAGCAGCTTTCAGCTTACAAACTGATATTCCCCTGTTCATGAGGTGGGGTCACAAAAAAAACATATTGAAAATTTGGAGTGAAAATACCAATGAATGCCTGAGGTATTAGGGTTTCCAACCATAATGCCCAACCTGTAGAGAATGACAGGCATCAGGGGTGTGACTTGGGATTCTTGCCTGTAATGCTCATACCATTCCACACCCTGCAGCCAGTGAGAGGCATCGAGGTATGCCTTGGACTCTTCGGCCCTAAAGTTCACCCCATTCTCCTATATCGCACCCATCTCACCGTATTTCCTAATGGAATGGGATGCGCATATGGGCCAAAGACCCCGAGGAACACCGTGACACTTGTCAGTGTCTGCAGGGTGGGGTGTGGTGAAATGGCGTGGCCGTTATGCCTGACGAACCAAAGGCACACCCCAATGCCTGTCACTCTCTGCAGTTGGTGGTGGGGTTGGCTTCAGTTCATTACTTCACTGCCATTCCTATTACGCAGCTCTGTAACTTCTACACTACCACTGCCAATGCCAGCAAGCAAACATTCGGCATTGACAAATGCTTGTTATAAATACACTTTCTATGGCTAAAACTGTAAAAATACACAGAGCAGTGATTCAGTGCAGTTAAAACAGATCTCAAATATGCTTGCTGTCACCAAGTGTAGTCACGCTTTTCACTGCCCTTCCTCCTCGTGCTTGAGGTGGCTTGAACCTGTAGCCCTCAACAAATGTTATTCACAATTCAGTCTGACAGCCATTGAGTCTTCAGTTTTGTCTGTGTTTCTTTTGCTACCTTTGACATAACTGTTAAGAAATAAAAAGTAAAAGTTGAAACTAGCTCTACTTTTTAAGAGACTTGGGGCCTGATATTTAGAAAAGCACACTAGCATTGTCATTACTCTGAGCCCGTGCGAGCACTTGTATCGGTCCCTTATTTTGCCATATTCAGAGGCATTGCACTGGCATTGTATCCCATGAATATAGGGCGGACTGTGCATCACACAAACCACATGCACTGGTGCAGGACAATACAGCAACACAGCTCTAAATATAGCAGTGTGGATAGTGCTGAACACAAGGGGCCCTGTAGTGGTGCAGCCATGACTAAAGCACCAGGTACAGAGCTGCACACGGGGGGGTGGGGGGCACCGGTGACAGACACACACTACACAGCAGAATATGTATAAAAAATAAACTTTGGTAAACAAAACAGGCAGCAGGCTGTACAACAGAAACAATGGTAGTACCAACCATGGGAAATAATGAAATAACACAAAATGGGTGACCCCTAGTAAAAAGGGAGGGACAACAAAAGAGTAACTGCCTGTAGAAAAGGGGGCTCTCAAAAACAAAACAGGGCAACACCCCTAAAAAGGTTAGGGGGGATAAACACAAAAGGAACACCTGCCGATCAGCAATTGCAAGGTTTGTATCATGGTTTCTTAATCAGTGGTGGTGGTGGCAGCAGTTGTTATTGCTGCTGTCACTGTAGCGCCATCAGGAGGTCTCGTTTTCCTGCAATGTTTTCCTCCACTCCCCTCACCAGCAGCCAGAGGAAGTGGCATTGTCACTACAGCCACTCATCCCAGCCCTCTCTGTCAAAGATAACTGTCCGGTGACCTTCCACTTGATGGGCACCAATGAAAAGCAAGATACAGAACTCTGCCAGTGGAAAACACAGGACAAGGGACACAGGGGTAGCAGTACATCTGGAAGTGAAGTACAGCTAGATGATATTTGGGCTTCTGTATCACACATAGGTGGAGGGAGTCCAATAGCCATAGTAGAATGTGTGTGGTATACCAGAGAGACAGCATTGTGGACCCCACATTAGAAGACTGCACATACAATGGGTGTTCCTTATCTGACAGATAAGAACATAGTTATGCAAGCCACACTCAACACAGGCAGGCATGCAGATGTGGAACTGCAGCATAAGCAACAGTAGCACCAAGCCAGTGTGCAGTAGTCTGTGGAATGGCTGGGGGTGCAGGGAGCTGCACACACACCCTGTGTTCTTCATGTCTACTACGCAACACACAGGCCAAGACAGGTGGGCAGGGCAATGCAGCTATTAGCCACCCTTGTTGGCTGCAGGGTCAGGGCCAGCCATACTTGTGTTGCACACAGCGTAGCCATATATAGATGGCGCCAGGATGCCACACTGTGTGCAACAGCTAGAGTACCATGTGAGTTCCATGGTGTTGTATGCAGGTGGGGCACTTTATGCACTCCCTTGTTGACATGTACAAACATACAAAAAAGCCTGGAGAATAATGCCATTTGGTCTATCTTATCTGCTCATATTGCAGGATCCACAGCTTAAGCTACTGACCCTTCCCCCCCATCCTCCCATCCTCTCCATCAGCCCTTCCCCGACCCTTACTTTCCCCTGAAGTCTATCCCAGCCTGTCTTGATGCTGCTCACCATTTTCATTAAGATCACCTTTCCTATCAGTGCATTCCAACTGGCCTCCACCCTCTCTGTGAAGAAATGCCTCCTAGCCTCCCTCCTAAGCCTTCTTCCCCCAACTTAAGACTGTGTCTCCTCATGTTTTGGTTGCAACATAGCTTAATGGGATCCACATGATCCACCCTATTTATCCCCTTGACGTATCTGAAGGTCTCAATCATGTCACTTCTTTCTCACCTCTCCTCAAGGGAGTATATGTTCAGGGCCCGCTAGAGTCTTGCAGAATGACAAAATTCTGAATTTTGTGGAATTTAATCAAACTTTCATGGAATTTTCTAAATGTATTAGTTTGGTCATAGCTCCGCTGTCAATTAAGCTAGAGATCGGAACATTTGGCGTGATTACTTGTTGATAGGTGCTCTAATGGTGTGCCAAATATTTTGACATTAGGTGGCATCATCTCAAAAAGTAAAGTGCTCAAAGTCTATTGTTTTATTTTTTGTGGGAATTTTATAAACAATTTTATTTGCATGTAACTTATGCACTTTTGGAGCTAGAAATATAAAACTATGTACATATATAAATGCAGTAATAACCCTTATACGTGGAATTTATTATAACATTTTGATGAATGTGTTCAAAATTATACTAAAATAACTCAAATCAAATGTAAAATGTTTGGCTACCAATAGTACAGCCCCCTTTAAAGCATGACACTTAAAACCTGGTGCACATACCCATGTTGTACATTTCTCTAAATCCTGACACTGTGAGGAATTTGGATAAGAATGTTTAAAATTAGATGGAAATAACTGAAATTTAAATTTTGATTAAATGAGTAGCAACCACAACTCATCTCCTTTCAATCTAGGACTCTGAAATCTGGTAAACTGGCAAAAGTGGATATGATTTGGATACATACTTTGGAAACTAAACCAAAATAACAGAAATCAAAAATGTTACAAAAGTTTGGGGAAATTTTGAAATTCATTAATTTGGTCATAACTCATCCTTCTATAGAGCTAGAGATCTGATATTTGGTATGATTATTTGCCGACAGATGGTATAATGGCATGCCAAACAGCATGACATTAGGATCCATTTTGTCTCAAAAGTATAGTTGCTCAAAGGCTGTCATTTTATTTTTAGTGGTAAATTTCATGGAAAAAATTTAACTGCATATAATTCAGTCACCTTTGGAGCTGGAAATTTGAACAAGGGCATTATATAAATGTTGTAATGACCCCATACCAGAAAAAGTTATAACATTTTGATACTTTCAAAATTATACTAAACTAAAATCCCTACATTTTGACAAAATGTTTGGCTATCTATAGCACAGACCCCTTTAAAGCTTGAGTCTTAACACTTGGTACACATGACCATGTTGCATGTTTTTCTAAATTCTAAAACTAGAGGAATCTGGATAATAAATTTTAAAATTAGATGGAAAAAATGAAAATTACATTTTGATTAAATCTTTGTCCACTCATAAGTCAACTCCCTTTCAATCTAGGACTTTGAAATTTAGTACACTTAAGCAAGCTGTCCGAACCTGATTTGGTATCATTTGGATATGTACTTCAAAAACTAGTCCAAAATAAAAGAAATGTAACATTTGGCAAAATTCTGCAGAATGTTTGTGCAAATTCTGCAAAATTCCATGGAATCAGAATGGTAATTCCACAGGCATTCCACCACTGGAATTTTGTATTCCACACAGCTCTAGGCCCCGTCCCCAACCTCTCCTCATAAGTCTACCTTGCTGGCTCCTGATCATCTTAGTCGCCATCCTCCGAACAGTCTCCTGCAGGTTAATGTGCTTTTTTGAGGTGTGAGCACTAGCACTGTACTCCATACTCCAGATGTAGCCTCTCCAGTGAATTGTACGGGGCAATATAACCTTCTCACGCCTAAATTTGCCATGTGAAATATTTCATGAAATTCCACACATCCTGCAAAATATTCCAGGGGTGCGTAATGTGGAATTTCACCCGCAAAATGCGGAGTTTCACCTGCGAGTGGTGAAATTCCGCATTTCACAAGTGAAATTTTGCATTTCACCAGCAGAATTTTACATTTCGCAACCGCAAAACATTTCGTGAAATGCACAGATTTCATGAAACAGTTCATGGAACAAAATTCTGCAGTTTTGCACAACTCTGCTGCTGACCTCCTGGCTATGCAGCCCAACATTTTATTTACCCTTGCTGCTGCCCTCCTGCACTGCATGGAGTGCTTCAGGTTGCTAGTGATCGTCACTCCTAGATCCTTCTCCTCCTCCGTTGCAGATACTCAGACCCCTTCCAGGTTGTACACTGTCCTGGAATTCTTGGCTCCAATGTGCATAACACATCACTGGTGTCAGATGCAGACCCACCTGGTGGTGCACTACCCACCCTGAAGATGTCATCATCACCCTAGATACAAGGATGCCAATCCTATAGAGCCAGTGCAGGACATTGTCCATGCAGAAACCCAGTCATGTTCAAATGTATGCATGGTACACCACCTCTGTACAGTGGAGTAATCATACTCTAGCCATCACTGTGTTTGACACCACTGACTCTCCATAACAGTGTTGATCACATATGGTAAGCTACATGCACCACCCACCAATGTCCCCTTCTTATGCTGACCCAGTGTCACATATGCCAGGCTCCACTGAGCAGTAAAGGCATGACACACAGTGCATATGGCACTAGAGATGGCACTGCTGCAAGTGGACTGCATTGGGTGCTACACAATGCACTCAGCAGGACACGGTGGTGTATTGGTACTACAGTGGCCCATGCCTACATACTGAAGAGAGAGAGAGAGACACATACATGGGCCAAAGCATGTGGTAGAATGGACCCATTGAATGCTGATGGGTTCACATCTCGAGCCAGAGTGATACTAGCACCAGGTCAGTGACATAGGGAACACGCCACTGCATGGTGTAAGGCATGCCATGGCACAACAGACAGACACAGGACACCATGCCAGCTGCAAATAAGTGCACAGCTGTAGGCTGCACAGACCATGACACACCACAGTATCACTGGTGTGGCAATGCTCTAAATGCAGGGTGTGTCCCCACCCACAACTGCATAAGTGAAGCCCTCACACGCATGCGTCCTGCATGGTGGGCCACCCACAGACATCCATCTGTGACCCTGGAGGCATGCAGCACAATGTAGACATAGATGGTGGAAGAGTCTAAACAGTGATAGGACCAAGCATGTCAGGGGTAAAAGCCCCTCCTTGCTGAGCGAGTTTACCCACACCCTTACTGTTTCCTCAATCAGAGTTGTAATATGTGGAATAACTCTCCCTCACCAACTGATAGCACCTCCCTGTACCTTGCTGCTGCCCTCAAAAGGCCAGGCCCTTCATTTACAGTATGAGAGTCTGACCACTGTGCCCTACTTCAGGCTATGACCCCAGCCCACCCCACCCACACTACTCAGACCTTCACATTCCAAAATTCTGATGATACCCTGCAAGCCACAGAGAGGGTGATTAATATGTAACACTGTTTACAGCACATGATGCATTTGAAAGGCACAGTTCTCCATAGTAATACATTCCATGATTGTAACACTGATAGGGCCAGGCCCTACCACTTATGAAAGTGGTAGGGCCATGGCCATAGTGGCCCCACCTGTTCCGGCACCAATGAGTGCAGACATGTAACCCTGTGAGCAACACACAAAGCAGGGTACTTAAGTGGATGCTTCTCACTTGACCCACTCTACTGGGCCCCATCATGGCCTGGTGAGTCTCCTGGCTGGTCCTGCCTGTGAGTCTACTGTTCCCAGGCCCTGGCCAGGGCATTCTGTCTGCCGAGGTCTGTAGAGAAGGGAAAGGAAGATATTTTTCCAGTATCTTGCAGTGGAATACAGTGCACAGTTCCCTACACAGTATACACACCCATATGCCTACATTGTGCACCAGCCACCATAAGGGCATGATACGGTTAGACAGGTCTGAGCAGGTCCAGAACGTACCTGTATGACAAGCTGTGACACCACAGACATGCGTACCATAGCCAGGCACAGTGGATATGATACATTCCCCTGTGGTAGGTATGGCTTTGCATGGTGTTTGCTGGCCCTTGTAGTGCCCACATCCTGCCATCCCTCCAGCCCCTGTACAACAGACCCATACATGATGGCTACAGCTCCTGTTCATGGCATAGTATGCATTTGTATGCATGGTGCACCAGGTCACATACAACATGGGAAGAAAATGCATACCTGTACAATGGCTGGGGAGACAGGATTCTGTAGGTGTTGCCCCACATGGTGGCTGGTACATGCCAGGCAACCCTATGCAGTACAGCAGTACACCATGCTGTACCTGGCATATACATACCAGTGCCCATGCGGTATAACATGGATAGTGCACACAACACAGACGATGGCCAAAATCCATGTCCTAATAGATACATTTACCAGCACAGCAACATGTAGAACACATGTGACAGCCTCCCAGATCATATCTTGGCAAAGAGCATGTACATATCCAGGTCACTGTACCCTGTAAACAAACCATTAATAACATTCTATGATACTGTAAATGGTCCTGTTATGCACCCTCGCATAGCTGCCATGTCACTGTGGTAGCCCACAACTATTCTACCCTGGCAGATGCACACTTCAGGAAAGGCCATGACACACAACACACATAGAGTCATCCGTACTCACCTGGCCTTGGCACAGTGCAACTATCCACCATTGCTTTGGCACAGTGCTACCATCATCTATCACCATCAGCTGCTGCAGGCATCGCACCTCCCTCCTCTGGAGGTCATTGTAATGATGATTGTAGTGTGGGTGACCCCTTTGCTTCACTGCCCAACAGATGCCCACACCTTGCACTGTGGCTCTCTGACCCCACCCCCTCACTCATCAGCTAATCCTCTCTGTCCACTGCCAGGTCAACCAAACTTGCTAGCTCAGTGTTGGATCATCACTGGTCCTTTTGAAGCATGGCCCTGCTGTGTCTGCCATCCATAGTTTGTCCCTCAGTCAAGGCCTATAACTCCCAACACACTCTTTCCAGGTTCTGGGTTGTCTGGGTGTGTCCTGTCATTTTGTGCAGCAAGTTTCCATGGTAGCCCTGTGCTAATGTCACATTGTGCAGTGCAATGCAGACTTCTGGGGGGTTGTACCAGGAGCATGCACCAGGCATAGGGTTGCACGTGTGCAGGGTATACTTGTCTAGAGTGCATGTGGGCAACACAGCGCAGGGCTAAGCACCGTACTTGAGCAATGGCAAGGCGTGCAAGGCCGCACTGTGTGATGATATCATCTGTGGCATGTGACATCATTTCTGCCCTGTGGCGAGCCATTGCAAAAGTGCTGGCGACACACAATAGCGCATGCTAACATGCCCATATTAGCACAGAGGACAAAACTGCTATATTCAGTCAATGTACACAAATGAGTCACTTTCATAATCCATGGGCAAACACACACATGTGTATGTCATTACTGGCAGATATGTATACATTAGCATGCCTAATTGCGCATGAAGCATGTAAAACGTGCATAGTGCACCACCTAGATTCCACAGCATAACTGCAGGTGGATAGAGGTAGGTGTCCTGTGGAATATGGCCTAGAAAGGGACATGAGTGAGCATTGAACTGTGTGTATGCTGTATGCAGTGGTACACTGGACATGTTGAGGTGGTTGACCTCTCACATATCAGGGGTCCCATATCTACAGGAACTCCTGTATTTTACTGGAAATTTAGCTATTTACATGGAAATTGTTCCCATTTATTTATATTGGTTAGGGGACTACAGAGCAATTTAGCTTCCATAGGAAATCATGTAATCTACAGGGATCTACAGGAATATTGCCTTTGCATTACAGGGACACATGACAAATTATAATCAGGCAGCACTGATGTCTACATCTAGTGCTGCTGGTGGTGTTGTCATGTTAAGTGCAGGCTTAATCCTATAGTAGCCAATGGGGAATAATGACAGTAGATGCAACATCCACATAGTGGCCCTGGGTTCCTTTCAGCCCCTGCCCATGTCCATCCTTGTTTGTCTGTGACCTTGATAATGATCATGTCTGCACAAGGGCTGGCCTGTGATGGGCAGGCTGCTGGCTGTGTAGCGACATGCATTGATGGGATACCTACATGTCCTTGATGAGGGGGGAAGGCCTTCCCCAATATACTGTTCAGCTGTGTGCCACTGTGTGCAATCGCTGGTCACCTGTATTCCACTCGCCTGTCCAGCAGGTACCATGGCGGACAAGGATGAACTATAGGCCCACCTCTTCTTAGAGGAGTAGTTGCAGGCACTGCCACAGGCCTACATAGCCAGGGAGGAGGTCTTGTTCCAGAGGCAGGCCTCAAATGCCAAGGTACAGCATGCCTGGGTGAAGATCACAGATGTGGCCAATGCTGTCGGTGGCTGAAACAGGCCCATAAATGCTGTAGAGAAGTGCTTTAGGGACATGAGGAGGCAAACAAAGATGGTCCTGAAACAATGCAGGGAGATGCATGCAACAGGTGGGGGCCCACAGGCATCAGCAGCCGCAGGTACCCTGGATCCAGTAGAGGATGCAACAGCCTCCACCCAATGGCCTATGTAGATGACGAGAGTGCTGGGTGGCTACTATGAGAGCCAAGTAGGACTGGCCCAGCCATGTGAGTGGCCAATGGTACAATGTCCCATCGGCTATGAGTGTCTATGTGCCTACATGGGTATGGGTGCATGCATATGTCAGTGATGTGTAACACATTGGGTGTAGGATGCACTAAGGTTTCCATATCTCCCAGCCAGTAGCCATTTGTGTAGTACTCCATGACTCTGCCCCATGTGTTGATGCCTGTGTGCTTACTGGTTCTGGGATGTGTGCTCCCTGGGGATGGGGTCAGTGCACACTGGTGCTAGGATATGTGCTCACTGGCACTGGGATGTGTGTTCCCTTGTGCTGGGGTATGTGCTTACTGGTGCTGAGTGTGTGCTCACAGGTGTTTGGGGTGTGGGCTCATCAGTGCTGGGATGTGGGATGTGTGTTCACCGGTTCTGGGTTGTGTGTGCACAAGTGCTGTGGTGTATGTTCACTGGTGCTGTGTTATGTACTCCTTGGTGCTAGGGTGTGTTTCACTGGTGCTGGGGTGTTTGCTTCCTGGTGACAGGGCATGTTCCCACCAGTGTAGGGGTGTGTGTGGTGTACAGACACGGGGGGGGTATAGGCAGTGCACCACACACACACAGCATGGGACTGCATATATGTATGCCCCATTTGCTACCCCCCGCCTGACTGGCCTGTATTTCCGTACCCCCCCCGAACCTCCCCCACCTGGCTGACATGTATGTATTCTGACACCCCTTTAGGACCCACTCCCCTGCTAAAATGGACTGTATATGTGTGTGTACCCTATTTGCACCCCTACCAGATTGTGCTGAATTTCTGTTACCTCCCTTTTGATAACCCTCACCTGGCTTGATGCTCTTTATATACTGATATTGGTATGTGATAATACATTAACGACACACATTACAGTATCCTGTGTGGTCGGTACTCACCCTTTGTGTCTGAAGATGTCTGTTATGAGGCAGGGTCTCTAATCCTGTGTCCTCCTAGCCATCCTGGGGTCAAGTCTGTCGAGCTGCTCCTGTATCCCCTGGTCAAATGTGTTGTCGCTCATTTTTTCCACACAGACTCGGTGTGTAAGATGCCTAGCTACACCCCACAAGTTTTGCTCTACGGGTGTAAGTGGCATCACACCACTCGGGTGTGAGAAAAAAAACTAGTAATACACATCTGCGCATACATTATTCTATATTTATCATCTATGCCTCTATAAAGTATTTCAGCTGAGGTGGGAGTACAAACAAGTAGGCGTGGGTAGCAAAAGTCTTTTCATCTAAAGGCTTTTGTTTTGTGGTGACAGAGTTGCTTCCATAAAAAAGACATGTTTTGAATGTAAACAGTGGCCAAGGTAAGGCAAGATGTTGTCAGCTGGGCAGATAGCAGTAATAACAAAAGCATCAAGCTCTAAATAACAAAATACAGTTTGGATCAGTCTTAGAAAAAAGTGGTCCCCAGAGATCAAAAGTGGAGACAGGGGGCTTGATTTTCAAAGAGCCCTTAGATCACTGCAGGTGTGATGATCTAGTGCTGTGGCAATCTTGGGGTGCATCAGGGACCCGTGCCATATTTTTATAATATGATGGTCCCTTCCAGTGATGAGCCTGCAGTGGTAGAAGGGATAGCTTTGGTGCTCTATCTCTTAACCCCAAAAGAAAGTCGACCCACTGTCGTTTGAAGACCTTAGAAAACTCAATTAATGGATGTAGAAATGAAACCGCCAGTGCGACATATGCCGCCACCTACCCCAGACAGGGCTGCTAGCTCTAAACATTCCAAACAGGTCTCGACCAAGAGCTCATTGCCTGCTTCAAACACTTATCTTCTAACTGAAGACACATTCCTTGAGGAAATATCAGATTTAAAAAAAAATGCCATAAAAATGTTAGTCGGCGATTCCAAATCAGTTCAGACAGCTATTGAAAAGATCAACATGTGGCTTACTGATTCAAAAGCCAGAATATCTTCGATCAAGGATTTTCCTTCAATGCGGCATAAATTAGTTAAATTTGAAGCAAAACTCCAAGACTTAGAAGGCAGGTCCCACTTAAACAATATTGTCGTGTACAGGCTTCTGGAAAATTCTGAGGACTCCAATCTGATTCATTTTACACAAGTATTGTGTGAAAATCTGGCTGGCAAATCTCCAAATGGGGCTCATTATGTGATTGAAAGATCTCATACAGCCGTTAGACCACCACTTGCTAAAGGAGATCCCCATGTCCGTACTTCATTCATTTCTTAAACTACTTGGACAGTCTACATGTGCTAAACAAAGCTAAAGAAACAAAAGATCTAAACTGGAATGGGAAAAGAATCCACTTGTCTTAAGATTTACTGTAAGACATTAGGCAATGACAAAGACGTTTTTTGCAGACTGTTAGTAAATTAATCACTGCTGGGATTAAATTCCGAATGCTGTATCCTTCCATGCTGAGTATTTCTAAAGATGGTAAATCGTATGCTTTTGAAACTCCGGAACATGCTGTTACACACCTTTCAAAATTGTTCCTGGATCTCTGTGAATCAGGATGATTGTGCTGTAATACTTCCAGGATTTTGTATTGAAGTACACCCAGAACAATCATTGTCATGTTACTGAAGAATATTCCCAAAGTTGTGTTAAGAAAAATTGATACGATAGCTTCAGGTGCACTCAGAAGAACCTTCAGTGCTAGAAAAGAGAATTGCCAGTTCCAGAATCCAAGAACCAAGGTGATTCTGCACTCAAACAAAAACAAGGGAAACCCTTCCACGTTGGATAATCCACCATTTTATTGCAGCAAGGTGCACTAGTTGGTAACCTTCTTCCCCAGTGCTTCAGCCAAACACTAGGCCTTCCTCATGGGGTGGGTCTAAGGTGACACACACACACAACACCCATATTTCAGGTATTCCATTTAAAGATACATACACCATTAGTGTGAATATTTCCAACTTATGTGACTACTTCAAGAAAAAAAGTATAAAAGTTTCTCATACAAAAAATCCATGGGCCCGATTCCAATAGGCATGGCTCAACTCATGGGCCTATGTGAGTTGCGCCATGTGCGCTACACTGGGGATCTTTCACCATATTCCAGGACAAGCAGGGTCCCCGGCACTTACACCCATGACTTGCGGCAGCTGCAGGCTAGTGCCAAAAGAATGGCGCACCGGGCCTGGGTGCCACAAGTCACGGCACGCATACTACTGACCCCTCGGAGGCCCCCACCTCAGAACACCACCGCATGCACCAGGGGGCATTGAGGGTACTGGCCAGGTGGCACTGGCATTTTGGGAGCCCTTTCTGAAACAGACCCTGGGGGTCCCTGCCAGTCAGGGTTCTGGGGGGGCATGTGTGTGTGTTGGGAGGCATGGGGAGTCTGGCAATGTGTGTGCCATGAAGCTGCAGAATGGGCATTCATTGATTGGCATGGATGGATGCCCCTTAGACCATCTCCCTGATGGTCTAACACCGCTGTGCCATTGCGGCTTCTAGAATTGCGTTTGGTTGGAGGAATGGTCAAATGTATGGCAGCTTAGATTAAATGCAAAGAACTGCAAAGTAATGCACCTGGGAAACAAAAACCCAGGGGAAGAGTACACAATGGGGAGTGAGATACTGACAACAACAAAAGGGGATTTTGATTGGTGGAGATTGGAATATCCCCTTAGATCCACTTTTAGACAGATCAAACTCATTTAACTGTGCACTCCATTCTGATATAGAAGCATTACATGAATTTGTAAACATTTATAATTTATTAGATCCTTGGAGAACCCACTATCTGAACACAAAAAAAATTTCATTTTATTCACCATTTCACAAATCCTATTCACATATTGATTTATTTTTAATATTAAACCATTGATGAAAGATGTCCAGAGTTCACAGATTTTAGGAAGATCCATCTCTGATCACTCATTAATTGATTTACATATCTCTCTATCTGTATTATATCCTAGACATTCTATATGGAGGTTGAATAAAACCTTACTTAGGCAAAATTACATTATTAACTACATTAACCTTTCTATTGGTAATTTCTGGAAGGAAAACTTTGCCTTTATAGACAGACTAGATATTATCTGTTCAGCTTTAAAGAGTTATATCATGGGAGATTTTATTAGATTTGCTTCAATGCAGAAGAAACAAAATTCAGAAAAGGTAGAGTCTCTTTCAAAGAGAATAGAAATACTGGAAAGTACAGACCATTCTTTATTGACTAAGTCAGAAATTAAACAATTACAACAATGTAAGAATTACCTTTTTCTGCTTACCAAGGAGAGGGTAGAATTTAATATTTTAAAAATGAAAGCCAGATACATTGAGCTGGGGGGCAAGCCCAGTAAACTTTTAGCAAACAAACTCAAACACCAAGAAAAATCTGAACTTATTGAATGAATAATTTCCAAGGATTCGTGTGAAGTTAAAACTGACCCCAAAGACATTGTAATAGAGTTCCATACATATTATACATTATTATATGGCCAAGAAAAATCTAAACTTATTGAATGAATAATTTCCAAGGATTCAGGTGAAGTTAAAACTGACCCCAAAGGCATTTTAATAGAGTTCCATAAATATTATACATTATTATATGGCCAGATGAATAATCCTCCTGCAGCTGAAGAGATAGTTAAGTAATTTAGTTTGTCCAAAAATCAGTCAAAGCAGAATAATGATCTTATTAACCAAATACAGCAACAGGCGATAGAGGATGTCATTGATAAATAAACCAGGCCCTGATAGCTTCATGGCACATTTATATAACTTTCAAAAAATCTTTTACTCCCTTGCTTCAATACATTCATA
This sequence comes from Neoceratodus forsteri, assembly GCA_016271365.2. Classification (NCBI taxonomy): domain Eukaryota; kingdom Metazoa; phylum Chordata; order Ceratodontiformes; family Ceratodontidae; genus Neoceratodus; species Neoceratodus forsteri. The sequence continues at coordinate 517,576,470 of CM028130.1, read as the reverse complement.
ATGTTATTCTTGAAAATGGTGTCAAACACAACTCAATTCTTGAAGCATTGATCATTTTAATACCTAAACCTAACAAACCAAATAATAGGGAAGGTAGCTGTAGACCCATTTCTTTGATCAATTACGACATAAAAATCCTTTCTTCCATTTTGGCACAAAGGATTAAAACAATTTGGCATCCTGTTATCACCAGAGAACAAGTAGGGTTTATTTCTGAATGACAAACTTCTGATCATATTAGGAAAACTGTCCATATTTTTTCTGCATCTGGTGACTCCAATACCCCATGGCCTTGATGTTGCTAGAAGCAGAAAAAGCACTTGACAGAGTTCATCACAAATTTTTATTTCTCACTCTCTAGTTTCAGATTTCCATGTAAATTTATATCTTGGTTAAGAATCCTTTATTCTTCCCCCTGAGCTAGATTAAGTTGTAATCTCTTAATTTCAGATATAATTAATCTATACTGTGGAACTAGGCAGGGTTGTCCTTTATGTCCCCTTTTATTTAATTTATACTTAGAGACCATGCTTTTTTATGTTGTCTTGCACATGCTCAAGCAACATGTGGTGGTAGTAGAGAAATGCAGAGGTGTGTCAGTTTTGGCGAATGGAGGGCATGCTTTAGAAGGTGCATCCCTTATTCACCAATTAACGAGCATGCTAGCAGTGACACAAGTATTTTCAGTGCCACCAACTTGAAATATTTTGACCGCTGCAATCAGAGCCAAGTCATGCAGCAGCACAGATGACACGCCTCTGCTAGCTGCCTTGCCTGATGTAACAGAGCAAAAAGCTGAGCTGCTGCCTCTTGCAAACATTAGTTTAGTATTTGCAACTATCCCATTTTTCACCGCTTCTGTCTCTTATGGTAAATCTTTTTATTTTAGTATTTGTAGCCATCCGATTTGTCCAGCTTGTGTTGCAATACATATCTGATTACTTGCTTAGCTTCCTCGCTAACCAGTACCTCAGTGCTTCCCGACTTCAAGCACTGAAGACTCTCCAACCCCGCGCCAACATTATCTGTTTGAAGTACCATCTACTGCCGCCGCTGCTTAGTAATTCAGTTTAGAAAATGGGTAGTGTGTAATCTCAGCCTTGTTGCCAAAAACGCCAATTAGCCAGTCAGGCATGAGACAACAGAGACCGGGAAATAATAGGACCCAGTCTCAGTTGTCTCATTTCATTCAAGTAGTACTGTGCCATTATAATGTAGTAAAAAGCAAAAAAAGGCGAGCAAGCCCCCCCCCCCCATTTCAAATGGAATTTGTCACAACTTCAGGGCGAGACCCTTGTCACAGTTTAAAGTACTGTAGGAGTTTGACAATGTAATAAGTATTTTTTATCTGTCGATCCTGCCTGTTGTGTTTACCTTGCGTGAGGCAAATGTTGTGGTTGTGGATCGAGGTAACACAGCCCCACATTACAAGTGCTGGAACGTCTCTGTTAATGTTTTTAAAAAGTTGCTTTTTTATTCTTATTTATTTTTTACTCACATTTTTTTGAGCCACAGAAAAGAAAGCAGCTTGGAGTCAAGCTGTATTTTAATTTTCTTACTGTCGGGACTCGGGATTTCTGAATGTCTGAAGGAGAACCAGTACAGTTGGTGATTAATAGGGAGCAGGTGAGTTTGTGGCCATGGACGGAATGAGGGCAATGCAAATCTAACCAGCAGGCGTGCAGTAAAATGTAAGGAATGAAGTCCAGAGTGATACCATTTGACTCTCCAGCCCGACTGCAGCCCAACTGCTGCCAGGTAACACTACACCAACAATGGCACATTTTGGCAGACTGACTGTTCTTCGCTTGCTCGACTGCAGCCCGGTAACACTTCTTCCCCAATATGGCACGCTCCCCAACAGTTATCCTCTTACTGGCTGCTTATTTTACAGATTTGATGATTTACTGTCAGCCTGCTACTTGCACTGATTGCTTCAGTTACTGCACTTAACGATGCTGTAGTATGCAGAAGGGGAGAACCATTACTGCACTTATCCATAGTCTGGTTAGCAGATCACAAAGTTCAGACTCAAGTGGGTGAGAGAGGTCAGACAGACTGTAATACTGTAAAAAGAAAGCTACACTACTTAAGTGTCAATGTAAAATAAATGTGTGTGTGTGTGTGTGGGGGACTTAACGTAACCAAACTGCTGTTTAATACAGCACATTACCGTGCTACTCCTAGCTTATACAAACAAACAAACAAAAAACACACACATATACATTATTCTAATGCAGGAGGAGGAACTATTTTATTCCAAAACTTACTTTAAACTAATTTATTATCAATACTTTTTATAAAACTTACAGTGACCATTTTCTAAGTGCAATAATACCCACCAGGGTGGTCCTTATTGTGCTATATTGGACCTCACAGGGGCTATAAGGCCCTCCACCTGTGGCACCAGGCCTCATTATGCCCCTGAGCAGTCTGGCATAGCACAATACCACCCACCTTGTTGGGTATTATTGCTTAGATCAGCCTGCACGTGGACATGCTTCTGTGTCTTCTGCGTCTGACGTCATCGTCACTCATGACGTCACCTGTTTTGGCTTGATTTGGCTTCGCTTAGCTACAACTGTGCTTCAAACTATTATTGCCTTTCTGACAGCTGACTCTTGTAGCAGATAGTGCTGAGCCAGGTGCCCTGCTGCAGGCAACAACAATGAGGTAAGTTTCTTTGCTACTTGCCACAGAGTAAGTAAACTACTGGCTTTTCGTTGTTTTCTTAAACAGGGAAAGACACAGGAAGAAATTTAGTAATGGCATTACAAAGAATAATCATGCAGATCAAAACAGAGCAAGGAAACAACTACAGTATTATAAAGAACACTACCCAGAAAGGCATTTTTGCCATATTAAAGGTTCCAAGATTATACAGGCTAGAAAAATTGAAGCACCTCTAGAACTACAAGCTCATTACTGGGTTGCTCTTGAAAATGGACCCTTGGCTTAGTCCATTTTACCCAGTTAAATTAAATCTATCAATCTCTCTTTCTCTCTGTCTCTGTCTGTCTGTCTATCTATCTATCTATCTATCTATCTATCTATCTATCTATCTCTCTATCTATTTAACTACCTATCTGGGGTGCCCACCTTCAGTACCACATCTTACTTCCACCCTTCCTTGCTGGCTGCCTGCCCGCTTCCCATCCCATACAGGTAATAAGGCTGCACCCCCATAAAGGCTGATTTCCCCTTTGAGAAATGCAAGGTGGGCAAGCCCTCTCTTTGATGTACACCAGGAATGCAAAACTAATAGAATCAATCCATTTCAATTCTGACTGTTTTCCAGTTCCAGATTGATTCTATTTTAACATCTCCCATTCATTTTGGTTCTATGAGATAAGGGTGACTTTTAAACGCCAACCACCCTTATCACAACCCCACATCACCAAAATTCAATTTCAGTGATATGGGATCCTGGTTATACAAAATGTGGTGCAAAAACCTTTTTTGTTTTGTTTTATGTGGGGCACTGTGACCCCCACATGCCTCCCCCGCACCCGCCTAAATTAAGATTCTGAACCTCGGGGGGGGGGCATGTCATGGGGGGTGCTTACCTGGGGACAAAAAAATTAATTTTACTGCCTCAGGCCGGGTGCAATAAAACTACCAGCACTGTCCCTAACCTGCATCTCCACACCCCAAGCTGGCACCTAACCCACCACACCACGACGGCCCAGCTCACTGAACCCGGTGGCACCACCCCTCACATACCCTCCCTCCCTTGGTGGCTTCACCCCCCCCACGCATGCACATACACGCGACACCCTTTTCACCTTTTCACCACCTCCCCATCCATTCACGGACCCCACACCTCTGCCATCGGGGCACTGGCTGAAAGAGGGTCGCCATTTCAGCAGGCGCCCACTTACTAACACCCCATATCACAGGATACCATTCATTTCTATGCAGGGCTCGTGGTGGTGTCACTTGAAGTTGCATCACTCCATCTACATAAGGCCATTGTTTGTGGTAGATTACAGGTTATCTCGTTTTATGCAATATTGAGTGGTGCTTGCTTGTTAGTTACCAATTACAGTGACACTCACTGCAACCCATGACATGTAGAGTAGCATCACTCCCTACCCTGCTGTCCTCATCAAAAACATGACTTTGTAATCACTGGTGTCACCCTGGCAAGACACAGCCTGGCCCCCGATGCCACGGCTGGGATCCGCTCTGGTTATCTGATCATCAGTCCAAATGTCAGAGTGCTGGGCCTCCATGGGAGCCAAGTCATAGAAAAGTTAAAGGGAATATTAAAATAAAAATCAGGACTTACTGTAAACCTTGAGCTGTATAGTAACATTTGTCAGTGCCCCAGTACCCGCATCATGAAGTGTCACTCTGTAATCGCCAGTGTCATTGTGCCCAATGTTATCCAGCTGTAACATCCCATTTGGGGGGAACAGCTCGGCTCTGCCCTGGTAAACTGGGTCATATGCTGTGACAGACCTTGAGGTGAACGTGACAATTTGCTGCCCATTTCCCTCAAAGTACCAGGTCAGGCTGTAAAATAGAATCATCTGGGTGTGGGAAGCCTACCAGGGCCAAAAACAATTTCATATGCGCATAGTACTCATCCACCATCTCTTATAAGTAGCATTCCCTACAGTTAGTTTTTGTGTTTTTGCACAAACTGTTCATTAGTCAAGGAACAGTCTAAGGAGCTACATTAGAGACTGCTAATGAGGGGTTATTCAAAAGAGATGGTGCATATAGCATTTTAAAAGGCAGCAGCAAATGTAGATAGTCCCTATTCCCTAAACAACAAAGAATGTAAAACAACCAAACATACTGGTATTTGAATATAATTCCATGAAACCCCAAGTAAGAAGGTTTTATAAAATGGGACTGGCATATCCTAAAACATTGTACTGTTTCTGGAATATTTGATGATCCACCATGTGTGCTGTTTAAGAGATGATGCAGTTGTAAGGACTCCTTAGTCCACAGCCATCTTTTAATAAAAATAATTAAGCAATAAGGCACGACAGGGTGTGTGTTATTGTGTAATAACATCACTCCTGGGGTGGGTGAAGCACGAGGCAAAAGCCGGAGTGCTTTCACCCCAGGAGTGATATTATTTACAATAACACACCCTGGAGTGCCTTATTCATTATACAATGACTCGGTTGTTAATTATAAAGAAAAAAAAAAACATTTTTATGCATTTTTATTTAATTTTTTCTGGGTGGAGGAGTATGTTTTCTGCCACTAGATGGAGCTCTTACTTGAAGCAGTGTGCTTTGCCCAGTACGACACTGCTCACACTTCTATTTGCTTATGGTATTTTGACCCCCACTCCCCATTCTTCCTCCAGTGAAAATGGGATGCAGCTGACGTTTGTTTGAGTTTTTATTTTTATGGTTTAATTAGCTCGTTTTTCTGGGTCGATGTCCAAATTTCATAATCGTGCTGATGGAACTGAGGTGTCACGGCTTCATTTACTTTTCAGCGGTGAGTAAAGCAGAAGCAGGAGAAGCCGGCAGATTGCATGTTTTTTATAGCAGAAGCTGTAATTTAGGTTTTCCCAGTACATTATGTGGCTTTTCTCATTTATACCGGGAGAACACCGCAGGACAGTGGCAAATGTGCAGCAGCGAGTTAAGAGAGGCGGGGAGTGAAGAATCCATTGAGCGCGCGACTGAGAAGCTGCTTAGTCTGTCAGCATATTACAGGAAAATACTTGGTGCGCTTTATTTGAAAGCACTTTCTGTTTAGTATTGTTGCAGGCAGTATTTGTTGTGGCTGGCATTTGTGGGGTGGTAACTTTGTTTGGGGTGGGTTGAAGTTGTTTAGCGTGACGGTCCATAGCGCCGGTAACTTGTGAAGAGGAGGTATGATTTTTGAATTTGATATGTGGTCATGTGTGTGCCTGGCCTTCATACAGTGATGTTATTGTATAATATCATCACTGTCCCAGGCACCCGCTGACCAATCAGAGGGCAGGAAATTCCCTTGTCATAGTATAATCTCTATTTTTAAACTGCTTGCCACAACAGCTGAAAGGGTTTTTATGTCTGTGGATGGTGCTTTGCTTGTAGGCATGGAAAAATGACTAAAGTGTTTAAACATCATGGGGGGATCAAAAAAACTTGCAATAAAATAGTCCATCACATGTTGCATTGATTTCGTTGTGTATCCAACTGCATGCCTCTATACCAAGTTCTGTATTGACAGGACTGTCATCTGCTTACTCAAAGTGCATCCAGGGAACAAACAGTAGTGCCTGGCCAATATGAGACAGATGTAATAACATTTAGCTTTTGGTATCTGGCACTTACTATAGACAATTAGTTACTTGAATGAGAGAACTAATAAATGTAATAAAGCCAGACAGATACCTAAAGTTCAAAATGCACTCCTCTTTATTTCTGTAAAATGCGTGATAGTGCTGAGAGTCCATTCAGGCATGTCAGTGATATAGCAGCAATACAGGCAGATGTAAACAACAGAGTTGGAATAAACAGTACACAATCAAAAACATGATTCAGGTAACAAAGGAACTCCTTCGTGCAGTGATGACTGCCCCCCATTTTGCACAAAGAAAAAGGAGCACATTATGAAGTTCTAGTATCTGTTTTTATTACTTTTATTGGTTCTTTCATTCAAGTGGCCAATTTTTTATAGTAGGTGCCAGATACTAAAAGCTACATGTTATTGTCCATTGCTTAAAGTATACATCCAAGAGCATAACTGTGACATTACTAACGTTTACTGCATCTCTAGCAGAGGAGAAATTGGGATGTCTTTGTGGAGATCTGGGAACCATTCTACAAAGCTATAGTTCAACCTAACATTTATTCTTGGCTCTTAGATTCCAGGTCTATACAATTATTTAATTAATGTTATTGGTTTATTTTTTGTGCCTTGTCTTAGTGAATACACTGTCCCCAAACTGGGTGCATGATGATGGACTCTCACTTGTTTACTTACCCACTCTTGGGTTGGGAATCATTGTACAAAACATGTAGTACTCTGAATCCCAAATAACAACAAAACAGATATAAAGAAACAAAAAAAAGAAATCTTGTCTGGATTCTGCCTTGGGTGCACACTTTGAAATGCACCACAATGAGGACCTAAGTGGCCATAATTTTCGTGGCATAGAACCTGCCCCCCTCCCCAAGTAGAGAAGATAAAGTGGCCCACCCTCTTACAGAAAGACATTCACTGGATATTTGACCTGCATATGAAAAGAAACAATCAGTTTAAACTATATTCTGGATTTAACAGGGTTCCTGTGAATAAAATAACCAAGTAACTTGGGGGGTCAAACATCTTGATTGATTTGCTGTTTTGTAATGCTTATCTTTTCTTTCCTGTGTATAAATATACAGGGCTGGATTCACAAAGGTCAGCCACAAGCTGTGACAATGGCAGCTTGCGCCGACCATCCCTGCGACCTGGACCCTGCACTCGATTCAGTATTGGAGCGGGTCCAGGGGTCTGCGCCCTGCGACTTGTGGCAAGGGTCACACAGCTGGTGCAACAACCCCAAATGCTGCAAGCCACGGGAAAGGCGGGAGATAGATGCGCCCTAATCCTTGCATGCCCCCACCCACCCAACAGTTGCAGCCCTCCATGTCTCCCTACCCATACCCCACTGGTGACTGGCACAGCCCACCACTCACCAACATAGCCAGGCACCGAAGGAGCATTGCATAGAGCGTCTACAGTAAGATAAGTGATCGGAGAATGACAGCAGCTGTCATTCTCTGAGCACGTATATCAACTGTATATGCTGTATGCAATGCCCTTGGTTGCTGGCCATGGTGGTGAGTGGTGGGTTGTGCCAGTCACCAGCAGGGTATGGGTGGGGGGCATGGTGAGCTGCAACTATTGGGGGTTAACTACTGGAGCACCAGGGATCTTTGAGACATTGCGGGGACACTCAAGTACTGTTCCAAAGGACAGCATTTTGGGTTCGGGGTGCAGGGAATGGCATTGGAGCTGGGGTGAGGGGGTGTTACAATAGCCCATGAGGGCTTTTACAGGTGCGCTATTGCGGTCGGGAGGACATTGCCCACATTGGTGGGCATGTACAGTGCTAGTGGTGGCACCTTGGGCATATGGGGGCAGTACCATGTGGGACTGAGGGTACATACATTGGGGGCCATAGACCCATGAGGGCTATCCATTGTGCAGCACTGGCTGCACATTGGCAACCTCGGTGAATGGCAAAGATCACTTATGCCACCTTTTAGCAGGCATAAGTGTTCTTTGATGGATGTTCACTGGGGATTCTTTCTGAATCTCGATTTGAGGACTTAGCAGCAACACTCTCTGAATAGGGTGTAAATGCTGCCATAAACCCCCTTACTCCATGTCGCAAGGGGGTTTATGGTGCTTTGGTGCAGTTGGCCATAGGCAGCCTGCAGCATGTCGCAGGTTGCTTTTGTGAATCCCACCATGACGCAACTCAGGACGCAAGTGCTACTTGCACCATTTTTGCAGAGGCAAGTTGCCTTGCATCCTGAGTTGCCTTTTGTGAATCCGACCCACAGTTTCTAGATATCTGCCTATTTTCAACCTATCAGGGTCCGTTTAATATAAAGATATAAAATGTAAGCCTGAAAGAAACCCCATAGCAAAATTCAATCCTGTAAGAAGTGAAGAAATAACAGTGCAAATATTTTGTAATACATCCACTGTCTAATGTATTGTTAATAATTTGGTATTGTACACATCTATTTGAAAAGTAAGTCAAAATATGTTGTGTAAAGATACATTTTATAATCTCCTGAAACTACTACTAGACAATTGTTATTTTACATGGTTTTTAATCTGGTTTGAGTTTTCTGTATGTACCAATATTCACAAGCTATTTTCCAAATGCACTTAAGCACTTTTACTCTGAGTTGAGGAATACATAGACACTGTCGGCAGATAAGGGCCTACAGCCCACCCAGTCTGCCCATTTGAGCTTGTAAGTTCACTTTATGGTTTCCTAGAAGTCCGTTGTTCCTTACCCCTAGCCTCCAGAATTCCCTTATGTCTATCCCAAGCATTCTTAAATCCTGTGATTGTTTCAGCCCCCACTACTTTATCTGGCAGGGTGTTCCACTTGGCCACCACCCATTCTGTGAAGACATTCTTCCTCACGTTTCCTCTGAATCACCCTCCCTCCAACTTCGTCCCATGCCCTCTAGTCCTGGAACATCTTTTTCGCTGAAAAGCAGTGTATTCCTGCACCCTGTTCCTCCCTGTAAGATACTTGTATGTCTCGATCGTATCCCCTCTCTCCTTCCTCTCCTCCAGGGAGTACCTATTCAAGTCCTTCAACCTGTCCTCATGGGACTTGTGATGCAATCCATGCACCATATTTGTTGCCCTTCACTGAACCTTCTCTATCCTATGTCCTTATGAAGGTATGGTCTCCAGAACTGTGCACTGTACTCCAGGTGGGGCCTCACTAGTGTCTTGTATAGTGGAATTATGACCGCCTTTTTCCTGCTGGTGATGCCCCTGCCTATGCATCCTATTTGCTTTACCTGCTGCCTTGCCACACTGTTTCCCTACCTTAAGGTCACCAGAGATGATAACATCAAAATCCCTTTCCTGCTTGATGCATGCTATATCCTCATCCCCCAACTGTATGTTGTTCCAGGGTTTTTGTGTCCCATATGCATTATCTTGTGCTTCTTTGCCTTGAATTTAAACTACCAAACCCCTGACCATTCTTCAAGTTTCTGCAGGTCTCTCCTAATTCTGTCTATACCCTCTGGTGTGTCCACTCTGTTACAGAGCTTAGTGTCATCAACAAACAGGAAAATTGTGCCTTCTAGGTCCTGCATAATTTCACTGATAAAGACATTGAATAGAACCACTCCCAGCACTAATCCCTGTGGTACCCCATTGGTCACTCTTCCCTCTGTTGAGTGATAGCCATTTACCACCACCATCTGTGTCCTGCTGCCCAGCCAGTTACCTACCCATTGCACTACTGTCCTGCCCACTCCATATTCCCCAGTTTGTGTAATAGCCTTCTATGTGGCACAGTGTCAAAGGCCTTGCTGAAGTCCAGATAGGCCATGACCTCCCTCTGGTGAAACCATGCTGCTCTGGGTCCTGTAGTCCGTTGGCAACCAGATGTTCCACCAATCTCTCCTTCAGTAGTGCTTCCTTGATCTTCCCCACTACCAAGGTGAGGCTGACTGGTCTATAGTTCCCCGCTTCCTCTTTGTTCCCACTTTTGTACAAGGGGACTTCATCTGCTGTCCTCCAGTCTTTGGGTGCCTCCCCTGTTTCCAGTGATCAGCTAAAAAGGATTGCCAAAGGTTCAGCCACCACCTCACTTAGTTCTTTAAGGATCCTGGGGTGTACCTTATCTGGCCCCATTGCTTCATCAACTCTTATTCCTTCTAGTTCCTTCAGCACCCTTTCTTGTGTAAAGGGACTTGCGTCCATTTCTGCACCATTCTCACCCCTTGTACTCCCTTCAGGCCCATTACCCGTTACCATTAGGGAAGAAGAGTTAAATATACTATTGTAAGGACACCGGCACTGAGTACTTTTAAATAAGTGATCTCTAATGCCCACAATATTGAGAAATCAATTTTAAGTGAAGTTAGTAGACTCTTTTGAGTAGCCTTTGGTTAAAGTGTGATTAACCATTGGCAGACAGTCAGGAATTTAATGTAGCCATGGGAGATCACACTTTAATGCCAGTGCCCTAGTGCTTATTGACAATTGCTGATTGAGGCCAAATTAAACATAGAAACATAGAATTTGACGGCAGATAAGGACCGTTTGGTCCACCTAGTCTGTCCATTTTCCTACCTAACAGATGAGCTGCAGATCCTAGTTAACCAACAGCTTACTTCCTCCTACCCCCCACTAGGACTGCCTTATGCCTGTCCCATGCATTCTTGAAGTCCCCCACTGTTCTTGACTCCACGACTCCTCAGGGAGGCTGTTCCATGCATCCGCCCTCTCAGTGAAAAAATATTCCTCACATTACCTCTGAGCCATCTCCCTCTATCTTCAAATTGTGCCCTTGTTCTTGCACATCTCTTTTCTGGAAGATGCTACCCTCTTGGACTTTGTTAATTCCCTTGAGATACTTGAACGTTTCTATCATGTCCCTCTCCCTTCTTTCCTCAGGGTATACATATTAAGCTCCTTTAGTCTTTCTTCATATGTCTTCTGGTGCAGACCCTGCACCATTTTGGTTGCCCTCCTCTGGACAGCCTCCACTCTGTCTATGTCTTTGCAGAGATGGGGTCTCCAGAACTGCACACAGTACTCCAGATGGGGTCTCACCAACTGTCTGTACAGAGGGATAACAACTTCCTGTTTTCAACTATTGATGCCTCTTCCTATGCATCCCAGTATCCCCCTAGCCTTCCTTACTGCCTTCTCACATTGCTTGCCCACCTTTAGGTCATCTGACATAATTACCCCCAGGTCCCTTTCTATTTTTACTGTTGTCAGTATCTCACCCCCCATTGTGTATGCTTCCCCTGGGTTTTGTTTCCCATGTGCATTACCTTGCACTTCTTTGCATTGAATCTGAGCTGCCATACATTTGACCATTCCTCCAACCTTGCCAAGTCCCTTCTCATCCTTTCCACTCCATCTTGTGTATCAACCCTGTTGCAGATCTTTGTGTCATCTGCAAAGAGACATACTTTTCCTTCCAGTTCATCTGCAATGTCACTTACAAAGACATTAAAAAGGACCGGTCCCAGTACTGAACCCTGCGGTACCCTGCTAGTAACCCTCCTTTCTTCACTGTGTACTCCATTTACCACTACCCTTTGCGTCCTGTTGTCTAGCCAATTTTTTATCCAGGCTACCACCTTGGGACCCACTCAAAGGCTTGCTGTCTTGTGAATTAATCTTTTGTGTGGGACGGTATCAAATGCCTTGCTAAAATCTAGGTAGGCCATGTCCACAGACCCTCCCTGGTCTACTACTTTGGTCACCCAGTCAAAGAAATCTATTAGATTCATCTGACACGACCTTCCCATCGTGAATCTATGCTGCCTTGGGTCCTGTGCCCCACTGACCTCTAGGTACTCAACAATTCTTTCCTTCAGAAGTGATTCTATCATTTTCCCTACCACTACACTACTACAAGGAATCGCAGAAGGAGTAGGACAGAGAACTGTATCAGTTAAAGCAAAAGGAGGCTGGGAAGGCAGTCAGAACAGCAAAGGCTCAAACTGAGGAAAAGATAGCCAACTCAGTTAAGAAGGGGGATAAAACCTTTTATCGGTACATCAGGGAGCAAAGGAAGACCAAGGGAGGGATAGTGAGGCTTAATAAAGGGGAGGGAGGGTGGGCAGAGGGAGACTGTGAAAAGGAAGAGATACTAAACAAATATTTTTGCTCAGTATTTACAAATGAAGAGGGGGAGGTACATAAAACAAACAGTAGTAACACTCTGGATACAGAAGTTGATACCAGCCCATTTACAGAAGAAAGGGTTCTGAAAGAACTCTTAAAACTGAAGGTGGACAAAGCAATGAGGCCTGATGGGATTCATCCCAGAATTCTAAAAGAGCTAAGGGTAGAAATAGTGACACCACTGACTACCCTTTTTAACAAATCATGGGAGGATGGGGTGGTACCCGAGGACTGGAGGAGGGCAGATGTGATTCCCCTTCACAAAAGTGGGAGCAAGGCAGAAGCAGGAAACTACAGACCTGTTAGTTTAACCTCAGTGATAAGGAAAATGATGGAATCACTTCTGAAGGAAAGAATTGTCGAGTATCTAGAGGCCAGAGGGGCACAGGACCCTAGGCAGCATGGATTCACAGCGGGAAGGTCATGCCAGACAAATCTGATAGATTTCTTTGACTGGGTGACCAAAGTAGTAGATCAGGGAGGGCTGTGGACATGGCCTACCTAGACTTTAGCAAGGCATTTGACACAGTCCCACACAAAGATTAATATACAAGTTAGCCAGCCTGGGAGTGGGTCCCAAGATGACAGCCTGGGTAAAGAATTGGCTGGAGAATAGGACACAGAGAGTAACAGTAAATGGAGTCCACTCAGAAGAAAGGAGGGTTACTAGTGGGGCACCGTAGGTTCAGAATAGGGCTGTCTCTTCAATGTCTTTATGTTTACATTGCAGAAGGACTGAAGGAAAAGTATGTCTCTTTGCAGATGACACTAAGATCTGCAACAGAGTTGATGCACAGGGTGGGGTGGAAAGGATGAGAAGGGACTTGGCAAGGTTAGAGGAATGGTCAAATGTATGGCAGCTTAGATTCAATGCTAAAGTGCAAGGTAATGCACCTGGGAAACAAAACCCAGGGAAGAGTACACAATGGGGAGACTAACAACAACAAAAATGGAAAGGGACCTGGGGGTAGTCATATCAGATGACCTAAAGGTGGGCAAGCAATGTGAGAGGGCAGCAAGAAGGGTTGGGGATTACTGGATGCATAGGAGAGGCATCACCAGTAGAAAACAGGAAGTTATTATCCCTCTGTACAGACAGCTGGTGAGACCCCATCTGGAGTACTGCGTGCAGTTCTGGAGACCCAATCTCCTCAAAGACATAGACAGTATGGAAGCTGTCCAGAGGAGGGCAACTAAAATGGTGCAGGGTCTGCACCGGAAGACATATGAAGAGAGACTTAAGGAGCTTAATATGTATAGCCTCGAGGAAAGGAGGGAGAGGGGGACATGATAGAAACTTTCAAGTACCTCAAGGAATCAACAAAGTCCAAGAGGGTAGCATCTTTAAAAAAGAGGTGTGCAAGAACAAGAGGGCACAATTTGAAGATAGAGGGGGCAGCTCAGAGGTAATTTAAGGAAGTATTTTTCATAGAGAGGTTGTGGATGCATGGAACGGCCTTCCGGAGGAGGTTGTGGAGTCAAAATCAGTGGTGGAATTCAAGCATGCATGGGACAGTCATAAGGCAATTCTAGGGTGTGGGGGTAAGAAGAAGTAGGCTGCTGGTTAACTAGGATCTGCAGCTTATCCAGTAGGTAGGGAAATGGGCAGACTGGGTGGGCCAAGCGGTCCTTATCTGCCATCAAATTCTATGTTTCTATATTTCTATGTTTCTATGTTTCACTGAGGTCAAACTAACTGGTCTGTAGTTTCCTGCCTCTGTCCTGCTCCCACTTTTGTGAAGAGGAATCACATCTGCCCTCCTCCAGTCCTTGGGTACCACCCCATCCTCCCATGATTTGTTAAACAGAGTAGTCTGCGGTGTCACTAGTTCTACCCTTAGTTCTTTTAGAATTCTTGGGTGAATCCCATCAGGCCCCATTGCTTTGTCCACCTTCAATTTTATTAGTTCTTTCAGAACCCTTTCTTCTGTAAATGGACTGGTATCGACTCCCATCTTCAGAGTGTTTTTCTTGTTTGGTTTAAGTAACTCCCCCTCCTCTTCCTTTATGGATACTGAGCAGAAATATTCGTTCAGTATCCCCACTTTTTCACTGTCACCCTCTAACCACATTCCCTCCCCTTTATTAAGCTTCAGTATCCCTCCTTTGGTCTTTTTTCACTCCTTAATGTACCTATAAAAGGTCTTATCCCCCTTCTTAACAGAATTGGCTATCCTTTCCTCGGTTTGAGCCTTTGCTATTCTGACTGCCTTCCCAGCCTCTTTCTGCTTTAACTGATAAAGTTCTCTGTCCTGCTCCTTCTGTGTTTCCTTATATTTCCTGAATGCTGTCCTTTTCTCCTTAACCATCCCTGCCACCTGTTTTGAGAACCATAGCGTTTTTTTCCTTCGTTGTGTTTTATTGATTTGCTTTACACAAAGGCTTGTTGCCTCTGTGATGCCAGTTTTGATCACTCCCCATTGTTCCTCCACCCCTCCTTCTTGCCTGTTTGCTAGTGCTTTTCTGAGGCACTCTCTCATTTTCCCAAAGTCAGCCCTCCTAAAGTCCAGTACTCTTGCTTTTGTATGGCTTGATTGTATGGCTGTGTTTATCGTGAACCACACTGTTTGGTGGTCGCTATTCCCAGATGGCTACCCACTTCTAAATCTGAGATTCTTTCTCCATCCCCATTTGAGAGTACCAGGTCTAAGATTGCTCCCTCCTGAGTGGGTTCCAATACTAGCTGTCTGAGGCATGCCCCCTGTAGGGCATCAAGAATGACCCTGCTCTTGGATGTGCCTGCAGCAAAGGTGCTCCAGTTAACATCTGGCATATTCAGGTCCCCATCAACAATATCTCCCCTTTTTCTGCCATTCTAAGAAAGCCTTCTATCATTTCCTTGTCCATTCCTTCCCCCTGAGATGGGGGTCTGTATACAACCCCCATGCGGATTGTGGTGCCATTTTCTGTCTCCAGGGTGACCCAAAGTGCCTCATCTGCTCCCTGTTTACTCTTTAGTTCTGTTGCTTTGATCTCTTCCTTCACATAAAGAGCTACTCCTCCTCCTCCTCCTCCTCCTCCTCCTCTTTTACCCTCCCTGTCCCTCCTGTAGATTGTGTATCCCAGTATGTTGACATCCCAGTCATGGTTCTCAGTGTACCATGTTTCTGTGACTGCCACAATATCCAGGCAACCCTCTTCCATCAAGGCCACTAGTTTAGGGAGCTTGTTACACAGACTATGGGCATTGGTATTCATCACCCTCCACTTTTTGATAGCCTTACCCCTTTTAGCCTTATTTCTGTCCTTACTGCCTTTGCCTTTTTTTTACATTTAAATCTGTTCTGCTCCCTAACAACTTCTGTACCTTGGTGTTTACCTCACTAATCACCATGTTTTGTGGGGGGAGGCTTGTAAAATGTTAGCATTTGCATGTTTTTCTCTACTTTAGAAAACACAAATATACTTGCACATTGCAGTGTTGTACACTTCTTCCCTGAAGAAGGAGAAACGAGCTCCGAAATGCCAGAGGTATTTCATGTCTGTTCTTTTTATGTTGGCACACTTGCGCAGCCAACATCTTGCGGCAGTGGAGATTTGGAGGCACGGTCGCTGTTGGGTGAATGCAGGGCATGCATCAGTAGGTGCGTCCTTCACTCCCCAATCAGCCTGCATGCCGGCATCACACTATACATACTAATGTGGTGAGCTCATCTAAGGAAAGGTCCGCTGCAATCTGAACAAACCTCGTCAGATGCAGCAGACCTCCCGTCGTGCTCAGCCACATTGTATACATCGCAGATGGCTGCCCAACTTCCGACTTCGGGGGTGCCCAATCCCTGTATCGGCTTACTGTGGCCCCAATGTATGTGCCAATGGGGGAGCCCACTCCCTGTCAGCATAAAGCACCCCCCCATTTGTTACACGCTGAGGAGGGTGCCCAATCCCCCTAGGCTCTTCCCCCGCTTTCCTTGTGTGCCGATGGGGTGCCCAATCCCCGTCGCCATAAATTAACCTCCCCCTTTTGTTGTGTGCCAACGAGGGTGCCCAATCCCCCATCTGTTGCAGCAAGCCCCCCAAACAGTTAGGTGGCATGCTGGGAGCCCACCCCAGCGTGCCAAATCCCCTGAGAAAAAAAAAAACTGTCTTGGGATGTTTTTTTTTTCACCCTGTAACACAAAAACGGTCCCTTGTAGTCTCCCTACCCACCACCTGCACCCACCCACTGTGCATCCTGCCCCCCACACCCCCTCCACCCCATACTTACCTCCGGAGTCTGGCGCGACGATCTTTGGTGAACGGGAAACACGTCTGCACTCTTCAAAGCCGACTGCAAACTGAGGAAATGCCAGTAAGTTGTATAATGGAATAAATAGGATTATTTCAACTTTGATCCATACCTCAGGCATTTTTTGGAATTTGGCACCAAATTTTCAACATCGGGTTTTTGGGACCCCTACTCATGAATTCTTGCACTGTCATGGCGTTATTCGGTCCCGAAAGGTGATTTCACAGTCAATGTGCAGAATCACCTTTCTGGAGCAAGGAATGAAATGGCAGTGCCAGTGTTCATGAGGGGGACTCTCAAAAAGCCTATATTGCAAATTTGGTGGGAAAAATAAAAAAAAATTGACTGCTTTACGAGCGTGCGTTGCGCAGTTATTACCCACGCTCATAACTTAGCGAATTTGCAATATTTTCACACCACATGTTCAGCATTGGCATTTTTCCACACCTTCTTATGAACCATACAGCTGTCATTTTCCACATCCTGCCCAAAATGTGTTTTTGCACTTCCGGCGCAGAATAGCGCTGTCAATGTGGGAAATCAGTGTTCAGGACAAATTATGAAAATGACAGTTACACTGTTCATGAGCAAAGGTCCTAAAATGCCTATACTGAAAATTTGATGACGATACTCCATAACATGACTGTGTTACGAGTGTGGCTGCTTGCAGTTTGCACGCACCCTTGTAAGTTCGCAAATTTATATTTTCACTCCAGATTTTCAACATTGCCATTGTTCTGCACCTCCTTATGAACAGTACAGCTGTCTTTTTTCACATCCTGACCAAAATGTGTTTTCGCACATCCAGCACAGAATTGCACAGTTGCTGTGCGAAATCAGTTTTTGGGAAAGTTTGAGGAAATGACAATGACACTGTTCATGAGCAGAGGTTCTAAAATACCTATGTTGAAAAT
Source organism: Neoceratodus forsteri (assembly GCA_016271365.2). NCBI lineage: Eukaryota > Metazoa > Chordata > Ceratodontiformes > Ceratodontidae > Neoceratodus > Neoceratodus forsteri. The sequence continues at coordinate 517,558,962 of CM028130.1, read as the reverse complement.
TTGGTGCCGAAAGTCTATAAAATGACTGTGCTGCAAGCGTGCATTGCGCAGTTTCCACGCAGCCTTGTAACTTCGTAAATTTGCAATATTTTCATGCCAGATTTTCAACACTGGCATTTGTGCACACCTCCTTATCAACAGTACAGCTGCCATTTTTCACAGTCTGCCCAAAATGCATTCCCGCAACTGTGTCGCATAAATGGCATGCTCTCGCTGGGGAGATCACCTTTTGGGACACATTAACAAAATCACAGTGCCTCTGTTCATGAGGGGAGGTCCCAAAATACCTATGTTGAAAATGTGCCTAAAAAACTCCCACAAATAATTGGGTTGCGGACGTCTGCTGCACAGTTTGTATGCATGTTCATTGCTTCACCAATATTTCATATTGCCATTCCAGATTTTCAGCGTTGCCATTCTTTATGCCTCCTCATGAACAATACAGTTGTCATTCTCCATATCCTGCCCAAAACTATGTTTTCATCCCTGTGTCACCAAATGCTACAGCCGCTGTGCAAAATCACCTTTCAGCTAACAGTGATTGTGCTGCTTTTCATGAGGTGGCCTGACAAGCAGCCCATGTTGAAAATGTAGAGTGAAACTACCACTACACACCTACGGTGCTAGGGTTTCCAATTGTAGCACCCCACCCGCTACGGACTGCCAGGCGTCAGGGCTGTGGCTTGGGATCATTGGATGTAATGCTCATGCCATTCCACCCCTACGCCCACTCTGCAGCCACTGACAGGCATTGTGGCGTGTCTTGCACTGTTCAGCCACAAACTTCACCCCATGCTCCTATACTGCACCCAAGTCAGCATATTTCCTTATGTAATGGGGTAACTATAATGCCCAAAGACCCCAAAGCACACCATGACACTTGTCAGTGTCTACAGGGTAGGGTGAGGTGCAATGGCATGAGCATTATAGCTGATGACCCAAAGGCACACCCCAATTCCTGTCGCTCTCTACAGGGTAGGGGTGGGGTTGGCATCACTTCAGTACTTCACTGCCATTCCTATTATGTGTCTCTAGCTCCACCACTGCCAATGCCAATGCCAGCGCGACAACATTCAACTTTGACAAATGCTTGTTTGGGTATTGCAGCCTGTTTTAACTACAGTAAGTAATAATTATAATAATAACTTTTGATACTCTATTACTCTGTGTGCACTACTACTTGGTATTTTGATTCTAGTCCTGTGCTACTCCCCTCCTGCCTGATCCATGATTAAATTCATGAACATCTTGGGTAGTCCAGTGGTACCATCCACCTCCCCAATCAATCACAGAATGGAAAAAACTTCCATGGTAATCCAGTGGTACCCTTCATCCCAGTTACTGTTATATTATTCATAACCCTCCACCCCCTACACATCCAATGTACTCAGCAACCACTGTCCCCGGCCCCTGTCAACTGACTAACCCAGCAATAGTCAGAACAGGTCTACATACAGAGCTATAGATGATGGCCTGCCTCTTCTGAATGACATGGACAGAGAAAGCATGTCCTATACAAACAGTTGTTACTAAATGTAATTCATTTGAGAAGATTTTACTTTATAAACATAAGGGAAAGACCTTTCTGCACATTTTCACAATTAATGCTTGGAGCCAGGTCAGCACAGCTGCATCCTGTCAATATAATGCTATGTGTTTATACACACTGATATTCTTCTGTACACTTACTGTAAAATGAGTAAAGACAATTAAAATGAACAAAAAAGCAGGTGTCCAACTTATCAAAGTACGTGTAGAGAGCACTGGATATATTATTAGCTGTGGTAGCATAACATATTGGTGGTATTCCATCTGAGAGAACCACACTCAGTTTTCCTGGTTTCGGTAACATTCCCACTGCACTGACAACTGACTTCACTCTTCCTCTCTACTGTATGTCTGCAGTTCACACTGCTGAGATGCAGGATCTATATCCTGACTGGCAATATTTAAAAAAAAAAAAACAACAACAGTATACATGCTGGACTGCCATTTGTTTCCAGTTCTAAACACCCTAAAAGCTGAGAGCTGCATTTATGCAGAACAAGGAAAGTGGACCAGCCAGGACACCATCAGCTCCAGTGATCAAAAGCTACACTGACACATGGTGAGAAGGTGCGTTGGGAAGAGTGAGGAGTGAGGGATAGCCACACCACCATTTTGCTGTCACACCCTGCAGTGGCCAAGGAAAACAAAATCCAAACAACAAAAGAAACAACTAACAAAATTAAACAAGAAATACATCATCACTACAACTGTGGTCTGACCGCTGGTTTGATGACTGCCTAATTCAAATTCTCTGTACCTCCATTATAAAATCTTAACAGAAGACTAATGTGCTGTGAGAAATATGATTTACCTTAGGTAAAGCAGAGCTGGAGCTTTGCTTGCTCCTTGGGCTGAGTTGGGGTCTTGACTGGACTACCCATGGATTTTAAAATGGACCTGACCTAGTCAGGATGTGCACTGATTGCTGTCTGTGATGCCATTAGCATGAATGATAAAATGAAATCAGATGAAGAAAAAAGAAAGATTAAGAACTGACTTACTTACTGTTATTAGGGGGAGTTGGTTTTGGATGGAATTGTGACTCAGTTGGTGCATGGGACAACAAAGTCTTGTTTTTAGTGGCGTCTCATTTATTTTTTCTGTTTAAATGCTTTGCTTTTTTCCCTATTTGATTTTCGATGTTGCTTGTATCACAGCATATGAACATGGAACTGTCAGCCTATGTCAGGTTCGTTTCTGTGTGGCCCACATCAGGATTCCTGGATTCTGTCTGTGCCCCAGCCAGTTCAAATTCCTGGAGCTGCCACTGTAGGAATGGGGAACACATAATAAACACCACAACTGGCAGCAGCTCCTCTATGCTGGGATCATCTGCAGCTCCTTCAGTCCCCTTTGTGGGGGGAGGGGACTGGGACACAGCAAATGCCACAATTGGTGGCAGCTCCACCGTGCCACATTCTGCCACATCTAATTTGGAGATAAATTGAAGTACTTAGGCATTAAGACAGCCAAATTAAGTTTGACTCCTTGCATGGGGAAACAGAGTGATGTGCCTCTCACTTCCAACTGTCTGCCAGGTAGCAGTAAAAAAAAAAAACAAGGCTCAATTGTGAAATTATTGTATTTTTTAATGATGCAGAATACAACAAAAAACTTGGGATACATTGATCCTAATAAGAGAAAGAAAGAAATCATCAATGAATAAAACAAAACACCTATTTTTCATGACTCCAGTAATACCTTAGCAAGTGAGCTTACAAAAAACAGCACTCTAGTGAAATAGCCACAGCATAGCCATATACACATGTAAATTAAAGTGAATCCATATGCTTCCTTGTGAAATTATTGTAAAGTTTACTATGAGGATCCAGTATGTAAATTGATGGGTTATATTTAGAAAATGTTATCAATAATACATAAAGGTACGTTTAAAATTGTAATGTGGAGGCATCCATTTTGTGGACAAGATGGGTGCTGTGATGTCACTGCCTCACTAGCTCTAACGGTGTGCAATTAAGCAGGTTACAACAAACTGCTCCTGCAGAAAGGGATCCTGTTCTATCATGAAGAGAAGCACTGGATTCTTTTCTTGCACTCTGCCAAACATCAATTCTGGGTGTTCCTCACAATATAGCAGAATCCCTGACAGCACAGTTGAACTGTTCTCACCTGCTGCACTGCACACTGTTAACACTGGTGAGGCAGTGACATCATCACAGCACCCTTCCTGTCCACAGAATGGATGCCCCCACATTCCTATTTAAAAAGCATTTTTCTGTCTTACTGAAAACATTTTCTAAATATAACCCAGCAATTTACATATTGGATCCTCATAGCAAACTTTACAATAATTTCATAAGGAAACATATGGATTCCCTTTAACTCATAAAATTGAAGATTTATTGTGGCAAGTACCAACACAGACTAGCACCTACTACCCTAGCACTTCGTCAACCTCCTTCCTCAAGGGTTGACTTAGCAAATGTATGAAAAAACGTGTAGTCAACTCTTGTTTCAACCTTCTGATACCTTCCTTGACTTTACATTTGTCCTTGAGGATATGCCGTCAGAATGCCTTGTCCCTCAAATTCACTGCTCTTGCTGTTCTGAGCTCTGTTTTAGCCTTAGCATTTCCGACCTTCCTACTTGTATCTCTGGTTGCCACAAGATAATCCTCCTGATCCTTTTCCCTTTGACCTTCCCCCCTTGCATTTCTTGAATGCCTTCCTTTTTGGCCCTCTCTTCTTCCTTCTGATGTGAACCACAAAGGATCTCTTGCTTTTCTCCTCTTTTTCACCCTTCCAATACAGCATTCAACAGCCTTTAATATGCCTCCCTTGTATGCTTCCCTAATGTTCTTCCACACCTTCTAGCCCCACTATTCCCCACCCATATTATTCCTCAGTAGCCTTTGCATCCTGTCAGAGCCTGCTTTTTTGAAGTCCCACACCTTTACTATTCTGTTCTACTTTCATTCTTATACTTGGACCTCGAATCATATCAATTGGTGGTCACTTGATCCTCTGGATGTTGGACTATTGTGTTTTGGGCCTGCTCACTGTTTGTGTGCACTACATTCAACATTACTCCCTCACTTGTGGATCCTGGACCAATTGCCAAAGTAATGCTTCCTGATATGCTTCTAGCAGTAGCAGGAGGTGGTTTCTTGCACTTGCCATAACTGAGACTTTCCAGTCCACATCCAGCATGTTGAAGTCCCCCATTATCACCACTTCCCCTCCTCATTTGCCCTCCTCAGGATTTACCATGGTTCTTTGTCTGTCCCCTGGTCCTGGCTTGGTGGCCTGTACAGTACCCTTACCCTGATTTGTTTCTCCTTGCCTATGGTGACTAGTGCCCACACAGACTCTGATCTTCCACAGCCACCCAGATTGCAAATCTCTGTGGCTTCAGTGCCTTCTCTTATGTAGAGTGCTACCTTCCTCTCTTGCCCTCATTTTTCCTTATTAATCCATACCTCAGTACAGACATGTCCTACTTCTGGTTCTGGTTTGCTAGCATCTTATGACAGATACCAGATCTAAATAACTCTCTTCTACCAATGCTTCAAGTTGTGGTATCTCGTTGCCCAGACTTCTTGTATTGCTGCATAGTAGTTTTTTTATTTTTCTTATTTACTGTGCCTTACTGCCCTCAGGCAACTGGTCCCCATTACCCCAGCCCACTCACCTAGCCCCAGCACCCTCCTTCCCTTGGACTTATCTATCCTCCTTTGTCATCCTGGCTTACCTCCCCCAAGGCGAGGATATCAGGAGGGGTCTTTACCCCTCAATGGAGACTCGGTCGGTGCCTTGGAAAGAGTGCCACACTCAGTGGCGTGGGGCCTACGATGAGTGGTGCACATCCTCCTGCAGCAGCTGCCTGTTTTGCCTGGTTTTCATTCCTTGGATGCCAAGGAGAGCTCCAATGCACATGCAAGCACATGTGTGTTGTGTCAGAGCATGTCGGTGTCCCACTCGATTCCTTGGCTCTGCTTGCATTGCCACCTGAGGCCAGCCAGGTGGCGGTAGTGAAACAGAGACAACTCTCTCCTTCCCAGAGGTGGAGAACATCCTCTGGGATGCACAGCACACCTCCGTTAGCTGGCCCTTTGATGACTTAGGATTGTTCCCAAACCTAGGTCATCGAGATCATGAGAAGTAGAGAGTGCTACTGCTGTGCCGGCAGGCCATTGGCTACATAGCAGTTTGTAATAATGGTCACACCCTTCCCCATTATATTTCTGCTGATTCCACTGATTTTAAACTTCTATTTGGGGGGTCAGGAGCCCTCCCCATTTATCTATGATAAAGTACCTAACTGACATAGCCCCCTTCCTTTCTAGTTCAAACTATTTGCAATGTACTGAGCCCATCTTGCTCCCGGCAGTCTCTTGCTGTCCTTGTTAGGGTATAGGCCATCTCCTTTGTTGCTGGTCTATAATGTTCTGCACAACCTGGGCACTGGTAACAAGAGACCTCCTCTGCCCGTATACTCCACTTCACTTCAATAGGAAGAACCTGCCAGAGGTTCTAGACGACTGTCTCAAATTAGCTGGTGATAGGGCCTCTGCTGTGCTGGCACCTCACCTGTGGAACTCATTAGCACCATTGGTCCACAGAAGCTCCTCGATATTGGTGATTTTAATGATGGTTTATGATTTTATTGTTTATTAGTTTATGTGGTTTATTGGTCGATGTACTCCACTGTTTGCCATCATAATTTTATGTAAAGCTCCCTGACGTCTCTGGAAGGGTGCTATATAAAAGAAAAATTGCATTATAATTTCATTATACTACAATATGTGCACATAGGTGGAGGACTGATGACCATCCAGCACAGTTTGCCTAGCACAATGCAGCTTAGCTTTCCACTTGTGCTGCTAGAGTTAGTGTAGTGTAGGGACTTTTAAAACATTTATTTAGATTGGGGTGCTCCACCCCTGTATAATTTAGGTTGGGGTGCTCCACCCCCAGTATAAAATAAAAAGTATCAAGTGTGTGGTGCTGGAGTACCCTACCTAAGTACATTTTTATGTTGTCTTGCGCAGGTGCAAGCAACATCTTATGGTACTAGCACATTTCAGAGGTGTGTCAGTGTTGGCCAATGCAGGGAACGCTTTAGTAGCTGTGTCCCTCAGCCCACAATTAGAGAGCATGTTAGTGCTGATGCAAAACTTCAAAGAGTGCCAAAACCTTGAAAGAAATCTACAGCTCCAATTAGGATCAGTGACTCACTGGAGCATCAGATGACAAGGCTCCTTTATGTGCCTTTCCTGGTGAAACATTTCAGAAAATATGGCAGCTCCTGCCACCCACCACACACAATCCCCACAAAGCCATCATAGGTGGTGGCCAGTCCCGATTTTGGCATGTTCCTCACACCACACATACAGTTTCTTTGCTGATGGGGGCCAAATCCCCATCGGTATTATGTTCCTCCCCGCACACACTTTCTTTGTCAGTGGGGACCCAATCCCTGTCGGCATCAGTTCCCCCCCAACACTTTCTTTGCCAATGGGGGCCCAAGCCCTGCCGGCATCATGTTCCCCTGCCCCACACACTTTCTTTGTTGATGGGGGGCCCAATCCCTGTCAGCATCAGTCCCCTCCTAAACTCATGGGGGACACTAGGAGCCCACCCCGGTGTGCCCAACATTTTTTTTTTATTTTACCTGTAAATAAAGAAAACCATCCACTGATGTCTGGCTTTTTTTCCCTGTAAAAAAGAAAACAGGCCCTCATCGTCCCTGGCGCCCCTCCCCCAACCCGCACCCACCCTCTATGCACCCCACCTCCCTGCACCTCCCCTCCCATACTTACCTCCAGAGGTCCGCTGCTGCGATCTTCTGTGGACCGGGAACACGTCTGAACTCTTCAAAAGCCGACCACAAAATGAAGAAAATCACAGTAAGCTTTGTAATGGCATCAATGGGGGGTCCAACCCAGGTTAATATCACAGCCATTTTTTTGAATTTTGTCTCCAAATTCTCAACATGGGATTCTTGGGACCCCACGTCATGAACACATGCACTGTCATATCATTACTCAGTCCAGGAAGGTGATTTTTCGGTCACTGCGTAGGATCACCTTTTGGGACCAATTAACAAAATAACTGACAGGTGTTGGGGTGTGAAGTGGGACCATTGGCTGCAATGCTCACACCATTTCACCCCCACCCCCACCCAGCAGCCAGTGACAGTCACCCAGGTGTGCCTTGGAGTCTTGGGCCCCAAAGTTCGCCCCTTTCTCCTATACTGCACCCATCTCAGCATATTTCCTTGTGGAATGGGATGAGCGCAAGGCCTGAACACCTCAAGGCACACCACGACACTTGAGAATGTCTGTGGGGTAGGGTGAGGTGAAATGGCATGAGCGTTATGGCTGATGACCCAAAGACACACTCCAACACCAGTCAGTCTCTGCAGGGTGGGGGTGGGGTTGGCATCAGTTCAATACTTCTCTGCCATTCCTACTTGCATCTCTTTAACTCCTGCACTACCAATGCCAGTGCCAGCAAGACAACATTCAGCATTGACAAATGCTTGTTTATACTGGATTTAGATTTGCTGTTGTTGTCTAGTTTTACAACAGCAACAGTTATCGGGGTTGGAATTATTTCATATTGTCTGTACAGAATTACATCTCTTGAAGCGTCAGAATCTAGGGTTTTTACTACAGCGATTTATGAGGAATATTGGAGGTATCTGGATCAAATTTGAGGTGTATGCTGGCCTTATGATAGAGGTTAATGTAAGCGCTAAAATTGATTATGCGTGGTTGTTTTTTTTCTACTGGATCCTCCACTCTTTTTGAGGGGGTCCTATTGTTTTTTGTGTTTTTTTTAGGATTTAATTTGGGTTTGCCTTTTTTTAGACTTATTTGGAAGTCATTAAAAGACGTATGTCTATAATACTTATTTGATTTTCTTTTTGGGTTGAATATCTATCTTATGTGGAATAATACTGTTTTTATTTGTTTATTGATTTCCAATGGTTTTGAGGAAAAGTAACATATATGACAATATTTTCCCTACTCTTTTAGTGAGGAGGAGATAGGGTTCCTGTATATATGATGGTCTTTTTTTCTTCTGTACAAGAAGATATAAGAAACTGTGATGCACTTATTTCGTTTTTATTTTATTTTCTTATTATGATCGGTATGAGGTAATACCATTTATGTTAAAGTTTTAGATTTTTTTTTGTTTATTGTATGCAGCAATACTATGGTATATTTGTTTTTAGGTTGTTAATAAAAATTCCCCTACTCTTTTGGTAGGCTGGTGGGGGTGGTATTTTTTAGTAAATTTTATTTTCTGACTAGGGTCTATGTATGACTTATTATGCCTACGCAATTATAATTTTTCCCCTTTATGTTTGTATATCCATGGTTTTTGAAGTATGAAGTAATACTTTGTTGAATTTCTGTTTTTTTTATTTTCTAATTTTGTATGAAGTAATACTGATTTATCTGTTCTTTCGTGATATGAATAAAAAAAATTCTCCTAATCTTTTTCGATAAATGCCATGGGATCTTTAGCAGCCACCTGAACTACCACCAATCCAGGCAGATGGGACCTTGGTTTAATCTCTCATCTGAAAGACAGCACCTCAGAAGTGCAGCACCCCCTTGCTGCACTACAATGTCAATATTGGGATATTAACCCAAGTGCTAGATGTGGGAACTGAACCCACAGCCCTCTGATCTCCTCGCCTCAGAGGCGAGTGTGCTACCTACTGAGCCACTGACACTGACACTTATTTGTGTTAAACCCCAGCTGCCACTCTTTAGACCATTTTGTCAGTTTTTCCAGATCTCTTTTGATTCTGCCCACCCCATCTAGGTCATCTACTTTGTTGCAGATCTTGGTGTCATCTGCAAACAGGCAAACTTTACCCTACAGTCCATTTGCAATGTCACTTATGAAGATATTGAAGAGGACTGACCCCAGGACTGATCCCTGAGGTACCCCACTTGTGACTTGCATCTCTTCTGACTGTATACTGTTTACCACCTCTCTGTTTTCTGCCCGCCAACCAGTTAGGAATAGGTAATTGGAGTAGAGGTTAAGCAACATTTGGCCTTTGTTTTAAATTGGCAGAGCAAACAATCATTTTGCATTTTTAAGTTTCAGCACCCTTTCCATGTAATCCACCCACCAACCTTTAGATGTAGCTCTCTATGTAACTAGCTGTTTGGATTTTAATAACTTCACAACCCCAACTAGTACCCATCCCCTGTCTAGACAGACCCCCGCTATTCTGCCCCAGAGTACCCAATGTCAACTACATGCAGTTGGTTGGCTGGCATTGGTGCACTTTAAACATAAATCAGCTTTTACCGTTCTCTTTGGGTTCTTTAAAGCTTTTACCACACCATTCGGCATAAACTTGAAACAACTAAATACATCCCCCAGGTTCAGGACAATCCCTGCCTTTACTCATGGTTCTGCAGATAGTCTCGAGATGGTGCTGGGACCGAAACTCTGGGGTAGCTGGTACAGCAGAACTCTGGATTTGGATCTTGAAAAGCTTGGAGCTGGCACTCTGCAGCTTGGATCTTCTGACTTGCTTGAACTTCTCGCAGCTTGTCCCCTCCTGTGTCCAGGCCAGGTGCAGAGCACAAATGCAAGGCTCTCCAGGCCACAAGTGAACCCAGACCCAGAAGTTACCTCCCAGTCTGGCTCCCTCAATTGGTCCAGAGTGTCCTAGCACCCAGACATACTAGCACACAGCTCAGCATCATGGACACAGGGGAGGGAGGTGAGCACTACTCCCTTCACAAAAGAAAGGGTCCTACAAGAGCTTGCTAAGCTCAGGGTGGATAAGGCAATGGGACCTGATGGCATACATCCCAGGGTACTTAAGGAGCTAAAGGAGGAACTAGCAGAGCCATTAGCAGAATTGTTTAGTGAGTCTCTGAGCACAGGAGAGGTCCCAGAAGACTGGAGAAGGGCTTTGTGATCCCGCCCACAAGAGTGGTAGCAGGGAGGAGGCGGGAACTACAGACCGGTCAGTCTTACACCTCAGTAGTGGGCAAGATTATGGAGGCACTCCTTAAGGAAAGGATAGTGCAACACCTGGAATCCATAGGGGCACAGGATCCAAGACAGCATGGGTTTACAAAAGGAAGGTCCTGTCAAACTAATCTCATAGATTTCTTTGACTGGGTAACCAGAGTGGTGGACCAAGGGGGAGCAGTTGATGTCACCTACCTTGACTTCAGCAAAGCTTTTGACACTGTTCCACATAGAAGATTGATAAATAAGCTGGGTAGGCTCGGGGTGGGTCAGAAGTTGGTCAACTGGGTGGCAAACTGGTTGACGGGCAGAAAACAGAGAGTGGTGGTAACTGGTATACAGTCAGAAGAGATGCAAGTTACAAGTGGGTACCTCAGGGATCAGTCCTGGGGCCAGTCCTCTTCAACATCTTCATTAGTGACCTTGCAGATGGACTAGAGGTAAGGCTTGTCTGTTTGCAGATGACACCAAGATCTGCAACAGAGTAGATGATCCAGATGGGGTGGGCAGAATGAGAAGAGATCTGGATAAACTAGCAGAATGGTCAGAAGAGTGGCAACTGAGATTTAATGCAAAGAAGTGCAAAATCATGCACATAGGGAAGAGAAACCCTGAAACCACCTATAGGCTGGGAGGGGAGTTGCTAGCAGTCACAAAGGAAGAAAGAGACTTGGGCATCATCATCACTGATGACCTAAAATCATCCAAGCAGACCTCTAAAGCAGTAGGTAAGGCTAGGGGTGTTAGGGTATATTAGTAGGGTATCACAAGTCGAAGAGGGAGGTAATAATCCCTCTGTACAAGACACTGGTTAGGCCCATCTGGAGTACTGCATGCAGCATTGGAGGCCACACCTTCACAAGGACATTAACCAAATTGAGGCAGTCCAGAGAAGGGCAACCAAAATGGTGCAGGGACTGCATCAGAAGACATATGAGGACAGATTAATGGAGCTCAATATGTATACCCTTGAGCAAAGGAGGGAGAGAGGTGATATGATCGAGGCATTCAAACACCTTAAGGGCATAAACAAGGTGAAAGAGTCTAACATGTTTAAAGAAAATAAGAATAATAGCAGGACAAGAGGACACAGCATGAGATTAGAGGGAGGCCGATTAAGGGGGAATGTGAGGAAATAATTTTTCACAGAAAGGGTGGTGGATGCATGGAATGGCTTACCACAAGAAGTGGTGGCTATGAATACAGTGCAGGGCTTCAAACAGGCATGGGATAGGCATAAGGGAGCAATACAAATGACTATGAATAGATAGGCCACTGACAGAGCAAAGGCCAATGGCACATTTATAAGGTAGAAAAAGAAATGGGCAGACTGGATGGGCCTTGCGGTCCTTATCTGCCGTCAACTTCTATGTTTCTATGTTTCTATGACATGAACTCGTGGCTTGCTGTGTCCCAGTCGGCCCCACTCAATAGGGGTTAGCTGTTTCCCTACCTGGCTCCAGGTTGTAGATGAGTAGATTTTAAACTCTTGAATTTTAGTCACATCTGGCTACTAGAAGACCTTTCAGCCACACTGCCAGTGTGGCAGCCATGGCCATTTCAAATCAGATCACAGTCTTTGGATTCTCACTGAGCACACGGTCTCAGTGAGACTTTGGTACATTAAACTGGGCTCCTCCGAGGACCCTGAATTTGACATTGATCGAACACATTCTTTCCTCGACCAGTCCCTTAACTCAGACACTGGAAACCACTTTTCCTCACTGTGCAGGTGCTGATGAACCAGAAGAGGCTCTCTCTTCTCCTCTTGAAGACTACCTGGTTTTACTGTCCAAGTCTCCACGTGTCCAGGAGACTCCCATACCAAGCTTCCATAAACCTTTTCCATTTTCCTCAGAACAGAACCATTTTCTGAAACCAGACCTTCCATGGCTGTTTCCTTTAACCATTAACTTTCCCTTTTTTCATGATGTTAATCCAAGCAGTGTACAGACAGATCCTTTTTCCTTCCTTGAACCTTTTATGCTTGTTTCTCATGGTTTAGGTGTAGAATTTTTCACTGCCCTTTCAAACTCAGACAAACTTTTCCTTATGAACCTTTAGGCAAAACCTTTCACTGCTGTGGTGTAGCTTCCCCCCACAGCTTACTGATGCACTTTTCTTTGAAGACCAAGCTCAGACACACTAGCAAGCCTCTGCATGTCAGGGAGACTCCCACTGCTGATGCTGCAAACTGGATTCCTGGACCAAAATTCCTCCTGAATGAGAAAAGACAGAGCACAGCCCCTGGGGGACAAGGGGGAAAGGGGAAATTGTTTTACCAGGAAAGGCACACTAAGCCGAAGCTTATTTCCAGGTGTGACCTGGGAGCACAAGGCAGTTAAGTGACTTCTCAGGGTCACACAGTATGCAAGTTGTGGCGGTGGGATTCAAACCCTAGTCTCCAGGTTTGCAGCTCAGGGCCCCAAACCACTGCACTATACTGCCTCCTTGTGGCTGGCAACACCCAGGCAGGCATTTCCCAAGCCTTGCAGACCCATTTTTTCCAAGGGGCTGGAGCCCCTCTCCCTCTGAAGAGGCTCCTGCTGAAACTGAGTCCAGAACCAAAAGTCCTTGTCTTTTGGGAGCTCTCTGGCAGCTCCCCATTGGCTGAAATCACTGTCTCTTCTTAAAATTAATATGTATGAACCTCCTTTGATGCCTGGTTGGCTAGGTAAAAGGGCATCACGTATTGCTCAGCATTTTCCCTCATAAGTCCTTTTAACAGTCCCATAAGTCCTTTGAAAAATCCTGGCCCTCCGATTGGCTGTACTGTGGTCACAAGGCTGCAAATATGGCTACCAACAAAACAGTGTATATGCTGTTCCCACAGCATTTCCACTTTCATGCCCTGGTGCAGCCAGCAAAAACACTTTCATTTTTATTTGCCACCAAAGTTTTGTAGTAGTCCCCTCTCCCTGTTGAACACTTGCAGAGTATAACATTTTTATTTTCCTCCCTGACTGTTGTTCCCACAAAAAATCACTTCCCCCAGGCAGCAGACAGGCTCCTCATTCATACTTAATAATAATATTCATGAGGCTTTTCCAAAACCAGAGCGCTCATTGGTGCTTCTTAATAAAATGCTTTAGTGGCTCCTCCTGTGCCTCCTCTATGTCTCTGGTCCCTGTACTGCCCAACTAGGGGACTGGGAGCAGTGGAGAGGCATTTGTCTTTCTGTAAGAATGGCTGCAAAACCAGCATGCACCATGGCACATTCTTGGACTGCTGGAGCACATGGAAGTGCAAGAAACAACTCAGCATCTCTGTACTTTATTCCTCCAGCCATATTCTGAGACAAAATGCAGTCCTGAGCCTGGACAGAGACTACAGGGACAAATGGGAATGGGCCAGGAGGTGGGGAACATTATGGGGAAAAATAGGAGACCAGGGCAGCCCTGAGGGGCAAAAGGTAAGCCCTCAAAGGAGGGGATACATATTGATACAATGTTGGTAGTAAACATGTAACACAGAAACATAAAAACATAGACTTTGATAGAACATAAGGACCACTTGGCCCACTTAGTCTGCCCATTTCCCTACCTATTGGATAAGCTGCAGATTCTAGTTAACCAACAACCTACTTCCTCCTGCTCCCCACTATAATTGCCTTATGTCTGTCCCATGCATTCTTGTATCCTCCACTGTTTTTGACCCCATGACCACTTGAGGAAGGCAGTTCCATGTGTCCACCACCCTCTCCATGAAAAAGTACTTCTTCATGTTGCCCCTGAGCCATTCCCCCCATCTTCATATTGTACCCCCTTGTTCTTGCACATCTATTTTTCTGAAAGATGCTCCCCTTTTGGACTTTGTTTATTCCCTTGAGGTACTTGAAAGTTTCTATCATGTCCCCCCTCTCCCTCCTTTCCTCAAGGGTATACATATTAAGCTCTTTAAGTCTCTCTTCATATGACTTCTGTTGCAGACCCTACACCATTTTAGTTGCCCTCCTCTGGACTGCCTCCATCCTGTCTATGTTCTTGTGGAGATGGGGTCTCCGGAACTGCACAATGTACTCCTGATGGGGTCTCACCAACTGTCTGTACAGAGGGATAACAACTTCCTGTTTTTTACTGGTGATGCCTCTCCCTGTGCATCCTGGTATCCCCCAACCCTACTTACTGCCTTATCACATTGTTTGCCTACCTTAAGGTCATCTTCATCTGATATGACTATCCTCAGGTCCCATTTTTGTGTTGCTTGCACACATGTGCAAGAAACACATTGCATCAGCTTCTTTCACAAGCGGGTTGTGAAGGCACGGCAGTGTTGTGCCAGATGGCAGCAGTCCGTTCTGGGGCTGGTCTCTACTGCAGCAAATAGAGGAGCATGCTGTCGATGATGGCAATTAATGAGCATGCCACTATGCGTAAAGAAACTCTGCCACTGCAGTCAGGGGGCACCCCATCACTACGCAATCAGCTGTTTTTGCTGCAGGGCATCCATAACTGCAGCAGCCACTTACAAGCCACATTGTGTGGTGTTCCCATGGTGATGGCTTCTCCATCAGCCTCTCAGAGTCCCCAAAAACTGATGGAAAGCCACCACCCACCTCTTTCAGTTCTAAAAGCCGATGGGGGTGCCCTATCCCTCTGTTGGCAGGCCTCCTCCCCAGTTCATTTGCCGACGGGGTAGCCCAGTATCCATCAGCATGATGCGCTCCCCCCAAATTGTTGTGTGCCAAGGGGGGTGCCCAATCCCCCCTTGGCTCATGCATCCCCCCCCAGCACACTCTACGGCTGATGGGGTGCCCAATACCTATCGACTCCACTCACTCTTTCCCAACAAACATCCAAGTGGCACACTGGGAGCCCATCCCCAGTATACCAGTAGTCCTGCAGTGTCCTTTTTCTGTTCTTTTTTTTCCCAGTCCTGTAAAAATAAAGAAAACAGTCCTGCACTGTCTATGGTGCCCCTCACCCAACCGTGCTCACCCTCTGCACACCCCACCTCCCCACAACCCCTCACCCCATAGTTACCTCCAGAGCCTGGTGCGATGATCTTCGGTGGACCAGGAATACATCTGCACTCTTCAAAGCCAACCGTGAACTGAAGAAATGCCGGTATGCTGTATAATGGCATAAATAGGGTTTTTTCAACTTAAGTGGATATGTCGGCCATTTTTAGGAATTTATTCACCAAATTTTCAACATGGGGTTCGTGGGACCCCACCTCATGAACTCGATCACTTTAATTTGGTTATTCGGTCCCGAAATGTCATTTTGCGGTCACTTCATGGAACCATCTTTCAGGACTGATTAATGAAATAACAGTGTCACAGTTCATGAAGTAGGCACCCAAAAACCCTATGTTGAGAATTTGGTGAAAAAATACCCCAAAATGACTGTTTTACAAGTGTGCGTTGTGCAGTTCCTACACACTCTCGTAACTTTGAGAATTTTTAATATTTTCACTCCAGATTTTCAACATTGCCATTTTATCACACCTCCTTACGAATAGTATAGCTGCATTTTTTACATCTCACCCAAAATGTGTTTTCGCAAATGTAGCGCACAATGGCGCAGTCGGTGTGCAAAATCAATGTTCAAGACAGATTAAGAAAATCACAGTGACACTGTTCATGAGCAGAGGTCTTAAAATACCTATGTTGAACATTTGGGACAAAAGTCCATAAAATGACTGTGTTATGAGCATGCATTGCACAGTTTCTTCGCACCCTTGTAACTTCACGAATTTGTAATATTTTCACTCCAGATTTTCAACATTGGTATTTTTCCACACCTCCTTATGAACAATTCAGCTGTCATTTTTCACATCCTGGCCAAAATGTTTTTTCGCAGTTCCGGCGCAGAACGGCACGGTTGATGTGGGAAATCAGTGGTCGGGACAGATTAAGAAAATCACAGTGACACTGTTCATGAGCAGAGGTCTCAAAATGCCTACATTGAAAATCTGGTATAAAATAATCCCCAGAATAATTACGGGTGTGCTTTGCGCAGTTTCTATGCACGCTCATGACTTCACCAGTTTTTTTATATTTTTACTCCGGATTTTCAACATTACCATTTTTTTACACCTCCTCAAGAAAAGTACAGCTGTCATTTTTCACATCCTGTTTGAAATGTGTTTTCGTAACTGTGGCACCAAATGGCGCTGTCACTGTGCAAAATCACCTTCCGGCTAACGAACTGATAGTGTCACTGTTCATGCGGTGGGGTTACAAAAAGCCCATGTTGAAAACTTGGAGTAAAAATACCAAGAAACGCCTGGGATACTAGGGTTTCCAACCATAATGCCCTACCCTGTAGGGACTGACAGGTGTCAGGAGTGTGACTTTGGACTGTCGACAGCAATGGTCACGCCATTCCACCCCAACCCCCACCCTGCAGTCAGTGACAGGCATCGAGGTGTGCCTTGGACTCTCTGGCCCCAGAATTCACCCCATTCTCCTATAATGCACCCATTTCAGTGTATTTCCTGATGGAATGAGGAGAGTATAAAGCCAGAACACCCCAAGGCACACCTCAACACTTGTAAGTGTCTGCAGGATAGGGTGAGTTGAAATGTCGTGACTGTTATGGGTGACCTCCCTAAAGCACACCCCAATGCCTGTCCATCTCTGCAGGGTGGGGGTAGAGTTGGCGTCAGTTCAGTACTTCACTGCAATTCCTATACTGCATCTGTCTAACTCCAGCACTTCCACTGCTAATGCCAGCAAACAACCGTTTGGCATTGACAAATGCTTGTGTTCATCTGCAAGGCAAGCAAACATACTGGTATCAGTCTGAACTGTGAGGTGGCTTCAGGGGCGGGGGGCCTTCCCCTCCTCCACCTATCAAAGATTCAGAATACTGACTCTACTCCCTAATTACATCCACTGTCTGCCTTTCTGTTCCTTTTTACGTTGCTTGCACTTGCACAAGAAATGTTTTGCTACAGAGAATGGCATTGCAGAGGTGTGTCACTGACTAGCCCAATACAGGTCACGTTGCATTGGGCTCATCCTTGACAGACCAATTATCATGCAAGCTAAGTATGACAGTGGTTTACAGTTTATAGGTGGAAACTTTGTGTACTTGAAACAAGTGAAGCACTCCAGTGAGAGAACACTTCTTCCGTTTCATAAACATAAAGTCGTCCCTCCTCCCCTTCATTGCTCCATTTGCCTTGCTGTCTCTCCCTCCCTCCTCCCCTGCACACACCTTTTGTCTCGTGTATTCCCCATACCTCATTTCTCTCTTGTTGTTCCTCTGGTCCTCCTGTCTCCTTATGTTTTGCATTTCTTTGAACCAGGCTTCAGTGTCCGTGCTAATGTGACTGGCTAAGTTGTGCTGCTATCAGCCTCACAAATTATGGGAGGAACCAGAGAAGCTTTAGCTTAAACAATGCACCACAAAGCTGCCTAGTGCTCTGTGGAACAAGCATTGCTGTAAGAGCTGAAACGTGATATGCTCCGAGAGCTAGAGTGGATGGTCGACTCAGACTGTGCATGCATTTTGTGAATAGCAGAAAACTCCAGTAGTGATTCAAATATTGCCACAGCTCAAAGAATACACTTTTTTCTTAAAGCAAATCTGTACAATTCTTCTTTTGAATGGATTTGATTGACTGTGTGGCAGCACCTGACAGTGCAATAATGCAGACCTCCGTGCAAACAGAACACAGTTAACAACTTCTGTGTACACACTCAGCCACCCCGCAGACCACTGGGCACCGAGCCCACGGTGAAATCAGTACCATCCTGCATAATTTGTAGCTTCTGAGGCCTTAGTCCATGCTGTGTGCAGTTAGATTGCATTTTCAGACTGCAGTCCAGTGGCACAGACAGATTATGTCCCCAAGTTGATGAAGTGCAATGGAGACAAGCTGGGTGAAGTGATTCTACTGTGCAGTCTGATGCACAGAGAGAGTGACTGGACAGAGACAATGTCAAGCAATGGTATGGCAATCTCATGTCTGTGGGACAAGTTGTGGCTAGAGGACACATAAACACCACACAGTGCAAGACAGCGAGATGCACATGGCAGCTGTGTAGTCTGTGAGCTCGGAGACAGAGCGTCTGTGTGTGTTCCGCCTGCAACTACCCTGTCCAGTTTGCAGATAATCAGCAGTCTGAGCGTCAAGGAGGTAGTTGAGAGTGACAGGTGCCATGCGGTCTGGTGTGTAAGACAGAGAGAGAGAGACACTGACAGTGGGAGACAGTAGGTATCAAAGTTGCGGCAATGTGCTGCGTCTCTCTCTCTCTGTCTGTCTGTCTATGTATCTGTCCACAGAAACAGTGGAAGCAATGATCGGCAATATAGAGCTCTCTGACAGGCTGTAACACAGGAGAGCAGAGGAGAGAATGAGTGGGACAGTGGCCACCGAGCGTCTCCTTTCCTGGCACCCCCCCAACTGTGGCTGCCCCATTGCCCATTCTCCACCCTCAGTGCACAGATAATAGAGAAAGTGAGAGACTGAATCATCACTCTTCTGCACCTGCACCATGGCTGAAATGTCCTGTGAGACAGCAAGAGAGAAAACATTGGGATGTTGTTGTCTGTGTCCTCCCCTTGCTCCCCCGGTACAGAACAGTGCTGCAGTTTGTGTCCAGGAGAGACCTGTGTATTTGCTGTGTATGTGTGTGTGTGTCTCTCTCTCTCTCTCTCTCTGTCTCTCTTAGTGTCTTTTTCTTTGGGAACCTCTGTGCTGTTTTCCCACCTCCCATACAACAAGTTCTCTGTGTCCCATTCTGCCAAACCCCTCCATCCCAGTGAGAGAGAGTGAGAGAGCGCAACTGAGTTTTTGCCCGAACGTTCAAGCACGGAGCTCGGTGCTTAGAGAGACAGCGACATAGAAAAAGTGAGACAGGAAGAGTAACAGTGAGAGAGACAGAGACACTGGGGGAGCAGCATTGAAGAGACAATATGTGCTGTGTCCTTTCTGTGTGTGTCTGTGGATAATAGTGTGTTAGGGAAGACATAGTAGGGAACAGCACATGTAAGTGGCACATGCTTGTGTGTCTCTCTCTGTCTATCTGTAATTCATAAGAGAAAGAAACACAGACAAAGAAACATAGAAATTGTCAGCAGATAAGAACTGCCTGGCCCATCCAGTGTTCCTGTAAGTCCTTGTAGTGGATTACTGCTTCTGACCCACTCGCTGCTGTATCTCTATGGTTCCCCAATGCCTGTCTCAAGCATTCTTGAATCCATCTACAGTGCTCGATCCCACCACTTCCTGAGGCAGACCATTCCACACGTCCACCACCCTGTCTGTGAAGAACTTCCTCAAATTCCCTCTTAACCTCCCACCTTCCAATTTCATGTCATGCCCCCTCGTTCTTGTGCTCCTCCAGTATTGGAAAATACCTCCCTCCCTCCCCTAGTCTGAAAGCCTGGCATCTGCAGTGCCCTCTGTCCATGGGCTGTCCGCTGTCCTAGTGCATTTGATCTCAGGATCACAACTGAACATGGGTTGCCTCATAGAACCCTGCTGTGCTACTTCTGGCCTATCAGAGTGGCTCAGCTAACTTTTTGTATTTTCTATATTTTCTTCTGCCTCTATAGTCTCATTGTCTATAGCACTGTTTACATGGTCATATTTGCACAGCAGTAACTCAAGCACTCAGGTTGCTGCAATGCAAATACCACCATGTGGACACTTACTGGATCATGATAAGCTGGTCCTTACTCCACTCCTGCTGTCGCATCAAGTCTGGGGACTGGTTCTGGAGCAGGCAGTTTAAGCAGCTGTGTGGACAGGATGCACCGCTCATTCCCAAGTGCCAGACCCTGCAGGCATCTTTGTGCTTTTTATCAGCCAACAGCCCCTTAACTCACAGCCCCTCTCCAGCATGTCTTGCATCATCACTGAAAGGGGCTGTGTAGACACAGAAGCTGAGCATCATTTTTGGCGGGGGCAGTGCTGCAATGCTCCACAGAAGGAGCAAAGTCAGCTGTATAAACGTGGTTTGTATTTATAAGTCAGGCAAAGTTCCCGTTCCCTAGAGGAGAAAAATGGCAGCAGTGCTCTCACCTCTACTCCAGACCAAAAGGCTGCAATGCTCTCCCCCCCAAACTTAGTAAAAGAAAAGCTTTCTCCTCCCACACCTCCTACCTACCTAATGACAGTAATACTCTTGCCTCCCCTAGTCTACATAATGGCAGCAATAATCCCTCCTCTCCTCTCTTCCCTAGACCTAATCACAGCAATGCTCTCTTTCATCTCTTTTTGCAACCTCCCCCTACCCTAGACTTAATGGCAGCAAGATAGTCTCTCCTTTCCCCTAACATGATCCTGCCCCCTCAACAGCCTTGCCTGATCCCAGTTTTTAAAACCCTGTGTAACCCACCCCGCCCAGCTCAGCTCCACTACCCATCCCAGGAAGAAGAGGATGGTATTTGCAATGTTCTCCAAACAATTTTATCACAGAACATGCACTGGGGCTGGCTGTCAGACTAGAGATGTTGAAGAGATAGGGCTGCCTGTTCCACAGAGTCAACATTTAATTAAAAAGCTAGTGTACTGCCTGGAAACTACCTGCAATTAATTGTAACTCAAATGTAGTCAGCTATCACTTCTTAAATCTCAAGTATTTATTCTTTTCTGTACCAAAAGAGAAAAGTCTGGCAACACAAAAGGACCACATTCACTAAAAATTAAAGTGAAAAATATCCAAATTTATTATAAATACATCTTGATAAAGTGTTGGGAAAATGTGAAACATTAGTGTGTGTGTGATTTTATGGCGCTGTTTGCACTGTGGTAATATTTTTGCTGCTACCACAAAATGATGTCTTTATAATAAATTTGGATATTTTTCACTTTAATTTATAGTGAATGTGGCCCTTTTGTGTTGCCAGACTTTTCTCTTTTGGTACATATTATTTTACATCTGAGCACCATTGATTCCAGTAGCCACCTCTTTCCTCTTTTTTCTATTATTCTTTTCTGTATGCTAATTAGAAGGTTTTCCACCTGGCAGTACTGGGGTGATGTGTGGAGCAGCACTCTGTCTGGAGAAAGAAAACAATCAGTTCTGTTCCTCCTACTACATCAACACTGAAACCACACTGACTATGACATCACTAGTAACCAGTGAAAACCGTTTCTCACTGCCAGGTTTCACTTTGACATGAAGCAGCAGAGACTGGCTCTCCCTTTTTACTAGTGATGTCAGAATTCCCTGCATGTTGATTGGTAGCTTGTGAAAGTCACTGCTCAGGCTACAAGGATTGTAGTACCTCAAGGTATTTGGTCTCATTTCTGATGATGTAGTGGGAGGAACAGAACTAACTATTTTTTCCTCCAGAGTGCTGCTGCACAGATTACCCTAGCCAGGTGGAAAATCTAATTAGCAAACAGAAAATAAAAAAAAATAATTTCAGATACTGGAAGCAATAGCTGCCTGCATCTGAAAATTACTATTAATTCCCAGCAGTACACTAGCTCTTTAATTCAAACTGGGGTGAACTACACTGGATTTATTCTTCGGTAACCTTACCCGGATACAAAAGAAAACAAGCATTTGTCAATGCCGAATGTTGTCTCACTGGCATTGGCATTGGCAGTGCAGAAGTTCGAGATGCATAATAGGAATGGCAGTGAAGTATTGAATTGTTGCCAACCTCACCCCCATCCTGCAGAGACTGACAGGTGTTGGAGTGTACCTTTGGGGCGTCAGCTATAACCCTCATGCCATTTTACCTCACCCTACCCTGTAGACACAGACAAGTGTCATGGTGTGCTCTGGGGTCTTTGGGTCTTATACTTAACCCCATTCCATAAGGAAATATGCTGAGGTGGATGCAGCATAGGAGAATGGGGTAAACTTTAGGGCTGAACACTCCAATTCACACCCCGATGCCTGTCACTGGCTGCAGGGAGAGAGTGGGGATGGAATGCCATAAGCATTACAGCCGACAATTCAAAGTCACAGCCCTGACACCTGTCATTCTCTACAGGGTGGGACTTTACAGTTAGAAACCCTAACACCACTGGAGTTTGTTGGTATTTTCACTCCAAATTTTCAGCTTAGGCTTTTTGTGACCCCAGTTCATGAAGAGTGGCACAATCAGTTTGTTAGCTGAAAGGTGGTTTTGCACAGTGGCTATGCCATTTGGTGACACTGTGTCAAAAACACATTTTGGGCAGGTTGTGAAAAATGACAACTGTATTGTTCATCAGGAGGTGTAAAAAAATGGCAACGTTGAAAATCTGGAGTGAAAATATGAAAAATTGGTGAAGTCATGAGCATGCATAGAAACTGCGC
This sequence comes from Neoceratodus forsteri, assembly GCA_016271365.2. Lineage (NCBI taxonomy): Eukaryota > Metazoa > Chordata > Ceratodontiformes > Ceratodontidae > Neoceratodus > Neoceratodus forsteri. Next base: position 517,536,219 of record CM028130.1, on the reverse strand, counting down.
AACATGTGTCCGTAACCCAGTTATTTTTGGGATTTTTTTAGCCACATTTCTACATAGGCATTTTGGGACCTCCCCTCATGAACAGTGGTGCTGTGATTTTATTAATCTGTCCCAAAAGTTGATTTCCCACAGCGACCACACCATTGTGAGCTACGGGTGTGGAAACACATTTTGGGCAGGCTGTGAAAAATGACAGCTTTACTGTTCATAAGCAGGTGTGAAAAAATGGCAGTGTTGAAAATCTGGCATGAAAATATTGCAAATTTGTGAAGTTACAAGGGTGCGTGGAAACTACGCAACGCATGCTTATAACACAGTCATTTTATGGACTTTCACCACCAAATTTGCAACATAGGCATTTTAGGACCTCTGCTCATGAACAGAGTCACCATCATTTTCTCAAACTGTCCCAAAAACTGATTTTGCACAGTGACCGCGCCATTCTACGCTGGACATGTGAAAACACATTTCAGCCAGAATATGTAAAATGAGAAGTATACTGTTCATAAGTAGGAATGGAAAAATGCCAATTTTGAAAATCTGGAGTGAAAATATAACAAATTCATGAAGTTACAAGCGTGTGTGGAAACTGCACAATGCATTCTTGTAAAACGGCCATTTTTTTTGATTTTTTCACCAAATTTGCAACATAGTCTTTTTGAGAGCTCCCTCATGAACAGTGGCACTGTTGTTTCATTAATCAGTCCCAAAAGGTGATTCCAGGCAGTGACCGTGAAATCATCTTTCTGGACGAAATAATGCCATGACAGTGACTGAATTCATGAGGAGGGGTCCCAATAACCCTGTGTTGAAAATTTGGTGCCAAAATTCCCGAAAATGCCTGAGATATGCACCAAAGTTGAAAAAACCCTATTTATGCCATTATACAGCTTACCGGCATTCCTTCAGTTTGCGTTCAGCTTTGAAGAGTGCAGACGTGTTCCCGGCCCACCAAAGATCATCACGCCATGCTCCGGAGGTAAGTATGGGGTGAGGGGGGTGTGAGGAGGCAGGGTGCACAGATGGTGGGTGCAGGTTTGGGGAGAGCCACCGGACTTGACAAGGGACCGTTTTCTGGTTTGCAGGTTGTAAAAAAAGAAAGAAAACATTGCAGGATCATTTTTGCTTTACAGAGGCATCTGGCACGCTGGGGTGGGCTCCCAGCATTCCACCTGAGTATTTTTTTTGGGGGGGGTTCAGTAGCCAACAGGGGATTAGGCACCCCTATCAGCACACAACAAATGGGGGGGACATTATGCCAACGGGCAGTGGGCTCTCCCATTGGCAAATTAAACTGGGAAGGGGGGCATGATGCCGAGGGGGATTAGGCACCCCCTCAGTACACACTTAAAATGGGGGGATGCATTATACCAATTGGGAGTGGGCTCCCCAGTTGGCAAATGAAGTGGGTTGGGGCATGCCGACAGGGAGATTGGGCACCCCTAAAGTCGTCTCTCCATGTGGCAGCAGTCAGCTCCACCATGTTTATTGAAGAGCTTCACCAGAAAAGGCACATAGGGAGGGCATGTTTTTGTGCCGCTGCATGACGAGCTTGGCTGTCATTGCAGCAGACCATTTCTTAGATGTGCTCACACATGATGTATTCCTGTTGTGGCGCCTTCATGCTGGCTTATTGGGGAATGAAGGACGCACCTACTGATGCGTGCCCTGCATTCGCCCAACAGTGACTGCACCTCCAAATCTGCTGCTAATGCAATATATTGGCTGGTGTGCAAGCGTGAGCCAACATAAAAAAAGCGGACTACTGTATTGAACAGTCATTGATGCTCTAAACAAATCTTCTTGTCCCGCAGTGACATTTTTAATTGGGATGCAGTGAGCTTATATTTTGCCCATCCTTGCATATTGTCATGGAGCAACATATAAATGTTAAAACATTTTTTTTTTATTTCTTTTGTTAACTGGGTAAACATATGAGCCAAGGCCCTTTTTCATATGTGACCCAAGACTATAAAATAGTCACAAGATGTTGTACAAAAAGATATATTTTACATTCACTTAATACAGGAATACAAATATATGACATATAAGAAAAACAATATAATACAAATTATTTAAAACAGCAGTGACATTGCAAGCTACTCAATAAATGATACTTCAATTTCTCTTTGAATAAATTATGACTACTCATAGTTCTCAATTCAATTGGAAGATCATTCCAGTATTTTGGTGCTTGGATAGAAAAAGCTTGAGCACCCATTTTAGTTTTAGTGACTTTTAAATTTAAACAAGAAAGAAAATTTGATCTCAAGTTTCTCTGAGCTTCCCTTACAGATATACTAACATACTAAAATGCCAGCAGAATAGGCCTAATGGTCTTTCGTGTCTGCCCATTTGGTCAGCCCCCACCCTGGGCGCTGACCTTTTGGCCCCTCTTGCCTTCTCTGGCTTCTTCCTTCCCAGTTCCAGATATTCTCGCTGCACTGGATTTTGCTTCCAGAACCCTTCCCCTGTATCTGTTCCACCCCCTCTTGAACCCCTCCACCATCTCTGCCTCCACCATCCCCCTGGGCAGCGCATTCCATGGCTTCACCACCCTCTCAGTGAAGTAGCACCTCCTCCTTTCTCCCCTGAATCTCCCCCCTCCAGCTTCCAGCCATGCCATCTAGTTACCCCCACTTTCATTGGAGCACCCTTACTGCTTCTCCCCTATTTATCACCTTCATGTACCTGAAGACGTCTATCATGTCCCCCTGGTCCCTTCTCTCTTCCAATGTGTACATATTTAGCTCTTCGAGCCTCTACCCATAGGTCCTATCACCCAAGCCCCAAATAATTTTGGTTGCCCTCCTCTGAACCCTCTCCAGGAGTATAATGTCCCTCTTTAAGTGTGGCCTCCAAAAATGCATGCAGTACTCAAGGTGTGGCCTCACCAAGCAGTTATACAGAGAGAGTATCACTTCCCTCCTTCTGGAGGTGATCCCCCTAGCGATGCATCCCAGCATCCTGTTGGCCTTGACTGCTGCCCTCCTACAAGTCTTCGAGTTGTTCATCTTGACATCCACCACCACCCCCAGGTCCCTCTCAGCCATCGAGACTTGTAGCTTCCCCCCTGGGTGTACACTTGACCCAAGTTTCTGACCCCCAGGTGCAGTACCTTGCATTTCCCTGCATTGAACCTCAGCTTCCACTTTCTAGACCATCTTTACAGAGCCTTCAGGTCCCCCTGTAGGGCCACCCTCCACTCCTCCCCATCCACCACTGCCCCCAGTTTTGAGACATCCACAAAGAGACTCATCTCACTCCTGATACCTGTCCTTATGTCAGAGACATAGGTGTTAAACAGGAGGGACCCAAGGACTGATCCCTGTGGGACCCCACTAATGACCCTCCTTGGGGATGAGACTATCCCGCCAACTATGACCCTCTGGGTCTGGTCCTGGAGCCAATTGTCTATCCATCTGATCATCTGGTCCCCCACCCCCATTTGTCCCAGCTTATCCAACAGGCCCTCATGAGGAACAGAGTCAAATGCCTTTCTGAAGCCTAGAAAGAGGACATCTACTGGTCTACCCAGGTCATAGGCACTCATCACACAGTCGTAGAGCTCCACAAGGTTTGTCTGACACGATTTCCTTGGGACAAATCCATATCAGAGAACACAAGGGAGAGAGACTTTTTTGTCTCAATACATTATCCGTTTTACAACAAAGAGAGTAAATGGAACTAAAGTTAGGCAGTAGAAACCCTGAAACTTGATATAAAGTACAATGATGTGTACTATAAAGCAATCTATAAACAAATCTACAAATACTATGAAAAGTCATTGTTAAGTTATTTACCACATGTTTGGACAAACTAGTAAGCAAAAATGAATTATAATTCAGTTGAGAAAGTAGTATACTTTGGGCTATATGTTTCCTGGCTTTTAAAGTTAGCACATTCTGTAGTCTGAATAAAACCCCAAATTTCTGATTTACTGATTTTGTTAAAGTCAATATATGATTTGAAAATGTTAAATTTGAGTCCAAATTCATTACCAAATATCTAAAACATTGCACCTGCTCCAGATTAGTTCCATTTTTACCAAAAATATTCAGTTTTCCTAACTTAATCAACTTTTGTTTAGAGGCAAATATCATACTCTTGGTTTTTGAAATATTCAATGATAATTTTAAGTCCAACAAACAATTTTCTAGACTCTGAAAATCTATAATCAAATCTTGGGCAATTTTATCTAATGAATTAGAGCTATTATATAATATTATATCATCAGCATATAAGATTGTCTTAGAATTAGGAATTTTACTTGGTATAATATCCACAAATATGGAAAACAATAGGGGTCCCAAGATTGACCCTTGAGGTACACCCTTTCCTAAAATTCTACTCTTTGACACCAAACCCTCATAAAGACCGTGTAGTTTCCTACCTGATAAATAACTCTCCACGCATTCTAGTGACAATCTGGATAATCCCTTGGCAGCTAGGCTCCTGAGCAGCAGGCGATGGTCAACAAGGTCAAATGACTTGGACAGGTCCACAAAAACAGCACCAGTGAGCTCACCCCAATCCATAGCCTCACTGACGTGGTTTGTGAACCTGGCCAAGGCAGTTCCTGTACTATGATATTTCTTAAAGCCATGCTGCTCAGGAGCCCGAAGCCCAGTCAATTGTAAGTAATCATTAATTTGTACCTCTGTTATCTTTTCTAAAATTTTACCTAAAGGACGGAGAAGAGAAATAGGGTGATAATTCCCCAAATCTTTACTGTTTCCCCCCTTAAAAATTGGTATTATTACATTTTTTTCCATTGTTGTGGAAAGATCCCTATTTCTAAGGACAAATTAAATATTTTTGTCAAAGGCTTATAAATGTATGAAGATATTAACTTCAAAAACCTTGGCTGAATATCATCAATTCCAACATTTTTTAAAGGAATTTTCTTCAAAATTTTCAGTACCTGATCAGGCTCTATTTATTTAAAACAAAATATTAAATCATTTTGAGATGCTATAACTGTGTTCTTTACGTCCTGATCATCCTTATCTATACTATATTTACCCATATCCAAAAATTGTTGTAAAAAAGGCTGTACTTATTTCTTGTGGATCTTTTATTGTGAATCCTTCAATAAGGAACTTACCTAATTGTACATCAATGGGAGGAGACACCAAATATTTGATTGAATACCAGATTTTTTTTGGATTTGACAAATTTCGATCTTGTTGTTTTGTACAATAATCAGATTTACATAACCTTAATTTTATCTTATATTCATTTCTTAATTTCCGATAGCTTTGAAAATCACTAATATTTTTACTCAAGCAAAATTGTTTCCATGCTTGATCTCTTTGTTTCATCAATTTAAACATCTCCAGAGTAATCCATTTATTCACTGTTCCCCTGACTCTCCTTGTTAGTATTGGACAGAATTTATTTTGTAACTCCAAAATTTGTGTTGTAAAGTAATCTGCTGCAGACTCTTTGCAAGGTATTACATCCAAGTAAATCAGACTTTAATCCATCATCTAAATCTTCGGGATACTTTTTATAGGTAATCAAACGAGGGGGAGGCTTTATTTTCTTTGATTTCCAAGTACAATATATTGCCAGGTGGTCACTGATAACATCTGGTAAGACTCCAATCTTAATAATTTTTGTATGATTATTAGTCAAAATCCAGTCCAAAATTAAATGATTATTTGTCTTCAGGTTCATGCATGTAAAAGTTTGTACTAACTGACACAAACTTGCATTAATCAACAAGCTCTCCATATTAGAAGCATCACAGGAGTCCCAGTGAATATTAAAATCACCTAACACTAAAAAGTCACCACTAAATTGGTAATTTGAAACAAATTGTAAAAACTCTTCAAGGCCTTTATGTGCAAATTTTGGTGGATTATAAACAGTGCAATGTTTAAGTTTATAATTATCCCCTTGTTTTGTCTTAATCAATAACCATTCACACTCTAATGGGGAATCAACCTTTAACTCCAGTTTAGACACAGTTAATTCTTGTTTGTTTATTTATTTATTTATTTCAATCTAGGATTAGAAAACCTTTGAGCCGAGGCTCTTTTACAAAGGTTCCACATCAGCATGTGCAACAGTCATCATTTTTAGTTATAAACATATAGTCATTGACTTACAGACATGTAGTAACTAGTACAAAGACTTGAGCTATGAGCCAGACAAGGGAAGGGGGTGGGTGGTGGGGGAAGTGAGGGTAGGAGTTCGAGGTGGGCAGGAAGGTGCAGGGGTTAAGGGGGAGTACAGGAGGTGGCTGGGGCAGGGGCAGGAGTGGAGATATGGGGGAGGTGGGCTACGGCAGGAGACAATGCAGCCAGGGAGCCTTGTCGAGGGAATATGACAGGTAAGGTGCTAGGGGTGCAAAGGCTGATTGTAAGTGCTGGGTTCTGGGGCATTTGCAGGTGGAATGATGGCAATGTTAAGATGGGCAATCTCAGGATACAAGCAGTGAGAGGCGCAGCTTGGACTTGAAGAGGCCGAGTGTTGGAGCAGTCGCTATGTTGCTGTCAAGAGAGTTGAGCCAGTTGGATGCCCGATAGGTGAATGATCTTTGTCTTTAGGTCATGCGACATCGTGGGATATGTAGTAGATGGGAATTGGATCTCCTTGTAGTGACGTTCCTATGTCTAGGCTTAAGGAGGGCACAGGCACCAGGTGGGGCAAGACCCATTGTAATTTTCTAATGTTCTAACTGTTTGTAATAAATAAGTATATCTCCACCCTTTTTTTACCTGTCCTGTCTTTTCTTATTATTTTATAACCATCTAAGGCCAAGACGCCATTAGTTACTGAAGGTTTTAACCAAGTTTCTGTTAAACTCAAAACATCAGGTTCATATTTTAAGACCCAAGCCTCTAACTCTTGTTTTTTGGGAAAAAAGCTATGAATATTCAAGTGTGCCACTCTTAGGCCCCTCTTCCCCCAAATTAAGTGATCACCATACAGATTGGGACCTGGGTTTACTTTTATATCCCCAGATAGAGTTAACAATAACCCAATACAAAAAAAATTAAAAAAAAATTTAAAATGTTTCATCTGCAATCTCACTGTGACTGTTTCTGTTTTGTCTGTTTCCCTGTTCCCTTATTTAGTTTGCACATTTTACATAACCTTTATCTTTAGTTTTTCACTTTTCTTACCTTGGATTCATCTTTTTCATTTCTTCAGTCTATCCAGCATTCTCTCATTCTTTTCCTGCCACAACAATTTTATTTTCTTAGGTGTCCTTTTGCTTGCATTTTTTTATAATTTACATTTTTCTCCCCAGGCACCAGAGTTAACCCACAAGTTGATAACCACCCAGCCCCATCCATAGCAACCTTTTGTGCTCTAAACACCATAAGGATAGCAAATTGGTCACCCCCCCACCAGCACTTTGCCCATTGCCCTCTCATGATTTTAGAACAGGGCAAACCCATCAACACCCATCTCAGCCCCACCAACTTCTTAACCAGCCTTGAGTATGTCATTGAGTGGCCTTGTAGATTTAAATGTGCGTCATTATCCAGCCGCAAACCATACTGTGATCCTTCCTCCCTCAAAAGTATTGTAAGGTCTCCTGTTTTACATTACACTGCCCCCTCATAAAACAAGAAATACCAATCCTGCATATCTTAGGTCCAAAGTCATTCCGCCTACAGCCTCATTGAATCACTCAGTTTATTAACACCCTTTTTTGGTACAACACTGTTGGACGATCCACTGCCTCTGGGAAAGATGTTGTAGCTATACCGTACAGAGAGGAACCGATGTAATGTCCATGTGAAATCCATTCTGGTAAGTATGAAGATTTTATTTCCTACGTTTCATTGCTTTGTAAAGACTGCTGCAAATATTGCACACAACAGGTTGTCTTAGTAGTGGACAAGATGTGTCTCTGAAATGTAACTTGACAATAGGATTGAGATTTGAGAACCAGGGAGGGACACATAACAATGAAGTTGTAACTTGTAAGAAGTCATTCATTTCGAGATGCTTTGTTGTTCTGTCAAAGTGGCCTTATCCAAAAAAGTTCTTCAACAACAGGCACACCCTTCCCCTGAGCTTGGACACACATGTAACATGCAGAAGTCATTTCATTAGATGACCATGACCATCATTAACAACCGGACTCCAGAAGGATGCTGATGAAATCTGTGAAGAAGTAAAAAAATAAGAAACCATTACAGACAAAACTGAAAATATGATTCCCCCCACCCCCCAAAAAAAAAAGAAATACTTACCTTCATGTGCTTGAGAGTTATCCATTTCCATTTAAGTGCAAACAATTCTCATTGAGCACTGGAATGTGCACACCAACAGTTTATGAATCACCTGTGTGATGCAGAACAATAGCATGAGTACATGTCCATGTCAGGTTCGGCCTCCCTCATCATCACTTACAAAATACACAACCATATATCTATATATATATATCTACTCACCAAAGCTACTATTAGTGTACATCCAAACCTTTCAATCCGGTTGAGATGATCACATTTCATTTGGTGGAATCGTTTCACATGACACATTGGACCAGCAACATGAACCTCACAGTCATCATTTTATACTGGGGTATGTGCTGAAACAGTCTCTTTTCACTTCGTTACCACATGTCAATTTTATGCACACAAGGAAGACGCATTGTGGGCCTCCAGAAAAAAAATGGCGACTCTGCCACTTTTGTGTGTTCTGTGATTGTTGCTGTGAGCTCATAGTCATGATGTCATAGTGACATTTTCAAAATTAAAGCAGCATTGCAAGAATGTCCTCACAGTTCTGAAATGTACTTTTTTATGCTACTTTAAATTGCCACAGCAACCACTACTTATGTCCGAGTTGTCAGTGAATTGAATGATATGATTCTTCTCACAATTTATGTCTGCTTCTCTTACTCCTACTTTTTTTCATGTATGAAAACAAAATGAGCACGTCTTCCAATATTGTTCCAACCAGCTTTGTATTTTATTTGCAGCTGCTTTTCAATAACTGTTGTTCAGTGGTGTCATGTAAAACACTGACTGATGCATAACTGTTAGTTAACAACAGATGTGATATATGACAACTACTTGATGTGATGGAGAGAAGCAGAGGAAAACAATGACAAAGACCTGGTCAGCACCAATTTAAAAGGAATGCTCCTTTCATTATTTCACACATGAAAAAAGGTAGTACAGCACACTCAACTACTGCAAATTATCATATCATTCCAGTCAGTCTGGGTGTAAGTAAAGGAAGTTGTAACATAGCATTAAAAAATATAGGTCAGAGTAATCAGCAGATTGTTGCGCTGCTGCTTTACAGACAGTCACCACATTACATAGTTATGGTGATGCACTTAAACTAATATGTGGGGGCATAACTACCACTGGAATATTTCTTGCTCCACAGAGTGCAATATATGTCTGTGAAAACCAGCCATAATTTTGTAACCCCCCCCTGCAAGTGGGGGTTCCCAAAAGTCTTCCAGCCTGGATGGTGTTCGGCGTCTAAGCCGTTTATCTGTGAGTGCTTTTAGAGCCTCTGGTACCATATCTTTAAGAGCTGTCTGCCTGCAGACATAATTAATTTGGATGAGGGTCTGTGTGTTTCCCTGCTTGAGTCCCACTCAAGCTGCTGCCAAATCACTCCATTTCTGCCATCACTAAGTGGGCAAAGTGAGCACTTTTCAAAGATATAACTGTTTGCCAGACATCATTTAGAGTAAGAACGAAAATACAGTTTGTCTAACCTGCTTTTCTTTGCAGTCAGAACTGTGTTTGCCTAGTCCCCCATTCAAGTTTTGAACTTCTGAACTGGACCAATCAGTGTGGGGGTACCTTTGAAATGGAGCCTGCTGCTGGAAAATCAGAACTTGAACTCTCCTTGTGGAGCCAGCCACCCGTGCACTGTATGGCCAATGCTTCTGGGAATTGTAGTTTGGACTTCGGCGCCTTTTTTCCACCAACAGGAGGAGTTTACTGTGAGTGATAGCCAAACGAGCCAACTGAACTGGGAGGAACTCAAAGGAAATGCCCGGCTCTGTCTACTGGAAAGATCAGATGAGTTGTGACTGTGAAGAGTGAAGGAGCTCCGGGCTCCTGCACTGTTGAGTTTTCATGCGGGAAGCTCTTGTGGGGCCCTGAAGTTCGGCCTACAACTGTTTGTGAGTGCCAATGTGGACTGAATCAGACTTGTAAGGAGAAAGAAGCACCAGAAGTGAGGAAACCAGACTCACCCTGTAGAAGACTGGAGAAATTGTTGAATCACGCCCGGTCTTTCAGGAACTGAATCTGCTGTGTGTTCTCCCGGGTATTGTGCAGTAATTGTGATCGGGATAGAGAAGCAGCCTGCCTGGTATAGTACTTTCCTTTTACATATAAATGTGTGTAGTGCTTGTGGGGAATCACTTTTCAAATCCCCTGTACAGTGAATTGGGTGCCTGAAGCTGGAAGTAAACCCCAGCTTAATCCAGACTATATCCATTTGCTCTGAACTGCCGTGGGGTCCAGTCACACGGACCTTGTCCACATGGTCTGCTTCTCATGGCAATCCAGGACAATCTGCCTTCCATCCAGTTCCCAGCATTGAGTTTTTGAGTACAAAGCAGGGTAGCTCCCTGCCATCTGTTTATTGAATTGCAAGTGTGTCATCTAGTTGTTGTTTTTTTCACTTCTTCACAAACTGAGCCAACCGGCTCCGAATTACAATTTGGGTGTTGTGCAAGTGTTTTTTCCATCACAGGGCCCCGACCAGCTGCACCGATCCTGGCTAGCCCCCTCCCATCCTAGGTACCCAGTGAAAGTGACAGTTTGGGACTCTGAATATGCACGCAGTACTGTGATTATTAATGTATTTAACCTAATTAACCTGATTTCCCCCTGTCCTTGTTACAGCTCCTTAAATAAATCAGATCTGTTTGTTTCAGCAAAGTTACACTGACTGAGGTATTCGTTTATGTTAAAGTATTGTACTGTGGCTTTTGCGCTGTATCATCTTGTTTTACAGTGGGTCCCCAGAGTCCAGTCGACAGCCACTCCTGGGCATAAATGCACATTATGAAGATATTTCTGATGCATTGTGTGGGCCACTAGTGGGAAGAAAGGGGGGTTTCAGTGTCCCAGAGGGCTGTGACCAAGTTAGTTTAGCTACTGCAAACCCACACCTCTGGGTGGAGGCACCCGCCATTGGACCTAGGCCCCTCAACCTGTTAGTAGTTAAGCAGGCTGGGGTAGTAGCCCTTGGGATAGTGCCACCTAGGGGTTACAATTTCATTACAGTGAGTCACTTGACGGAGGAATTAACAATCTGAAAAGCAACCCACATTTATGCCACACTTTCTCAGCAACGTTAAGACGTGATGGCAGGGGGAGCGCAGGTGCATGCTCCACTATACTGAATGTCCAGCAGCTATCCCAAGCAATGTTTCCGAATGTTATAAGGTTCACTTTGTGGTGAAATGTGGGATGTTTCCACTAACAAGGCTCTTCTTACTGGTAACGTGGTCACGCATTTCACAACAAACTGACGATTTATATAAAGAAACATTCGCAAACCTGCACAATCGGATATTCACTGTAAGGAGCACGCACATGCACTCTCCCTGCCATCACGTCCTAATGTTGCTGAGAAGGGAGGCAGAATGTGGGCAGATTTTCAGAAAGGGAATGCCTCTGTCATGTGACTCACTGTAATGCATTTACACCTTGTTTTCAAAAAAATGTATTGCACTATGTGGTGCAAGAAAGATTCCCTGGAAGAGAAAATGTGTATGATTTAATAATAACAAACAAAAATCACACAACAAAGTACAACACAATAGTGGGGTGGGGTCAGGGGTGGGGGTGGGTGTGGGAGTAGAAAACAATACCCGGATTTACTATGGTGGTGGGATGCCGTGGTGGTCCAGCAGCAAGTGAAGCACTGAAAGTATTTGCTGCTGCTATGCTTCCACTATGGTAACCTGCTGCTCCAAAGCACTGAAACACTTGTTGTTTTCCTCCAGTGCTGTCCACACCAGGAAGAGGTCAGACTGGCTAACAGGGACTGTGCCATGGTCCACTGCAGCAGGTAATCCAGGTAGTGGGGCTGGTGGTGGACAGGGTAGTGCTGGTGGCTGTGGTGGCAGTGGTGGTGATGGTGGTGGTGGAGCAGCTGATGTAGCCCTCCTCCTCCTGCTGCAGTGGTGACTGCTGTGAGGCACATCTCCCACCCCAGCAGCACCCTCGACCACTGCCATAGAAGGGCCAGCAGGTGGACGCCTGGCCCCTTCTGTGGCAGTCTGCCACTCTGCCCTGTGGTGATTCATCATGTGGGTGCACTGGCCACCAGTCCCCAAATGTGTCCCAGGGGGCCCACGGCACACCAGCACACCACACACACAGCACTGCACCACTGTGCTGTCTCCCCCCACACAATTAAAAAACTCCCACACTGGGGAGCTGCGGGGGGACCAGATACAGTACACACTTGTCGGGTATGAGTCCCACCACCACCCACAATTGCCGGGGCCACCTCCTGTGGCTGTGGAGGTGGTGGAGGGGGTGCTGCTGGAGCCCCAACAGCTTCTGCTAGTGGTGGCGGCGGAGAAGGTGTACGAGCAACAGCCACTGGTGGCATTGGTGCTGCTGCTGCTCCTGTTGCTTCCGTGGGGGAAGCAACAAAGGCCAGGAGTCTGGAGCGGTTCAACATAACACAACCGCCCTGCCCTCCATGGGCTCCACATTCCTCCCCTCCTAATGCTCCCACGTACTAGCGACTCGTCTTCTCCAATTCCAACGTGACCCTCCATCCTTCTGGGTCCACGGGATGACACACACTCACAGACAGTAGACACACACACACACACACACTCAGTCACACACACAAAACAAAAACAAAACTTATACAAAAAAATTTACTAACCAAAAAAACACTAAGACAATACAAACACCAAATAAAATAGCTTTTAAAAAAGCTGTTTGATTGTTATGGCAGTAACAAGAAATGACTCAGAGAGCAAAGCAAACTCTTCTCCTCTTACAATTTTTCTTTCTCCCTTAACAAATGCAAAGAAAAAAGTGAAATTGCTTCTCTGACTCACTTCCTTCCTGCCTGGCTAAAGAATGTGACTTACAGTACTGCAGGCCATGTGATATGCCTATTTTCTTCTCACTTCACCTTACTTCGCGTTAAGGCATAATGAGAATGCGAAGTGAGCACTTTACAGGGTCCACTTCATGTTGTGCCCTGCAGATGCGAAGTGGACACTTCGTGGGAAGATTTATAATTCGCTGCATGTCTAACCACCACCACCGGGACTGATGTTAGCACTGCCACCACTGCCACCATGAGTCTGTCCGGACCACCACATCCATCAGCCAGAGACACAAAGCTTCTTAATATTTAAACCATAAAGTGAGTATGTGTACTCATGTTTGCTATGCTGCTTCACTTCCTTTAGTTGTATGTTTTGTTTTCTGTAGCTTTTCAGGGCCGCAATGGTAAAACACATACGGTACACTTCTTTTGTTTCTTTTTACAGGGTAACCAAACAAGCATTTGTCAATATCGAATGTTGCTAGCTTGTATGTGCTGTTTATGTATTTGGAAGTGACAGTGTCATGCCTTCCTCCCAAGACATCCACTATGTCTTTCCGCTCAGTATTCACAGAAGAGTGGAGGGGCAGGGCCACAGCAGTACAGCAGTTGCCAAGGGGTGAAGAGGTGGACAAAAGAGTCTCAGGAGCTCACTAAATTGAAGGTAGACAAAGCGATGGAACCAGATGGCATACGCCCAAGGATATTAACAGAACTGTGAAGGGAGATAGCAGTACCTCTGGTAGCCATGTTCACTGAGTCATTCAACATGAGTGAATTGGAGGAGGGCATGTGGTCCCGCTACACAAGTCTGGCAGCAGGAGGAGGCAGGGAACAATAGGCCATTCAGCCTCACTTCAGTAGTGGGGAAGATCATGGAGACATTGCTTAAAGAAAGGATAGTGGGGCATCTGGATGCCATCGGAACCCAGGACCATAGACAACATGGATTCACAGTGGGGACATCATGTCAGATAAATCTGGTTGATTTATTTGACTGGGTGACAAAGGAAGTGAATCAGGGTGAGGCAGCAGACAACGCTTACCTTGATTTCAGCAAAGCCTTTGACACCATCCCATATAGGAGGCTGATAAACTAGCTGGGTAGGCTGGACATGGGGGAAAGGATGGTAAAGTGGGTTAGAAACTGGCTAACAGACAGGAGGCAGAGAGTGGTGGCAAATGGCATGCAGTCTAGGGAGAGGGGGCGACCAGTGGGGTGCTGCAGGGATCGGTCCTGGGGCCAGTTCTGTTCAATGTCTTCATTAGTAATATTGCTATACATCTGAAGGGAATTTTTTCACCAGATTTTCAACATAGCCATTTTAAGACCTCTGCTCATGAACAGTGTCACTGTGATTTTCTTAATTTGTCCCGTATTGATTTCACACACCGATCATGCGCCATTGTGCGCTACATGGGCGGAAACATGTTTTGGGTGAGATGAAAATGACAGCTGTACTACTCATAAGAAGGTGTGGTAAAATGGCAATGTTGAAAATCTGGAGTGAAAATATTGAAAATTCGCGAACTTACGAGAGTGCGTAGGAACTGTACAACGCACGCTTGTAAAACAGTAATTTTTTGGAATTTTTTCACCAAATTTTCAACATAGTCAATTTAAGACCTGAGCTCATGAACAGCATCACTGTGATTTTCTTAATTTGTCCTGTACATTGATCTCGCACACCGACTGCGCCATTGTGTGCTACATGGGCAGAAACACGTTTTGGGTGAGATGTGAAAAATGGCAGCTGTACTACTCATAAGAAGGTGTGATAAAATGGCAATGTTGGAAATCTGGAGGAAAATATTGAGAATCTGACTTTTACGAAAGGGCGAACTGCGAACTGCGTCAGAAACAGCTATTTTTAGGAATTATTTCACCAAATTTTCAACATAGCCATTTTAGGACCTCTGCTCATGAATAGTGTCAGTGTGATTTTCTTAATTTGTCCTGTACATTGATTTCAGACACCAACTGGCGCCATTCTGCACTACATGGGCGGAAACACATTTTGGGTGAGATGTGAAAATGGCAGCTGTACTACTCATAAGAAGGTGTGATAAAATGGCAATGTTGGAAATCTGGAGTGAAAATATTGAAAATTCGCGACTTTACGAGCGGGCGTAGGAACTGCGCAACGCACGCTCTTAAAACAGCCATTTTTAGGAATTATTTCACCAAATTTTCAACATAGCCATTTTAGGACCTCTGCTCATGAATAGTGTCAATGTGATTTTCTTAATTTGTCCCGTACATTGATTTCGCACACCAACTGCGCCATTCTGCACTACATGGGCGGAAACACATTTTGGGTGAGATGTGAAAAATGACAGCTGTACTACTCATAAGAAGGTGTGGTAAAATGGCAATGTTGAAAATCTGGAGTGAAAATATTGAAATTCTCAGAACTTATGAGCCTCATGAGGAACCGCGCAACACACGCTCGTAAAACAGTCATTTTTGGGAATTTTGCCACCAATTTTCAACATGGGTTTTTGGGACCCCTTCAATGATGATGTCACTGTCATGGCAGTTTCAGGCCGGGGGTGATTTCGCAGTCACTGCACAGTCACTGTGCAAAATCACCCTTTGGGCCTGAATAACGCCATGACAGTGACATCATTCATGAGAAGAGGTCCTAAAACCCCATGTTGAAAATTTGGCAAAAATCTCAAAATGCCTGAGATATGCAACAAGTTGAAACCCCCTCTCTAGCCCATTATACAGCTTACCGGCATTTCTCAGTTCACGGTCAGCTTTGAAGAGTGCAGACGTGTTCCCGGTCCACTGAAGATTGTCGCGAGTCCGGAGGTAAGTATGGGGTGAGGGGTGTGGGAGGCTAGGTGCGCAGGGTGGGTGCGGTTGTGAGGGGGTCGAGATCGCCGCCACGGGACCGCTTTTGTTTTACAGGTTTTAAAACAAAAAGACGTCAGTGGGACGCTTGCCACACTGGGGTGGGCTCACAGCATGGCACAAGGGCGGGGTATTCCAGCCGACGGGGATTGGCACCCCTGGCCGGCAGTGGGCTGATTGCCACGCTGGGGTGGGCCTCAGCATGGCACCTACTACTGGGGACGAGCTCACCGACGGGATTGGGCAATTCTGCCGGCGACACAGCACGCAAGGGGCGCAGCATGCTCGCGCGGGGGAGCTACGCTTCATCGCTGCTCACTGAAGCATAGCCCTTTCAATCAGAAAGGCACATTGCATTTTGGAGCGTGTCATAGACAGCTCCAAAATCCATTGGTTTACAGGGGCCGCGCCTGCCAGCTCACTGACTGAATTGGAGGAGGAGGTGACACACCTCCGAAATCTCCGATGATGGCACTATGTTTCTTGCACATGCATACAAGCAACATAAAAAGGCTCCATTACTAAAACTCATTGGGAATGATGCTGTAGCTGTACCATACAGAGAGGAAGCAATGTAATATCCATGTGAAATCCATTCTGGTAAGTATGAAGATTTTATTTCATCCATTTCATTGTTTTGTAAAGACTGCAGCAAATATTGCACACAGGTTGAGTTAGTTGACAAGATGTGGGATTGAAATGTAACTTGACTTTAGGGATTGAGATTTGAGAACCAGGGAGGGACACATAACAATTCAGTTGTAAGAAGTCATTCATTTCTTTTTTTAGGAAACTTTGAGATACTTTGTAGTTCTGACAAAGTGGCCTTATACAAACAAATTCTTCAACATCAGGCCCCACCCCCGGGCTGGGGCACACATGCAACATGCAGAAGCTGTTTCATTAGATGACCATGACCATCATTAACAACCAGGCTCCAGAAGGATGCTGATGAAATCTGTGAAGAAGTAACAAAATAAGAAACCATTACAGACAAACCTGAAAATATGCTTCCCCCACCCAAAAAAAAAAAAATACTTACCTTCAGGTGCTTGAGAGTTATCCATTGCAAATTTCTACACAAAAAGTTCTCAACGAGCACTGAAATGTGCACACAAGCAGTATCTGTGACCTGTGATACAGAACAATATGAGTACATGTCCATGTCAACCCCCCTCACCTACAAAATACGGAAATATATATCTATATATATCAACTCCCCAAGGCTACTATTAGTGTACAGACAAAGGGCACCCTTCCATCCAGTTGAGTTGATCACATTGCATTTGCTCGAATCGCAGCACACATTGGACCAGCAACAGTTTGCTCACGTCATCATTTTATTCTGGGGCACTACGTGCATGAGTGATTGCTCAATAAATTCTGAGGGCCTTTGCATGTGGCATGATGATCCCATTTCACTTTGTTACCACTTATCAATTTTCTGAACAGAAGTTAGATGCATTTTGGGCATGCAGAAAAAATCTGGGGACTCTGTGCCACCAATGTGCACATGACTGAGTGCACCATTAATTCTGGGGGACTTTGTATATGCTGAAATAATCCCATTTCACTTCATTATCACTTGTCAATTTTCTGGACATAAGGCGGATGCATTTTGGGCATGCAGAAAAAATCTCAGGACTCGGTGCCACCACTGCATGCCGCACATGACTGAGTGCCCCATTAATTCTGGGGGACTTTGTATGTGCTGAAACAATCCCATTTCACTTAGTTATCACTTGTTAATTTTCTGGACACAAAGCGGATGCATTTTGGGCATGCAGAAAAAATCTGGTGACTCTATGTGACCACTGCATGCAAAAGTGACTGTGCAATAAATTCTGGGGGACTTTGCATGTGGTGTGACGATCCCATTTCATTTCCTTAGCACTTGTCAATTTTCTGGACAGAAGACAGATGCATTTTTATGTTGCTTGCACGCATGTGCAAGAAACATAGTGCCATCATCGGAGATTTCGGAGGTTTGTCACCTCCTCCTTCAATTCAGTCAGTGAGCTGGCAGGCACGGCCCCTGTAAGCCAATGCATTTTGGAGCTGTCTATGACACGCTCCAAAATGCAGTGGCATACAGTTGAAAGGGGGAGCTACACTTCAGTGAGCACCGATAAGCGTAGCTCCCCCTCACACGCAGGCGTGCGTGCCCCCGCACGTCCTGTGTAGCCGACGGGGTGCCCAATCCCTGCCGGATGAGCTGCTGTCGTCCCCCCCCCCATAGCTGGTGCCATGCTGGGAGCCCACCCCAGCGTGGCAATCAGTTCTTTGGCCAATGGGGGTGCCCAATACCCTGTCGGCTGAACGCCCCCCCGTCCTTGTGCCACGCTGAGCCCACCAGTGTGGCAAACGGTCCCACAACATCTTTTTTTGTTTTAAACCTGTAAAACAAAACGGTCCCACGGCGTGTCTCCCGACCCCCTCCCACACCCACCCACTGCACACCCAGCCTCCCCACACCCCCCACCCAATACTTACCTCTGGACTCCGCGCGATGATCTTCGTGGATCGGAACACGCCTGCACTCTTTCAAAGCCGACCGCGAACTGAGGAAATGCTGGTAAGCTGTATAATGGGCTAGATAGGAGGGGTTCAACTTTATTGCATATTCAGGCATTTTTGAATTTTGAACTACTAACATGAGTTTTAGACCCCTTCATGACGATTCATGGCGTTATTCAGCCTGAAGGGTGATTTCGCCGAGTGACTGCGAAATCACCCTTGGACCAGAATACCACCATGACAGTGACATCGTCATGAGAAGGGGTCCAAACCTCATGTTGAAAATTTGGTCCACAAATTCCAAAATGACTGTTCTGACGAGCTATGCTATGCAGTTCCTACGCAGGCCTCGTAAGTTCACAAATTTCAGTATTTTCACCCAGATTTTCAACATTGCCATTTTACCACACCTCCTCATGAGCAGTACAGCTGTCATTTTTCACATCCTGCTCAAAACATGTTTCCGTCCATGTAGCGCACAATGGCGCAGTCGGTGTGCAAAATCAATGTATGGGACAAATTAAGAAAATCACAGTGTCACTGTTCATGAGCAGACATCTTAAAATGGCTATTTTGAAAATTTGGTGAAAGAATTCTTAAAAATGACTGTTTTACGAGTGTGCGTTGCACAGTTCCCACGCACGCTCGTAGGTTTGGAGTATTCAATATTTCCACTCCAGATTTTCAACATTGCCATTTTACCACACCTCCTTATGAGCAGTACAGCTGTCATTTTTCACATCCTGGCCAAAACGTGTTTCAGCCCATGTAGCGCAAAATGGCGAGTTGGTGCAACTCAATGTATGGGACACATTAACAAAATCATACTGACACTGTTCATGACCAGAGGTCTTAAAATGGCTATGTTGAACATTTCATGAAAAATTTCCTAACAATGACTGTTTTATGCGTTGCGCAGTTCCTACGCACGCTCGTAAGTTCGCAAATTTTCAATATTTGCACTCCAATGACTTCCAAATACCTAAACAGCACATAGAAGCAAGCAACATTCAGCACTGACAAATGCTTGTTTGTGTTGTGATTGTGAGCACATAATGTCATACTTAAATTATAAATTAAAGCAGCATTGCAACATGTGCTGACAATTTTGACCTATACTTTATTATGCTATTTTACATTGCTGCCGTTGCCGGCCACTAGTTACCTTGTGACTTGTATGATACCCTTCTTTTCATAATTTGTGTTTGCTTTACTACTTTTTCTCATGTCTGGAAATAAAAAAGGAGCACGCCATTTAATATTGTTCTGACCAGGCTCTTATCACTATTTGCAGCTGTTTTTGAACAACTATTGTTCTGTGATGTCATAAAACACTACCTGCTGCATAATTGTTAATTTGACAACAGAAGTAATATATAACAACTGATGGAGAAAAGCAGTGCAAAATACTGATTAAGACCTGGTCTGCACCATATTAAAAGAAGTGCTCCTTTTATTATCTCAGACATGAAAAAAGTACTAAGGCAGACTCAAATACTGGAAAGAATAGTATCATACAAGTCAGGATGTAAGTAAAGTGGCAATGTAAAATAGCATAAAAAAGTATAGGTCAAAATTTTCAACAGATTGTTGCACTGCTGATTTAAAGAGATTCACCAAGTTACATAGTTATGGATGGTATTGCACCCAATATATTGGTGCCTAACCTCCAGGGGAATCTTTGTTGCTCCACACGTCCTTAAATAGTGCTATACTTTTCTGGCAAAAACATTCGTAATTTCGGGAAACCGGGTCCTGTAGAACTTCCCATTCTGAAGAGCTGCCCAAGTTCTGCCCCTGCGCTCAGCAATGCTGTGGGGAAACGTGGGCACGTTTCAACTAACAAGAGCCTTGTTAGTAGAAACGTGCCCATGTTTCACTACAAACTGACCATTATAACATAAAGAAACATTCAGAAAGCTGCCGGCCATTCACTATAATAAAGCACTCCCCCGTGCTCTCCCTGGCATCATGTCATAACATTGCTGAGTGCGGTGGCGGAACTTGGGCTGCTCTTCAGAATGGAAAGTCCTCTGGGACCCGGTTTACCAAAATTACGAGCATTTTTGCCAGAAAAGTATTGCACCATGGAATGTAAGGACATGTGGAGCAAGAAAGATTACCTTGGAGGTAAGGCACCCATATAAGGAGCATGTATGACTGTATGTGCATGTATATATTTAAGGGAAGCAGTCAGCAACAGGAGCTTCCTGCCTCCTGTGCCAGGTAGCTTACCTCTGGTTAAGCTTTTAAGTATGTTGCAGTATTTTTCTCATGCCACAACATACTTTATTTTAATAAAGAAAGGTCTGTGACCCAGAAGGATGGTGGATACAATGGGGGCCCCATTATGTGAAAAGGAAAGGTGCGGCAGAGACGTACCATGCGCTTCAAATACTTTTGTATTGAAGCGCATGTGCATCGCCATTGCACCTTTATATATAATGAAGCCCCCATAGCATCTGCCATACTTCTGGGTCACTGATTTTTCTTTAGTACAATAAAACATGTTGCGGCATGAGAAAAATGCTGCAACATACTTAAAAGGCTTAACCGGAGGGTAAGCCTTGCAGGGGGCAGGATGCAGGTGGTCCTGTTGCTGACTGCTTCCCTTTAAACTAATACTGTGGCCTTCCCTCGGTCTGGTATTAAACAAACAAAACACAAAACAGTACAGCAGTGGGGGGGGGGTGCAGAAAACAAAACCTAATGCTAGATCCCATGATGTTCCAGAAGCAGATGAAGCATCAACACTATTTGCAGCAGCTATCGCTCGATTTGCTCCATCTGCTGCTGGACAGCACCCATCCTCTGATTGCTTTCCTCCATTGCAGCCCACAGCAGTGTTATTTCTGACTGCATTGCAGGCATTATGGCGGGGTCCACTGCTGCGGGAGGAAAGCCAAGTGGTGGTGGTGAGGGTGGTGTTGGTGGCAGTAGTGGGGTAGTGGTGAAGCAGCAGCTGCTGCTGTGGCCCTCCTCCTGCTCTGGCAATGCACAGCAGCAGCACCCGCTGCCACTGCCACAGAAGGGCCAGCAGGTGGAGGCCTGGTCCGTTCTGTGGGAGCCTGATATTCCACGTTGTGGTGGTTAAGCATGTGTGTCCTCTGGCCCCCAGTCCCCAGATGTGTCCCCCGGGGACCACAGCGCACCTGCACACCACAGAGCAGGCACATCACAATGCATGCTCCTGTCCCCCTCAACACAGTTAAAAAACTGCCAGACAATCAAGCTTCGGGAGGAATCAGGCACAACAGGGACAGATGTATTGCCGGCAGCACTGCCACACACCTAGGGGGACTCCACCAGCTGCTGTGGAGTGGGAGGTGGTGCTGCTAGAGCTCCTGCAGCTGGTACAGATGGCGGTGGTGGTGGCGGACTTGCTGGATGTGGTGGTGGCACTGGTGGTGCTACTGCTTCTGGAGGGGGGGCAGGACCAAATAATCGGGAGCGGTCCAGCGGCACCTGACCACGCTGACCCCCACGTGTCCATACTCCGCTCTGGCCAACACGGGCCAAAGATTGCCCCTAGTCCACAACCCAACAAAACTCTCCTTCCCTCTCCACTCCGATGCGTTACGTGACGACAACGACCGACTTCACACACAATCACAGACAGTCTCACACACGCACACACACACACAGTCACACACAAACACACACACACTTACACAAAACAAAACTTATAAAACAAATAAATCAGTCACAAAAAAAGAACTCACGAAACAGTACAACAAAAACTAAAGAATTAGCTTTTAAAAAAGCTGTTGGTTTTTATGAAGTTTAAGAAAGCAAGTTAAGCAACAAATAAACACTTCTCTCCTACACTATCCTTCCTCCTTCTACCTCTGCAAAGGAGAAAGTGAAAGTATCTGCTGGTATGACTCACTTCCTTCCTGCCTGGCTAAAGCATGTGACTTACAGTACTGTAAGCCATGTGATGTGTGTGGGGTGGCTGCCTAAAGTGCCTATTGTTGTCATTCTGCCTTACTTCACGTTAAGGCGGAATAACAACAGCAGTCAAAGTCATAATCACAAGGTAGTGAGCACTCCTCAATGGCCACTTCGCGTAGCATTGCACTAAAGCCAAGTGGCCACTTCACGTTCACTTCGCCTCCGGATTTTAAATTCACTGCATCTCTACTCAGGATACTGTTCAGATATAGTCCGGTTGCAATTTAGCAGCTTTACTGAGCAAACCTTTTGATCCACGTATGTCTTGCACACTGGCTGGGCTGATTGCTTCAGGAGCAAGTCTTTGGTCCAAATTGCAAGTAGCACCTATAGTTTTTTTCTTTTCTTCTGCCGCAGTTCCAGGTTGGAATCGGACAAATCTGACTTCTGCTATAGGCAGTCTCAATGCAGGAGAAAGGTGGCAGGGTGGCAATTTGGGCCTCTTCCCGCCGATTCCCCTACACTCTGGGGAGCAGCTGCTCGAAAGCTCAAGCTGTTCACACTTCAACCTCCAACTCTAACTGATGCACTCTTTCTTGGCACATGGGGCATTTCCCTTGTAAATCCAGGGACTCAGTTGGCTGAAGGAGCTGTCAGTTACAGTTAGGGCTCCCCCTCCAGGTCTATTTGGGCACCAGTTAAAAAACTACAAAACTACAGAATATCCTTCCCACAGGACACTAGGGTTCGGATCCATTTTTGGCCCCCCAGTGGTTCTAGTGATCCAATTACTGGAAGTCCCGGACCTAACATGGTGGCTCCAATCCAAATGAACAAGCTGCAAATAAAGCAGGATAGACAAACTTCTCTATCTCTAATATTTCAGTGTACGAACAGTAAATAAGCACAGTTCCTACATAGGCTCCCTCTGCGCTAGTAGTGACTGCAGAGTGGAGCAAAACAGAGCACTGTCTGGCCCGCCACAAGCCCTAAATTGCTTGTACCCAGCACAGACCATTTACTTAACACATGTCAGTTATTCTCATAGAGGGACAGGTGGAGAGGCTCAATATGGCACTCTCACACAAATAACAGGATCACACAAATGACAGGACACCAGCCCAGCCTAACAGTGGGCATTAGGGAGCCCAGGAAGACATTACGTAAACCCCAACTTTGTGGAGAATCACACTAGGGCATCCCTGAGAAATACCCCCCATCTTATTGAAGTCTGCCCTCCTGAAGTCCAGAACCCTCACTTTTGTGTGGCATGCCCCGTTGTAGTTTTCACACTGAACCATACTGTGCAATGGTCACTGGACCCCAGGTGTTCTCCCACCCTAACATCCGTAATTCTGTCCCCGTTGGTCAATACCAGGTCCAAAATTGCTCCTTCCTGGGTTAGCTCAAGCACCAGCTGCTTGATGCATGCCCCTTGCAAGGAGTCCAGGATGTCTTTGCCCCTGGCTGTTGCAGCTGCTGGGGTGCTCCAATCACCCTCTGGCAGGTTGAAGTCACCCATAAGTAACACCTCTCCTTTAGCTGCCATTACATGGATGGCTTCCAGTAGATCCCAGTCCATTTCCTCCTTTTGTGCTGGTGGTCTATATATTACACCTGTGAGAATGGCTATGCCATTGCCCATCTCCAGTGTGACTCACAGTGCCTCTCTCTCTCCCCATGTATTCCTTGTACCTCTATCACCTTTATACCCATCCTTACGTACAGAACCACCCCTCCTCCCTTTTCCCCTCCCTGTCTCTCCTGAATAATGTATACCCTGGTATAGCTATGTCCCAGTCATGGTTCCCATTGTACCAAGTCTCTGTAATAGCCATAATATCCAGGTGCACCCCTGCTATTATGGCTGCCAAATCAGGAATTTTGTTTCCTAGGCTGTGGGCATTCATGCACATGGCTCTTCATTTACTGCCAAAACTCCTCTCGACCTCCCCCCCTTACCTTTGCTTCTCCTGCCTTCCCCACTTCTGCCAACTACTGTGTTTACTGGTGATTTGGTGTCCTTATTGTCCTCCATGTTAGCTATGTTATCTTGTGGAAGTGGGTAGTTTGCTTTCTCCTGCTCCCTCAGCTAGTTTAAATGCTTGCCAATGAAGCATTTGCGCATTCACTGAGGACTCATTCCCTCCTCCTGGAAGGGTGCAGGCCATCACTCCTCTACAGTCCTGCATCCCCCCATGTGGGCCCCCAGTCCCTAATGAAACTGAAACCCTGCTCTTCACAGCAGCTTTTCAACCAAGTGGTGAAGTTCCTCGTGCAGAGATCGCTACCCTCACCCTCGCCCTGGTCAGGCAGCACCTCCAAGAAGGTCACGGATTTTGCTACCTGCCATAGGCCCCTCCACAATTCCATGAACTCCTTCTGCACTCTTCCTTGGCCCCAGTTAGGTCATTTGTCCCCATATGGATAATGACATCCAGCTCCCCCTCTTTGGTATTGCCCTAGCAATCCTCTGGATTTACTTTGCATCCCTGCAAGCTGTGCCTCCTGGCAGGCACTTAACCTCCCTCTCCTCCTTTCTGTCTGTTCCCAGCTCCATACCCCAGACAATGGACTCCCCCACCAGGAGTAGCTTCCTCTTCCTTTGGGGTCATCCACCAACCACCCTTAGGGCTCCATTTTGGAGGTCTCGTTCATCCTCTTTGGGTGGCCCTGTGGGGCCTTTCCATTCCTCCAACAAAGTGTAAGAGTTCCTCAGCTGCATGGCCCCTTAGCACCTTGCAAGCTTAAAGGCCTCATTTGTATGTTGTGGCTAAATATAGCCCATAGGGGTCTTGGCAATATCTGTTTCAGGCAGCATTATTCTCTGTGGGCTATATACAGCCCAAGCCCATGTTGGGACAGTAGTGTTGCACTTAGCACTGCACTGACACATCCTGATATTCAATTGGATAACCCCACTTGCTATCCAACTGAATATAGCAGCAGCCAGGTCAGATGCAAATGTAGCGTAAACACTTACGTTGTGCTTGCACTTCTATCTGAATATGGGGCCCTGGGTTCATAAATGTTCAACAAAATGCATCAAATTGGTCGTGAATATTCAGAAATGTCCATCAAGGTCCATGAAAGTGAATGAAACTCCTCCACTGACCTTTAATAGATGTTCCGAGACCCATTCCATGAGTGATATTTGGTAACCAGAAATACCCTGCTTTTCCAATAATGTATAATTCATAAGGCAAATCGGTTTTAACATGAAGGACCCTGTTCATTACATATATTGCCAAATACAGAATCAGGGATAATCCTTAATCATTTCTGTTAAAGGTCAGCCCACAGCTTCCATAATTAAACTTCATTCCACTCAGGTTTAGCAATTTCCCATGGCAATGTATTCTTGTAACAAACATGGCATATTCTAATTGACATAAGTTTTTAGCATCTGTTTTAGAATTAGTTGCATACCTTATATTTGCCTAATTTTTTTGTTAATGCACTTTCAAACAGAATCAAGACTCACCTTCAGAGAAACAGAAACGTAGTCATTCACCATCAGAAGAAGGCTTTACAGTCTAGCATGGATGCCTAATTTGGAGCCACATTCACCTTAGAGTTACATGTCAGCCTGCCTCCCCTGCCCATTCACCCATACCAGTGCCTTTAGCATATCCCACCCTCTCTTTGAGCTGCTCATGGATTTTGCACAAACAATCTTCTCTTGTAGCTTGTTCTACCTCTCACACCTCCCTCTCTATGAAAAAGTATCTTGTGGCATCCCTGCTGAATTTGTCCCCCTGCAAATTTGCAGCTGTTCCTTCTCACATGGTTATCATCACTGGGCCAAAATAGTTCACTGGGACCCACCCTCTTGATAACCTTCAGGTATTTAAAGGTCTCAGTCATGCCCTTCCTCCTATTCTCCGGTGATAATATATCCTCATCCAATAAAGGAAATGCTGACCAGAGTTTAAAAGGGTTTACGTGGGTTTACTTAAGTTTACTAGGGTTCACTTGGGTGTCAAGGCAGAATAAGGCTTTCTGGCCCATTGGAACTGCCCACCACATCACAATGGTAATAGCAGCAGGTATACCCGGGTCGTGCCTGAAAATAGGCAGGATTTGTCTAGTGCACTTACGCGGTCAACAAAAACTAAATAAAAAAACAAAAAATAAATAAATAATCAATTTGTATGTTGGCTTGCACGCATGCACAAGCAACAGCTTGTGGTAGTAGCACACTTCAGAGGCATGTCATTGTTGTGGCCAATGCAGGGGATGCTTTAGTGGGTGCGTCCTTCAGCTGCCAATCAGTGAACATGCTGCCGATGACAGCAGTTTCAGAGAATGCCACCAAGTTGAAACGAATCTGCTGCTGCAATCAGAGACAGGCTCGTCACTGGAAAGGCAGTTGACACGCCTCAATTACGTGTCTTTCCTGGTGAAACATTTCAATAAATATGGCAGCTCCTGCCATCTGGCACACAATCCCAAGAAAGCTGACATTGGGGTACCCAATCCCCGTAACGGCATGCCTCCCCCAACATTATGTGGCACACTGTAACATTTTAGCTTCTGCCGCCCACCACGCACTCCTGAAAAGTTGACATCAGGTTGCCCAATCCCTGTGCCAGCATCCCCTCTCTTAGTGTGTTTTTCCTCTTAGTGTGTGTTTTTCTTGGTTAAACAGTTTCCCCTTACCTTTCTGACACTGGAATGCCCACTTCCAGTGTCAGATGCACCCCCCCCCATCTATACAACTTGTCGACATCAGGTTACCCAATCCCCATGTCAGCATCCCCTCAGATGTGGGCACACTGGAGCCTGCCCCAGTGTGCCTAATTTTTTTCTGTGTAATCTGTAAATGAAGAAAACCTTCCCTCGCTGTCTTTTTTTCCCTCTGCAAACAAGAAAAAAAATGCATTTATCTCATATACTGCACTGTAGGCAATGTTTGAGAGTGAATTTAAAGGTACCCATAGTATGGTTTCCCCTTAGTTGATGTGGGAGGGAGTTCTAGAGTGCTGGGGTTGCATACCCAATGGAACGTTGGACCATGATAGTTCTCATGTGAGAAGTGCGAGAGGTGTGGAAGGAGAGCTTATTTTTTAAATGTAGCCCATGTTCTGCATTGAGGTGCTAAGAGAGTAGACAGGCTGGTTAGATTACCATACAAGAAACTTGGAAAACCATGCAGTGGAGTGAGGTTTGCAGCCAAGCCTAAAATGGTAGTCACCCCAGTTCTGTGAATAGCCTGCAGTGGTGGTCATGTTTAAAGGTTTACTTCTTTACTTGCTTATATTTATGAGTGCTGAGGGCAAAGCACTCTATCCTATTGTGCAACATCCTCACCTAAGAGAGCTCCTGCACATGTAGTTCTGCTAGAATGACCAATCAATAATCATGTAAAGGTAATAGTGTACTCTGGGCTATCGACGTGAATTCAATAGGCAATGTCGCTTGGTCTTCCTGTATGTGTATTGTGGCCTGCAGAGATCTTGGACAGGATTTTCAAAATGCAGTGCAGGGCTTGTGACAAGCCCTGCGCCATGGCACTTAGGATCTGATGATGCACCAAACCACTTTGCTGTAACTGCGCTGATTTTACAATCTCAGGCACAGTTGCGACCATTCCCATGATTTACGGTAGCTTGCACCACATATCTGCTGCAAGCTCCATAAAAAAGGTCCTCAGGATTGCTACAAACTAGACCACAAATTGTTGGTCTGGCTCGTGGCCATTGTTGCATGGGATAGAAAATCCTGATTGCCAGCAGCTAAATGCCATAAGCTCCATGAGCTGTATATATGGCACACCCAGGGCTTGCGGCTTTTCCAGGCATGGTAAAATCCTTCCCCTAGTCTTATTTTCCACATTGTGAACTTGTGATTAATCCAGCTGTGATGTAGCTTGGTCTTTCTGTATGTATAGCGCCACTGGCTATAGAGACCTAGTCCCTTTCTCCATGTTGTGAACTTGTAACTAATCCAGCCGTAATGTAGCTTGGTTTTTCTTTATACAGATAGCTGCCTGTAGACACCTAGTCATATTCATCCTATTTTGTGACTATTCCAGCTGTGATGTAGGTTTGGTCTTTCTAAATATGGGCAGCTGGCTGTAGAGATCTAGTCCGATTCTGCACATTGTGAAACTGTAATGAACTCAGATGGAATGCAGCTTGATCTTGCTGTATAAGTATCACTGGCTATAGACACTTAGTCCTATTCTTCAGATTGTGAATTTATGATGAATGCAGCTGTGCTGTGGCTTTGTCTTTCCATATAGCTATTACTGCCTGTAGAGACCTAATCCTAGTCTCCAAATTGTGAAATTAAGTTGAAATTCATCTGTAATGTGTATTTTTTTTTGTATATGTATTATTGCCTGTAGAGATTTAGTCTTATTCTCTACACTGTAACCGTGATGAATCTGGCTGTAAAGTAGCTTGGTCTTTCTGTATATGTATCATTAGCTGTACAGACTGAGTCCTATTCTCTACATTGTGAAATTGTGATGAGTCCAGCTGCAAAGTAGCTCTCCCCATTCCTCTGCTGGGCAATCCACCTGCCCTTATCACTTTCCTACACTCCGGAACCAGCTTCCTTCATCCCTCTACCATTTCAGCTCCCCAAGTTCCTTTAGGCACCTGCTGAAACTCATCCCACCCCCAAGCCCCCACCTGCACCTGTTTCTGTAGGAGGTGCTCCCTGGTGACACTTATAGCACAGACGTTTGGCTCTTACCAACCAAACTGGTCCCAAGTGCACTGTATTGCTTGTTGGTGAACCTATTCTATGGCATAATTCTGTGTTATCTAACACTTGTATCTGGCATGACACTTGTCCATACACTTGCACTTTTACTTGTTTCCAAGTTGTACTTTTGAAATGTTTTACACTGTACTGTGCCTGTACTTTATTTCTGTACCACAAAATGTACTGCAGGGTTCATGATTAACATTAATTTATCAGCCCGGGGCATAGTGTAAACTGCCTCCAGCCAGTGTGATTTCCCTTGACTTGCCTGATTGGGCTAGTATAAAAATATAAAACCCTCCCCATCCATGTCCCCTTAGTCAATAACATACCAAACATTCAAAGTATGCAAATAAAATTCTTAGAAAAGCACACTGCTGACAGTATCTTGACAGTCTTGTTGCCATGCTCAAATGCCGTCAATCTCTCAAGTGCTGTCACAAAGCACTACTGGGAAAGATTGCTGCCATTCAGGACCTGCATTGAGACTGTTAAGATTATATAGGTGGCATGCTTAATTAAAGATTGTATTCACATATTTTAGAACTTTTGGCGAGTTGCTAAGGAGTCATGGGGGGGGGGTGGTAGAGCCGAGATGGGTGAAGATTTTTTTTTCACCATAGTTGTGAGAGTCATATGGTAACCAGATGAGAAGGTGAGTGGAGAGTTTGTTTCAGTCACCATCAGGGACTAGTGTGGGGTTGGGTTGCTCTGGGGAGTGGGAGTTGCCACTGGACACCATGGAGAATTTATGGGGACATGAAGAGGGAGGGATGCCACTAGACACGAGGGAGAACTTATTGTGATGGGGAGATGGAGGGGGTGCCACTGGACACCACAGTGAACTTATGGTGAAAGAGAAAGGGAAAGGGTACCACTGGATGCCAGGGAGAACTTATGGAGAAGGGAAGGGGGGTGCCACTGGACATCACGGAGATCTTACAGGAAGGGAGAGGAAGGGGTTGCCATTGGATACTACAGAGAACTTGTGGGGGAAAGGGAGAGCGAGGGGTGCCACTGGACACCACAGGAAAATTACGGTGTAGGGGATAGAGAGGAGGTGCCACCAGACACCACAAACAACTCATGGAGAAGGAGAGAGGGAGGGGTGTCACTGGACACCATGAAGAACTTATGAGGAAGGGGAGGGGGTGCCACTGGGCAACAGGGAGAACTTATGGAGAAGGGGAGAGGGTGGTGGTGCCACTGTACACCAAGTAGAACTTATGGGGAATAGGCAAGGAAGGGGGAGGTGCCACTAGGCAACAGTGAGGGTTTATGGGAAGGAAAAGAGAAAGGTGTATCACTGGAAAACAGGGAGTAACTGGAAACAGATGGGAAGAAGGTCTCCACCCAGTAATCCCCATTATAACGTGGGGCAGTGTAAATCTTGTGGGGCCAGTGCAAATCGGTACCATTTTCCGGGCTGGGCCACTGCAAAAAAAAGTTAAGCTTGGCCTCTGTACTGTATTATGTTTTGCTGGTCCTCCAGTTACCCTTTTCCCCAGGTCACACATGGAAATGAGCCTCAGCTCAGTGCACCTTTCCAAGGTGCCAATTTTCAAACAAATAAATAAATACAGCAAATATTTCTGGATATGGACAACTGGCTGGGGACGGGAGACCTAGTGCTATTCTCACATTGTGACATTTTAACAGCTTTGAGATTGGCATTACAACAGAGCATAGAACAGAGCTACAGATTATGCTGTAAAAATTATTTGAGGCTACAGGGGGGACTATTTGTAAAACATTTTGAGAGAGTTCATCTTATAATTCAGATCCTTCTTATACTATCTTTCCTCCTATTCTATATTTCCGTAGAAATTTGCATAAAACAGCATCCTTTCACTTGGTCTTCATATCTGTTAGCTGCTTGTTTATAAGTGACATCGTAATTAGCTCTCTTGATGTCAACTAGCTGTGATGTTACCAGCAGAGGATTTATGTGTGTCACTTGAGAACAAGCAGTCAAAGCAGATGAAACCAAATGTAAAGTTATGCACCTGGGTGGGTTCCACCAATCCGATTACTAACTATACTTTGGGTGATTCTACACTAAATTGCACTAGTGATGGAAAATATTTAGGGATTATAATTTCAAATGACTTGAATAAAACAGAACAAATACAGGAATTCATTAAAAAAGCAAATAGAGTAATTTGGTCAATCAAGTGCAAAATTAAATCTTAAGATAGTAGGGTATTAATGCCCCTGTTCAGAGCATATGTAAGGCCACACCTCAAACATGCCCCCCAGTTGTAGTTTCCTTAAAAAAAAAACAGAATGCACTGTTTTAGAAAAGGTCCAACAGAGATACATAAAACATATTGCTGGATTAGAAAATGAATCATATTATTACACACTGAATATTTTGAATCTCATGACACTAGAGACTAGGAGGTTAAGGGGTGATTTGCTTTAAGTTTTTGATATTATTCAGGACCCATTTCTAATGGTGGAACTCGGCCTGGAATTTAAACACACCACACATAACACTAGAGGCCATCCACTCCAATTGTATAGGAAAAGTTTAATAATCTAACTAGAAAATTGTTTTTCACATTAAGAATCATAAATGCTTGGAATAAACTACCTTTACATATAATTATCAGTAAAACAAAAAAAGATTTTAAGTACTGACTTGACAAATTTCTGTTAACATGTCATAATCTAGCATATTATTCTACCAGAGATTTACAAGAGCACTTATGGGTTATATAGCCTTCTTGCTGTTTTTTGTCCTTAGTATGATCCTTAGTATGATTTCATAAGTAATAAACACAAGAGGAAATGGTAACTATGAAATATAAGCAAAATGGTGGGTACTTATAATTTTTTCAAAGTTGTCCCACTTGTGTCCAAGGCAAAGCAATCACTGGATGTTTCTGCAAGCAATCATATCTGTAGTAACCCAGTGTACAAATAAGGATATCTAATGTATATTACAATGGTGCTGCCAGACAGACCCTACTGCCACGGTCATTTTTCAATATTAAAAATTGTAGTCTCTGAAGTGACATGTCAGATATAATTACACAATGTCAACATGACATGACATTTATAACATTCCCAAGAGGACATTCCCATGCCTGAAGCCAGACTGCTTGCAAATTAAATAAAGTACTGACATGA
The DNA here is from genome assembly GCA_016271365.2 of Neoceratodus forsteri. Taxonomy (NCBI): domain Eukaryota; kingdom Metazoa; phylum Chordata; order Ceratodontiformes; family Ceratodontidae; genus Neoceratodus; species Neoceratodus forsteri. Next base: position 517,504,064 of record CM028130.1, on the reverse strand, counting down.
GCATCTGACATTCACTTGGAATAGTATCTCTGTGTCACAGACATGCCCCCATTATAGTAACCGTACTAATGGAATGAGACCAGCTGCCATGTTTCAGCATGCATTTAAACATTTATATAGCAGTGTTCAGGCTTTCAGTGCAGGATAACATAGATTCCTGAGGGAGAATAGTACTGAGGGTTATGCAGCATAAGTAGGGGTAACACAGGACTAGACAGATTTCTGAGGGATAATAGTACTGAGGGTTACACTACATGTGTAGGGGGTAACACAGGACTAGACAGATTTCTGAGGGACAATAGTACTGAGGGTTACATTGCATGTGTAGGGGGTAACACAGGACTAGACAGATTCTTGTGGTGCAATGGCATTAAGGGTTACACAACATGAGCAGGGGTAACACAGGACTAGTCAGATTCCTGAAGAAGAATGCAAGGGTGTAGACAGGCATACTCACTATACACATTTGTGTACAGTTTTGTTGAGTGCCTGTTACAAACCATATGCCTTTCTGTTAACATTTTCATTCTAATCTGTAGGATTTGGGTTTGTGTAGGCCACTGAGGAGTGTCTCTGTTTAAACTTCTGTTGTTTAGGAGACAGATACAAGTATAACTTCTTTAGAGATTAGAGGAATCATCTGACACACAATCTGACTTGTTTGGAAGGGGATACTTGGAGAGGATGTGTACATTTTTTAATGGGGGTGGGTGTAACTGTTGGAGATTGTGTGTATAAAATAGAAATGTCTGGCTACACCCCTAGAAGAATGGTATTGAGGGTTACACAGCATGAGTAGGGGTAACACAGGACTAGACAGATTCCTGAGGAAGAATGGCATTGAGTGTTATACAGCATGAGTAAGGGTAATACAAAACTAGACAGATTCCTTAGGGAGAATGGCATTGAAGGTCACGTAGCATTTGTAGGGGTAACACAGGGCTAGAGAGATTCCTGATGGAGACTGGCAATGAAGGTTACACAGCATGTGGTAGGGGTAATGGAGGATTAGAAAGATTTTTGAGAATGAAAGGCATTGAGGGTTACACAGCATGATCAGGGGTAACATAGGATGAGGCAAATTCCTGAGGTAGAATGGCACTGAGGGATACACAGCATGAGTAGGGGTACCACAGGACTAGACAGATTCCTGAGGGAGAATGGCATTGAGGGTTACACAGCATGGGTAGGGTTAACACAGGACTAGACAGACTCTTGGGGGAGAATGGCATTTAAGGTTACACAGCATGAGTAGGTGTAACACAGGACTATGCAGATTCCTGAGGGACAATGGCACTGAGGGTTACACAACATGTGGTAGGGGTAACACATGACTACAGATTACAGGCACAGAATGACACTGAGGGTTATACAGCATGAATAGGGTAACACAGGACTCAATTGATTCCTAAGGGAGAATAGTACTGAGGATTACACTGCATAAGTAGCGGTAACACAAGACTAGACAGATAATTATTCCTTAGAGAGAAAAGTACTGGAGGTTACAAAGCATGAATAGGGGTAACACAGGACTAGACAGACTCCTAAGGGAGAGTAATATTGAGGGTTACACAGCATGAATAGGAGAAACACAACACTAGACAGATTTCTTAGTGAGAACAGTATTGAATGTTACACAGCATGAGTAGGGGTAACACAGGACTAGACATACTGTATTCCTGAGGGAGAATGCGTTGAGGTTTACACAACGTGAAGAAGGGATTACACAGGATTAGACAGATCCTTAATACTTAATGCCATTCTTCCTCAAGAATCTGTCTAGTCCATTGTTACCCTTACTAGTGTCAGTGGCTCAGTAGGTAGCACACTTGTCTTTGAGGCCGGGAGATTAGAGGGATGTGGGTTCAGTTCCCACATCTGGCACTTGGGTTAATATCCCAGTACTGACACTGTAGTGCAGCATGAGAGGGGTGCTGCACTTCTGAGGTGCCGTCTTTCGGATGAGATGTTAAACGGAAGTCAAATCTGCCTGGATTGGTGGTAGTTCAGGTGGATGTTAAAGATCCCATGGCATGTATCGAAAAGAGTAGGGGACATTTTTATTCAGAATTCAAAAACAAGATACAAACTGAAACACCATCAATAACTGTGAGACAAATTAATCATACTGAATTATTCCTATTAATTCAAAAGAAAAAAACAATTAATTTTATACAGACACTAAAATATAATGCTCTTCTACTTGTTTCTAAGTTCCTAAAGAAAAAACCATCACCAAAAATTATGAAAGGAAACAAGAAAAAACATAGCACTGCTGAAAAATTGTCGTGTTTTATCAAATAACTATCCATATACTAAAGATACCATATATTACTAACAACAAACCTCAACCATCCTAACCAACATTTCTCCATAATTTGGCAATCACCACTTTCCCCAGGATATGGTTTTCATATTCATAAATGTTATCCAGTTCTTGCTGTATTCTAAAAAAAAAACATCTTGCTGCTGAATTACTTTACCTTGCAGGAATCGAAGGCATCTCGCCTGCCAAATGTACTATTTTATACATACCAATAATATATGGACTGTAATTTTCGCCCATTTCGCACAGGCAGTTGGAATTTGTCCTAAAACCAAAACATCATAATTTATTAACAAAATCAACTTTACCCCCATAATTCCGACAATAACTTCCAAAAATTATGAACATGAATACAGTCAAAAAAAGATGCTGCATTGTCTCCACAACTCCAGCACAAGCACTTTCAACACACCTTCTCTCATCCAACTGCTTATGCTTCTGATTGCCCTCTACTTGTAGTTTCTGATGACCACATATCCAAGCAAAATCTTGCATTTTCAGAGGTATGCTAGGATCAATCATCCCTTCTAGTAACAAAGTAATATCAAGCATAGAGGATACTTTAAAAACTGGCTCTTCTTGATACCAGGTATCCAAAATAGTGTTATAAAACATTTTCTTCCCTTTCCCTAAACACCATGCCAATTCTAACCTTCAGGTTCTAATATAATGTATTGTAGTCTGTACATAATTTGGGAGCATTCTTTCTGTAGGATGCCATTTCCCTCTACCCCATGCTTCCAAAAAAGGCTTACCCCATAACTGCATACAAACTTGCCCAATTCCTGCTGTTTGCAACAACAAAGGGCAAATAGTACTAAAAAAGAAGTTGCCAAATAAATAAATGAAAGGATGTATCATGTTCAAACCTCCTTCTTTCCTTACCCTATAGGTATGATTTCTCTTGGCCAGGTTCAAACTACTACCCCACAAGACATGAAAAAATAAACACTGAACTTTTGTGTGCACCTTATAGGGAAGGGGAAACACATGAGAGACATACAAAAAATAGGTGCTATATATGCTCTTAAGAGATAAACTCTTTTCCTCAACATTTTCAAGATAACCAGGACAACACCTTGAGCTCACTCTTTATCATACACTACAGTCCAGTTTTGTTCTTCTGATTCTCTTGCTCCAAAAAATAATCCTAAAATTTTGACTTGATCAGTGGTCATCAGAATTGGAAAATTTCTATTTTTCCACTCTCTCCTAAAATTAAAACAATACTTTTACTCATATTAATTCTAATACCTGTCACACTATAAACATCTTGTAGCATATTTAAAATTTTAACACCAGACTCTCTGCTATAGTAAAAACACAATCATCTGCATAAGCTGAAACTTTCTGAAATTCATATCCATCATTGTTGACTATAGCTCTAATGTCTTCGGTTTGCCAAATTCTTCTTAACAATGGGTCCAAACCAAAAACATATAACAAGGGGCTCATTGGACAACCCTGTTTTACCCCATTCTTCAAATAAATTGGTATCCCTAAAAAAATTCACCAACGGTATAGCCTGAACCTCAGCATATAATACCTTAACTTAATCTATAAAAAACTTCGGAATCCCATAATGGTGTAATACCATCCAAAGATACTCCTGTCAAACTGTATCAAAAGCAGTTTCCTGATCCACCGACAGTAAATAACTGCTTAACTTATTGCCTAAACTTTGCTCCACAATCTCCCTAATAAAGGCCAAATCCTGCACAACATTCCTACCTGGAACTGCACAAGTCTGATTCTGGACAATTACTTTCTGTGCTATTTTTGCCAATCTCATTGTTAGTATTTTTGCTAGTATTGTATAATCAGTATTCAACAAAGTTAATGGTCTCCAATTTTTTAGGTCACTTGAGTCACCTTTTTTTAAATAGAAAAATCATCACTCCCATCTGCATTGAAGAGGCAAACCTTTCCTCCCAAATGGCATTATAAAGTACTTCTAAACAGGGAATCAAAATATCAATATAGATTTTATAAAAGTCATTTGGTATCCAATCTTTTCCAGGAGTAGTCTTGGCAGATAATTTCAAAATAGCTTCCCTTATTTCTAATACAGAAATAGGAGCAACTAAACTTTCCTTATCCTCACCTGACAGTGCAGGTATAACTAACTCTTTAACAAAGAGATCCTGACCTTCCATCCCTTCTTTTTGAAAGGTGTCTACAATATATTTTTGTATTATAAGCATTACATCTTGATTATGCTCTTTCAAATTACCTTTTTTGTCTCTGAGACCTGCCATGACCACCTTCTGCACACCTTGTACATTTCCTTCATATGGATTTACCTCCTCTTTTGTTCCTCTAGTCCTATATTTCTGCTGACTTGCCGCCTTCCTAACTGTCTCCTGTAAATACTGGCTCATTTGGTCCTTTAAACTCTGTAACCGTACTGTAACATTATTTGCTCTATCAGCAGCTTGTGTTAAGGTCTGCAGATATTTTGCTCTAAGTTCTAAATATGCAATATACTTATCTTTAGCCTCCTTTTTCGTAAAAGTTATATACCAATATTGCAGGTCCCTCTTTGTATCTTCCCACCATTCTATCGGACTATCATACATAAAGCAGACATCCTTTCTTACCCGGAATAACTCTATTATAGATTTTTCTACCAAAGCATCCTGTAATACTGAAGTATTCATTTTCCAACAGCCCCTGCCTACTATTAATTTCTGTCTGTCTGTCTCCCAACCGTAATTTAATTACCAAATGGTCTGAAGTTTCCAACGGTAACAACTCCACCTCTCGACAAGTAATTCTTGCTGATGCAAACCAAAAGTCTATCCTGGCAGATAGTTTTCCTTAAAAAAGTGTGTTTCAACTCCTGTTGTAAAATGTCATACACGCCCTTCACGTTATTTCTATGAAAACTGATAACAGTGTATTAGTATCACAAAATGTTCTTTGTAGCCCGTTCCCAATCTCTATGAGAAAGCCCACAATTAAAATCTCCACCCCATAACACCAATTTAGAAGTATTCAAATAAGGTTCTACCTTTTTAAACACACTAGACCTCTCTGCTTTAGTTTGAGGGGCATATATATTTAATATCCTAAATACTTCTTTCTGTATCGCCACATCCATAACCATACCGCTCCCTGGTATTATGTCATAAACATGCAGTATTTGAACAATAACCCCTGAAAAATGCACACCTACAGTATTCCAGAACACTGCTCTTCTCCTACTGACCAATAAGCTATACCCCACCTCCAATCTTTCTGTGCAGCCTGTACTTCCAGTAAAGTATGTAACCAAGTATCTTGTAACAAGATAACCTGCCTGCCCCCAATACTGAGACTCAAAAATGTGCTCTGTCTCCTCTCATAGGACTTTATACTATTAACATTGACCGTAAGAAAGGAGATAGCCATAACCAATGTACAAAAGAAACAAAAAATATCCGACTTAATCATTTTTTTTCTTTCTCTTCCTAGTTTTAAACCTTTCAGGAGGGCCAGACTCTGAAGCTCCCTCTGCCTGAGAGGAGGCCACTGAGGAGAAATCTGAATCACAGCCATCCTCCTCCATCCTTTCTTCAAACAACAGCACATATGAGTTTTGAACTGCTACCCCATCCATACTTTTAGACTGCACCTGAGAGTTTGCTAGTAGCTTCCCTGCTTTGGACCTGGTAACCCTCTGGAAGTCTGCCTCTAACTGTACTTGGGGGGCAGCATAGCAACACCTTCTTCTACTATTTCCACTATTTGATCCACCCCTTCCTTCTCCCTTTCTCCTCCTTTTACCTGACTAGAGTGGCTATTGGATTGCTCTAATTCTTCTGGTCCTACATCCACAACTAAGTCTTGTACAACACTTTGATCTTCTTCCTCTAATATTTCATCCCCTACCTCCTTTTCCAAAGACCCAGCCCTCCCTATCTTCCTTGGGACCCTTTGTGGCAGCGAACTTCTATCAGGAACTGTGCTCAGCAACTTAACCATTCGCATTTTCTCTTTTTGAGCTGTGGCCACAAATACATCCTGTTCAGCTCTAACAGTAATATCTACATTATTATGTGAGGTCCATGAGCAGGTACCAAAAGAATGCCCCTATTCATCCCATTAATTACATCTTAGTGGTTGCCGACAATAAGCCCTTACATGCCCCAGTTCCCCACAGAATGCACATTTTTGTTTATCACAAACATTACTGAGATGACCCACATCCCCACATTTGAAACAGGCCCATGGTTGCCCAGGATAGAAAATCAGCCCCCTGTCCCGATCCAAAAAAAAACAATTTGGTAAATGACTAGTCTGACCATTTACAAGATTCAGAACCACTTGATATTTCCACCCCCCAAGTCCACAATTGCTCCTCATCCAAAATAGGCTCAGGAAAACTTTCAACAGTACAATGCTACTGCAACCAGTAAGTGATATCCACAACATTCACCCCTTCATTGTGAAACAACACTGTAATCTTTTTGTCAGGGTTTTGTTAACAGAATAGCCAAAAAGGCCTCCATAAAGGCCAAAGTTTCATAACCGATATTGCTTCCAGAATCTTTCTAATCCTGCAGGATGTTTGAAACTAACATCGAAGATAGCATCTCCTGGCACATGTATTAATGCATAAATCTCATATGCGTAGTACTTCATACTATCTTTTAACAAAACCCTACCAACAAACTTTTGATCTGGGACTGTTGCAACATCACCCCTATATTTTAGCCTTACAATGTTCCTTCTTTCAGCAGGTTCCAACAGGGGGCCTCTATCAGTTGGAAACAAATGCTCCTTCACCTTCCCATGCCATACTTTATCAGGAGCTGAAACCAGAGAAGCATGCTCTGATAATTCCACAGAAGCAGTTTCCTGTTGTTCCAATTCCTGTACTCTCATTGTTTCCTCCGCCAATGCACTAGAACCCTCTGCTTCCTGGTCTCTAATGATTTTTAACAAAGGATAAGGCTCATCTTGTTGCTGATCTAACTCTTCCTCTAAAGGGGAAACTGTCCCAGGGGTAATGAAGGACTCAATGTAACATCGGGGCACTTGAGCTCCAGAGACTTCTGATGCAGAGGATCCTACACCATCCAAATTTGCATCCCACCCACTCCCCATAGGACTTTTCACCCAGCCTGCAGCTTGCAAGGCTGTTGCTACCAATTAAATGGGTTCTGTCCACTTGCCACTGGTCTTGCCTCCTGCCTGGGCCCATCCACTATGTGACTTCTGCATCTTCCTGCTCTTTCCCCACTTCCTTTGAAAGTCACTTCGAGCCTTCTACTGAGGACCCAATATTAAAAGTTACAGCAGGCAGCACAATTTGAACAGGAGCTCCCATACTGCTTGAGTCTGCCAATTGTCCAGTTATCATGTCCTCATCCCCCTTATCAGCCCCCAAACTTGCTGTTTGCTTCTCCATAATCACTTCTCCCACTTCAGCAGAGTTTACCCCAGCATTTTCTGCACAGTCCATAGCCAAATTATCTCCATTTGGACTCAACAATTCTCTGATCGCTAAATCTCCCCCTTCCTCTTCTGTTGCCATATTTTGTTCTTGCGCCGCCCTTCACCACCACTGCTACTGCCCTCCTCTCGAGTGCCTCCTGTAAATCATTCCTCACTGCTCGATAGCAGCGTTCCACCTCTTCTACCTGAAACTGCAAATCCACCTCTGTATCCTGCTCTATGAGCAACGGTTCCTGCTGCTGTACAAGGAATCTCACACCCGCATCCATCGGTGAGTCCTCTTCTTCTTCATTTTGCAAATCCACAGCTGTATCCATAATCTTTATTTCCAAAGAAACTCCTTCAGAAAAGGTCTCCATTGCAGTACAATAGGGGGTCAAGGAGGAGACCTACTCCTTAGCCTCCCACATGTCTGTCTCTCCCAAGACTCCAGACGCCACTGAGCAGTAGTGATGCTCAGCCACACAGCGCCCTCTGCCTCCAAAGAGTAGGAGAATTTCCCCGGTGTCCTGGCCAAATTTCCCTCATTCACTAAAAATACCAACAACAGCTTAATCTGGTTCAAGGTCAGTTGGCATTCATCTGTATCCACCTCACCCGGGTCGTGCCTGAAAATAGGCAGGATTTGTCTAGTGCACTTACCCGGTCAAAAAAAAAATGCTGTGTAAATCTAAATTCCATTCTCCATCAGGAATCTGTCAAGTCCTATGTTACTCCTACTCACTGTGTAATCTTCAGTGCCATTCCTGCTCAAGAATCTGTCTAGTCCTGTGTTACCTTACCCCCACTCATGGTGTGCAACCCTCTATGCCACTCTCCTTCAGGAATCAGTCTACTCCTGTGCTACCCCTACTCATGTCATGTAACCTTCAGTACCATTCTCCCTCAGAGATCTGTTTAGTCCCGTGTTATCCCTTCTCATGCTGTGTAACCCTCAATGCCATTCTCCCTCAGGAGTCTGTCTAGTCCTGTGTTTTCCCTACTTATTCTTTGCAACCCTAAATGCTGTTCTCCCTCAGAAATCTGTCTAGCTCTGTTACCCCTACTCATGGTGTGTAACTATTAATGCCATTCTCCCTCAGGAATCTGTCTATCCCTGTGCTATGCCTTCTCATGCTGCTTAACCCTCAATGCCATTACCCCTCAGGAATCTGTCTAGTCCTGTGTTACCCCTACTCATGCTGTGTAACCATTAATGCCATTCTCCCTTAGGAAATTGTCTAGTTCTGTATTATCCCTACTCCTGCTGTGCAGTCTTTAATGCCATTCTCTCTTAGGAATCTGTCTAGTCCTGTGTTAGCCCCTACACATGCAGTGTAACCCTCATTGCCATTCTCCCTCAGGAATCTGCCTAGTCCTGTGTTATCCCAACTCATTCTGTGTAACCCTCATTTCCATTCTCCCTCAGGAATCTGTCTGTCCCTTATTTGCATATTAGTTGTTTGTTTAATTTCAGGAAGGTGAACTGGATCAAAAGGATCCATTTTCAGTGATGCCTGGGGAAATGGTACAATGATAGAAATAAAACATTATATAAGAACACAATTAAAATATGCCATACAGCACTGTATATGCCATCAAATATGTAGTTCTGAAACATGTGCACAAGCAGTGTGGTGCTCACAAGTAAGTAATTAATTTAAACATTCAAAGACTCAGGCACTCACCATTATTGATGAATTACCCAGTATATAGTAATAAAAGTTTGCTGCTATATACTGGAGTCGGTGTCAGATGTGGTGGACAGTGCCTGAGTCTTTGGATGTTTGAATATGCTTAATAAACAACTCATGTAACATACTATTTACGCAATATTCCACAATTACACAAAGAGTCTGACCACAGGCTGTTACTCATTTTATTTTATTTTACTCTTTGGTAACTGGGTAAGGCCCACTAGGCACAAGTGGCTGTTTTCAGAGGTGACCTGGGAGCATTGGGTGGTTAAATGACTTGCTCAGAGTCACACAGTACTGTGGCATTTTGTTTATTTGGTCTGCCACTAAAAGGACCCCTTATCTTCTCTGTGGTCTGCCAGACCCTTCAGTTGCTGCTGGTGAGTACCCCATATGGACCATGCGAATAACTAGACAGACGCATAAATAGAATAATACATAGGAGTGTATGCATTACAAGGGAGTAATCCCTTTGCTCTCGAGGTTCCCATGTCCCCAGAACCTCAAGATGGGAGTACTCCCTTGTAATGCATACACTCCTTTGTGTTATTTTTTGTAATATATGGAGCCAAATTCCATAGGAAATTGTGTCAGTGTGATTTTTGTTCTCCGCATTCTCGCTGGCTGCCACTCTGCCCCCCCCAAGTCGCTAGCAAGTCCTCACTCGTTAGGAAGTCCTACCTGTTTTTTTCATCCCTGTAAGTGCAGGATCAATGAGGTACTGTTGTTTTGCGGGGTAAAAAAAGTTGAGGCGAAAATAAAGATCCCAAGTTCTGTGGGTATGAGTTACTGTCGCGAAGTGAGAGATGGCCGCCATTTTTTTGAAAGTATTCTGCCCTCTGTGAGAAAAAAGGCAGCCAATAACGAAGCACGGTTTACACATCTGGCGTCCTGAGTCTAGCGACTGCAGAGAGCGAAGCTTAGCAACCAGGTCTAAATCTTGGGCATGCGCTGTTCCGTTTAACTGATAATACTATCGTTCAGAGCAGCAGCGATACTATTATCACTTCTGAACGATAGTATTATCAGGGACGAACTGTATTATCACTTTGGCTGATGTGGTATTACCGGGATTTTTTTGTATGGGTTAGTATACTATTATTTAAGCATCTCCATATATTACAAAATAATAATAAGGCAGGTTTATTCTGTGCTGCAGATGTTCTCTTCATGAGGACAAGCCCCAGACTGACACATTCTCTGACTAACAGGCATACGTGGCACTGCCAGGCAGTGCAACTATTAACTACATGCAGATTCTAAGTGCTGTTAAGGTGGTGGCAGCTTAACATTAAGTCCCATGCTTAATGTGTGCTTCACATCACCGCCGGAACAGTGAATGTGAGCACCACTCAAACAAGCAGTAAATCTATAAACAGTTTCTAAGAAATATTTTAAGTAAGTTTTAAAGGCAAAAAACATTTTCATGCATTACAAGGCATTAGTTTCACTAAACAGAATTCCACTGCAGGGAGGGGAGAAGGAAAGAACCTGGACTATACTGGGGAACAGTCAGAGTAGCTCCAGAGAGGGGAGAACACAATAGTACTTAAGACTTGGTCATGCCACAAGCACTAAAGTGTGGGGGAAGTAAAAGGGAAGAGAAGGAAGAGTAGCAGCAGGAGGATACCCAGAATGCAGGCTAAAACTTTATTAACAGTTGCAGAAGCAATAACAACAGGTGGACTGTCCATCAGAAGAGACATTCCTAAGGGTAAAAAAAGTGTTATATGCAGGAATGCAGTACCATTAGAAAGTTTCTTAAGATAGGTACAAGAAGACATTTACTGCAAAGCAGTTAAAGACAGAAAAGGAATTAGTCCCAAAACACACTGAGTCCGGTAACAAAAGTTCAAGACCTCCGTTGACTTTTCCAGTCAGTGGCAATGGAGGCATGTGTTGATTGCACTAGTCCCTGACAGGATGGGGTCAGGTAGTTAAAAGCGCCCAGGAGTTCTGCCCACTATCAAATCCACACCACTTTACTCTGTAAGTCCAGGATCCATTGACAAACTTCTTCCTTAAGATCTTCTCGATCTGGTACACTGTGGTGTGTAGAAGAGAGTCCTGAGAAGAAGGAGAAGGTTGAGAAGAAGAGGAAGTCCCAGGCAAATCATCTGGTAAAACAGAATCCGTCTGGAGAGTGTCAGGAGTGGGAAAAGCTGTAGAAACTAGTTGCAAGTTGTCTGAAGGGATCCCAGCTTCAGAGAGGATGGCAGGCTTAAGGGCAGCTTCATCTCTGAGATGACTGGGGTCGTCTGGAAGGTTGTTTTTCAGGTACTTATGCTTTAGTCAGTTTATATGGACTTTGTTGTGTACCAGTTTGCCATCTGACTTGTGTCGCAGATGAACATGGACTGGAGGAAGCTTTTCTAGGATATAGAATGGACCAGTCCTGGATGAAGCAGCTTTTTGGTGGCATCCGGAACAAGAACAGGTCAGTACAAATAAACAACGTCCCCAACAGAGAATGAAGGCTCATGTGCCTTGGCTGCAGACATATTTTGCATTGCTGATTTTCTCTGGCCCAATGTGTTGATTGCAAATCATCGGGCAAGTTCTGGCTGTTCCAGCAGAGGGATAATGAAAGAAGAAGTTGACTTAGGAACCTCTAGCAGTGAGAGATCCCGCCCAGTGGAGTTCTGGGGTGATGTCCATGGACTAAGAAGAAGGGTGCATTCTGTGCTATCAATACAAGGGCTGACAATTGTATACAAACTGCAAAAGGAACAAAATGGTCCCAGGTGTTGTGAGTCTCATCCAGATACTTGAGAGTGTGCCGAGAATGGTAGACACCATTCTTTCACCTGTCCATTGCACTGTGGATGGTAACGTGTGGTATGTGTCTTTTTATGTTGACAAGTTTGCAAGTTTCTCGGGCAATGGTGGACAAGTAGTAAGTGCTTCGATCTGAACGTAGGTATGATGGGTTACCATAATGACAGATGACTGTGGTGAGAAAGGCACTTGCCACAGTGGTGGCTTTAATGTCCCTTAGGGGGATGAGTTCCAAATACTTCATCAGGTAGTCCACAAAGACAAGGATGTATTCGTTGCCAGTCAGATCATGTTGGTAAGGGCCCAAGAATGCCAGTGCTGACTCTTTGGAATGGTTCAGTGGCTACAGGCATTGGGATGATGTGTGCCTTTGTCAGTTTGGCAGAAGGCTTTCTGGGAGCAGGGCTGGCAGGATTTTATGAATTGGACAATGTCCCTGTTCATGCGTGGCCAGAAGAAGTGAAGTCTTGTCTTTTCCAGAGTTCTGTGTATTCCTATATGACCTCCAGAAAGTGGAGAGACATGAGTGGAGAGAAGAACCTGAGGGATGAGAGAGGCTGGCACAACTAGCTGTACGTGAGTTCTGTCCGTGCGATGACCCTTGCCTTCCTTGGTCCAAATGTGAAAAGCACACCGTCATTGAGAAAGTACTGCGAAGCAAGGAAAAGTACATCTTGGTGATGTTTCTTTTGTTGTGGTGAGGTTCTAGACTCTAAGTAGGAGATTATGTCCGTAAATTGAGTGTCAGTTCTTTGTTGCATTTTAACAGTTGCCAGGGACAGACCGAATGTTGAAGAGATGAGAAGCTCTTCAGCTGCTTGCTGTAACTGAGGATTTGTGTGTCTCTCTGTGGAAGTAGTTGGTAGCAGCAAAGCAACTTGAGGTGCCATAGGAGTGTCCACAGGAAGCACATCTGTGGCAAGGAAGGGAAGAGCTTGTAAGTAGGATTCTTCATCTGTTGAGGAGGATGTAGAGGAATATCATCTCCGACTTACACCATTGGCATTTGAGTGAACTCGACCTGGTCTGTATTGAATTTCAGAGTTGTAGGATTGGAGCATGGCGATCTATCGGGCAAACTTGCCTACTGACTTCTTCATTTCAAATAACCATCTGAGGGCAGAGTGATCAACGATAGCTGTAAAGGAGGAGTAGTGAAGGTAGCAGTCAAATTTCTTTATGGCAAATATCATGGCTAGACATTCTTTTTCTGTGATGCCATAGTTATGCTCAGCTGAGGAAAGAGAGCACCTGGCATAGGCGACAACTCGTTCTGTTCCATCTTGAATTTGACAGAGCACAGTGCCCACAGCAAAGGAACTAGCATCTGAGTAGAGCTTGAATGGTTGGTCGAACCTTGGGTAGGCCAATACTGGAGAAGAGATTAGGTTTTGTTTTAAGGTTTCAAAGGCCTCTTTACATTCAGAAATCCAAATATAGTCACATCCTCTTTTGGTGAGGCATACAGTGGAGCTGCAATCTTGGCATAGTTGCAAATGAACTTTTGGTAGTAGACAGACAAGCTCAGGAAAGCTCGAAGGTCTTTGAGATTGTTAGGCTCTGGATAGTCTTTGACTGCTGAGAGTTTGTCTGGATCTGGAGAGATGCCTTGATGACTAACCACATGTCCCAGGTAATGAATTTGATGCTGTGCAAAACAACACTTTTCTTGGTGAAGCTTGAGATTGGCTTGTCTGAGACTTTCGAACACTTCTTGGAGATGTTGGAGGTGCGCTGGCAAAGTTCTGCTGAAGACAACCACATCATCCAGGTAGACTAGGCAAGACTTTCATGACAACCCATGTAGTACGGCTTCCATAACACGTTGAAATGTGGCTGGACTGTTCTGAAGACCCATAGGCAGACATTTGAACTGAAAAAGTCCCAAGTGGCAGCACCATGCTGTGTAGAGATGAGAAATTGGATTAATGGAAACTTGATAGAACCCACTCTGAAGGTCCAGAGTGGTGAAGTAAGCAGGACTGGCCACACCAAGACTCTCTAAAGCATCTTCGGTTGTAGGCAAGGGATGAGCATCCTGCACCGTAGGCATTGAGTTTTCTGTAGTCTACTATGAAGTGATACCTTTGTCCTTTTTACCACCAGCAAGCAAGGTGCACCCCAGGGGCTTGTAGATTCTTTGACTATGTCTTGGTCAAGCATGTCTTTGATTCTGTTTCTGTTTGCGCCTGACTTTGTAGGCTTGTTGATGGATTGGTTTCTGGTTGGGCTGTTCTGATGGTGTGTTTCAGGATATCACAGCATCCGAGCTTGTTTTCTGAACCAACAAAGACATCCGGGTAATTCTCCTGGAATTTCAAAAGTTGTAGCTGTTCCGCTGGAGATGCTGGAAGTTTGGAAGAGGATAGTCGCTGACTGAGGGTAACTCTGTTGAAGTTGGGGTGATCATGATAGTTCTGACAGGAGTAGAGTTGGTTGAACCAGGCTGAGGTTCTTGCATGAGCTGGAGCTGGTCCCCGAAGACAAGCAGACAAACTTTCCAATGTTGGCACCCTTTCAAATGACGACTGGCTCATCTGTGAAGTTGCAGCATTTTTGGAAGACTGTGTCATCATGCACCTCTGATAAGGTATTTCCCAGAAGGAGACCTGACAAATGCAGCTCCGGGAAGCTGTTTCGATGCCAACAACACCTTGTGGAAGTGGTTCACCTCGAATCTTGGCAATCAAAACCATTTCTGACTGAGGAGGCACAGTGACTGAGTCTATAGCTGCGAGTTGCCTCCAAGGATCTAGCGACAGTTTATTTGCGGCAAAGTCTAGGATGGCTTTGTGAGCTTTGAGAAAGTACAGGCCTAGAATTATTGCAGGTTGAAGATCAGGGACTCTGTAAAACTTGACAGTAGCTTGCTGTGAGCCAAAGTGGAACTTGAGATGGACCATGCCTGTGATAGGTATGGTAGCTGTACTTGCTATGATAATGTACTTTATGTCGGCCGGAGAGACATTAGGTCTGTGACTGAATAGCTTGGTTGTTTAGAATACTGCTGTTAAACTGATATTTCTGCTCCAGTGTCAACCAAGGTGGTAGTTTGCTAGGAGAGGTGATCAGATGACAGGTGCCTTTGCCCCTAGAAGTGAGAGTGTGCCAGAGTTCGCAGTTGGAGAAAACATTTTGTTTGAATTGCGAGAGTCAGAGAGGTGGTCAGTTGTTGTGTTCCCCTGGTCCTGGGAGTAGCTGCAGTTATCTTGTTGATTGTGCAGCGGTGAGTGCCTGTGGTTCTCTTGATTTCTGTTGTACTTTAGCTTTCAGCAGACAGTGGCAGTGTGTTTCCTGAATCCACACCACTGGCAGATCACTGGCTCTCGTGAAAGCAAAGGTGGATGAGGTCGCTGTCGAAATGGTAGAAGGACATTGACAGAGGTAGTAGAAGAAGCAGTTCAGCTGCGGTGCAGAGTATTAATACTTGTAGTGAGCATCTCTATCATTGATTGCTGCTACTGGACACATGTTGCGAGTGCGGCTAACTGCGCGACTGAGGTGCTTGTATACTGGTAGCCTAGGACATTGCTATGGATTGTTGTGCAAGTCGAGCTGCTTGAATTACATCCATCCAGGTGGTTGGTTTCTGCTGGATTACATAAAGATGGAGTTGAGGAAGCAGTCCCCGAACAAATATTGTGATTTGTTCTTTCTCAGGTTTCTGCAGATGTTTGCAGTGAGACTCAATGTCCACAATGAAGGCTTCAAGAGATTCCGAGGGTTGCATGGTGCGTTCCCACAGCTGCTGCTCTAATAACCAGGGTGGATGTGCTTGGAGAAAATGGGCTTTGAAGGTTGTATACAGTGTGGTAGCATCTCCTTTGACTTGGTCTGGAAATGCGTGGAACCAGGAAATGGCAGTCCCTCCCAGAAACAAGTGCAAGGCATTGGAGATGCACAAGGGATGAGTCCAACCATTGAAGGAAATCCATGCTTGGAAGTGTTCCAGCCAGGCAACAGTATCTTCATGAGGCAAGGCTGAGAAGGGTACTGGTTGTAGGCTGGTATGGACCATGGACTGTGGTGCAATAGCTTTAATGTAGGCCAGGTCATCTTGAATAGCTTGCATAGCTGGTGCTCCTTGAGCAGAAATAGAAAACTGGATGTCATGGAGGATTGTTTCAAATTTGTAGCCCCATGCCCTTGAAGTGGGTGAAGGTAGGACTCCGGACGCTCCGGCACCCATATCTGTGTCATCGTCAGATATTGTGGTTGGAGATAGGCTTCATTTCACTGAGTGAAGGTCGTATGGGTGAGAAGGAGTTGCCGTCATGCAGGTGACAGGACATCGTGTCATAGATGAAGTGCCGAGCAAAAATTATTTTTGTAGATAAAAGTACAAATCTTTGTAGCAAAGTTCATCAGTTGACATCTTAATAAAGAATTCCAACTCAATTCTGTGTTGTTTGTTATTTAAATAAAGGTTTTGTTGCAAAAATCAGCTATTTGTTGCAGTGTCAATTCATTTCAATAGCACTCCCATTGATTTTAATGGAGTGAGGTCAATTTGTGCCCTTCACAAGATGGATGCTAGACTGTATATGCAGTTCCTGTGGGTTTTGACTGCCTGATTGTAGCAAGATGGCCACCAGCCATCTGTCTTGTTGTTTTGCTGTGCACAAGATGGAGGATTCATGCCACGAGGCTGCCTGGCTGCTTCCCAATGATCAAAATGGCCATTGCCGCTTTGAGGTGCTTCTTCCCCACTGAGTGGAACAAATTGGTGGGGGTTTTCTGTCTTTTGAGTGAGTGGTACAAAATGCTGGGGAATTTACTGTATTTATTCATCTGCTTCCTATTTGTCTATTGAGACTCTTACTGATTTATTTTTTTCTCACAGCTGTTCTTCATTTAGTTTATTTTCTTGCCCTCAGTTACGGAATTATTGTGGAGCCATGAGAGCATTTACTGCTGTCCAGTCTTTGGTTTCTTTTTTTTCTGCCCTGTGTATTTTATTTACAGTCCTGCCTTGTGCTAATTTCTTTATTTTCTGTGTTCCCATTTTTTTTCTGACCCTGCCCCTTTTATTTATTACTGTTTTGGTCTGTCGAGCACTTTGGCAGTGGTAGCTACCTTTCTGAAGCATGGCCAAGTCAGGGAAAAGAATTGCTCCTGTTTGCAGTCCCAAATTATGTATTGATTTATTGGGACAGCTACCGTGTAGTATTGCTGAAGGGGAGCGATGGCTCCTTGCGGCAAGAAGCATGAGGGGCAAGGAAATTACAGACCTGCCAGAGGAAAGCTGCAGCTAGGAGTAGGACAGCCGGTGAGCCGCAATTGAGAGGAGGGATCATGTGGCATGGCTGAGTTGTGAGGAGGAGCAGGACTGACTTGCGGTGGTCCTGAAGGGCAGCAGTTTGGAGCGGGCCTGGCTGGGGCGTATCCACGGTTCGTTGCAGCTGTGAGGGGAAGGCCTTGATATCATGCTGGTGGCTCCATGAGATGTGCTACTGTGTTGAGTTGGGGAGCCTGCAAGGCGGCCCTGAGCCCCGATGTTCCACTGGGAGGCGATGTTCCACTAGGAGGCTTATGCTGCGGTGTGGGCCTGCGGTAGAGAGGAGCTCCATAGCGGCAGCAGTGTCCATTGGAAGGATGGCAGAGTAGGCAAAGTGAGACAGTCTGTGGAGGAGCTGTGGTGGTATAGGAGCACAAGAAGGCCAACCCTGTGGCTTGCTTCTTTTCTTGTATTGCTCCCATATTTGTTGTTGCTGTGGCCTTTATTACTTGGCTGACTGGGAAGAGGGTACACAGGGATTCCCTGTGGCTGCAGGGAAGATCGAGTGAGCGGCATACAGGAGCTGAGCTGCCTCAGGGGGGTGGCTGCAGGAGGGCCACCGAATAAATGGAGTACCTGGCTTGGTGCAGTACATTTACTTTTTGTTTATTTATTTGCTCTGCAGTTCTTGAGCAGCTGACTTGATTTTTCTGTCGGAGCTGCAATCCTCAGTGGAAGAGGTACTGTGGCTGCAGCTTAGGGTAATAGTCCTGGCAAACAGTGGTTCGGGCAAAGCCTTGCCACAAGCTTTGGGGGTTGCAGTTTTGTTGAGGAGCTTAGTCTGCATAGGGCTGGGAGAATTTCAACTTCTGAGAGTGCCGTTATTCAGCAGCTGGCTAGAGATGTTAAACAGCATTACTCTGACTTCCTTGTTGCAGTAAGAGGGCTGCAGGCTGCTATACAAGAGGACAGTGCATTGTTTTTTTTTTTTCTGTACAGCCAAGGCTGTAGTGTAACTAATCATTCAAGCAGTTCAGGCATACTGGGGTAGATGACTTAGTGTAATCAGCGATGCAGACAAGCGAGATGGGGTCTGGACAGAAGAAGAGCTGCATTCTCCACCATGTGTGGTGTTTTGTTTATTTGGTCTGCCACTAAAAAGACCCCTTACCTTCTCTGTGGTCTGCCAGACCCTTCGGTTGCTGCTGGTGAGGACCCCATCTGGACTGTGTGAATAACTAGACGGATGCATAAAATAATAATGTCACGTTTATTCTGTGCTGCAGATGTTCTCTTCATGACGACAAGCCCCAGACTGACAAATTATCTGACTAACAGGCATACATGGCACTGCCAGGCAGTGCAACAATTAGCTACATGCAGGTTCTAAGTGTTCTTAAAGTGGCAGCAGCTTTACATTAAAGAGGGACTCTGGTGGTTTACAAAGTAGTAGTTTGACTCAGTGTTCCATGGTTCATGTGGTCCCATGTAGAAACACAGCAGAATTTCAGTAATAATCAATTTGCACAATAAAATATTTGGAAATGTGTAGTACTGCGCTGTACCCACTGAGCTGCAACTGCCCGATTTGTCTACGCCGACAGGTGACACACACCTCTCCTGAGGTAGCCACTGGCCAGCACTTATTTGGGCTCCAACTGTCAGGCACAGGAATGTTCATAGGAGGCGCATTTAGAATTGTACTTTTTCAATGTATTATTTGTGGAGAGGCTAAATGCGCTAGATAATTAACTTGCCCAGTGCTGAACAGTACTTTATTTTACTCTGCAGAGAGCATAGTTTGCTGTGGCTACCGTTTCCTTGTTAGTCAGTACGTCATCTGCATTGTGATGGTTTGACAGCTCAGCTGTTATCTGTGTGGGCAGAATAGGAGATATTGTCCTGGCTTGTTGTTTTTTGATTGTGTGCTGTACTAAAACTATTGTTTACATGGTTGTAGTTAATAGCTACACACTGTATTGTTCATCATGCATAATATTGCCATCTGTCTGTCATGATGCAACGTGTGATATTTCAGTCCTATTAGTTATTCTGTGGCTCACAAGTAATTGTGTTTGGATTTCTGATTTACTACTTTCATATGTAATACTTTATCCCACACTGCCTTGTGTACGGGTAGTAACTGAGATGATAGTTATGACAGAGCTCACATTTCTCTACAATACCACTGTGAGCTGCTGTGTACTACTGCTGATTATGCAGTGCTATGCAATTTAGTCCTGATGTAGTGGTTTCTGTGTCACTGGTTTGTCATGGTACCGTGTTATCTCACCCATAAAAGTCACTGCAGTGTTTCTCATGTGGTATTCATGCTACTGTACCTTATTGTATTGCTACCTAACTGTATTGAGACATTCACTTTCTGTCTCAATTGTTATTGACTTGTGTGCTACATTGATAATTGCTACCTTTCTTCCTTTGCCATTTCTTGGTATTTATTTTCTGAATAGTGTAAAGCATATGTGCTTGTCAATTATTTTGTACAACATCCTCAGAACAACGTAATAAGCATTACTTTATGCAGTTGCTGGACAGCTGTGTTCTGTGCAGCTGTTTCTGCTTATAGTGGTCATACTGTTGACTTTTCATTCAAATTCGTAGTTGTAGGTACTGTAGTCATTCATTACACTTGACTCTCCTCAGTGTATCTTCTTTCTCCATAATGCCATCTCAGTGTGTTGCTGTCAGTTGTGGGAACACCCACAAAATGGGGTTTTCTTTGTTTACCTTCCCTAAGGACCCCCATTACCTTCGACTGTGGAACACTTTTGTGAAAACAAAGCATGCTGAGTGGATGGGGCCTAGTGAGTTCAGTGTGCTTTGTTCGGCACATTTTACTTAGGACTGCTATGATCCCTCCATATTGCTTCGGTACAGGATGAAGTTTGTCAAGTGCCTTCGGTTGTGGCCTACGGCGGCGCTAATAACTCATTCACCACCACGCACTCCGAGTGTTACTTTGCAGGTTGCTGAATCAACGATTGACATGCTATGTCATACCTGTGGCAGCAGTGATGGATCATCGCATTCAGAACCAAGTATTAAAGGGAAGAAGATTGATGGAGTGTTTCGTAAAAGACAGCTGGCCAAGGATAGTATTGTCATGCTCTTCTTTACTTTCCATTTTCCTGTGGTAAGTGACAGTGTTTTCCTTTGTGGGAAGAAACATATCTACTGTCATGGAACATATGGTCTCTTTGTGTGTGTGTGTGTGTGTGTGTGTTGCTTCATGTGTGGTTTTGTGTGCATATGTGTGTGTGTGTGTGTGTGTGGGGCAGTGTGTGTATCTGTGTGAATGTGCGTATATGGATATGCATGTTTGTGTGTTTTTCTGTTGCTGTGTCTCTGTGACTGTATTTGTGTATCTATATATTTGAGTGTGGTTCTGACTCTATGTGTTGCTTGTGAGTGTGTGCCTGTTGTAACTGTTCAGTACTGGTAAAGTGAATGTATGGTTCTGGTGGGTGCAATCATGTTGTGGCATGGACATGCTTACTGTGACATAAAACATTGCAGTTTGGTCCTCCTTGCTGTAAGCTCGGACTAGGTTCAAATCCTGGGAAATGAATCATGGGATGGTATGCTTCTTGCTGCAGCTACTGTGTGTGTGTGTTTCACTGTGTGCACTCGCACATCTGCATGCTTCTGTATAAGTGTGTGTTTGTGCTTCTTTGTGTGTGATTCTGTATGTGTGTCTTCCTGTCTGTGTGCAACTGTGTGTGTGTGTGTGTGTGTGTGTCAGCTTTTGGTGTGAGTTTATGTATACGTGGGTGTGTGTGTGTCTGTGTTTCTGCCATCTTTTTCGTGTGAGTTTCTGTATACGTATGCATGTGTGTGTGTCTTGCTGGTTTGGACTGACTCTGTGTGTGTGTGTGTGTGTGTGCATGCGTGTGTGTGTGTGTGTGCATGTGCGTGTGTGTGTGTGTGTGTGTGTGTGTGTGTGTGTGTGAGAGAGACGTGACAGTGTATGGATGTAGATGACTATCAATGTATGAAATAGGATGCACATCACTGTTCCCTCCCCCGGGTCCTGAAGTAGGTGATAAAGAAATAATCCAACATGTGTTTCTGTACTGTTCTCTACATCCTACCATGCAGTATGGAATATTATACAATGCTGTGTGAAAATCCTGTAACCTCATTGGTGTAAACATGTCGGATGACCGTGGGTAAATCCTGCATAACCCACAGCTGAGGAATGTTATTTATAAACAACATAATTAAACATATTTTACATTTATTTTACACATGGGTCCGTTGTGTAATCGCAGTAAGGCAATCCAGGGCGTGAGTTATTGGATGATTTAACCACGTGACATACCACACAAGGTGTGGGTAAATCCCCAATAACCCACACCCTGTTGTGCCTTATTGCTTAAATAATGCACAATCATGTTGCCATAGTGCATGGTCCCCCTTCATGTGCCCACAACTGTAGCAGCGTTGCAATCTGTTACGCTGCACAGTAAGGTGGCTAGTGCTACGTGGGCACATGAATATGGATTGTTGTAACCGCGATGTTGGATAAGTAATGTTTCTGACCATGTGTTATTGAAAGTATAGCTGCCTGCTAATACTCTACATTGTGGCTACCTGTCTGTTGACAGTTATGGGCTCACACCACTACAGTCCTGCAGTGGTATGGTGCTGTTCACCTGTCTACACACGTGTACAGCCTGTGAGTAGCAGGCACATTTGGATCAGTTTTACCATGGCAAAGGGTGTGCATATCATTTTCTTGATGCTGTAAAGCTGTGTGTAACTGGTGTACTGCAGTTACGGTGCCTACATGCAGTAGTTCTGTGGAACATTTGTCACGTGAACTGCATATCAACATATGGTACTACTTACACTTGTAATGTTCACTTTAGACATTAGTGTAAAATGACATGACTTCATTTCACTTTGATTTACCCTTCATTTCCAAGATAATTTGCCAGTACGAGGACATTGCCAGTGTGGATGACACTACCGGTCTGATATCCTTTGATACTGATGTGGCGCCAGCCAGACATTGCTGATACTTATAATCCAGCAGTTTATGTCACCTCAGATATAACATACCATGAAGTCTAGGAAGACAGCGAGGTGTCAGGAACTACTTATGTGACATGGGGCACTCAAAAATCCTACAAATGACCACTATGTAAAAGCAAAGGTAACTATCATGTACTATAATGCTGTGTTTTTTGTTGTCCGTCACAAGAATTGGGGTATAAAGCTACGTAGCATATTGGGCACAGTATGTGTAAAGTCAATTTCATTATACACCCTCAATAAACAAACAATGATATTTCCTTGTTACAAATGTAATAAATTCAAACTTCAAGTACAGTACTGTCAGGTGAGTTGTAAAAGTTAGCTTTCCCCTGTCCTTATTAATCAGTGCAACTGTCAGAAAACATTAGCATGTTAAGATTGCTACACATGGGTTCTGTAAAAAAATATTAAATGAATAGGCCTGATGGAATCACTACAGTAAGTGATATGTATTTACCATGTGCTGGTCAGCTGTTGTACTATAAAACGTGCTGTATCTGTGCCAAGCTTTATATGCAGACAGCATATAACTCCACTTTTAGTCGGTGTTATTCAACGCATTGTGGTCACTGTTCCACCATGTGAGCCCGTTGTGATAGTGTGACCTTTTTTCACATTGTTAAACTGCATGTTGTTTAAAGAGCAGCAGCATGGCACCCTAGTCCACCTGTACTTGACAATGGAAGACTTTGCCATCCACATTTTCATGATGGCTGCCTTGGCCTTTGTGCTACCGTGACATGTCTGCAGTGTTGATGAGTTTCTGTGGACATGGCAGATGTATATAAAACTATTCGGATGAGGTAGCTTGTCACCATGGGTACTTTGAGTACTCATGAATTTTAGTCCCTGTATGCATTATGTTGTGCAAAGGCCATACGGACCCCAGGCATTGGGTCATAATGTCGCATGACATTGTGACACATGGCAAAATCATGCTGAGAGCACAGTTCTATTTCTGGCATGTGGTAGAGCCCCCCAAACACCCCACAATAAACATTCTCATCTCCAGCAGGTGTAGTGTGCAATTTTGGGAGTGTGAAAGTAAAACAAATATTTCAATTTTCTGGGATCAGGAATAAAACACATTCCCAGAATCGGTGCCTGTGTTCCTGCTGCTGTGTCTCATTCCATTGAGACATGGCAGCTGCTCGGCAGAAGCCAGTTCCAGCAGAGGTCTTGTACTGTGCTTGGGATAGTGCAAATGCTGCAATACCACCTATATCACTATATGTGTTATTGCACCATTGTCTTACCTGGTCAGTGCTATTCTGTGTTACCTGGAATGTCACGCTATGAAGCATACCACATGATTACCTTGTAGTCATAACACATAGTTTTTGGTTACTGTTATCACATGGCCCATGCTTGTTTTGCACACGTTGACTGTGGAATTGAATGGTGTCACATGACAGTCAATGGTAGGATCACAATCCACAGTTTCATGCCTTAGCAATGTTGTACATGGTCAGCATGATGTAATGGAGATATGCATGGTGCAGGTGGCGCATGTACAGGATTGTTGTCCCACTTCACGACGTGCCAAGGCATGCAGCAAGCACATCATGGTTACTGTTCAACAAAGAAGTGATGCTGAGTCTTCATATTGTGTTTTGTACATGACAAAAGAGTTGCACATGGTGTCAAAGTAATATATATTGTGATATTTCCAATTGAAAAATGACAGTTATGGTGACCACTGTCAAAATTCCTAATGTGTATTATGCACTTGATATTTCTTCTCAGCCATTCAGTCAGTACCAAAGTATAAGGATGCAAGTGTACAGACAGATCCCATGGTACACCACCTTTTCACATCTTCACCTGTACCTAGTTCAGAGTCTGAGTCAGACAGTGAGCCACTTCCTGATGCTAAAGATGTCAGTTATGTACCAACCAGCTCAGATAGTGAGTTGGAGGTAGACATAAGTAATCCAGAAGCGAGGTAAGATATCATTTTGAAATGATTGTAATAAACAATGAACTATTACAATACATTCAGAATTTCAAATGTGGCACCATGACATTAGATGAATAAGGAATATCCATGACTGATCATTTAGGTACCTGGCTCAGTCTGTTACTGGGTAACACCAACATCTGTGCAACACTTCACAACACCAATGGGTGTGCATAGGACACATGGTCATGTAATCATACTTGAGTATTGGTTGTGAATGTGCCTACTGTGTTTCAACACAAGGTAGTTGCAGGTGATGTAATTCTTGTACAAGAACAGTAAACGTCAGTGCTGCTTACATCGGTTGTGGTCAGGGGTCACTGAGGAGAAGGATGTGAGGGTCATAATAATGTGCAGCATGAAGAACTCTTTTTAATGCTGGAGTGCATGAGATACAGGGAACTGGAGTCTTCAATTTATTGCATGTGGTGTCATGTGTAGGCACAAGGAGTTAATTTCTCCAATGTACAGGTGCATAGTCAGGCATCAGTTGTCATACTGCATACAAAACTGTACATCATATCGGAGGAGAGATATCAGTGTGCCAAATGCAATATATGGCACAAACCCTGTGGAACCAACATGTCACGCAATGCACAACATACTAACTAAGGCTGATTTACTTCAGTCTGTTCACATTCTATGACAGATGGTATAGGTGTGATATTATTGAATCCTGCAAATATTTGCGGGTGAGCAGCCAATGAGGCCACATTGGCTGTTGTGGATGTGGTCATTGAGGGACATGAGGGTGCATGTGTTAATACTGGATGTGTTGCAGGTTCAGGAGTGAGATGTGGAGGCATTACTTCACTGAAAGGGAAGTGTGGAAATGGAAAGTTGTACCACCACATTTGGTGGGTTGATGGATGGTGTGGAGCTTCATCAGAGCATTTGAATGTACATTTCACGGTGCAATGGTTGACTGGCTGGTTAAATGGCAATGAACACTTCCGATATGTTAAGGGCACTGTTTTGTGGAGGCAAAACTGCATCTGGGGGCTACTTGACCACAGGATCACACTTGCTAAACCGTAATGGCTGTTTCTTCTTGCCGCCAAACTTGGACATGCATCCCCATGACATGTGTGGAGATGCGCCTTCAAAGCATAAGCAGAAAGGAGTACACATCTGTGGTCCATGATCCACATGCAGGCTGCTGTAGTACACACATCAGCATGGCATGCGGCTAACCCTGGCAATCCAGTGTGCCATATCCGCCCTCATCTACATTGCACAGCCAATACATGAGTGAAGCACTTTCAATTGTCACACATACTCCAACACATGCACTGTCTGTTTCACGCCGCCACGCGCAGCAAGACAGTGCAATTTACATAACACACACCAGAGACCCTGAGCTACGAAATCCACCACGCCATCAACAGTGCCCCTTTTCCCAGCAGACATCAACCCCACACACACTCAATGTGCTTCACCACCCACTCACACTTCCCTGAATCTGTCCCATCATCGTGCAGTATAACACATCCTCCTACAACCATGGCAGATCCCCGACAGAGCACTGTGCAAGTGACAGGCAATGTACATCCTGCATGCCATTGGTGGACACTGTTAACCTGTGGGCCTGTAGTGTGAACTTCAAAGTGTCAGCAATGGGCTGCAGATGTACATTACCTGACAGTCGCACACAGAGCTGTTGATGGTAAGCTGTGGTAGTATGAGGGTGGGTTGTGCTGATCACCGAGGGGGAGATATGCAGGCATATGGGAGTGTGTTGGTTAGTGATTATCTTCTTGTGGTGTGGTGTGTGATGTGTGCTGGGGAAGTTGGGGGCAGGCTTCCTGTTGACTTACTGGTTGGTGGGTATGGCTCCACAGGTTTTGTTTTTTCTGTGAACTGCAATGAATTCTACACGCACTGGGTGTGTAACAAGCATGGGGATAGGTGGTGTGTCCTTACTTGTTGTGTGCACAGAAAGCATCATCCCGACAGGTCATACTGTCCAGGTTGTGCATCAAATTGTCCTGCCAGGGGCACACCTATGTGTGGATAGCATGCAGTCGCCCCTGGATGGAGTGGTGGCTGTTAAATGGATGGGGCTCTGACTGGGCCCCTCACCCATGACAGGTTGTGTGGCGCATTGAGTGTGGTGCATCTCTTCATGCCGCATGGAATTGTTGCCATGATGACATGCAAATGGGACCATTGCACCTTGCATGAATAATACTCACATTGCCATGTGGTTAACCGTTAACCACAAGCATGTGTGTATTGCATTGCAATTGTTGTGCAGTTACCATAACAGCAGCAAACAATTGTATTGATATTTCCATGTGTACTGACAACCGCATTGTAGAAATCATGTGTCAGTTACAGATGTGAGATTTGATTACAGATGTCAGATGTGAGATTTACACGTTACATGTAGAAACACTACCTATGCAATGGTTAACTTATTAGCAAATTATATAAAAAGAAGAAGAGTGATACAAGGCACACTGTGCTACTGAGTTCCTGCAATGTGCGCAAGGCAGTGAGATGGTGAAAGAAAAGTGCACCATTGATGCGTAACACTCAGTGAAAGTACATCACAGTAATGTACTTATTGATCACAAGTCAATATATGTATTCTACATGTACAGTTTTGCTGCAACACTCATCTCATTTCTGCTGTCCCTCATTAGGTTATCCCAGGCAGAAACATCTAAACCAACAAGTGAGTGGCAATGGCAGGAAAGAAAGTTTATTGTGTTCGAGTCATGCTTACTGCGGTTGTCTAGCATCTGTATGCAGTGCCAGTCAGCAAACAGTCCCACTGTGACTAAAATAAAGGGGACATTCATTGTAGTACAGCAGAGTTGTTCAAATTGTGGCTATGAAAGAACATGGTCATCACAGCCTTTCATTGGTGACTATTCGGCAGGAAATGTACTGCTATCAGCAACTGTTGGGTTCAGTGGAGTGTCACCACAGAAAGTACTGAGGATGCTGCAACATATAAGGATTCAGTGCATCTCAGACCCAACTTTCTATGAACATTCAAAACCAACCATCCATGATGTGTGGAAGAGAAGCAAGGAGAACATTGTTTCCAGTATCGCAGCACAGAATCGCAATATAGTTCTGTGTGATGATGCATGATGTGATAGTCCAGGGCGCTCTGCCAAATATGGCACTTACACCTTGATGGAGAGGGAACATCGAAAGATCATAAGTGTCAGCCTTGTTCAGGTTAGTATTCATCACTGATGTTGTCAACAGGAATTGCCATTTACAAACTGTGGCGTAGACAGGTTTGTCATCTTTTTTTTTTTCCTTTCGGTAACTGCTGCTGTGACAATGCAAAGGGTGTGTCAAAGTGTTGCATACAATGGCCCATGCTGGTGACCCCTCCCAATGTCATGGATGATATCTGCCCATCAGTGGCAATACAGTGCCCACCCCACTGGGTCTGTAAATAGCCTCCCTGGTGCTATATTTGCAACTTCACCTGTCCCCTACCACCCACAACCCGCAGCCCCCGCCCCAGTTCATAAATAGGATTCTGCTACCTGCACACCCTCACACACCATGACATCCAGCCACAGAATGACCTGTCAGGGCATGTACTGTGTATGGTGCATGCAGTGACAGTTCATTCATCGTCCAGACATGGTAGCGTATGGATGCGTGTGCAAGTCAGGATTGACAGGTATCAACTGTGGGTGTGGGGCACTTGGCACACTATGTGCCCACTGTGGAGTGTCAGTACAGCACCAGGGAGGCTATTTACAGTGACAGTTTAGACAGGGAGGGGTGGAGCTGTACATCACCAGGGAACACACATTGGTGGGTGCTCAGGTCAGGACGCACAGTTGCACAGAGTGGACAACCGTCCCGTTACATGTCTAAGTAGTGTTACAGCAGCACTTTGGTGGTGTGACACTACTTGGTACATAGTTCATGGGCGGGTTCTTAAGAACTGGGAATTGAGCCCTATGTCATTGTCACTGTGCCACAAACCTCCTAACGCCATGGTGCTCCCGCTTTCATGGTGCAAGGCGGTTGGTACGGTTTAGTCGCAGGCAGCCTGTTGGGTGAAGCAGACTTCATTCAAAAATCAGTCTTGTGTCTTACCTTGTGAACGGTGGTTTTGCATGCCACTTGCTTGATGCAAGTAGTTTGTATCGCAGTACGGCATTTGAAACTGTTGCCATATGTAGTAGCGTATTGCCTGACCAACAACTGTGAAATATCCATGGCCACCTGTTTAAATACCAACTTTCCATTATGTTTTGATAAAATACAAGTCATTTACAGTCACTTTGGCTGCACCACATTCCTATATCTTTTTGTACCGCAGAGCAATGAGGTGAAGAGTGCATATCACATGGAGCTAGAAGGCCTAAAAGGGGCTACAAGATATCAAGCAGGTGGTCTGCATCCATCCACCCTAATCATGGATTGACATTCCCAGATACAAAACAACCTGCATGGGGGGGCACGTGATGCAACGAGCCTGAAAGATGCTTCTCTTATCCTCTACAGCCTCCCGCCATATTAATCTTGATTTTTTAACTATTAAAACTACATCAAGACACCTCAAAATATAATTTAGGAGTGTCTGAACTACTGGACTTGCAATCTCAATCATTTCCAGTAGGATGGAGGTAGGGATGAAGAAAACCCACCCGAATCACACTCCTCCTGCCACACCTGAGAAGGCCCCTAAAAAACAAAGAGCTAGTAGTACCTCTGCTTCACAACCTTTATCCCAACTGAAGTCTAACCAAGAACTGCTGACACTTTCTGGCTTTCTCGCTGAATTCTGACCTTTTCAGGAGTTTAGAGGACTGACATCTGAAATAAAATCAATATTTCAAGCCATTGAGGACATCGCCCTAAGAACGTCCGACAGCGAAGCCCGTATAATTTCTTTGGAGAGATGGGCAGATAAGTTAGACCCTGATATTGTGGAGATTAAACAAAAACTTACCAAGATCGATCAGAAGATGGAAGGCCGAAGCCGCTGGAACAACGCAGTCATCATCAGTCTTCCAGAGGCAGAGGAAGGACATGATTCTGTTCTCTTTGTACAAAAGTTTGTTGAAAAAAAATTATAGGGCCTTCTCCCTACAGCTCCCGTTATGTTATTGAATGGGCTCACAGGGCACTCCAACCAATCCCTCCCTCTGGGGCTTCCTCGTCCCTTAATTTTTGGTTTTTTAAATTACTTGGAGAAGCAACATTTTTTTCCAAAAATAAGGGAGATTCAGGAATTACAATGGGAGGGGACAAGAACTGAGTAACCCAGGACTTGCCTCTACAGCACGGCAACGTAGATCTCATGCTTCCCCTCTAGTAACTAAAATCATGGCAGCTGGACTAAAATTCAAAATGATCTACCCAACTAGATTGCAGGTACTGATTTCTGGATCTTCACTCACCATAGAAGATTCTGAGGAAGCGCCCATCGGCCTCAAAGCCACCCTACCGACCTGTTTAAGAACACCCGAGGGCATGGAGTTGTTTAGCTTTTAGGGTACAAGAAGTGAAAGCGAGCAAATCAACACAAGTTTGGAGATGTAAAGGATTGGCCAAATGAATCAGTAACTGGGTATATTGGATTGGTCCCCACGGTATGACTCTCACCAGGATCACATATTCAAACCATTTCCTAGATGTACAATGGGGCACTAAGATCAATCCTCGTTTACTTCCACGTTGATACTGGTTATCCCTGTTGTTGTTGATGGAGGGTCCGGATTCAAGCTGATGTCTAGTTGCGCGATCTGTTCAAATCTTTCTCCACATATAGAATTTAGAAAAGAAATGTGGGACTGACGAGAACTGCAGATCACTCTTTTTCTCTGGCTCACTGTATAGAACTATGCAAAATATTATGCATAGGCATTGAACATGTTGCCCAAGTTAGTAATTATACATTTAGTCTGATACTTTGTTTTTGGGACAGTTAGTTTTAATAAATCCCTATATGTACTGATTTTCCTCTTACAGTTAAATGCATTATGGCTTAGTGAGGGTGTAGTTCCATTTTAAATTGACTAGAGAGGAGTATTGTATTAGTTTCCTTATAGCTTTAGTGTTAAGGTTCCTGTTAAGATTTTTGCAAACCGTTTCCTAGGTGTACAATGGGGCACTAAGAACAATTCTTGTTTACCTCCATGTTGATACTGGTTATCCCTGTTGTTTTTGATGGTAGGTTCAAATTCAAGCTGATATCCAATTGCACAATCTGTTCAAATCTTTCTCCACATGTAAAATTTAGACAAGAAATGTGGGACTGAAGAGAACTGCAGATCACTCTTTTTTTCCAGAACTATGTAAAATATTAAGCATAAGCACTGAGCATGTTGCCCAAGTTAGTAATTATACATTTAGTCTGATACTTTGTTTTTGGGATAGTTAGTTTTAATAAATCCCTACATGTACTGATGTTCCTCTTACAGGTAAACGCATTATGGCTTAGGGAGGGTGTAGTTCCATTTTAAATCCACTAGAGAGGAGTATTGTATTAGTTTTCTTATAGCTCTGGTGTTACGTGTTAATTATGGAATATATACTAAGTGGGTAGGCTGGAAGGGAGAAGCAACTTTGTGGAGTGCTGTAAAATGATTCTTAGGACAGTAAGGGGGGAAGGGAGGGCTGGGAGGTTACTGTGCATAAGGGGGAAATGCAGATTAAGGGGTTTCTTTTTCTTTTTATTGGGATGGGGGGGATTGTAGGGGACTTTGTTAGGGATTCAGGGAAGGGGCTAGGGAAGCGCAGTCCATTATTTACAGAATTGATGTGAATCCAAGAAATGTTTGTTTCCTTTTAACTGTAAATCATGTTTGACTTGTGTACAAGAGGAATGGCTATTGACATATGTGTTTCAACATGGAATATTAAAGGGGTCTGTAAGAAGTTAAAACAATATAAAGTTTTGAAGCATCTAGATATTCTACACTCCCATGTTTCTTTTATTCAGGAATCCCTTTTTATTAGACTCGGAGGCCATTCAGATGAGGAGACAGCAAATATGTCAGGTTTTGGCTGCCCAAGGTACCTCTAATAGCTGCAGAGTCTTAATTTTAACAGAAAAGTCCCATTTACTCCAGTACAGGTCCTTAGGACCCACAAGGTAGATTCATATTAGTCCATGGAACAGTTTATTCCAATCGATCTCTTACATGGAAGTATTTATGGTCCTAACAAAGACGACCCACTTTTTTATGCACCCACGTAACAGCATGCTCCCATTATTACCTGCCTTAGTAATTTTAGGAGGGATCTGAATCTGGTATTTGACCCCAGTATAGATCACACAAGCTCTGTTTCTCAAGGACTTTTCCCAGCTCAGCGGGCCTTGTGAGATCTAATGGATCGCTTGGGTCTATGTGATGTTTGGAGAGTTTTAAATCCTTAAGCTAGGGAATACACATTCACATCCCCTGTCCCCGTTCATCCCATATCGATTACATTTTGTTATCCCAAGCCCTTCTCTCTGGTGTTATCACCTCATCAATCCAACCAGGACCTTCATCAGATCACTCCCTGGTGCTGGGCAGGTTATCCCTTACATCTTTGCCCAAGCAGAGCCCTCAGTGGAAGTTGAATGATCAGTTGCTTAAGGATTCAAAGACTACTGACAGCATTAGAGATCATATCACACAATTTTTCGAACTAAACGCCACCCATGATACCAAGCTTGATATCATCTGTTGTGCCTTCAAAGCGTATCTCCGGGATATTTTAATAGGGTTAGCTTCCAATAGGAAAAACTCCAAGAATCAAAACTAAAACTGTGTTATCCCAAATTCGTCTTCGGAGTTGAATTTACACTCACATTTTCCCGATACTGTCAAAGAAAAACTCACAAAGTTGAAAGATTCCTATTTATGTTTACTTAGCGAGAAAGCAGAATTTGCCATTCTTTGTACTGAGGCCTCATACACAGATCAAGGAAAGAAGGCAGGGAAATTATTAGTTCTCCGAATTAAACAGGAATCATCCCAATTCATCCCTCCTATTCATTCCAGCACAGATGGCTCTTTAAAATCCTCACCTAAAGAAATTGTTAACAAATTTACCACGTATTACAAACAATTATATAGAGTTATGACCAATCCCCCTTTCTAATTCTACTCTCTCTTCTTATTTATCAGAGGCTCATCTACCTCTCCTTTCTGAGGCCCATAAACGGGTACAAGTAGCCCCTATCTCTATCTTAGAAATAGCTGAAGTGATACAAAGTCTCCCCATGGATAAAACTCCAGGACCAGATGGATTCTTGCCCAATTTCTATAAGAGCTTTAAGGAACAATTTATCCCATATCTTCTCCCCCTATATCAACACATCCTATCAGGTGTACAATTAGACTCCACTTTATTTGAAGCACTCATTGTTCTTCTACCAAAACCAGGTAGGAATTTAGACTCAATGAAAAATTACAGGCCCATTTTCCTGCTTAACCAGGATATAAAGAGTTTAACCAAATTATTGGCAGATAGGCTCAGTTTAATTCTTCCAGATTTAATAGGATTACAACAGGTGGGTTTTATGAAGGGGAGATCATCGGTGGACCACCATTGCACCCTTTCACATGTCCTCTCGGTGTCAATGGATGCCTCTTTCCTGGTTGCTTTGGTGTCCCTTGATGCCGAGAAGGCTTTTGAACTAGTCAATTGGAATTTCCTATTGCAGACTTTGAATGCTTTTGATTCCGCATCAATTCCAGGAATGGGTGAAGGCCTTTATCAAAACCCATCCACTAGAGTCTCTGGAAATGGAGCAATTTCTGATCTGTTCTACTTACATTCTGGTACCAGACAGGGTTGCCCCCTTTCTCCCCTACTTTTTAATTTCTATTTGGACCCTCTAATCTGAAAATTGTCTTTATGTTAGAATGTGCAGGGAATATCAATCCAAGGTTCGGAAGTTAAGGTATCCGCTTATGTGGATGATCTTCTTTTACATCTCTCCTATCCAGACACTTCTATTCCAGTTATGTTAGAGAGCATATAGGAATACAGTAGACTATCAAATTATAAGTTAAATGTCAACAAGTCTATTGTATTCCCTTTAAATCACAAAGTATTTAAAAACAATATCATAGCTGTAGGCCTTTCATGGTCTCAGGATTCCTTACGATACCTTGGTATTGAACTTACCAGGAGTACACAGCTTACTACCAAGAAAAATGTTGATTCCTTGTTACTAACTCTGGCCCAAGATTTAGACCACTGGTTGATTTTCCCTATCTCATTATGGGGAAGAATAAACTTAATCAAGATGAATATCTTTCCCCAGTTACTTTTTCCTCTTCAATTACTTAATATTTATTTACCAGGAACTTGGTTTAAAGTAGTTCAGAGTTTAATATTGAAATTCATCTGGTCCAAGAAACAACCAAGACTTGCATACCACAAATTAGCTGCCTCTAAACTTAAAGGTGGTCTATGTCTACCTTGTCTTAACTTGTATCACTGGGCCAGTCATGCTTCCAAATATCTCAAATGGCTAGATCCTAATCCCTCTGCCTCCCTTCCTCCATGGCTCAGAATAGAATTAGAATTGATTCATTTGTGTAAAATAGATCCTTCCACGTTACTATTTTTAAATTTATCCTATTTACCAAAAAGCTTAAAATCCACCACAATAGAAACTTCCCTAAGAGTGCATTCCCAGCTGTGCGCGTACTTAAAATATAAGCAGTATACGGATATTTCTCAATCGATTTGGAACTCTCCAGCTTTTAAAATTGATGACAAGAGACTAATACCCAAATGGCTACCTCAACTTGAGGACGGAAAATTGGCCTTGTTTTTGGGAGATGACGGTTCCTGGTTCTCCATGGCAGAACTTATGAATAAATTTAGACTTCAACCATCTGATTATTTTAATGTTTTTCAACTAAGGTATCTCCTTACCAAAAAATTTGGTAAGACACCT
Source organism: Neoceratodus forsteri (assembly GCA_016271365.2). Taxonomy (NCBI): domain Eukaryota; kingdom Metazoa; phylum Chordata; order Ceratodontiformes; family Ceratodontidae; genus Neoceratodus; species Neoceratodus forsteri. The sequence goes on along the minus strand of CM028130.1, from coordinate 517,469,705 downwards.
TCCATGCCACCCAAGTTCTCATTTCATTTAGATCCGAGTCCTTTAGCCAGTTCCCCTAAAGCAATTTTTAAATTATATAGTACTCTTTATGATTGCCATTTTCCCGAACCTCTTGGGCCCACAAAATATTGGTCAGACCTCTTTCCCTACTGGAATAAAGATTGGTCTGTCCTTTGGAATAGTTGTCACCGCTTTGTAACACAGGATCGGTTACGTCTCATGCAGTTCAATATTTTGCACAACCTGTATTACTCTCCACAAAACTTGGCTGCTTGGGGTTTAATATCATCCAATCAATGTACATGGTGTTTACGGGATGAAGGTAACCTTCTTCACATCTTCTGGGACTGCCGCATGATAGCTCCCCTTTGGAATGACATAAAGGACCGAATAGATCCATTATTAGGATAGTCTGATCTTTTCACACCTGAGATATGTCTCTTGGAGGATTATTCACAAATTCCAGTGACCAATCAGAAATACCATATTTCCATGATATCCATGTCTGTTAAGAAATTGGTCCTAAAGCACTGGAAAGACAAAGATGCTGTCTCCTACTCTGAATGGCTTAACAAACTTTTAGCAATTTTCAGAACTGAAAAAAACATAGCAAGTCTTAATAATAATATATCTAAATATAAAAAGGTTTGGGCCCCATTACATATGTTATATTCCTTTAAACTACATTTTGTGACCCTAATAACTCATAGTTGGTCTTTAATTACCTGGACTGTGGGGTGGGAAAATAAGGATGTGGGGGGGGTAGGGTGGTGGGAGATGGGATGGGATCATTGCTCCTGTTTGTGTATGTACCTGTGTACTTTTGATAAACATGATCCTGTCTGATGTAAATGTAAAAAGTTATAATAAACATTATATTAAAAAAAAAGTACCTGCGTGAGAATGAACCATCACATATACATCAATATGATGTGTGGCACTTTGTAAAAGGTGCATATTTACTATTATGTTAATCCACAAAACTTAGATATTTACCACCTCTTGTTCCACAAAATGTACCCTACTGTTGCATTTGCACATCATATCTCAACTGTACTGTCCCATGACTTTCTTCCCTCATGTCCACCTCATACTTAGGAAGTCCCACCCCTCCAGTCTTCAAGCTTAGCAGTCACATAAGTTCCGAAATTTCCTGACCCACTACTCCCATCCTCCATATTCATCCTTACCCCTAAATATAACAAATTTTAATTCAACCCAATGTGGCAAATTGCTCCACACTCCTTGACATGGGAAAATTATAACCAAATAAATGAAGTCCTTGTTTTCAAATGTTACTTCCTTGTAGGGATAACGAAGAAGTTGAGTCATACACTGCACAAAAGCAGTGCGAGAGCATCCGGATTGGATCCCCAATATTAAAACATGTTATACTGGATTCCAAGATCGACACTAGATGGAAATGGTGAACTGATGCATGCCAAGCTGGAATCCATCACCAACCATATACAGGGAGTTCACCACCATGATAACTTGCTGTTTCCAAACTGGGCACATGGGCCACTGGATGACACCATTCGGAAGAAGAAGTGGATGACACCCCGTCAGAACCTTTTTCGTGTTTCACTGTCATATGAAAATGGTGACATTACATTGCAGTATACATAGCTTCATCAATGTATTGTCAAGATCATGGCAGTCAATCCACATTTGACATTATAATAAGTGGCTGAGAAATACAGCTGTCTGATTGGTTGTAAACGTTAGATCATCCCTATCTTAATCTTTCATTAACATACATGTATAGCCTAGTAATATGCTGAACAATGTGCCCCATTATTTCAAAGCATTACTATTATAATAGCAATAAGGCATACACAGAGGTTTGGTTAATGGTAACTTGATCACCCTCTGGTGCCATTAACACTCAGATCCACCTCGTGCTACATTACATGGCTATGTGGTGTAAACCCACCATTAACACAACCCTTTGTTTCGTGGCTTATTGCTGGATTTCTGATTGCCTATAATTTATGTGCAAACCTTGAACAGATAACTCGCTCATATCCTGCACATGTTAAACAACTGGTTAATGTTATAATAACTGTAATGAAGTTCATGATGTGTAGCACTGTGATTAACACATGTCTTCTGTTGTCGTCAGTCCTGGAAAACATCGCAAGTCATGTGTAAATCACACAACACAGGTCCTCTGCTGCTATAGACCTAAACTGTCAACTGAAAACATTACAATTAGGTTGCAATGAACATGTGTAGTGCAGAAATAAATTGATTCCAATTCTCTCAATCAGATGAGAAGGCATATGTGAAAGTTGAAATGGCCCTTGGCACAGCCATGGTGAAACGCGATGTCAAAAAGCTATCCCCAAACCATCAAACCTCATTGTTGGAGAGCTTTCACAGCCTTGTGATCTGGTATGCACTGAAAAGTTTAGCATACAGCTACAAAGGGATGTACACAAGGTGATCATTAACTTTTATTTCATATTCCTGACGTGTCATTTACCGTGTTCAGTGTGGGTAAAAAAGTACTGTGCTTGAAGCTGTACAAATGAAATACATTCAGTGGGAGTCTTTTGGGGGAAAGAAGGAACCACCACTACAATGACAGGGTAATGGAACCATGGAATGCACTGCATGGGGAGATGATGTATGGTAGTACTGTGGAAATGGTTCAAGAAATGCAGGGACACTTACAGAGTAAGGTTGCATCCTCGAACAACAATGGGAAATGGAGGACCTTGTAGGGATGTAGTGGATGCTACAATTGGTCATTAGTGAATGCAGTGACCACACAGCACAGCTGATAAACAATAGGGCATAATCTGCTGTCTTCATAGTATAATACTATATTATTTGTTAACTATGTACTGCAAAGTGACACTTTTACATGTGTGACTATCAGTATTATAAGAATTAAATTCAACGTATAGCAAACTTTTTGCTATTACTAAGTCTAATTGTTTTCACCTATGTTTCATGTATTCACAGAATGCTACTAGCAGCCATTCACTTCAACAGCAACTCGGGCAGAGAACAGGCAGTGTCTGCTGAAGGAGAGGCATGCTTCACTGTTGACATACCAAAGTACAAAGGTGGTGCAGGAGTGGTCAGACCAAAGAAAATGAACACATCTTATGGTAAACTTTCAATTTTATTTACCAAAATCAGTCATTTCAGAACAATGAATCACAGGTAAATGACCTGGTACTGAATAGGTCTTGTTCAGCAACCAACAATGTTCCCATTAAGTCATGAATAATATTGCAGCAGAAATATCAATGGACACATGTCCAACTAAACTGTGAATGATACCATGTATTGTACTTGTTGCTGGCAAAGCTGTGCCACTGTCTACACGGTGTTTCTTTCACCAACAAAAGTCACAACAAGGGAACCGCAATACCAATACTGAGTAATGCACAGGTCACACAGTCCAATAACAAGTAACTCAGCAGACATGATAGAGTGTAGATGTGCTGCACTTCTCACATTTGCAAAGACAAACTTGCAGGGTGGGTAGTTCAATGTATACAACTTTTTGAAGTCCTAGTCAGGTCCTACTTCACACGGAGGCGTGGCATGCTGTGACATGGATGTTTACCTTGAAATTACATTACAGATAAGGTATTGGTGTTCATAGTCCAACTCCTTATGTCGTACTGTGCTGAATGCTGGCCAAAGATTACTTCAAAAGTTTGTATTTTTTGTTTGCTGAATGGATTGTAAGTGGTGCCACAGCATCGGTAGTCAAATCCCTTACAGCTTCACCACAACTTCACTGCACCACAACTTCGTTACCAGTCACTCGATTACATTGTGACGTCTGACCAGAGAAAGCGCTGGGGTGAGCAAGCACCAAACAACTGTATGTTGTCCCTATTAAGTGACTGCTTCACTTTTCCACTCAGACTATTTAAAATGGCTAAGAAGATGCTTCAAAAATAGCCACTATTGAGTCGGATTGTGCTCGATCTCCCATGCACTTGCCATGGCCACATGTCACCATATCAGATAGCACGTGGTTGAATTTTTATTTGCTTTTTCTTCCACTCACCCCTTGGGTCAAACTTCCACCCCTGCCTACTCATCAGCACCCGAGTCCGTTTCCGAAGAGGGGTCCCTAGTGGGGTTGCAGTTTTTGAAGATCCCACCCCAGCACGAGGAAGCTGTAAGGGACAGGCTGGCAGATGCTTCAGTGCCAGTTACAATCCGTTCAACAAGAAAATGCTATCACTGTTCAGTAACTATTTTTGCTCATGTCGGCTCATGCAGCTAAAAGGTAGTGGGCTATGAAGACCAGTACATGATAGCATTTGTTTGCATCATCACTGCAACATTACAAAACAACAACCTGTGTGTATGGGTGGTAAGCAAGGCGGGAGGAGACAAGGTATCTTCAAAGCAACCATCCCTTTCAATATACACTAGCATACTGTTTGCATTAGTATTGTACACTTAGTTCATGATGGTATGTCAATATTTGAGATGACAGATCAACAACACATTGCCATATGAAGTACAAACAGTAAGTAAATACAAACTGTGCTGTATAACTGTTACTCATTACTTTTTTCAATTTCAGTATTTGTGGAGGACATGCTATCACCCCTTGAAAGCGCTGTTCGCCGGCAAACCAAAACAAGAGTGGTATAACAAGGAAGTCCCACCTCCTTAATCTCTAAATTTCCACCAGTGGACAAACAGATGGCCATTGAACACCGGAAAAGATACCAGCGATTCCATAGTATGGCTGTCCTGGTCAGTCAGCATGCAGAAGTCCCACACACTGTTCAGATGGCCACCTTTCCCATATCTGGTTCACAACACAGGCTGGCAACACCACTCTAACTTTCCTTCCCAACCATCTCCAACACCAGCGGATGAAGCCGCTAGTAGGACAGGAATTCATACAGCTGAAAAAAACAAATATAAACATTGTTCAGTAATTAAACTGTATTGATGACATATAACACAAATCATTGTTAAATGAAATGTCCAATCCTAAGGTATTGGCTTCACAGCCCAATCCGTTACATGTCTGTAGCTGGCAGGAACCAAACATTTACTACAAAACAGCTAACTTCTTCTTTTGAATGGATCATAAGTGGCATCGAATCATCAGACAGATGATCCCTTACAGTTTACTGCTGCCCCCACACCCTGCTCCGCTTTAGCACACGCCTGTGACCTTGTAACGTCTGACCAGGAGATCACAGGAGCAAGGTCCATTTAGTATGTAGCCGTTATTTGTCAGTTGTTTTTATCCATTCAAAGCATATTAGGAGGAAATTACAGCAGTCAGTTAACTAGTATGGACCATAGTAGTTAAGCAGCTGCTGTCATTGTCTCTTAAGATGCTTTACAATTGCAGAAAACTTTAGTACAAAATAGCAGCAATAGACTTACAATGTCCCCAGCCATGCACTCTCCCAGCATACACATCACAATTTCTGATATCTAGGTGGATTACAGCTTGGGGACTCCATGATGATTTGTTGTTTGCAATCAATAGGGATGCTGACACATTTTAAGGTACTGTGTTGCAAGTCCTGTACAGAAATCACAGAGGGATGAAAGCATGTAATGTGTAACATGTATGCAATCTGTACCCATGTTGGGGTGGGGGAGGTACAACCCATCAGAATCAAGCAAATAAAAGGACCAATTTTATACTGTCAAATATGGGGCCGTCCAATAAACCAGCCACAGTATGGTGATTTCACTTTCTTATGACAGGTTGGCAAGACTACTGAAGTACAGAATGAGGAACGGACATGACCACTGACATGAACAAGGCAGAATAACCCACAGTACAGTAAGTAGTCAGTATTGTACTCCACAGTGTGTGTCGTGCCATGATAATACCATGCCCTGGGGGACTGAAGCAGGAGGATGCTGGCCGAGTACGTTGAACACCCAAGAAGTGACATTAACCACGCACAACACACAAAGTGTAGTGTTTGCTCCAATATGCATAACCAGCTTGTACACAATTGAAGTAATAATGACAGCAGTGATTGCATGGGTCAAATGTGGAATGGCATTTATGAAAAGTCAGAAAATGTGGTGGTGTAAAACCATGCAATAAGATGAATGACAATATGCTAAACATGACTTGGTATTGCAACACCATTGCATGATTCTCCGCCAGTTTCAGAATTACATCTGCTGTGTCCGCACACATAATTAAAAGTTACTACACCAGCCCAGTGGTGCAGAGGGCTCAAGAGCTGGATGCCACACCTCGAACCACGCCGCGACCCCGGTTCGGGAATGGATTCGGACGCCGGGGTCGGCAGGGGATGAAGAGGAATGAGCATCTGGAGGACTGCTCTCCTCTTTGGGGTGGGGGAGTGGGTCACCTCACTCAACAGTGGCTCCCAGTGGAGACTGGGGACACTGTTCAGAGCTGTGCAAGAAGGGAACACTAGAAAACTGGAAAGCGCTCACTGTGTTCGCTGGATGACAGCTCCCCGCTGTGCAACAGCGCCGAACTCCATGGACCACGTCTTCCTTAGCAGCTCCTGGGGACCAATTAAGAGCGCTGGGTAAGCCCCTCGATGCCTTCCCCCATGGAGGAGGGGGACCTGTGTAGTGACAGGATACACTGGGATACCCTTCGGGAGCCGGCTGTGATATAAGGGATTGAGGTGGCCCAGGAAGAGGATGTCCGCTGAGTCATGGAGTACTGTGGAGCCCGAAGGAGAGGGGGAACACTGGGGCATGAAGGCAAGCAAAAACAGATTAAAAAAAAAATTTAAAAATTAATGGGTTTCACTTCAGTTTGCAGAGAACAATTGCATGTCATGGATTTTTCATGATTCTCTGCAAAGTCAATCAATTTCACTATACGTTTTAATGTTCTTTAGGAAACATGTTGTTTCACAATGAATATCAATTGTTTTATTGCACTCTCTTAATGAACTTTGTGAACCAACCTATATGTCACACAGTAACTGCATGTCTTCATATCCAATAATATGACAAGATTGGTACTGTACCCATAACTGCAAGCTGATTACAGCACAGTGTTAATATCTATTGACAGGATGAAATACTGTTGCAATGATGTCTTGTGGGTGGTAAATAAAGTAATAATAATTGACATGTTTGGTGTTATGCTGATATACGACCCCGCCTGTGCCGGTTGTGCCCCAGTCCACAGGCCCAGGGCATCAAACATCAGAGAAGAGATCTTACAACACCATAACACCCACAGTGTCATGCATTATTCCTATCATTCAATGGCTTGTTGCTTTTCCAGAATAAAAAGTTATCATTTTAAAAGAAACTTTTTTATTACTATGTTATAGTGTTTTCATTGTTCACAGAACATGACAACGAGACACATAGAAAAACAGAAGTTGACAGCAGATAAGGACCACAAGGCCCTCCAGTATGGCAGTTTCGTTTCTACCTCATAATGTGCCATTGGCCTTTGCTCTGTCAATGGCCAATCTATTCATACTCATCTGTATTGCTCCCTTATGCCTATACGATGCATGTTTGAATCCTTGAACTGTATTCATATTCATCACTTCCTGAGTAGGTCATTCCATGCATCCACCACACTTTCTGTGAAAAGAACTTCCTCACATTACCACTTAATCGGCTCCCTTTAATGTGATGCTGTGTCCTCTTGTCCTGCTATTTTTCTTATATTGAAACACGTTAGACACTTTCTCCTTGTTCATGCCCTTAAGGTGTTTGAATGTTTCGATCATATCACCCTATCTCTCCTTTGCTCTGGGGTATACATATTGAGCTCTGTTAATCTGTCATCATATGTTTTCTGATGCAGTCCCTGCACCATTTTGGTTGCCCTTCTCTGGACTGCCTCAATTTGGTTAATGTTCTTGTAAAGGTGTGGCCTCCAGTACTGCATGCAGTACTCCAGATGGGGCCTAACCAGTGTCTTGTCAAACAGGATATTAACCCTCTCTTCAACTTGTGTTTCCTCTACTAACACACCACAACATCCCCCTAGCACTGCCTACTGCTTTAGTGGTCTGCTTGGATGATTTCAGGTCATCGGTGATGATGATGTCCAAGTCTCTTTCTTCCCTTTTGACTGCCAGCGACTCCCATCCCATGTCAAGGCAATGTCATTATGAAAGCAATGGCGATGCAGTACTGTGAGGAAAGTCATGCAGTGCCTCACCCAGCTGCAACAGTGGGCCAACACTGCACAGAGCTGCTCAATAAAAATCTGGAAATTTACAAAATTTGTCTATCACTGATATAAAAAAAGTGAACAAATGACACAATTAAGAGGAATGAATTTGTGCTGGCCCAAATAAAGTTGACTTACAGCAAAGGATACATGACTCAGTTTATGTAGAAAAAAAAATTAACAGATTTCGTACTCATTCACAGCCAGGCCTTCATTGTTGTGGTACTGTCTGTATGCGGTGTGAACTGTCTCCAGAACCCATATACTTAAGCAGACTTCAGCAAATCCAGGGTGCTCAGTGATGCCGGAAGGTACATCAGAGTCAATTACAACATTGGGGATATCAGTCATCTTTTCAACTACTAGACTGATCTCTTGGCAGCAGCGGCATTCAAGCTCAGTGGGCATCACTACACAATTGCCACAAGTGCACCTCAAGAAAAACAAGAAATGGAGACAAATGTCAGTACTGCATGTAATGACAATTGACATTATTTATTATTTTTGCCATTGACACATTACAGTGCCATTGCATGGATGTCCATTCCCCGTCCACATAACACTTAGTTGCTAAGACCATCCTGGGCATTGCCATTAGGGAAGTGCCATCCAAAACTTGTTACCTACAGTCATGCACCCACTGACTATGGGCAACTTCCAAGAACAGTCGAAAGCACATTGGATGCTGACTCAGTCCATGTCTCCAGGCACAGGATGCCATCACATTGCCTGGGACACACTACTCAGTGTCTGTGTGTATGTATCTGGAGGGGGGGGGACCTGACTCACAGGCACAGTCACACCATACATTATTTAAACAATAAGGCACGACAAGGTGTGGGTTATTACAGGGTATACCAAGGTCATGAGATGTGTTTTGACCAATGAGGTTACAGGATTTTCATACTCCATTGTATAATTATGTGTAACGTGCGGCAGGTACATCCCACATGTACTGACCACTGTGTGTGTCTGTGTGGGGAGGACTGAGTCACAGCCACAGTGACCCTGTACATTAGTTATTTTTATACAACGGTGTGTGAAAGTCCTGCAACCTCAGTGGTCAAAACATGTCACATGACCGTTGGTAAATCCTGCATAACCCATGGTTGAAGAATAGCATTTATAAAAAACAGAATTAAACACATTTTAATTTTATTTTACACATGAGTCCATTGTATAATCGCAATATTGCACTCCAGGGTGTGAGTTATTGGGTGGTTTAACCACTTCTTAGGTGGTTAAATCACTCAGCTGCACCTCGTGACACACCACACAAGGCGTGGGTAAATCCCCCATAACCCACACCCTGTTGTGCCTTATTGCTTAAGTAACATGCTGGCACGTACATACCTCATGTACTGTCCACTGTAAAAATAAAAAACTGGATGATGTATGGTGGTGTGAATCCTGCATCTAGGCTGGATGTGTCAGGGTACAGACCATTTCAAATGGCCACTGCATACTATCACATTGCTTGGGACGCACTACTCAGTCTCTCTGTGTATGTGTCTGTGGGGGGGCTGAGTCACAGCCACAGTGCCACTGTACATTACTTATTTGTAACATGCTGGCAGGTACATCCCACATGTACTGACCACCGTGTGTAAGTATCTGTTGGGAGGGGGCCGGAGTCACACACACAGTGCCACCTTACATTATTTATTTGTAACTTGCTGGCAAGTACATCCAGGGATTTATTTAACTATAACAATTGATTAGCGTTTTGCTCATAAAAGTGCTAAATCTGTGTGAAAATGAATAGCTCTTGCCTCACTGTGTTTAACAAACACAGCACTCCTAGAACATCTATATAAATACTTTCTGTACAGTTAGTATAGTCCCAAGAAAAAAACTGCTAATCAATTATTTAGAACCCTGACATCCCACATATACTGACCACTGTGTGTATGTGTCTGTGTGGGGGGGGGGGACCTGAGTCACAGTCACAATGCCACTGTTCATTACTCATTTGTAACATGCCGGCACATACATACCTCATGTACTCTCCACTGTAAAAAAATGACCACTGCATACCATCACATTGCTTGGTACACACTACTCAGTGTCTGTGTGTATGTGCCTGGGGGGGGGGACCTGAGTCACAGAGACAGTACCACTGTACATTACTCATTTGTTACGTGCTGGCACGTACGTATCTAATGTGCCATCTACTGCACAAAAATTGCCACGGCATACCATCACATTGCTTGGTACACACTACTCAGTGTCTGTGTGTATGTGCCTGGGGGGAGAGGCCTGAGTAACAGAGACAGTACCACTGTACATTAGTCATTTGTTATGTGCTGGCACGTACATGCCTAATGTGCTGTCCACTGTACAAAGATTGCCACTGCAGACCATGACATTGCTTAGGACACGCTACTCAGTGTCTGTGTATATGTGTCTGTGGGGAGGAGGACCTGAGTCACAGCCACAGTGCCATTGTACATTACCTCAGTCAGCGTCCACTGTACATAACAGTATGATGGCTGGTGATGTGAATCCTGCATCTAGCCTGCTTGTATCTGGGTAGAGACAATTGCAAATGGACACTGCATGCCATAACGTTCCATAGGACACACTACTCAGTCTATGTGTGTGGGGGGGGGTGGACCTAATCACAGCCACAGTGCAACTGCAGACCCTCCAACTGTACCATTTTTGCCAGTACAATATCACATTTGTAACACTGGTACTGGATCCTGCCTAGCTTGTACAGTGTACTGAATTTTCAGCCACTTCTGTACTGCTTTAAATTTTCCCCCCAAATGATCTTTTGTGTTTCTGCTCAGTTGCCGTGAGTGCCAGCTAGGGGAGTGTCCAGCCTCAATGGTCCCCAAGGTAACTATGTCCACTTACTTGAATCTGGTTGTCAAAACATACTGTGGCACCACCAGCAGAGGGGCAGGCACTTGACATTGACTGCTTGACCCCGGAAGCAGCTGAGAGTGCTGCAGCCTTTACCCTGTGACACTTGACTGTCTTGGTGGGCGTGACAGTCAGACTGTCAGTTCCAGGAGAATAATCACTGGATAAGTCACTGTTGTTGTCTTTCTTCTTGCTCCAGCATGCTCCAAGCCTCAAGCGCATTTTGTGCCAATTAATTATTTTATTTACTGGTGGCGCACAGAAGTCATCAGTGCGGGACCGGGACCACAGCTCCCCAAGTAGTTCTGTCACTTGTGGTGTGCTGGAGTGACTGCAGGTCCAGGGTGCAGCATGCTGGGTAACTGACTTGGCAGGGCTCAGAGATTTTGCAGTGTGACCAGACCGACCAATGACCAGGTGAGTGGAGAGACCCACAGCGGATCATCCTCTTGCCCTAACACTCACTAGTGGCAACTTCAGTGCTGCATAGAGAGCCCAGCATACACATTACAGAGACACAGAGCACCACTGCTCATCAAGCTGCATAAGGTATACTAAATGTGATCTCATGTGGGATACAATTAAATTGACAGAACAGTTTAAGTGAATTGCTGAAAGTTCTGCCTCTGGGGGTTATTTATTGTCCGACTATCATTGGCCCAGGCATGACAAAGGAACTTGGATCATCTATGTATCTCCCTTAGGGAAACCTAATTGGGGCACATTGGCATTCAGAGATTAACTAAGTGCTTGCTGCTGAACCACAACACTTGGTGCATTTGCAATGGTGCTGTTTCATGCAGTTCAGCTTCCTGACTGACCAACAAGGAATGCCCAGCTTATTTTACAAATTGCTTTGTTTGTTACACATCTAAACTTTGCTGAAATTATACTCAGAGTTATGTGTGACAAATGTGGACCAGTAGTCACCCCTCCCCCAGGATCTCCCCCGCTAATCACAACACAGAAGTGTACATAATTTGATCTGACAAATGTTGGATGGTCTTCAACTGTAGTATATATTATTTGTTTTAAGGTGCTGGTATGTGAAATAAATAGATAACCCTTGACAGCACAAGAAAGTCCATGTTTCAGGGACACATTAGGTCACAACTGTCTGCTTTTTACACAAAGACACTGGCAGAACAGTTAGGTAAATGAATATACACCCACTATGAGGTAGAGTCAAGACGGCTCTCTGATTCAGAACTGCTGGGACTGGAGGACATGACTGGCTCCTCGTCACTGTACAGCGGGTCCAAACAATGTGGATCTTTGGTGACAAAATCATAGGCATAAATCTCTCTCGTCTGATGTGCTGTAACTTTCTTCAGTGCTAGCCATTACTGCGGTCCTGACCAAGCGGCTCAGGAGAAAACGTCACATGCACGCTGAGCTCAGACTGAGCGATTCAGTACAGTGCTTGCACTTCCAGTTTTGCAACTAATACTTCTCAAAATTAAAATGAACAATATGTTTGTTTAAGGTATTTCACTTGCGATTCTGCTACTTAGGGAACATGAAGTCTGCTGCCAAAGCAAGGTATGTTTACCAGAGTCCTCTCTTTTTGCCCCATGCTTAATGTATGCTTCACAGTATGCAAGTGGAGGTTGTGAGAATCAAACCAAGGTCTGGTCTGCTGGATGTACCAAGCTCGTTCACAGCTCATTACTCTAACATCTAGGTTGTACTGCCTATACTGATTTTGTTTAAATGCTGGGTGTTTTACAGACAGATTCGTCCTGTTGTACTGTTGATCTAGTACTCTAGGTCCATAATATGAAAATGATCTTTCAGCAAACTTTGTTTTCATGAACTTTTCATTAAATCTTTTTGTAGATATAGTGTGACACATTTTTCCACTAAGCACACACAGCATATTTGGTGTAAATACTTTTGGTACAAAAGCTGCAACTTTTTGATAAATCCTCACCATAGGTGCTCAGACCTTTTCATGTGCATATGATTCACAATGATGAGTTTGTTTGGAAGATTTAGTAGCAATTTGTGGTCTTGCTGACTTCTTTTGTCAAGTTTCCTTGATTTCTGTAGAGAAATCCTATCAAACTATATACGTTTCCAGTAATTTTAAATATGATCTTGTAAAGTGACTGTTTGATCTAGGTTTATACCTGGATAATTAAAATTCTCTACTACTTGAAGTGGTTCATTTTCAGATTTTAAAGATTTACCCTGTAGTTCAGTGGTGCTTCCAGAGTCTTCCCCCTTTCTGACTACAAAAAGCCCCACAATCCATCAGTTCCTCACCTAATGTTTTGCACATACCTTCTGTCTGTGTGCTGCTTGGCTCTGTTTCTCTCTTTCTTGTTGTTCTTCTGTTGTGCTTTCTGTTTTATTGTCTCCCTGCTGTTCACCCCCTTTTGCTCTTCTTTGTTGTCTGCCCTTCTTGCTATGGTCCACTGCTCCACCTATTGCCTTTGCAGCTTCCCATTCCTTTTTTTTCGTTCCTCCTCAATCACTCTCTATTCTTTTGCAGATCCACCACTCATTCTGTGCTGCTGTTTTCTTATTCTCCTGCCTTCTGTGTGGCTTTACCATGGTTCTCCACGTCTCAGTCACTCTGTCTCTGTGATCCAGCTCTTCCTGTGTTTCCTATTCTGTGCCCCCTCAGTTACTGTATGCATCCTCTGTTTTCTCTTCCATAATGGTGCTGGCTGCCTGCCTTCCTTCCCTGCTGCTTCAGCTGCTGTTCCTGTCTTCTTGTGAGCTTTTGATTTCCTAGGTTGTGTTTTGTTTTGCTACTTGATTATTCCACTAAGTTCCTGGTTCTTTTGTTGTACTCATGTCTCCTCACTGGGTACATGATGCTGCTCATTGTTTTTCCCTTCCATTCCTAAGCCACTGAGTTTCTCATATTTTCATCTCCTTTCTGTTCCTAAGGCTTGTTAGATTTCTGCTGTCTCTGTCCTCTCATCAGGAGACTTGTCTTCCAGCTGCCCAAATATACCAACAGCTCTGGTATCTCAATGGCATTGTTCTCCTTCCAGACCTTCTATGACATGCTCTGCTGGATGTCAGCTCGGAGCCCTTTACACTTTACTCAGAAATCTGCAGTCATCAGTCTCAGGGCTCCTGGATAAGCATTGTAGTGATAGTGTAACAGCCCTGGAGAAGCACAAATATGCAGTCATGTGCCCAGCAAAAGCCTATACTTGGAGCTGGATCCCTTTGCTTGGGTTGCTGGGGGTCATCTGCCCTTAGCAGTTACCTCCTTGTCACTGGCTGCCACCATAGGCAAATCATTTCTTTATTTATTTATTTTATTTTATCATTGCCATGGTTAAGTTAAGGATGGAATCAGTGGACCATCAAACAAAGACATTTTTGTTCTGCTAAAGTTATTAGTTGTAAGGCTATGTCCACCTGCCTCACTCAGCAATCTGCACAACCCACTCAGGTACCTCGCTGAACACCACCTCGGTCAAATAACCTTTAGGTACCTGGCCCCTAGCTGGCTTAACCTACTCCCAAACTCCCTCCTCACAGAACCCAAACTTGGTCAGTCTAAGTCCCAACTAAGAGACCTAATCTCTCATGACTCAACCTGTGACTGTTCTTGCTTTGTAGCCCACCCCTCCCGACTATGGACTTAACTCTGATCCAGCCACCCCTGGGTGTGCCTACATTTGACAATGGACACCTCAGTCCAGCCTAGGCCTGCAAATAACAACCAGGGCATGGCTGGCGCCACCACCCTGCTGTGTATGTTTCTGTTACCTGCTACCGTTTGTTCTATGTACCTATGGTTGGCGACACTCTGTATCTCTGTATTACCAGCTGCTTTACTGTGTTATCTGTAACCATTTTGTAACATTTCTGTAACTATTGTGTCTAATTGTTGCTATAGTCCCTGATGTCCCTGTTCTCAATGACGTGGAACCTTTGTAAAGGAGTCTTTGACTCAAAGGTATGTTATCCGATATCTTCAATAAATGAACCCACTCCTGGAGGTTGAGTCCACTGAATTCACTGCAAACACCCCTATGTGCAGTCCGTGATGGAGGAACAGGAATACCCTCCTCGTTTCTTTCTAGAGTGCCACTGAGTTCACAACTGAACACTCGCCACAAGATCCCAGAGCTGTCTCTCTAATCTGGGTAAGGGTAAAATACAGTCTCAAATCTGTAGCCAGGTGAGAACCCTCCTTGGTTGCTGTACTGGGGTGAAGACCCAGGCTTTATGAGCTCTTCGGGGCTGTCTCTCATAACCCTGATTGTGACTTCTCCCACAGGTGATGCAGTAACCTAGTTCCCCTTTGCAGACCCCTCCCAGGACCTATGTATTTCCCCTACTTAAGGCATCCAGATTTCCCTTCCAGGAGCCTAGTCTTTGGCAGCGATGGTGACACCTTGCATTAAACAGGCTGGTCTCAGATTTGAATAAACCTTCCCATTTCCTCAGATACACACAAATCACTCACAGACAGTTTTAAAAGTAAATGCTTTTACTAATGACTAAATAATTATCATACAAGACTTATAAACAAGAGATTCAGAAATTTGGTTATAGAATAACAAAACAAAGTTGGAAAAAATATGAATACAAAGCACACTGCAAAATGTAACTGTCTAGTTTCTACCTTGACTGTGGTAAATCAGAAAATTCACAACATAAATGAAGTCTGCAAAGTTCCTTTCTTGATGTGGATGCCTGGCAGTTTGGCTCTGTATATCACACAGGTTGGTTCCTCTTGTGTCACTCAGGAGAGTGTCACATGCAATGCCCTAAGCTCCTGTTTCCAGCTGTCTTATATACCCTGGGCCTGGGTGAGTTAGTGGCCCTATTGTTTAGGCCAGTAGGGGTTTCTCTTGATCTTTCCCAAATTTTAAGTGAACCACAAAAAATAAAGTCTCCCTTGTGTCACTTTTAAGTGGAGATGAATATGACACTTGAAGTGAATTTATTATAGACTTCCAGACATTTGATATCCCTGTCTTCCTGCCACCAAATACAATGTAAGTATACCATGACAATTCCTGGAACTTAAAGTATTTTTCTCTTAATTTTAAAGGTTTATGACAGGGGATAGTTTCTCCCATATACTTGGCAGTTTATGACCCCATGTTTCCCTTTGATAAGTTTACCAGGAAATCCCAATCTTCTTTAAAATGCAACTTTAGGTTTCCTGTCAAATAAACCTTTCCCAATGTGGAATACACATCCTCCTACTGTTATCTGATACAAAAAAAATGGGCATCTTCCTGTTAGACTATATCCTGGCCTGTTTGGGAATTTATTTATTTATTTTGCTCCTCCCCAGGCACTCCTGGTGGCCACTCCTTCAGGCCTCTAAGGTGCACTTCCAGCACCACTCATCCTCTTCCAGCCAACCATCACCTCCAGCCACCTGGGTAACCTGACATTTCCCTTCATCGGGAGGATCCCTCCCTTCTGGAGGGGAAGCAACTTCCAGGCACAACTTCATATTCTGGGAGCTGTGGGGTCAGACTGGTCACTTTCTGGAGCTTCGTGGCATCAGAGGACTGGAGGCTAACAACTGGTTGCCTGGGGGGCACTTTTTCTGTTTTTCTGCCCTTCACTCCCTCCACCCTAATTGGCTGAGTGTGGTGGCAACCTGAGGTGGAGACATACAGGAGGATGTGTCGAGCCGTCACACTCCCAAGCTACATTGCCCAATCCACCATCCGGTGCCGAGCCCCTGCCCACTCCACCCTCCCAGAAGGGAAGCATCCAATGGATGCTTTGTACTCCCTCCCTGCTGGTCTCCACTCCTGGTACCCGGGCTCATGGTGTGAATCCAGGTTACCAGCGTGCCATACAATCCCCTTTGCTTGTAACATGGAGCCGGCTGGGAATTTATTTACAAACAAAATCCAGAAAAATATCACAAACATATATCTGCAGTATTACTGCAGTGGCCAACTCACTACAGGTTGCACCCAAGTCCTGGTATAATATTAAAGGACAGACTTGTGGCCACCCTCCACAATATAAAGTTTCCTTTCTCTGCTACTGCCAAAAGCAGGAACTGTTTAACCTTTACACAGCTGCCATTTCAGCTAATACTGTTCTCACCACCACTCCTGTTGACTCCTGGATTCCTGCTCAAATTCCTGCTCCCTCTTAAGTTTTGGAGCTGAGTGACTGGCTGCTTTAAATTAACTATTTGATTTCAACTTTAAAATCCAGACCATCTGGGTCTCAAGAAATGCAACCTCCTCCAGCCTTCCTAAGTTCTCCAGGCGCTCCTACAGTATCTCGACCAATTGTTACAGCACCCTTGGCACATTTATTTCTGACGTTATCTCCTTCATCAGGTCCATCAATACATTCTCATGCCTCCATACCAACTCCATCCATTTCAAGTACTACTCCCACTTCTCAAACTCAGTTACCATCTACTGCTTGTACTATCCAGCTGAATCCAGATCATATCAGGAAGGGCATTATTGCAGGAAAGAAATCAGTCACAAAACCATTTGTATATCATCTCACAAAACAATAGAAAATAGAATTAGTACTAAAGGTTACAGATGCGCAACTTCTACAGAAATTAAATGTAGCAGAATTCTTTACTGCCTTTCCTATCTACCATAAACGTGTATGTGAGGCATTGCCATCCAGATGTAAAAACTAGACTCCTACCTCTTCCTTGTTGTTGATCTTTCGGTTCGAGATGGTGGTACTCATTCTATTATCACACATCCTTTTTGGCCAAGGCAGCGCCTTACCCATTGAAGTTCAATTTGTGTATTTCTTGGGCATCTTTCAACAACAATTTGTTTTGTAGACATTTTGTTGGGCATCAAGCTTTGATGAGTGTAGTCAGTGGCTCCTTCTCTCAGATGGCTGCCTTGTGTCTTTTAACCATTACTGGTACTTGTCCACCTGCTACTGCCACTTCAGCCCACCCATCCACTTCTCAACCCATATTCTATGTGCCAAGAAAACTGATGGCTAAATGGGGACATCAAATAGTCTTTTCTACTGGGAAAATGATCTGTAGTACTTTCAGTGAGACAGCCTGCATTGCACCATTGCGTGATTCTCTATATGTTTGTAACCACTGTGGAGACGCTCACTTAAAACAGTTTGTCATCACAAAGCCAAATTCCACATCTGTTCAAGATTTCAAATGACAATCAGCCCATCCCTTGACACCAATGAGACATTTCTTGCTTGCAGCAGCTTTAGTAAATCATTCATCAGTCTCTTGTACAGTTCCTTATTTCAGGCCTATCCAATGCATTTCATACAGGACTTCATGCAGTTTCTACTACATCCATTCAGTGCCTCAATCTCAAATCTGCCACAGCTGAGCCTCATGTTGTCAATACCTTACTTGTAAAAGAACTGTCTAAACAGTTTATCCTTGGTCCCTGTACAACTCCCCTCTTTGTTCCTCTTTCTAAATAATTCCTATCAGTAATGCCACCTGAAAGCATTCAGGAAAGAAATGTATGATCACTGACCTAGCAGCTCCTCATTCCACTGCACATCCCAGCATCAGTTTCCTTATTTCTTCTGAAGACTACTCACTTCCCATATGTAACTCAACTATACTATCTAATTCATTAAACTTGCTGGACATAGTGCCTCGTTACCAAAAGCAGAGACTATAGATGCCTTTAACTTGTCACCTAATCATCCATCCCTGTGGCAGATATATGGAATTCCTTGAGAAACCAGTATTACTTTGCTGTATGCCTAACTTTGAACATGAAAGTGGTTAAAGTCTTTTGATACCTATTCTCAGTCTTTGTGCTGGATTCTTCTGAATGTCTTCTGATGTCCATTCGTGTTGCATCTTTTGGATGCTTTCCTCTAAGCATTACCTGTCTTCTGTACTTATTCTTCACACATAAATGTCCTCTGACAGCTGACAAAACAGAAGGACCAGTTCATACACTGGAGTTGCTAGCAATCCAGAGTTGCCTTCCTGCATGCTGATCAGATGACTCTCCCACCAACAGTTCAGGAGCTGCAAATGACATAACCCAGCTTCTCAATTCTGCGTCACTTTGTATATGGAACTCCTTAGCTTCACAGATGCAACCTACATATAAAATGGCTTGTAATAAATTTACTACCATCTGCATTTACAAACATATACCCCTTCCTCAGTCCCATCTCTCTCTCTCTCATTTTGGCATTTCCATCATACTGTTCTTAAACCTTTTATTTATCAGCCATAATAATCAATTACTTATTTCTGGTACAGTATCCAGTTCACGTTGCTGCTCCAGTGTCTAACATACCAACCTCATAGCTGTAGAACTGGACAAAAGTTCTATTTAGTGAACTGATGAAATTTTACAACTTTCTCAGAATTTTTCTAACTTCTGCCTTTGGCAGAATCAGAAATCTGAATGTGTTTGGCAAATGTTTGCATTTTTCTACTACACTTTCTAACTGAACTGTGGAATAACACTCATGAACTGTGGAACTAATACATTCATCTGCAGTTCATGTAATTTTCCTCCGTGAACTGAGGAAAATTACGCATGAACTCAGATTATTATCAGTTTTCTGTGGTCCACAGTAAATTGAAAAAATTTCCTGGTGTCTAGTGGTAACCCCCCACCCTCTGATCACTTTCCCCTCTCATTACAAAATGCTTCCCTGATGACTAGTGGTGCCCCCCGCCCTCTGATAGTCATCCCACTATCATTAAATGCTTCCCTGGTGTCCAGTGGCACCCACATCCTTCAGTCACCATCCCCTTATCAAATAAATGTTTCACTGGTGCCTAGTGGCACCCCCCACCCTCTGATCCCCATCCCTCTATCATTAAATGTTTCCCTGGTGTCTAGTGGTCCTCCTCGCGCTGCCCACACCAGGCTAATTATGACAACCTTCTACCCCCCTCTCCATTGTCTTCCAATCACTGCCACAAGGAGCCCATAGGGTGACTGGCACAGCTCTTCTCTCGCCACCTCAGCCAGCCATCGTATGCAATGACAGGGAGCATTCTTGTGTTAGCCCCTACTCGTGCTGTGTAACCCTCAATGCCATTCCCCCTTCAGGAGTCTGTTTAGTCCTGTGTTACCCCTACTCATGCTGTGTAACCTTCAATGCCATTCCCCCTTCAGGAGTCTGTTTAGTCCTGTGTTACCCCTACTCATGCTGTGTAACCCTCAATGCCATTCCCCCTTCAGGAATCAGTTTAGTCATGTGTTACCCCTACTCATGCTGTGTAACCCTCAGTACAATTCCCCCTTCAAGAATCTGTCTAGTGCTGTGTTACCCCTACTCATGCTGTATAACCCTCAATGCCATTCCCTTTCAGGAGTCTGTTTAGTTCTGTATTACCCCTACAACATGCTGTGTAATGCTGAATGCCATTCTCCTCAGGAATCTATCTTGTCCCGTGTTATTCCACTCATGCTGTGTAACCCTTAATGCCATTCTCCTCAGGAATCTGTTCTGTCCTGTGTTACCCCCAGTCATGCTGTATAACCCTTAGTGCTATTCTCCCACAGGAATCTGCCTGATCCTGTGTTACCCCCAGTCATGCTGTGTAACCCTTAGTGTAATTCTCCCACATGAATCTGTCTAGTCCTCTGTTACTCCTCCTGATGTTATGTAACTCTCAATGCCATTCCCCCTCAGGAATCTGTCTAGTCCTGTGTTACACTACTTATGCCCTGTAACCCTCATGTTATAGCTGATGAGGTCAATCCTTGGTATTTTAGAATATCTGCACTAAGTTTTCCTGAGGGGGTCGAGGTGCACTATAAAGTATGACCATAGAACAAACTTCACCAGGTGAGTAAATTTATGTTATATGTCACACATTGTATTGTGCTCTGAAGTCGTAAAGGAGAACACTACTAATCTGTGTCTGCCACTTATGTCCTACTTGTGCCCTTCCAATCTCCTGTGTTCCTGTTTTGATTTCATCCATTTGAGCATAACGTTATAATGTCCCTTTATTTCTCTGATTCCTCACCTTGTGGTGTGCGCCTTTCCGCATGACATTAGGAGGATGCACCATGCCAAAAAGGTAAATACTGAGAGTAGGCATGGTGAATGCTCCCCAGATCCACTGATCTGCACATGCACATAAGACCGTGAGCCTCTGTGACTGCACTCTAAGGAGTTAGTATTCATGAAAGATCGCACATTTCCATGATTGCGCTCTGCAAGTCAGTATCTTCAAATTAAATGCATTCATTCCATCCTTCATTGACAGTCTGTCATTGGTTCCCTAAATAATAGATGGGGACATTGAGGGTATTTTGCCAGAAGGGCAGAAAGGTCTGGGAGAACAGAAAACTTGAACAGTTAACAAAATAACTGGTTTCCACATGAGCTCTTCTCCAAGTGGAGGACAGTTTAGGCTGTGCAGCAGCTTGTAGCTCAGTGATGGGAAGGGGCTCTAGATCTATTATGCTGGAACCTATCCCTATGTCACAAGCAGGAATCACTTAAGTATAATATGCAAATAGTGCTGTATTGCTATTATTAATGTATCAATCGGTAGAAGAAAACAGCAGCAGGGTCCCATTTACTAAGTTTGTTTACAGAGTGCAAAGTTTGTGCCATTAGAAAAGCAAACTTGGTAGAAAACACCTCAGGCAACAACTTAGGATGCCCTCAGTGCTATGCATTATGCATGATGTCATTCTCCACTTATATTTCAAATAATGTTGGAGCTATTTCTATATGTTCACCAAAATACTAAAAACTGTGCAATCTGATTTAATTTCAGTAGTTTTGCAATGCATCTGTGCCCCCACAATGAGAATCGATTGTGTTGTCTAGCCCTTTTTCCGTCAAGAAAAACAAAACAAACCTCATAAACAACAAACTCTGGTCAGAGCACATGGCTGCACTGCATTAATCTGATAAGGGATATAGAATTCATGTGTTGATTATAGTGAATATTGACAGACATGCACAGACATAGATCACACAGACACACAAACACACACACACACACTCCTTAGCAATACCCAGTCACAAAGTCCAGTCCTCAACTGCACAAACAATTTATTTATTGATTTATTTATAAAATGTTCATTGGAATGGCTTACTTATCTGAGGCCAGCTCAGTTCTGGAGGCATTGTGGGGGAGTGAGGGTACAGGGAAAGCATCAGAACAGATACTTGAGGCCAGATTTTAAAAGTATTATGTGAGCTACAAGTTCATTTCAGTTCTCAGTTTATTTGATACAAAAAAGTGCAAGTCAATGTGTATCCAAGCACTTGTACAATTAATAAAAAAATCAATCAGTGTCAGTGGCTCAGTAGGTAGCACACTCGCTTCAGAGGCCAGGAGATCAGAGGGCTGTGGGTTCAGTTCCCACATCTGGCACTTGGGTTAATATCCCAGTACTGACACTGCAGTGCAGCATGAGAGGGGTGTTGCACTTCTGAGGTGTCGCCGGATGAGACGTTAAACCGAGGTCCCATCTGCCTGGATTGGTGGTAGTTCAGATGGATGTTAAAGATCCCATGGCACTTATCGAAAAGAGTAGGGGAATTTCCCAGTGTCCTGGCCAAATTTCCCTCATTCACTAAAAAAAATACCACCAACAGCTTAATCTGGTTCAAAGTCAGTTGGCATTCATCTGTATCCCCCTCCCCCGGGTCGTGCCTGAAAATAGGCAGGATTTGTCTAGTGCACTTACCCGGTCAACAAAAACTAAATAAATAAATAAATAAAATTAAAACTCAATAAATAATCAAATATACATATACACCAGTAATTCACCCATATTCCAGATAACTCAGGCTAAAAAGATGTGTTTTTAATGCAAATGTAAAGTTCTCCATGGTCAGGCACTCACTTATCCGATGAGGTAGAGAGTTCCACAGGGTAGGGGCCATGAACATAAATAACCTGGCACCCGAGGTCTTTAGACAGACCCTGGGAACCTCTAATAATTCCTTGTCAGCTAAGCAAAGCGAGCAGGGGGGGATGATAGGGGCGCAGAAGATCTTGCAGGTCACATGCTCCCTGTCCGTGTAGGGCTTTATAGGTCAGCAAAACAACCTTGAAGGTGATACACCACTGAACAGGGAGTCAGTGCAGGCCTTGGAGCACAGGCGTGACATAGCAAGATCGAGGTAAGCCAGTCAACAGCCTGGCAACCGCATTTTGCACTAGCTGCAAGTGGCAAATATCAACCCCTGCTAGCTCTAGGTAAAGGGAGTTACAATGGTAAAGGCAAGAGGTCCAAAGGCATAGACCAATGTTGAAGATCATCTGTGGGACCAGGTGCTTAATCTGGGCAATATTCCTCAGGCTGTAAAATAAGGTATTGATGCCAGACAACACCTCAATCTTAAGTGTCAGTCCATCATGAAAAATAATGCCCAGATTTCTCACCTGATCAGAAGTCACCAGCTGGCTATCCCTGAGCCAAAGCACAGAGGGCTGCACAGCCAAAGGCCCCTCTGCCTGATGATCCAGGTCCATGATTAATACCTCAGTCAACTGGCATTCATTCAGTCCTGGATCTCAGTGAGGTAATTGTTAAACACTGAGATAGCACATCCTGATCGGTCACAAAGGACATGTAAAGCTGAGTATCATCTGCATAGCTGGGAAAACTCAGCCCATACCAGTTTACAATGTCTCCCAATGACAGTATATACACTGCAAACAACATGGGTGAAAGCACAGAACCCTGCGGTACCCCACAAGGCAGGGAGACTGGGTCAGAGGAAAAAATCCCAGACACCACTTTCTGAAACCTGCTCTAGTGGGAGAAATGGAACCATCTGAGGACCATACTGGATAGTCCACAGATGAACCACAGATGCTCTAGCAACACACCATGCTCCATGGTGTCAAATGCCACAGAGAGATCAAAGAGAACCAAGATGGACCAGCTCTTCCAATCTCTTGTTATCAGGAGATCACTGAGTATTCGAAGTAGGTCCATCTAGTTACTATGCCTCTTCCAAAATCCTTACTGGAGAGAATTGTACATATCGTGGGTAGTAAGATGGTCTCCCACTGCAGTGCAACTGTCTTCTCAATAACCTTACCCACAAAGGGAAGGTTAGAGACAGGCCTGTAGTTAGCCAGACAATCCAGATCAAGAGAGGGTTTCTTAAGGAGTGGTGTTACCACCGCCTCCGTCAGGGAGTCCAGGAATACACCTTTCTCTAATGAACACTGGACTATTTCAGCTAGGGTGGGGCCAATGACCTCAACACACCCCACTAGGAGGCAGGTTGGGCCCGGGTCCAAATTTTAGCAGGTCAGCCACATATTCTGGATCATCCTCATGATATCCTAGATCACCAACTGGTCAAAGTCAGACCAGACAAACTGAGGGGTAGAGGCCTCCCACCAACCATCACCACCCCATTGCAATGGGCCACACAGACTCCAGACCTCATATCAACAACTTTATCTGCAAAGAACTGAAGCAAACTTGTCACACTTCTCTTGTGACAATGCTCTCCATGACTGAAAGCAGGCTGGATTGTAATCTGTTGATAGTTCAGAAAAGCTGAGTTGGTCGATTCTGCATGGTGACAATCTCTCTCGACAGGAACTCTGCCTTCTTATTGGAGATGGACAATTGATAGTCCATATAATGGGTCATCAATCTAAGTCTATCAGCATCAAGGCTGGATTTCGGCCAGCACCGTTCCAGTCTTCGTCCCACCTGCCTCAACTCCCTCAGGGTCCCATTAAACTAAGGAGACCGAGGGCAAGAGTGAGTGGACGAACATGGACAGGAGCCACGGAATCCAACGCCTCCATCACAGTCTTATTATACACTTGCAGCAGATTCTCAGGATCCAAGCTTACGCCTGGGAAACCTGATAGGACCAGAACCACTGCCAGGCCATCTAGGGTCAAACTACTTAAAGAGCAGTACCGGACCATCTCCAAAGGGGCAGATCTATGGGAGGGAGCCTGGAAACTGAACCTTATAGTGTGATGGCCCAACCATCCAACTGGTTCCACTCATCAAGTCAGAGGTCTCCATCCTCAACAGGAAGACCAAGTCCATAGAGTGACCATGAATATGGGTCATATAGGTAACAACCAGTGTGAAGCCCAACAAATTCATTCTACAAGGCCCAATTCCATTGTAAAACAAATGGCTACTCCCCCCCCCCACGATCCATCCTCGGGTGGTGTATCACTGAGAACCCAGCTGGAACAGCTGACTCTAACACTGGGCCAGCATTATCATCCAGCCAGGTCTCGGTGATGCAAGTCAAGTCTGATGACTCTGTGACAACCCACCTCTCCCTCTGGGCTGAAACAGCTTTTAGAGAGGAGTCTGTCCTCACCACCAGCTGAACTGTCCTCCCAGCACCTCCTTCAAGTTTACAAACTTGATAATTAAATGTGCAATTGCACAAGTTAAAGTCTGGTAGTATGTCTCTCTTGGGTGGCAGATGCTACACAGAGTTTACCTCAGCCAGTGGAAACCAAATATTACCTTAGAAAAATGACATCACAGTCACAACTATTGAGCAAATAAATAGCTTTTTACTTAACAGAAAGAGCAACTGAGCATGTACAGGATATATATTAATAACACAAGAGAATAACCTCTGATACAAAAAAGTAAACAAATGTTTTAAATAACAGCTGACAAAAGAAAATAGGCTATTACTGCAATATGCCAGTAC
Source organism: Neoceratodus forsteri (assembly GCA_016271365.2). NCBI lineage: Eukaryota > Metazoa > Chordata > Ceratodontiformes > Ceratodontidae > Neoceratodus > Neoceratodus forsteri. Next base: position 517,444,081 of record CM028130.1, on the reverse strand, counting down.
TAAACTTACCCCTATTCTAACTGCCAGCTCCCACGCATATAGCTAAAAGGGTAGGCTCTAAACTTGTGTTTCCACTTCCAGCTTCCAAAGTAAGAGGAATGCTCTTCATTGTCTTTCAGCCTCTTATATATTTTCCTGGGAATAGGTAATGCCTATTCCCTTTGAATGCACCAACCATCTAACATGTATGTATTTAATTGTCCCAATCAGATTGAACACCTATCAGTGACCAATTATATTCCCTTTTAACCTTAAGTTTATATTTGAATTAACCAATCCATTCAAACTGGCCAGTGTGTGTGTGGACAGGTCTGTGTGTGTGGAGATGTCCACTCGAGAGTTATGACCTAGCTGTTATCTAGCAGCTAGAGAGGACGCTGGAATTCTCAGCTTGCATGAGTGTGTTTTTTTTTCAGACTGATAAAAAAAATAAGACACCTACAGAATCCAAACTATTACTCTTTCCTTCTCATTTCTGTGACAGACTCAACAAGATCAGCAATCATTGCTGTCATGTTTTTGATGTAGCTGGCATTGCATAACACCACCTGAGTAGGATGGGCCACCAAGGTAGGCCATGTCATCTGCCCATACAAGGAGGAACCCTTGAGTATGGGCACCAGACAGGGGAGACCCCCCTCCAGAACCCATTTCACCCCAGGGTGTCTTCTAGCCTCCAATACCCCAATCTACCCACCAGGCTCCACTCTCCCACCAGGTTCACGGCCCCCACCTCCATGCCTCTTTTGCACTATCCCCAAAGCTTGACATCACCCATACACCTCACTGGGTAAGGGGGAGCACTCAAAAGGCTGGAGGACAAGGAACTCGAGGGAGTGTAGCACCTGATCGGGAGATCTGTCAACACAGCAGTCAAATCACAAAAACATAAAAACGCACCAACCCCCAAACCCCCCCCCAAATAAAATTCCCCCTTAAAAGAATATATGTCAAGAGTCACTGAAAGGTAATGTCACTGAATGATAATGTTCAGGTATGGGGCTAAGCATGCTATGCTTCAGAGTTAGTGTTTGGGTGAAGTGGGGCTCTCGCCACTCACCAACAGCCCACAGAGATCAATCCAAATTGCTGTGTTCACACCAGAATAGTCACATTTGCCAGAATTATCAAAGTACATAATATAATCCATAGGCCCTCTCACAGCCTGTTAACCAGAAAACTTGTGCAATTTCACAGTCTGCCCAATGACCACTTCAGTTCACCAGAAGCCAGAAGTCCACAAGCAATTATCTCCACACAGAGAGATAGCAGTAGTTCACCCAGGGCAGCAAGCCAGAGTGAACCACCCTCCGGAAGAAGGGATCCCAGAGGTGAAACCCTCTGACCCCATGCTAGGCGCCTCAGAGCAAACGAGGCAACACCACCTGCCGTAACGGATCTTAGTGCCTCACCGTTTTAGCCATCCTCCCTGAACAACCACCCCAGCTTAACACTGCAGTCTAGAACAAACTTAAGTTCCATCTGGTCTGTGAACAGACCTTTCAGAAGACCAACACAAAGCCTGAGCCCCAGAATCACATCCCGGTCAGCAGTTTCACCAGTTTGAACCACCCAAGGGACAAAGCCCCAGAGAGGATGTTGTCCTTCAATATAGACCATCCGGAAAATCCCACTAGGCAGATGAGGTTGTCTCACCCTCCAGCAGTGTCTCTCTCCACCACCCCTGCTGTGGAGACTCAGACAGAGTCACCGCCTCCCCACAACACAAAATAGGCCCCAACAATGCCAGCAAGCTGTTCACAATGAAGCTTTCCCAGATATCCAGAAACCATGCAGAATGGAACAGCTCACCACAACCTCAGCTGACAAATGGTGATGAATAATGAAGTCCTCCCAACACAGTTACTCCTCCTCTTTGATCTTTCCAGCTTTAAGGACTCCGTGGTGGAACCAGGATCTGGGCTGCAGTTGAGCAAACAGTTGAGCAAGCAGGCGCAGTTCACCTAGGGATGAAGGTCACAGGCGGTCTCAGGCAGACAGATACATAGCAGGCTGAAGGCAAATGACAATAAATGATCACAATAACTCAAGTGATCAAAACAACTCCCACCAAAACAAAGGCACTAAAATGATAGCTAGAGTTACAGTGCTAGCAATAAAACAGCCGAGCGTCTGTAGCAGTCGAATTTCTACAGACACAAAACAGATTCAGCTGAAACGCTGAATGGCACAAAAAAGCTCACTAACCTGAAAAAAAGCACCCTCCAACCTGACTACTCTGGCGCAATAAAATATCCCTAACTAAAATTACTAGAAAATAATTAAAAATAATAAAACTAAAGCCAGAAAAACAAAAACAACAAAAACAGTTCTGCCTAATAGCAGCTGCTTCCGGCTGACCCACACTGGTCGCCATCTTGACAAGCTCATCTGAGATGCAACATCTGATTTCTAGTGGGGTCTAGCCTTTACTTATTTCTGCAGCTCAGTGGATTGGAGAAGTGAGAGATCAACTAACTTGCTCAAGGTCACACAGCAAGTATTTGGCTGTAGCACGGTTTGAACCTGTGATCTAGTTCCAAAGCCGGCACCACTAAAACCAATAGATTATGCTACCTAGATAAGTATAATTTCATAAATCACACACTCTGCCAATCTAAGCCCCACAACCCTCCTTATCTAATCCACAGATACCCATTCTCCCCTCAGTTGTTTAAAGCAGCAGTACTAGATAATCAGGAAATGATTATCAAAATTCTGTTTTTGCTGGAAGCATGCAGCCATAGTTCCAGTTTATATATCTGTAAATATTTTTTCTAGCAACCTTTAGTTTTTAGATATTTAAAATTTATTTCCATTGTTGTGGATCTGCAGTAAATATGGCTGTTGCCTAATTTGCAGCTGAGCTCCCCAACAAATCACATCATGTCTTTGTTTTCTTCCGTGGGACACCCTGTGTTGCACATTCCGCTGTCCTGTGTAGTACTGTGAGCCATGCACATGTGCAGCTGGTAGCAGAGGGGTCCAATTCAACAAGTCAGGTGGGAGAAATGTAAAGAAAAACAGAGCACATTACGGGGTGATAATACAGCGAAAACAAGAAAGATTACCTCGTAAGTGCTCAACAGAGCACAGGAAACAAACTGTTGCAAAAGATCCAATTCTTTTTACCTAGTACTGCTGCCTTAAAAATTAGAGAACTGCATTTATCCTGCAAGTCTATGTTTTCAGTAAAAGTTGATTGTCAAATACTGGTTCACATTCTGTCACTGTTGCATTTTTACTGGTGTTTCTGAAAACACACTGCTAGTAAAGACTATTTTAGAGCTGTATGATGTACTTAATCTCTTTGTAGAGCTCTTCCATTTTTAGCACAAAGCACCCATGTTGTGCTACAGAACTATGTGGTTGAAAGGTACTTAAATGACACCATACAGTGCGGACCACCAGTGTGTAAATCAGATACACACATTGTCTTTACTAAAAGGCCAGTAAAGACAGAAAATTGTTTGTTTGTTTGTTTTGTCTTTTTACAGTTTATTTACCCAGGATAGCAGAGCAGAGATGAACTGTCTCATTTTCAGTGAGGTCTTGTCTTTACAACTCTGAAACTCTGAAAGGCGCTTAATTAAATACATTTTATTATTATTATTTACAAATTTCTGCAGTGCTCTCTCCCTCTCTCTCTCTCTATATATATATATATATATATATATTCATGGCAAAAACTCCATTAATTCATCAGTTAGGGTTGTTTCCACAGCGACAAAAGTGTGGAAATGTGACGTTAGGGTTACCACCCCACCCCCACGCCCCCATCCTCAAACCCCTAACTCCGCATACCCCCCACACCCCAACACACATATGCAAGCAGTACAAGACACGTCCGTCATCATGGTCCAGCAACTGTATGAGTTCTGCTGCCATCAGAGTGCCTTGTGGGTACACACGCATGCTGGGCAACCATGGGAGATGGCCCACATGTAGCATTTTTCTGTTACAAACATCAATAACAAGATTTAAGCAGATGCCTATATTTCAATTGTTAAGAAATAATGAAACACACAGTATGTTATCTATAGATAGCTGTATTGGAAATAAGAGTTTGGATAACCCTAGCAACAGTCAATGGATGTTTGCATAAGTTTTTCTGATAGAGTGTCAGTCCTAATAACAAATGGTTATAATAATAAAAGTAATGTTTTGTAATATAGTTTACAAGCAACATGTTACAGCAACAGTTGTAACATCCAAAGCTAACCATAACATGCTGCTAATGAGTATTTCCAGTTAGTGTAGCAGTATTACAACATGTGAGAGTGCTAGTTTCATACCTGAGCAGTATGTGAAAAGTATTATGTATGTGTCTGCTGTATCTGTCCTGCTACCACATGCCTATGTGGTAGCAGCGATACCTGCAGCGAGCCAATCGTTGAATTCTGATACATAAAAATCATTATTTAGAAAAGTTGTGCAGAGTAAGTTTCAGTTTATGAGAAAGATGTGCCAGCTATAATGTGTCATCATGCAGTGCTGGCAGTATAAGTCGATCATGGTGTATTTGTTTTTCATAACAGTGTTATCTGAAAGGAGTAGAGTGTCATGATTATTGTGCTTACAGATGTGACTGACTGGTATAGTGTCTTACAATCTTGCATGTGTCTTGCATGTGTGTATGTGGGGATGGAATGCGGAATTGGGGTTTGAGGATGGGGCTTGAGGGGTGGGGTGGTAATCTAACATCGCATTTCCACACTTTTTGTTGCTGTGGAAACAACCTAACTTATGCATTAACAGAGTTTTTGCCGTGATTTCCCTTCTTTTGAGAACTTGTAATATAAATAGTAAATGGTATGTGTTGGTGGGAGCGCGTGGCCCTTCTGGCCCTATGCTCCCACCAAGCTTCCCATTTCTGCGTAATGATATGTGTTTATTTGTTTAGACAGACCTTCTCAGATACTTTATGAAAATACAGGTTATCAGTCTTTTTTAAACTAAAGAGGAGATTATTTATATAGTGATTTTTTGGTATGGTGGGTTATCTTTATATATGTATTGTTAAATTAAATTTCTGTGTTTTTGTAGGGTGCCCAGAGCCTCTGGGATTGGGCACCAGAAAAATAAAATTTTCCTTGCCTTTGCCTTTGTGGGAGCATGGGCCCTCTGGGCCCTGCACTCCCACTTACACAGAAGCATGGAGCCATACAGCAACTCTATAGGCTAAGAAAGCCTTGTAACACTAATTTGCCCATATCTGGGGAACTGTAGCAGCTAGTAAAAAAATTCAAGTGTGATTGTAATCATGAGAGTGAGTAGTTCCCGCAACATAAAGTCGACCGAATCCGTATCTCACATTGTGTCCGGGATAGGGGCAGCAAAAAACACTGTGAATGCTAACTCTGTGAGCATAATAGTGGGCCTCAGACATGAAAATGAGCAATTGGAACAGTAAATTGCAAATATCTCAGGAACCTTACAAGGTAGAAAGAAAATGTCTAATTTCATGTTATTTATGGCTTTCCAGCCTACTTCTCCACTTAGTTTTTGTGATGAAAAGTCTGTATCTCGAACTGTTTTTGAGATATGGGCCCGAAAGGCATCACAGATGCTGCAATGTTATCCTGTGGGAACATTTCTGAATTTTGGAATGCTGTAACTGTGGACCCCTGTAATATTTTGGAACCAAGCCACCAAAAGGCACATCTGTGGGACCAGGGCTTGCCACCCTGCAAATTTCAGCCCAAAAGACCAAACTGTTTTGTTGCAGGAGGCTGGCAAAGATTTAATTATTTTGAGTATATTTACAAAATACTCAGAAATCATGAATGTTTCACAAAAATACCTAAACTTTCACATTTGTGAAAGATTTGCAAAAGTTATTTTTCCCAAAAGTTTAAAAATACATTTCTGGGGGTTTAACCCCAAAAAAGATAGGTAGCATCTTCAGATTCACTAGGTAAACACAACAATCAGTGTTTACCTAGAGGGTACCAATTTTAAATGCCAGGCATTTTTCTGTGTCACTAACTGTGAACAAGATGGCCAACTCATGAAAGAAAAAGGGCCATTTAGTGTGATGGCCTTTCACGTAAAGTTTTGTGATTTTTGCTAACTTTGCCATTGACTATAATGGAAAATTTGTTTTTGAATAACTTTGAATGGTTTAATATTTTTCACCAAGTCTTCAAAAGGCACATCAGTGACCAAGGCTGCATCTTCCTGAAGTTTTCGGACTGAATGGACAAAGAGTGTGGGCTGTGGATGCGAGCAAAGATATGCAAAAAGTCTAGTTTTTTGTGTTTTTGGAGTTCTGTAGCTCCATAACTGTACATCCGACTACAACAAAACTTGCAGATCCAGAGATCTATGGCACCAGACCACATGCAAAATTTCAGGCAAATCCTATATGGTGGCAAAGTTATTAAGATGCAAAATGAGGTTTTGCATTAAAGTGGCAACTCAACCGTAACTATAGTGGCACTACCATGCCACTATTATATATATATATATATATATATCTAGAGATATGACATGACCTGACTAAAGATATCTTACTGATCTTCCTAAGAAGCTGATATCATGATATTATGCTATGTCACAAGTGGTGAAGCCATCAGTGAGATATTTTAATATCCTTGGTCTTCAATGAAAATAAATAGGATATTTCAGTCAGGCCATGCCATACTCTGTTTATACAGATATATGTTTTTGGGACAAACATGATTGGGAATGTGTAAAAAAGTGATTGTTACTTTAAAATGTGTGACTAACTTTCAGCTTTGTTTATAGATACAGTTATTGTCTGGGAGTAGTGTCTAAGATTTACTACTACTTCTGTTTAACTCACTATGCCTCATAGCTTTACATAGACCAGTATATAATGAAAACAGTTTGATGTACAGTTCTTTTTTGGGGCATTTGTTAGTTGAAAAGTGGGGAAAAATGAATTGTCTGCTGTGTTTTGCTGATTATAAAAAAATCTAAATCTACAAATGAAACACAACTCATTTTGTAGATATTTTGTGCTGAGCAACGTTCCTGCTACAGTACCATGCAATCACATTCCATTTTAAAGTTATTCACATTTGAATATGGTTAAGTAGTGCTACTGAGGCTGAATATTTTAAACTGAATGGGTTAAGAATGCCACTGTGACACAGTGGTAAAGGAAAACTATCACTCTGACATAATGCATCAGGAAAATATCTGCATCTTTTCATGTTCAGAGAGAGCGATATAGAGAATAATGCACATGCAAGTGTGTGTTATGTTTTTTATAATTACTGGTGACCTCAAATATCAACCTGATTACGGTGCTGATCAAATGCCGGAATAACCAGATTCCGGGTTATTACATTCCAAGAAGCCGTAATAACTCAAAATCCAGTTATTATGGCATTCCAAAGTACTTTCACTTTTCTCCAATGCCTGTAGCATGACCGAGTGGCCTCCAGGGTCATAAACAATAATGCTGAATTTATTCAAAAACACCAGTGCTGAGTGTAAAAAACACGTCTGGTTTAGTGGCCTACTTCACTTTTCTGAGCTTTTCGAGAGAGAAAAAGCTGTGGCTTGTAGAGACAGCAAAGCAAGTCACTCAGCAGCTTCAACATAAGCGTTAGTGAGCGTAGCCATAGCAACACTCAGTAACGCTTGCGTCAAGTCTGCACAAGCCACCGAGTGACTTGCTCTGCTGTCTCTACACATGGTGACTTTTTCTCTGTCAAAAACTCAGAAAAGTGAAGTAAGCCACTGAACCTGACATATTTTTTACACTCAGCACTGGTGTCTTTGAATAAATTCAGCATTATTATGGTGTGATGACACATAAACCTCTCGCTTTACTCGAGGATTATTGCTCATCACACACCTCGGTGTGCAAGAAAATCCAAAACACACACTTCCTATCCATTATTCTCTATTTTACACACCCAAGATATGTGATAATCCATAAACCTCAAGAGAGAGAAGCTCGAGAGTAGAGATGCAGCGAATTTAAAATCCGACGATGAAGTGAAAGCGAAGTGGCCACTTCACTATGTGGAGTGCTCCATAGGAAAGGCTCACTTTGCCTTGTTATTATTACTTTGCATTGTCATTCTGCCTTAAACACGAAGTAAGGCAGAGTGACAACAATATTTGCAGCATCCCACCCACACAGTCACCAGAATGAATGTGCATCCCCAAAGTGCTACTGTCTTGTGTCCAGAAAACTCTGCAGTGCTGATGAAGTGAAATGAGAGTGTGACAAGAAATGCAGTCTTCCAGAATTAATAGTGCCATGCAAATGCACAGACAGATTAAGATTGCACTGCGCACTCAAGGGATGCATACAAAAAGGCACAACAACACCTAACCAGTGCTCACAAGTCACAAATCCAAATCTGGAAAGGAATACATTTTGCCAATTGGGGGATTAGTGCATGGCAGTAACAATCCACTACCAGTAAAGATACCACAAAGCAGTTTAAAAAATGCATGCAGGTTCACACTGCTGCAATTATTATGTAACATAATAAAAGGTGTCTGATTTAATGGCATGCATCGCATACACACTCACACAGACACACTAAGTAATGTGTAGCAAATTGAAAACCTTTAGTAGTATAACCAAATGTTTTAAACAAACTGTACACTGCTGCACCATAACAATCAACAAAAATGTCAAGAATTACTGAAAATATTACTGTGTACATTAACACAGTTATACAAGAAAAATGTAACCAAAGCAGAAAGACTGCCTTTTTCTCCCAGTTAATTCTACCTACACCACAAATACGCCTCCCTAAAGCACACTTCACAGTACATAGACTGACTGTTGTAAATTAACATTCAAAATCCACACACAACAATAAACACTCAATGATATGAGCACAGAAGGGTTTCCTACAATTGATGTACTAAATTTTGAGTAAAAAATATTACTCAAAAATACATTTTAAACAGCTTTTAGAGGTTTTGAATTGCAGAGATCTGAGAGCAAACTGTCTCCAGCTACCACTGCACACACACTACCCAGGCCAGAACTGAGACTGTGCCAAACAATCTAGAGCCCATGTGACCTGCAATCACATGAATAACTGAAGAATTTCTATTTGAGCTCAATTACAGGGCTAAGTGAGGTGAATTAAATTGATTTCAATGTACTTCACCTTAAAATTGGTGGAGAAGTGGTTTGGGGAAGGCGGAATAATGCAAAGTCATTGGTTTCTATGGACTTCGTGTTCCTCATTATGAAACGAAGCACTCTGCTTCACATTGTGGAGTTCTCCACGGATTCCGTGTTACTCAGTGAATGACTTCACGGAGCAAATTGGGGCCACTTGCCCACCACTACTTACAGTTCTGTACCTTCACATGCTGTACGGGAAGGAACGCGAATGCCTATGGCTGTACTTCCCCGATGAGCTGTAGCACAAACTCCCCGACTTAAAAATGCTCATTAATGAGTGGTGAAGTCTGGAGAGATGCTACAAAACAGGCGTACAATACACCCAAGTAACTAGTCAAAACATTAGTGTTGTGATTCATGACGTGATCATGAATCATGATTTGTGACTGCATTTATCACCATGATGATGAAGAATGTGACTTGTATCACGAGTGACTCGTGATGATGGTCCTGACTTAAAAACACATATTAATGAGTACAATGTTCATGCAGAATTATGCACCACACCTGTCCAGTACTCTGAATGGAAGCCAAAGAAACAACTGTGACTTAAGTTACAGATGGAGATTGGGCCCTAAAGAGATGCAAATGCACAGACAGATTAAGATTGCGCTGTGCACTGAAGAGATGCAGATGCAAAGGCACAACACTTAACCAGTGCTCACCATCAGAAATTCAAAACTGGAAAAGAATACCTTTGCCAGTTGGGGTAGGCGGGGGGGGCAGTGTACTGCACTGCTGCAGTAACAGTCACTAGTACTAGTACCAGTAAAGATACCACAAAGAAGTACAAAAATCACACAGCTACAGCGGATAGCAGGTTCACATTGCTGAAATTATTATGTGGCACAATAAAAGGTGTCTGATTTGATGACATGCATCACACACATACACACACACACACTAAGTAATGCGTAGCAAATTGAAAACTTCAGTAATATAACCACATATTTTAAACGAACTAAAATTATGTACTGCTGCACCACAACAATCAGCAAAAAATTGGCAAGAATTATTGAAAATATTACTCTGTGTACATTAACACAGTTATACAAGAAAAATATCACCAAAACAGAAAGCACTGTCTTTTTCTCCAAGTTAATCTACCTATACCACAGATACACCCCCTCCCCCAAAGCACACTTCCACTGTCTCTCAGTACACAGGCTGAATGTTGTACATTAACATTCAAAATCCACACACAAACAATAAACGCTCGATGATATGAGCACAGGAGGGTTTCCTATAATCGATGAACTAAAGTTTTAGCAAAAAAATGACTCAAAAAGGCTTTTTTAACAGCTTTTAAAAGGTTTGAATCACAGAGAGTTCTCAGAGCAGATTGTCTCCTACAGCTTCCTTACACACTACTCCAAACTGAGGCTGTGCAGAACAATCTAGAGTCCATGTGACCTGAAATCCCAAGAATCACTGCAAAATCCACCTTTGGAGCTTAAAAAGGTGAAGTGAAGCGAATACATTGTTTTCAATGTACTTCATAAGAAAATTGGTGGAGTAGTGGTTTGGGAGGCGGAGTAATGCTAAGTCATTGTTTCTAAGGACTTCGCGACACCATTATAACGCCGGCACTGCTTGGAATTGCGAGCACTCCGCTTAATTTGTTTAACTCATTAATCACTTCATGAGCTTAATTGATGTCACTTCACCCATCTCTACTCGAGAGGTTTATGAGATTATCACACAACAAGGGTGTAAAATAAACAATAATGTACTCCTGAATATGCATTATTTTTTTATAATTATGGATACTTTACATAAGAAAACTAATTCAAAATTATTGTATTAACATGTGCTGTTCTTTTTTTGTGATGTAGTCCCAAGTGGGTGCATTTGCAATTCGCCACATGCCGTGTTTAAAATAATTTATTCAACTATTAACTGTAGTACAGTTCCATTTTTAACTATCAACAAAAAGTAGTTTTTTCTATCTCGGTTTGTCTGTTCCTTGTTTTATTGACTTTGGGTCACTCGGATTGTCCTGGGAATTGGGGTGAAAGTTCACTGAAAGCAGAACTGAAATAACTTTCCATTTCTGGTTTTCGTTTTTCTAGATATACGAAGGTGCTTTATGGAACAAAGGTTCACCGTGTGGTGAAAAAAGTCAGTTTATGAAGTTACACATTTGAATGGAAAGCCATCTCAAACACATTTGTTTTTGTGACTTATTCAGTGACTAAGAGACACTGTTGAGTGTGCACCATCAAAACCTGATATAACTCAGTGTGCAGTCAAACTGGGTTATTACGGCTTTTGAAATCTTACCAGACCTAGTTGATATAGGGGGTCACCAGTAATTATTATGTTTTACCTGGCCATTTATCTCAAACATATGTTGTATAAGTTATCAGTAATACCCTCCAGGGTGGGCGTTATTGGGATATAAGAGACCTCCCAGGGGTGTAATGAGGCCTGACGCCACAGGCAGAGGGCCTTATAGCCCCTGGAAGGTCCGTTATATCCTGTAATGCCCACCCTGGAGGATATTAATGTGAGTAGAAAATGGGTTACACCTGAAATTTTGAATTACATTTTTTTTAATGAGCAGAAAAAAACATTGAAAGACACTTTTCCTGCAAAGTAGTTTCTCTGCTGGCATACTAGCCAGTAGAGGGCACTGCTGTTTTTCATAGCTTGTTTGTTATTGTGTTGTTTCAATGTCCCCCCACATCAGTGTGTCCCCTTCTTTATTTATTGTTTTGTTTTTGTTCCCCATTGATGCAGTTTTTTCCCCAAAGTCCTGTCATTGGAAGCAGGGGAATGCAGGGCAAAGGAAAGATACTTTTGCCGCGAGAGCGAGGAAAGTCATTAGTGAAGTGCCCAATCTGCAACCACAGTAAGGTATGCACTGTGTTGAAATTTAAGTGTATTCGGGTGGTAGCAGTCCAGTATATCGAGGCAGTTTAGGTTTTGTTACTCATTTTTTTGGTTTATCAGAGGTAGCGACTGTATGAAAGGGAGGTCCAGGAAGCAGCATTTCTGACTTTAGCTGCTGTGTGGAGTCTCGTGCTGCAGGTTTGACAGTCACAGTGACAGGATGCAAAGCTGAAAGATCTGACAGCTTCTCTTTTGTTATCCTACTTTTGTTCTTGTCGTTTTGGCAACATCTTTATTTTACATTGCTCAGAAAAGTAAGGCTGACTTGGGGGAGTGGATGCTTCACTTGCTGGTGGGGATGGGTTGCCTTGCTCGGTCGTCCAGTTTTAGTGTCAAGGAGCGAGCGGGCAGGTGGCTGGCTGGAGGAGGAAGGAGGCAGAGAATGATCAGTTCTCATAGAAGAGCAACAGAATATAAAATGTACTGGTACCAAACCTGGCTCAGATGAAAACTACATTGAACTCCATGTATTATGCTAGGTTTGCATTCCTGAAATAAGGATTGGACATATATACTTTACGGAAAAAGCCGATTTTTTTTTTTTTTGTCTTTTTTAGAAGCTATTTTTTTTTTATAAGAAGCTATTATAAGGGTGATTGAGGGGCCTTCTGGTGGCTCTATATAGAATATTGGTTTGTAAGTTAGGGGGATGTTTGAAGATCTGGGGGGAAATCAGAATGGGAGTTAAAAGACTCACAGTTTGTTGTGGATTATATAAGGACGGGACATTGGGGATAGAAGGTTTCCTATAAATATTATATTAATAAAACAGTGGACTATATGGGTTTAGTTGTAGGGATATGCCTGGGGAGCTGGGGGATAGACTAGCTGACGGAGTTTTGGTTGTCATAGGCCATAGCGTGTTGAGAAGGGATGGTGGCGACAATGGGGGCGGGCTATGGGATGGTTATGGAGCTTAGCCCTGCTCACTCTTTTATTTTACTATTTTATTATGGACAACATTCAGTAAGGGTATGTGGGCGGTGGAAGATGTGATGATCTTGAAGCTGCAAGGTGGGTTTAAGGAGGAGGTACTGGTGGGAGGGTGGGTTTGAGGATTTTGGATTTTATGTTGGGGGTATCAAAGGCCTGCAAGCATAATAGTTGTGTACAGTTAAATATACAAATACAAATTGTTATAAGATTTTACTGAAATGGAGACGGATGCTGCAATAAAACTGCTTACATTGAATGTTAAGGGGCAAGAGATAAAGTCAAGCAATTTAAAATATTGAAGTATATTGACACAATGAAAGCTAAAATAGTATTTTACAAGAAACCCACCTATTACAGGAAGAGAGTATTGCTATGAGGAGACTTCAGATAGGTAAGGTTTTCATCATGCAGGCACCACAGAGAGCAGAGGGGTTATGTTATTGTTCCACAGATCTGTGAACTTTGTCCCCATTAAGGTTATCCAGGACAATGAGGAAGATACATTCTAGTGCAGGGCAAATTGCAGGGCAAGGTTATAATGTTTGGAGAAATCTATGGTCCTAATTCAGATTCTCAAGATTTTTTTGTTGAATTGCTCAAGGTTTTGCAACCCTTTACTCATTTTTCCATGGTAATAGCTGATGATTTCAATGCAGTACTCGACCCGTCATTAGATAGAACTTCCAGGACACAAACATTTGCTACTCCCTCTTCCCGAGCTTTGGGGGAGTTGGTAGACCAGTTGGGCCTAGCAGATGTTTGGAGGGTTCTTCATCCTCAGGAAAAGAGCTATACATTTGTTTCTCCGACTCATGGGTCCTGCTCCCGGTTAGATTATATTTTGGTATCTCGCACCTTGCTCCCAGGAATTCTCAGTTCAACAATAGTTGCTGCTCCTCTTTCAGATCATTCAGCCGTTGATCTTACTGTTTTTCTGCCCTCCTTAGTCCATAAAAGTAATAGATGGAAGATAAATAATCAGATATTGAGGAATCCCAAAACAATCCAATATTTGTCAGCTCAAATTACAGAATTTTTCTTTTAATTTGGAGGATCAGACTAGGCCGGATATTCTTTGGGGAGCATTTAAAGCATATATGAGAGGTTTACTAATTAGTCAGGCAGTGCAAAAAGAAAAGAAAAAGAATTGCTATGGAGGGATTATTAAATCAGATTAGGTCCTTAGAGCAGAAATTTCTCAATACCCCACTGAGGAGGTGAAGGTAAGTTTAGTAAAGATAAAAGACGATACCTCAAATTATTAGGGGAGCAGCCAACTGGCTATCATCAAAACTAAGGCTAAATGTGAGATCAAGGTGAAAAATCGGGCAAAATGTTGGCTAAACATTTCCCAATTTGAAGCTTCTAGCTTGATAGAGGGTTTTCGCAGATGAGGAGGAATTATAAAAACTACCCTGAGGATATAGCTTTGATCTTTCGAAATTACTTCACAGCTCTTTATGCGGGCATGCATGCACCCCCGACCGAGGAGGATATATCCTCTTTTTTAGATAAATTACCTCTCCCTAATCTCAGTGAACCAGATCGATCAGAGTTGGTTGTGGAGATTACACAGGAAGAGGTTGAAGCGGCCATCAAGGGTCTTGCATTGGATAAAACCCCTGGACCAGATGGGTTTTCACCTAATTTTTATAAAGCCTTTGCTATTCAGCTGTCTCTGATTCTTCTTAAACTTTTCCAACATATTTTATCTGGCAAAGAAATGAATACTCCTTACGAAGCACTTATAGTGCTTATCCCCAAACCTAACAAACCACCTGAGAAACCAGCCAGTTACAGGCCAATCTCATTGTTGAATTACGATATCAAGATCTTGGCCAAAATACTGGCTGATTGTATTGGCCAGGTGATCCCAAAGTTGATTGGTCCAGAACAAGTGGGTTTTATGAAGGGTAGATCCTCCTCGGATCATTTTAGAACTCTGGCACATGTTTTCTCAACTTCTGAGGAGACTGAGATACCAATGGCGTTGGTTTCCTTGGACGCCGCCGAGAAGGCCTTCGATAGAGTCCACTGTACCTATCTTTTTGAGGTTATGCGCAAATTTGGTTTTCTGAGGAAATTTGTGGATTGGATTAGGGCATTGTACACAGACCCCTCAGCTAGGGTTATGTGTAATGGGGCTATCTCTGCTTCTTTTAAATTGCAGGCCGGTATGAGGCAGGGTTGTCCTCTTTCACCCCTGTTATTCAATTTGTATATGGAGCCCCTTATAAGGAGTATAGTGATGTCTCCTGAGATTCTGGGTATTAATGTGTGGGGTTATACAATTAAGGTTACGGCGTACGCTGATGATTTACTAATTTATGTGTCGAACCCTGATTGTTCTATCCCTAAATTATTGGAACTTATTCAAAGTTTCAGCAGGCTATCTAATTATAAACTCAATCAGGACAAAACTGTTGTCTACCCCTTAAATAGCAGAGTATTCAAACCAGTCATTACTAAACTTGGTTTAGGCTGGGACTCTAAATCTTTTAAATATTTAGGTCTTTGCGTAACTAACACTCAAGCTAGATTGAGTGAACTTAATCTAGAATCTTTACTCCACACTATTAAACTTGACCTCAGGAGATGGACACAATTATCTTTGTCTTTATGGGGGAGAATAAATATTATAAAAATTAATATATTTCCCTGACTCTTTTACCCCTTATCTATGTTAAATATTTGGATTCCCCTTTCCTGGTTTAAGAAACTTCATGGTGAACTGGCTGATTTTGTATGGGGTCAGAAGAGGCCAGGATGTCGTATTCTAAATTAGCAGCTCCCAAGATTCTGGTGGTTTAAGAATGCCTCATTTAGCTTTATTTTTAGGCAGCACATTTAAATAAATCTGGAGATGGATGTATTATGATGGCTGATATGAATACAGGATATATTCCATTATGGGTTCATTTGGAGATTAGTCTCATTAAAAGTGTAGGTATTAACCGAAGGCTCTACCCTATGCTCCTACCGTATGCTCCTTCTTTATGAAAAAATCCCTATTGGACTTTCTCTTAGAATACATAACCAATTATGTAATTTTTGAAGTACTAACATTTATGGGATTGAGGGCAACCTATTTGGGGAACCACAATGGCGGATAGGATATCGGACTATTAACGGAACTGGTT
Source organism: Neoceratodus forsteri (assembly GCA_016271365.2). Taxonomy (NCBI): domain Eukaryota; kingdom Metazoa; phylum Chordata; order Ceratodontiformes; family Ceratodontidae; genus Neoceratodus; species Neoceratodus forsteri. Next base: position 517,427,977 of record CM028130.1, on the reverse strand, counting down.
GCCTATTTTAGCCCTTTGCTCCTGAAAGATTTTATAAACACGGATGGTAGTGTGATCTCGACAGAGCAGATTTTGGTGAAGTTTGATTTACCTCAGAGAGACATTTTCAAAATATTCCAATTACGCCATGCTTTGATTCAGAGAGTTGGTAACAAGCGGTTTATTCGCTTTGTATTTCTTTTTGGGAAGATATCCTTGCATTTGTTGGTGCCCCACAAGCTATTTCTAAGATTTACTTAACATTGTTTAACTGGGCCTTCAAAGATAACCTAGCACTACTTCATATTGGGCCAAAGTATTTCCTAATAGTTCGTGGAATTGACGCTTATCTGGCGAACTGCCATAAATGGATCCAACAAGATCATCTTAGATTAGTACAGTTCAAAATACTGCATAATATTTATTATACACCTCAGAAATTACAGGACTTAAAGTTAGCACAGGAATCTCTGTGTTATAGATCGACAGGGAAGAGGCGACCTTTCCATATTTTCTGGTTATGCCTAACGTAGCTCCTCTGTGGAATGAAATCAAAGACAAAACAGATCCATTATTGGGTTTAGAAGATCTGTTCACTCCGAAGTATGTTTATTAGGTGATATGTCGGGTTGTATGGTTAAGCAGAGGAAATTTCATATATCCATGATTGCCTGTGTAGTTAAGAAATTGGTGTTGAGATATTGGAAGGATCCTCACCTTATCTCATACTCTGAATGGTTGACGGAGCTCCTTCGTTCTTAGAACTGAGAGGATGATTGCTATACTGCACAATGTGTTGCCCGCTTTGAGAAAATCTGGACTCCTCTGGTAATTGCTTACTCATAGGAATTTATGCTAAAGATACCCCTTTTCTTTCTTTTCTTTTCTAATGTAATCATTAATTGCAGTGCCTTATGGGGGTGGGGAATGGGAGCAGGGGGTTGGGAGGATTAGGAATTTTGTCTCTTTTCTTTGTTATAAGGTATCCTGACTGTTGAGTATATGAGGCTATTTATATTCTACTGTTTACCTTGATATTGTCCGCAATTGTATGTGGAAATGCTTAATAAAATGTTAATTGCAAAAAGAATATAAAATGTGAAAAAAAAAAAGAAATGTAGTTAGAAATAAGCGCCCAGCTGAGGTTGACTGCCATATGGTCAGGCAGCTGATATTTGGGGACCAATATCTCTCCCTAACTGGGAGAAAAAGATGGCGTTGATTTTAGTTTGAACTGGGTGTTTTCTGCCAATGAGGAGCAGGATGAGCACAGGGATATCTGAATGTGTGAAGGTGCACTGGAGCACCCTGAACTGGCACTTGTTTTTGCAGGGCATTGTTAAACAAGCATTTGTCAATGCCGAATGTTTGCTTGCTGGCATTGGCAGTGGTAGTGTAGAAGTTACAGAGCTGCGTAATAGGAATGGCAGTGAAGTATTGAACTGAAGCCAACCCCACCACCCCTGCAGAGAGTGACAGGCATTGGGGTGTGCCTTTGGAACAATCAGGCATAGCAGCACCCATTTCCCACCCCACCCTGCAGACACTGACAAGTGTAACGGTGTTCCTTGGGGTCTTTGGCCTTATGCATCCCATACCATTAGGAAATAGGGTGAGATGGGTGTGATTTAGGAGAATGGGGTGTACTTTGGGGCTGAAGAGTCCAAGGCATACCTCGATGCCTCTCACTGGCTGCAGGGTGTGAAATGGTATGAGCATTACAGGCAAGAATCCTAGTCACACCCTGATGCCTGTCATTCTCTACAGGGTTGGGTGTTATGGTTGGAAACCTAATACCTCAGACATTCGTTAGTATTTTCACTCCAAATGTTCAACATGGTTTTTTGACCCTCCTCATGAACAGGGGAATATCAGTTTGTTAGCCGAAAGCTGCTAATGCACAGCGACTACAGCATTTAGCACCACAGGTGCAAAAACATTCCAAACAGAATGTAAAAAATGACAGCTGTACTGCTCATGGGGAGGTGTATAAAATGGCAATGTTGCAAATCTGCAGTAAAAATATTTAAAAAAATGGTGAAGTAACGAGCGTACATAGAAACTGTGCAACGCACACCCGTAATATAATTAGGTTAGGGATTTTTTTTACAGCAGATTGTCAACTCAGGCATTTTGGTGCCTCCAATCATGAACAGTGTCACTGTGGTTTTCTTTATCTGTCCGAACAATGATTTCCCACAGCGACACGCATCTCTGCGCTGAAAGTGTGAAAACACACTCGACCATGTTGTGAAAATGACAGCTGTACTGTAAATAAGGAAGTGTGGAAAAATGCCACTGGTGAAAATCTGGACTTAAAATATTACAAAGTCATGAACTTACGAGGGTGCATGGAAACTGCGCAATGCTCACTCATAACACAGTCATTTTATGGACTTTGTCACCAAATTTTCAACATAGCCATTTAAGACCTCTGCTCATGAACAGTGTAACTGTGATTTTCTTAATCTGTCCCAAACATTGCTTTCGCACCAACAGAACCATTATGTGCCACATTGCGAAAACACATTTTGACGGCATATGAAAATGGCAGCTGTGCTGTTCATAAGGAAGTGTAATAAATGGCAATGTTGAAAATCTGGAGGAAAATATTAAATTCACAAACTTATGAGCATGCATAGGAACCATAGCTACGCCGTAAAGCAGTCATTTTAGGAATTTTTCACAAATTTTTCAACATGGCCATTTTAAGACCTCTGCTCATGAACAGTGTCACTGTGGTTTTCTTAATTTGTCCTACATTGATTTCAAGACAACGACTGGCGCCATTGTGCTACAGGGCAGAAACACGTTTTGGGTGAGATGTGAAATGACAGCTGTACTACTATAAGAAGGTGTGGTAAAATGGCAATGTTGAAAATCTGGAGTGAAAATATTGAAAATTCATGAACTTACGAGCATGCGTAGGAACTGCGCAATGCACGCTCGTAAAACAGTCATTTTTAGGAATTTTTTCACCAAATTTTCAACATAGCCATTTTAAGACCTCTGCTCATGAACAGTGTCACTGTGATTTTCTTAATTTTTCCTGTACATTGATTTCGCACACCAACTGTGCCATTGTGCGCTACATGGGCGGAAACACGTTTTGGGTAAGATGTGAAAAATGACAGCTGTACTACTCATAAGAAGGTGTGGTAAAATGGCAATGTTGAAAATCTGGAGTGAAAATATTGAAAATTTTGTGAACTTATGAGCATGCGTAGGAACTGCGCATCGCACGCTCGTAAAACAGTCATTTATAGGAATTTTTTCACCAAATTTTCAACATAGCCATTTTAAGACCACTGCTCATGAACAGTGTCACTGTGGTTTTCTTAATTTGTCCCTTACATTGGTTTCACACACCGACTGCGCCATTGTGCGCTACATGGGCGGAAACACATTCTGGGTGAGATGTGAAAAATGACAGCTATACTTCTCATAAGAAGGTGTGGTAAAATGGCAATGTTGAAAGTCTGGAGTGAAAATATTGAAAATTCGTGAACTTACAAGCGTGCGTAGGAACTGCGCAACGCACACTCGTAAAACAGTCATTTTTAGGAATTTTTTCACCAAATTTTCAACATAGCCATTTTAAGAACTCTGCTCATGAACAGTGTCACTGTGGTTTTCTTAATTTGTCTCGTACATTGGTTTCGCACACCGACTGCACCATTGTGCGCTACATGGGCGGAAACACATTTTGGGTGAGATGTGAAAAATGACAGCTGTACTACTCATAAGAAGGTGTGGTAAAAATGGCAATGTTGAAAATCTGGGTGAAAATACTGAAAATTCGCAAACTTCTGCGTGCGTAGGAACTGCATAGCGCATGCTAAGTAAAACAGTTGTTTTAGATTTTTCCGCCAAATTTTCAAAATAGGCTTCTTGAGAGCCCACCTTATGAACACTGGCAGTGTTGTTTCGTTAATCAGTCCCAAAAGGTGATTTTATGCAGTGATCATAAATCACCCTTCGGGCCCGAATAACACCATGACAGTGACATCATTCATGAGAAGGGGTCCCAAAAACCCCATGTTGAAAATTTGGTGCAAAAATTCCAAAAAATGCCTTAGATATGCAACAAAGTTGAAAAAACCCTATCTAGCCCATTATACAGCTTACCGGCATTTCCTCAGATCGCGGTTGGCTTTGAAGAGTGCAGACGTGTTCCCGGTCCACCACAGATCGTACCACCAAGCTCCGAAGATAAGTATGGGGTGAGGGGGTGTGTGGGGAGGCAGGGTGTGCAGTGGGTGGAGTGCGGGTTGTGGGGGCAGGAAGACTGCGTGGGACCGTGTTGCTTTACAGGTTAAAAAAAAAAGACGACGTGGGCGCTTGCCATGTTGGGGTGGGCTCATGGCAGAAGGACAGCTGGGGGAGGAGCCGACAGGATTGGGTGCCCTGTCGGTCATGAGATTTGTTGCCACGCTGGGGGTGGGCTCCCAGCATGGCACCTTGTACTCGGGGAGAGTGAAACTGATGAGGGATTGGGCACCCCGTCGGTGATAACATTAGGGGAGGAGACGGTGAGCTGATGGGGATTGGGACCCCGTCAGCTGCTACATCGACTTGCTACATTAGGGTGGGCATAGCGTGGCATTGGAAGGCTTTGGGGGAGGCGCCCAGCACAGCCGGCGGATTGGGCACCCTCGTCGGCTATCACGTTTAAGGGAGGGCAGCACGCAGTATGCATGCTTCTCTGTGTGTGTGTGTGTGTGTGTGTGTGTAGGGAGTTGCGATGAGCAGGCAATATCTGATCGCTGCTCACTGAAGCATAAGCTCCCCTTTCAACTGTATGCCACTGCATTTTGGAGCTTGTCATAGACAGCTCCAGCATGCATTGGCTTGCAGGACGCAGCCTGCCAACACACTGACTGAATTGGAAGAGGGGTGACACACCCAAATCTGGATGATGGCAATATGTTTCTTACACATGCATGCAAGCAAACATAAAAATAACAGTATAGGTGCTAGGGTGTTTCAACCAATCAGAATTGAGCTTTTACAGTGCCCATTTTCTAAATATATATATTCTCACTTTATTAGCATATAACAGAAAGTGTTCCATTTGGGTGTATTTCAAATACATTTTCTGCCATAGATGGAAAATATAGATGATTTAGTCTCAAGTACATCAAACTCAGAAACAATCTTCAATGAGGGAACATCATTCATTCTTTTCTGCATATTCACTGCCCTAAACATGCAAAATACTGTCAACACACTCACTTTTACTTCTGAAAGAAAATGGTTGTTAACGTTCATCTGGAATAGGAAGTGGTACTGATGTTTCATATTTGCAGTAACATCTGTCACTGAAACTCACAGCAGGTAGTGGGCATGTGCAGTGAGCCATTTTCCACAGAGCATGAAGGGAAACGGAGACCTATGCACACTAACCAGACCAGGGTTCACACCTAGATCAGTACATCAAACTTAACTAGCTCAAAGAGTTCACAGTTGCCTCAGAAAGCTGACAAAACAGTGACAATAACATACTGACAGGAGGTGTGACTCTAAAATAAGGTAAAATATTTGCATCAGGAGCTGATTTGTTAATGTATGCAGTCGAGATGTACACCTTCTGACTCAATAGCATACAGTGAAACCTCATACAGTAACTATTGCAAATATAATTTGCTTCTGAATAAATATTCATTTTAAGGCTCACATATTCAGACTAGATCTGGAGCGTCCTGAGATGTGTCACACATTCCAGACTTCATAGGGCCATCGGGGTGTGGTAACAATATTCAGAAGCCCCTGATGTGTCCCACAAACCCAAGCTTCACTGTTACAAAGACAATATTGTGATGTGCCTATACAAATGAGGTGGTCTCTAATGCATATGCATGCCACACATCACAATATTCAAATGCCCCCTGGCAAAGATATGGCCAGATGTGCTGGCCCAAAGTTAGGACCTCAAAGCCCTACTTTATGCATGGGGCCGAGTGGTGCCCTGCACACAGTCCTAGGTTGGTCACATGTTCCCCTCTACCTGAGCCCCGAACGTTGATATGAGATGATGTCACCCCCTCCCATGCCAAAATCTCCATTTAAATGTAACAACAACACCCTGTCCAAGCCCAGATCACTGTACAAATGTCATAACACCCTCTGCCCAGCCCGATCTCCATATTAATAGGAATACTATCCCGGTATCCCTGGCAGTCTAGTGGTACCTCCTGGCCCTGACCCTCATAATAAAATGAATAATATCCCCAGTATGCCTGGTAGTCTAGTGGAGCCCCTCCCCAGCCCGCTCTTCATAGAAATAAACATAATAGCCTCCCTGGCAGTCTAGTGGTACCCCTTCCTGGCCCTGACCTCATATTAAAATGACAAATATTTATTTATTTTATTTATTTGGTTTTGTTTACTGGTAAGCACCATAGCCAAGACATGACTATTTTCAGGCATGACCCAGGAGATTACATGGTGGAAAACTGGAGAAAAACAAACATTTGCAATACATACATTTTGCCAAAATAAGGGATAACAAAGATACAGCACAAGATCAAATTACATAATTTGCAGACATATATTGGTAATAGGTAGGGATAAACAAGGAAGAAATACATACATATTGACTTTAGTGAATTCATCAAAGACACATAGATTTCACAAGTTGCTAGCATGCATGGCCAAATACGGATAGCAGTGGCATACATTTTGTGACTATAACTCATTCCTTCTGTCAAAACACCGGGTTGAGAGCAGTAAGACACACTACAAAGCATACAACATAAGTGCTTATAATCTAAGCTAGAAGAGCTGGCCAGAGAGTAGCAGGTAGCAGTTGGGGATAAGAGAGAGAGGGAGACAGATAATAGGTTCAAGGAGGTGTGAAGCAGGCACAAGAGACCTGGCTAAAGAGGAAGGAGTGAAAAGTACTTTTAAACAAGGCATGTGTAGGGGCTAGGCGAACTGCAAGAGGCAGAGAGTTCCAGAGTTTGGCCGCTGAGTAAGAGAAGGCAAGGGTGCCTTTGTTAGATTTACATCTTGGTATTTTCAGCAACACTTTATTAGCTGAGCGGAACTGGTTGTCTAGTGAGTCCATCCTCCCCAGCCCCAGTCTTCATAGTAATAAACATAATAGCCCTGGTATCCCTGGTAGTCTAGTGGGTCCCCCTCCCTGGTCCTGATCTCCACAAAACACATGTGACCCCAGTAACCCTGGTAGTCAGTACACCCCCCGGCCCCAAGCATGGTTTCCAGAAAAAAAGCTCCCATCCCATACCCTGGTGGTTGAGTGCCCCCCCACTCCATTAGCCAGTGACACACCACCCTGCTCTCCCCAACCTGACCATAGCCAGCGACTGGCATATCCCCCCACACCACACTAGCCAGCCACTAACTGAACTGTACAGAAGCACTGTACACTATATAGTACACACCCATTGGTTGACCGATCAACCAATGGGCATGTACTATATAATGTGCAGTGCTCCGTGCATCAGTTCAGTCAGTAGCTCGCTAATGTGTGGGGGTAGGCTGTGCTAATCACCAGCCCGGTTGGGTTGGGGGCAGGGACTGTACAGTTCAGTGGGGTGGGGTGGGGTGGGTGGCCACCAACTACCAGGGTACGGGACGGAGCCTTTTCTGAAACCATGCTTGGGGCCGGCAGGGCACACTGGACTATTAGGGGTTGCTGGGGCTGTCATATGTGTTTTTTGTGACTGGGGCTGGGGAAGGGGACCCACTGGCTACCAGGATACCAGGAGCTATTATGTTTATTACTATGCTATTATGTTTATTACTATGAAAATAGGGGCAGAGGAGGGGGGCTATTATGTTTATTACTATAAAAATCAGGGTGGAGGAGGGAGGACTCTCTAGACTACCAGGGAGAACCGGGGGGTAATTATTAATTTAATATGAGGATCAGGGCCAGGGAGGTGGGTACCACTAGACTACCAGGGTTAACGGGGATATTATTATATGATGATGATGATGATTGAGGCTGGGGGCACTGCACTATGGAAAAGGGATTCAGGTAGTGCTGTAATTTAATAGGGATTGGGGCTGGGGAGGGCAGGCACACTAGACTGTCAGGGACAGGGAGATGTCTTATTTGATTTGCAGATTGGGGCTGGTCAGGCGCATTCCATCAGGCGCAACCATGCAAATGAGCCCATAATGGGCATGTAAATGGCCTGTTTCCACCCTGCATGCCCAATGAGCTGATTTTCTTGTTTTGGCTGAATATTGCTGATGGCAGTTGTGGTTCATACAGGTATATGCTATGCATTCCCCTATAGGCATTCTTCAACCCCACCCTGGATGTGCCATGCCATACAGGCAGCCACTTATATGCATTGCACATCAGGGTCTGTTATTCACACAGGTTGTGCAATCTGTTCCCATCATGCATTCTGTTTGAATATCACAGCAGAAGCCAGCTGGTGCATCTTTTGAGCAATGCATGGTTATGCATGTGCAAATGGCCAACTCTGAATATGAGGCCCCATTTTTCTTTTTTTTTTTTTTTTTGTTGCTGTAGAAAAAAATCAGGTAAACTGATTCAGCAAAGGTACTGTACGTTTAAAATATATATTGCTTAATTTCTCTTGTTTTTATAGTCACAATTTGAACAAGAAATAAAATTCAGATCACCTTATTGTTGCCTAAAGTTTATTTACACTAAACCTAAATTATGTTTTCTATAGTGATTGCCATAGTCCTCAAACAAATGTTATTTGCATTTGTTTATGACCTTCCATTCTTAGTATCAATGTTAAGCCTACAAAAATAGCTTCACAAAAATATGGGATCTAGAAGTGCCACCTGAGGAGGTCTGTGAAGATGCTGAGGCACTGGGCGGAGGAGCTGGAGTCACTCACCTTGAAGACAACAGCCTGGGGCATAGACAGCAATAAGGCAGATGTATGGCGGCCTAGAGTGCACAACAAACAGAGAAAAAAGTAAAGCAACAACCAAAAGTGAAATCAAACAAAAAAGTAAAGCAACAAAACCAAATGTAAAGTGCGAGGTCATAAAAATATAGTAGAAAACAAAACAAATGTAAAGTGCAAGCAAAATAAATGACAAATACAAAATCCAATGCAAACCAAAGTAATAGTAATCTGCATCTAAAATGATTATTTAAAAAATATATATATTGGCACAGCTAAAAAAAGAATGCAAACAAGAAAGAATAGCAGCACAAAAAAGCAGAGCAAGGCTAAAGCACACAATAATTGCACATCACAACTACAAATGAGTGCAAACAAGTATAGCACAACTAAATGAAAGAAACCAAAAAGGTAGTGTGTAACAAAAACATAAATGCAAAAAGGAAAGTACACGAACAAAATCAAAAATGTATAACAAAAAAGTTTGGTTAGTTTCAGTTGATAAATTACAACAACCAAAAACTTTTAATACAAACTTAAAAATACAGTAACTGCCAAACTTAAGCTTAACTGAATGTAGTAAAACAACAAAAAATGAAGGGCAAAAAAAACAAGACAGGAAAGCAACCAAATTGGGTGCAGCAACCAAAATATTATGTAAACAGAAAACCAGAAACAGAAGGGAAACAACAAAAACAATAAGCACATCATGAAAACAAAATGCAAAACAAATTGCTGATGAAATGGTTTGCACAATGAAATCACATAATAGTAGGCACCTCATAAAAGTGACATAAAAAGGTGTTAACAGAAATGGTTTGCAGAATGGAAATGACAGTGTTTTGTCCACAGGAGGTGAACCTGTCAATTACTGTTGCTGTTCAAAAAGCAAGCTGGTCAGACAGACATCTCTTCTCAGATTGCTCTAGCTCTAGATAGTACTAATAAAGAGGGACAATGTCAGCCTTTTGGCCAGATTTTTTTACCCTCTACTGGTTGTGCCTGTTAAAAGAGCGCTCACAAAGCAGGTGGTTACATTACATGTCAAACACTTAGTTGTTACATGTATTCAGTATTTTTAATAAAAATATCTTTTAGTCATCCCAGCCTTATGAGCACGGTCCACTCCTTCCCATATATCCCCAACAGAGTTATGGCACTGAATCGTGCCAAACTCGGGCCTGAACAAGTTCGGTGATTTGGAGGCATATGAAGTAAATACCTGGCTGTGTTATATAAAGTGCACTGAGGGTTATTTCATACAGAAGTTGCTGTTAGAATAGTGAAACCAGGGCTTAGCAGATGAGATGTGTGTATATGGTAACCTTTTAGTAAGAATGGTTCTGACTTTATAGATCTGTAAACCCATGTGTTTAAGGATAGAATCTAGTGAATACTACAAATGAGGCTCCCCAAAACCTACAAAGTCCAGTGGCACAACCAAAACCACCAGTATCACCGATCCACACTTTGATATTGTGCTTACTATCCATGTGGGTGCTCAGTACAGGGATATCATTAACTTAGAAAAACTGTGGTGTCATACATCTCAGTACTGTCACCCCAAAGGCATACATTACTTTACTGTTTCACAAATCGTCAAGAGACAAACACTTGCAAACAACAGATTTTTTTTATACAGACACAGTAGGATAGTAATGATACCACCAGCTGTCACATTTACTTGTAGACCCATGGGAGTCTTTCTGGCACTCGAGTGTATTAGTGGGCATCCTTATATGAATTGCACTTGATCAGCCTGGTTAGAAAAGAAAACTTCTTCAAAACATCCATCTTTGGATAGTCAGCGCATGGGGGAGAGACATGCACAGAACATGTGCGCATGAATGAGCTTATGTTTTTACAGTGATGTCATGGCTTCTTCAGAGCATTAAGTTCCTGCTGGTTGGTTGTCCCTTTATACCCATATAATTGGGTTTAAAATGAGGCGTCACCAGTCTGATGATTTGACTGCCACAAAGGTGTACAGTCTGGGTCAACTGAAAAAGGGCAGGAAAAAACTTTTTCAAACAGCCTTTCCAAAGTGCAAATGTACCTAAGATATTTATACATAGCCCTGTGCATGGTAGCTTCTGAAATTACACCTTATTAATAAATGTATGAAATACATGCACACAGCGGAACTGATCATAAAGATTTCCAACCTGCATATGTGCAATGCCAAATGCTTTTGTTGAAAGATGCGCATGGCAGCCCTAAAATACTATATGTGACACTGTATGAAAAAACATATATAGCACATAGCAACAGATCTTTCGCACATGCCAGGGTCAGAACTGGCTATAAATATATGCAGCAAAAGATCCAAAACAACATTATACAACATTATAAACACTTGATGATTTGTGAAACAGTAAAGTAGTGGTATGCTATAATTCAAAAGGTGTTTAATAGAGCCGACAATATGGACAGATGCAACCTGTTACAAACATGGAGTGGCAGGAACAATATAAGAGAGATCAAAGGACCTATTTTTGTCACTAAATACAATTCCCTAAGTAATGATGTCATACAGGTATTAAATAATATTGGGAAATCTTAAAAGAAGATGAATGTCTGAATGCATTTACAAAACAAGAAGCCACAGGTGAGCTACAGGACACAAAACTTATGGAAGCATCTTGTACACACTTATTTAGCTTGATAAAAAACAACCACAATGTACTTGGATAGGCTGCAACCAGTGGGAAATTTTGGATGCAGAAACTGTGTACACTGTAGCAATACTATCAACATGTCTAGTTTTGCACACACACAATCTGAAAGAAAGTTCTCTATAAAATAATTTATTACGTGATATAACTGTTAACATGCCCTTTTGGCATGCCTTATGTTGAACATATGGGACACTGATTAAAAGTTCATATGGTATTCTACAAAGTGGCCTGTAACATGCAGCAGGCTACTTGCACCAAAGTGGACTTATGCCAGCAGATACGCCAGAAACCCCCTGTGACATGGCGCTAGTGGGTTTACGGGAGCGGTTGCACCCTATTCTGGAAGGGCAGCAACAAAGTCCCCAGTGGAGCTATTCTAGAACAACCCCAGAGGACATACGTCAAAGTAGAGTTACACCAGCTTTTAGCTGGTGTAAGTGTAATTGCACCTTCCCTGGGCTGAGGATCTGCCACTTGCCAGCTCTGACCACCTGTGGCAGCTTCCCATGCCCCATGCCTCCTATACTGCAGCAGTCCCTGAGGATGCAGTGTCCCCCATCCCCAAAACCCCAAAGTGATAGTGCCCCACAGGGCTGCAGTGCCCCACACCCCCAATCCCCTGATTGTTTATTGCCCTGCAAGGCAGCAGAGGCCCCAACCCAGAACCCCCTACATGATATTGCCCCACAGGACATCTGTGTCCCCGACCTATTCCAGGACCCCAACCCCTAGTCCCTTCTGTGCCATGCCATGTACAGTAGCCACACACCCACACTCCCTGGTAGTCTAGTGGCCCCACCCAGCAGTGCCAGTCCACCCGCACCCCTTCAGCCATCTCCAGCCGGTGACTGGCATGGCCAACCTCACCACCACAGCCAGCCACCGACTGAGCTCCATAGAGCACTACTGTATATGTATCATAAATTACTGTACAATTGTAGTCATTCATGTGCTATATATACAGTCCACTGATGGCTGCGACCTGTGACATGCCCATCAGGTACACCATTCTTTTGGCATACCATCCACATGTCGCAAATCACAGGACTTAGCTGCAACCCTGCCCCTTCTAGAATTGGGTGCAGGGTCTTTGTCACAACTGCAATTGGCGCAAGTCACCTTAGGCGGAGGCATGTGCCAGTCTTCTAGAACTGGGCCCACCAGGTTTACAGAACTATAAAGTCAGAGCCAATCTTTTTTTTTGTAAACATTGTTTATTGAGAGGCATTAAAAAGATAACAAACACATATACATAAAATTGTTTCCGGCATTACATCAACTGTATGAGACATTCACAAATATGACAGTATTATACATAATATAACAAGCATTTGTCAATGCCGAACGTTCACTTGCAGGTATTTGCAGTGGTGTGTGGCACTTGGACATGGCTTAATGTCTTTAGGGGTACAGTTTACAGAGGTGCAGCCCTTTCCTTTTGCACAGTCAGACTTTTAATTTCACACCACTCCATCATATGATGGACAAGAAGAAATACAGTTAGTGTTCAAAAGCATATTTCAAGGGTACCCACTGACAGCACACTGATCAACAGTCAAAAGGGTTTGCACCCAAGCATTTCAGCCAGTACAGCAATTAATACCTGTCCATTTGCTTTTACCTGTTGGGCATGGTGGCTCGGACCACCCTCTGGATTAATGACAAGGGATGTGGGACTCTGTGCTGGTCTACTGACCATGAGCTATGACAGTTACAGTAGTATTGTGGTTGAAATACACTGCAGTGGCTATGGTGACCCCGGTGCTGCTCATCACCAATACCTGTTTCCCACTGCCTAAGGGCTGCAGCTTGTACATCTCTAGCTCACCTTTCCTGATCAACCAGTTCACAGTAGCCAGGAACTTGGCCACCCTCTCCTGCATGAACTTCAGCAGCAGCTCTCCCTGCCTCCATCTGGGTCTTGTCATCGGCCCAAACCTTCAGATGCACCAGCATCTCAAACTCAGCTGGGAGGATAAGGGACTATATGCCAAGGACAGGTTTCATCTTGCCCCATTAGGGAAGGAAGTCCTTAAACAGGGATGGATGACTACATACAAGAAAGGTGGGGTTTAAACTTGTAAGGGGGAGAGGGATAAGGGAGGCTTTGGGGTGGGGTTCGACAAAAGGATCAGGGATAAGGGGTGGGGTTAGTGTTATTAAATGCCAGGAGCTTGGGAAACAAGTTGCCAGAGTTCCAGGCCATGCTGTTCGAGGGGGGGGTGGATGTGGCGGCAGTCACGGAAACGTGGGCCAACAAAAACCATGACTGGGACCTAAATGTACGGGGGTACACTATGCTTAGGAAGGATAGAAAGGAGGGCCTAGGGGGTGGAGTGGCTATGTTCATTAGAGATGACATAGAAATTGCTATGGTAGAAGAGGCAGAGGGAAACGTGGAGGCCTTATGGGTCACCTACGATCCCAGCAGGAGATAAGGTCAAGCTGGAGTAGCATATATAGGCCCCGGGATGAGTGATGTTCTAGAGGATGGTTTGCTGGACAACATCATTGCCCAGTGTGGTCCAAAAGGGAAGGAGTGGTGTTGATGGGGACCTTAATATGCCAGGTACAAACTGGGGAACCATGTCCTCTAAGGTGGCCAAGGAGCAGAGGCTGCTGGATGGCTTCCAGGATGTGTTCTAACACAGCATGTGATGGAGCCCACAAGGGAGGGGCATGTCCTGGATGTGGTTCTGGCAGATGGGGATCTGGTAAGGGACATGGTTGTACAGGACCCCCTGACTGGGAGTGACCACAATACTGTCTGGTTTCAAATAAGCATTGGGGGAGTGGGGGTGAGATCTAGGACACTGGCAGTGGACTTCAGGGGGGCAGACTTTATGGGCATGGGAAATATTCTCAAGGATCACTTGAAGGGGATTACCTCAACAACAAGTGTGGAAAGGAGATGGGAGGTCATAAAACGGGGACTTCATGAGGCAGTCAGGATCTGCGCTAAGTTGAAACGTAAGGGAGCAAGGTCACATAAACCATGCTGGTGGTCCAGTGAGGTCCAGGTAGCAGTCAGAGAAAAGAAGGCGGCTTACAAAAAATATAAAACAACAAGAGGGGATAAGGATAAGGAAATGTACCAGCTTGCATCTAGAAAAGTCACCTGTATGGTGAGGGGAGCTAAGTCCAGTAAAGAGCAACGGCTGGCACAGGGGATACATGGAGGGAAAAGGGGTTCTTCCGTACATTGGGGAGCGAGAAAACTAAGGCCATCTCAGCAGATTGAGATCAGAAGGAGGGTGGGTGGAAGAGGCGAGGGACCAGGCAGAGGTATTTAACGAGTACTTTGCCTCTGTATTCACTAGGGAGGGGATGGGATATCTACAAAGCAAGGCACAAAGGGATAGAAGGGCAGGGTGGGATCAGGGAGCAACAGAAATGGAGCAAAAGGAGGGAAAGGTACCCCATGGGTGTCACATCTGGATAAGGATAAAAGACCAGTAAGGTGGAGGGACGGATGATGCCATCCCCACCAAAGGTGTGGTTTGCCTCAAGGCCCTAAAGAAAGACAAATCTCCTGGGCGGATGGCATTCATCCGAGAGTACTATGGAATTGGTGGACATACTGGCTGCACCTGGGAGCTTTTCAACAGGTCACTTGAGACAGGAGGGTACCTAGGATTGGCGAGAGGCACATGTGGTACCAATCCATAAGGGGGTCAAGGAAGTACCAGGAAACTATAGACCCATCAGTTTAACCTCAGTGGTGGGAAAATTAATGGAGAGTATACTAAAGGAACGATTGGGGGTTTACTTGGAGGAGGTGGGAGGTCTGGATAGTCGGCAGCATGGGTTTGTGCCAGGTAGATCATGTCAAACCAACCTTGTGGAGTTCTATGAATGGGTAACATCAGAACTGGACAGAGGTAAGCCTGTGGATGTATTATTCTGGACTTCAGCAAGGCGTTTGACTCTGTCCCCACAATGGTCTGGTGGAGAAACTGATGGGGTTAGAGTAGGCCCTTTGATGGTCAGATGGATTGAAAACTGGATAGCTGGACTCACTCAGAGAGTAGTGGTCTGTGGGGAGCCTCGAACCCTACAAAGGTTGGTAGTGGGGTACCACAGGGCTCGGTCCTGGGTCCAATCCTGTTTAATGCATACATATCAGACATCAGGGATGGTATAGGGTGTGAAATGAGTCTCTTCGTGGATGACTCCAAGATGGGAGCAGTAGTTGAGGGAGAAGAGGGAGGTTGGCCCTGCAAGGGACCTGGACACCCTGGAAAGCTGGGCTCACAATGGAAATTAAATTTCAATCATCACCAAGTGCAGGTGTTGCATCTTGGTCGGGAAACCCTAAACACAGGTACACCCTGGGAGGAGGTGCTGGAAGCCTCGACAGGGGAAAAAGACCTAGGGGTCATGGTGGATACATGTATGAATAACACTGAGCAGTGCAGGAGAGCAGCTAGCAAGGCAAACAGGATGTTGGGATGCATCGCAGGGGATCACCTCTAGGAGCAAGGAAGTGATTCTGCCGCTGTACAATGGACTGGTTAGACACACCTTGAGCACTGTGTACAGTACTGGAGACCACACTTGAAGAGGGACATACAGCTCCTGGAGAGGGTACAGAGGAGGGCAACAAAGATGATACGAGGGCTAGGGGATTTGACTTACGAGGACAGACTTGAGGAGCTCTGCCTGTTTTCATTGGAGGAGAGGAGAGACAGGGGGACATGATTGAGGTCTTCAAGTACCTCAAGGGAATAATAGGGTAAACATTGAGGGGATCTTTAGACTAAAGCAGGGAGGCATCACCAGAGGGCATGGTTTGAAGTTGGAAGGTGGAAGGGTGAGGGGGGAAAAGAGGAGGAGGTTTTTCACTGAGAGGGTGGTGGACCCTTGGAATGCTCTGCCTGGTGAGCTGGTTCAGAGATCCACAGTGGAGAGCTTTAAGAGAGGGTGGGACAGACACAGAAAGTGGATGTATCAGATGATGGCCTGTCCCGGGGTGGGGATGGATGATAGGGGTTTCTGGAGCACAAGGGATGGGAGGGTCTCGGCACCCAACTAAGGATCTAGGTTCGAGCAGACTTGATAGACCATAAGGCCTAATCTGCTGGCAAATAGTATGTTAGTATGTTAGCTGCTGCAGAAACAACTGGACCCCAGAAAACCACGGCAACACACAGTGTCATCAGGAGGAGGTCCTGCAGAGTGGCACATGGTGCCCGCAAATCTTGGTTACTCTTCCGGTGGTCAGTACTGACATAGCCCAACACTAAGATGCTTCTTCAGGAAACTCCATATGTCAGTTGTAAATAGTAACTGCTGTGGGGTCTGGGAGGTATAACTAGCATTCTTTTAGCCAGTAGGAAAGCATGTAGGTAGTGAGTGGGCGGAGGCAGGTGTTCAGACACTAAACTCAACCGTAGTATTACTGGGGAGACATGCATGTGTGGAGGTATGTCAGTGTCACTCTTGAAATTCATGTGAAACCAAAAATAAACACAAGGCAGAGCACAGGCAGGTCGAAGATGTTCCTCTGTAAGTTAAGAGGCTTCTGCCAGAGTTAGTTCAATGGGTGAGCCAGAGAATAATGGAGCGGGAGGACAGCAGCAGTGGGAGGAAGCGGGGGGATTGTGATGTCAATGTGCTAAATACACACAATTACCAACGCTGACTGCAGTGGTGGTTTTTTGAACTGTAGAGCACTGCAGCTGAACTGCTGTCATACACAGCTTGCACATCCATTGGTGCGGCACGGTCACGCCTGCTACATGGAGCACTGCATTGGACAGGAAGGCCCACAGCTTCAAAAAGTCATACTGTCCCACAACGTTACTTGTGCATGCACAAAAGCAAACGTAAAAAGGACATTGGAGCTCGTGTTCAAGACTGACAGGGGGCAGCAATTTCTGGTGATGCTGCATTTCATATGGCAGGCTAAGATTTGAGCTCCATTGGGTCCACCGATATAATACCTCCTTACACTAATTTAAATTCATTAGCTCCACAATTTCATTAAGAAAGAGGTTTGGATTGAATGGGGGAGTCACCAGAGGCTAACTAAATATAAATTGGTAACAGGAAAAGAAACGTACCTCTTCTGCAGCACAGCATGCATCCTCTCTGAATAGTATGGCAATGGGCAGTTTGGAATAGGGCAGCAACCCACAAATGCAGTTGTTATAACTGAGCTTCTGGACTTTCAACAGGAAACTCAATCATTATATGCAAAATTAAAATCTTCGGTTGCTAATACTGAAGGGAAAAATCTGAGAAGTGGAACAGCATGCAACTAGCATGGATGGCACGGTTGATCGACTTGAGAGATTGTTTACTTGGCTTCTCCAAGAGACCCAAACCCTTATGGGAAAATGCAATGCCCTAGAAAATAGGTTGCACTGGAACAGCATCTGAATCTTTGAAGTACCAGAGGGAGCTGAAGCCAAGAGGTATTTTGTGACTTTGTTCAAGAATTCTTGATCTTTTTGACCTCTTGCTGCTTCCGATTGAGAGAGCACACAGATCCTTAATGGCAGCACTGGCATTTAGCACACACGAGGCAAGTGGCCTCTTGGCGCGCCAGCAAGGGTCCGGGACTGGTGGGTGCAAAAACCCAAGAGACAACCAAGAAAAATGTAATGTCCTTCTGAACAGTGACATATTCCAATATTTATATATTTAATTTAAACTGATAGTATCAAACATTCAAGTCATCAACATTTTGTGACTGACTAGTCACCTCTTCAGCTTGTGAACATAAACTTAAAACAATGGATGCTCAATAAATTTATTATGCAGTAGCTCCCAATGTGGGGTCAAGATTACTTATATATGCTAGCTTTATGTTGTAGCTGCTGGAGTGCTTTTTTAAAATTCCAGCACTTAAATGGCTACTATGAGCTCCTGTTTATACTCCTGCTACTAAATGAAAGTCTAAGAGGTATGTCATCCTCTTGTTCCTCCCAGCCAACTTCTCAAAACATGACCTCAGTGGAGGAAATGAAGGGTGGGGGCACTGCAGGCTCTGCAGTGCACCATCTGCATCCATAGGGCACTGTTAAACCTCCCCCAGCTCCGAAAGGCCCACTTTCCTTCTTCCTATAATTATATACCTGAAAAGCTGCTTGAAGCTGTGGCTGCTTCTGCTGTATTGTCACCACTTCTCATCCCCTTCTCCGCCTTGAATGATAACACTTGCTGCTCAGCTGTCCATTCTGCCCTGAAACCACACACACGTCCAACAAGAGTCAGAAGGCTCAGAGGACCCTACATTTGAAGCAGCTCCCCGCCGCTGGTGAGATTACTGTACGTTTTGAAATGTGCACATGAATTCCGATTCAGCCCCAGCCAGGATTCGATTGGCTCCAACTCCTGAGTACTGTGGCATAGAAAGTGAACAGCTGATGGAGCATCGGAGCATGCCAAAACACAAATCCAGAGATCTGCAGTGAGAAACATAGAGTGAGAAGGACAGCAAGAGAGCGAGCGAGAGCGAGTGAGAGAGAGATAGAGAATGAGAATGTAGCAGAATTGTTCTCTCCTGCTCTTTTGCTCTCTCATCATGTTACAAACATTCTCTCTCACTCTCTCATCCATTGGTTTACAATGCGGATAAACAGCACACACTGCAGGTTACAGATATTAGAAGTAAATAGTTTACAACCTGAGTATGCTGGAGGGACTTTCTGGCGAAATGTTGTAATATATTTACTTCTGTTATTTACACTTTCCAAACTTGTCTGATTTGTCTGAAAAAAAAACATTTAAAGCATAAAAACTTACAAATCTGGTGTTCATGGTCTCTAAGGCATGAGAGCCAGTTAATGCCCACCTGAATGGTGATTGCCATACTGTGCCATGAAAAACACAATTTCAACTCTGAAGATGATGCAAAATGAACCATTTGTAACGCAGCCCTCTAAGGATCCAACGTCTCCCCAGACCAATCTTTGTCAGGTTTTATAATCATATGGTCCAGCAGCAAATTTTAATGAGGGCTTGGAGATTGGGAAAGCTGGAATATTGGGACCAGAGAATATAGTTTGTGAATTTGCTACTCCCCAATTGTTCAGCGCCAACGGAAATCTTCAGTGCAATTGTTTGCAATGTTGCGAGCACGTACAATAAAATACATTCTGTTGTATCCTGCCCATTTGAAAATTATTTTACCAGAGGGGCCACAGATCTACAATGAATTTGAAGCTGCAATTGGTGCCCTACAGGATAAAGAACTGATGCGAGAGGATTATGGAGTGTCAGAATACCTGGGAAAAGCGGGCCCTGCAAAAAAAAGTCGTAGTCTAAAGTGTCTGCAGAAGTTAAGAACTGGAGAAAAGAACAAAGGCTTGATGAGAGCTGTAATTAATTTTTTTGTTCTGAATGCGAGGGCTTGTTTAATTTAATTGCCTACATGTGAGTCTCCTCAGCAATGCTCGAGATAGTTCGATGGCAGCTGTGGTGGATCCGATGTCTACACTGTATCTGCAGCAGCCAGTGGAGTAACCAGCCTTAAAAACGTATACGCACAATAATCTAAACTATAGGCTGGGGTCTTGGTGAAGTCTGGCATTTTGGGGTAATCTGAAACAGAATTAGATACCCTGTTACCCCCCTCCCATGCCTAGTAAGTTGCACTATAGTCCTTCTGCAGTCCCCACAGTTCATTGAGTTGTCAAACCACCTGCCTGTCAACTCCATTCCTCCTGAGTCCCTCCCATCCCAACTATAACAACAAGTAGGGACGAGGCAAGAATTATTTTGGAGGTGCTTGGATATGATATTTATGAATAAGGAGAAATAAAGAGAGGTCCGCCCCAGAAGCTCTGGGGGTTTACATGCTTTATGGTGAGTTTTATGTTTTTTTCTTGAAGACACAGTTTTGTTACATCTTGCCTACCCCTAATTTCAAGAGAAATGCCCCCCATGGAATCAGAGGTGTTGGAGGCTCTGGCTGGCATTACAGTCTGCAATTTAAATGGTTGTGGACAACTGGCTGTCAAACAGTGCCATCAAACACCTACCCATATGCATTTTTTATAATATACTGTGAAAGATTTCTACACTAAGGCTGGGGGTCACTCTTAGGGGGTTTACATGCTCTTTAGTGAGTTTTCGCGCTTTTCTTGGGGGAGAAAAATAAGGGACAGGTAAACAACAATTTAAAAAAACTAACATATCAAATATACAGTCGCTTATATATATAAATCAGACTGGTGTGGCATCTTGGGGATCTGGTGACAAATGTAATCCAACCCATGCTTGACTTTCATGGTTAAGAAATGCCACCAAAACCCCTCAGTGCCATTACAGCCTTCTGTACACTTGCATATACTCTGTTCCTTGTGTAACTGCACTTTAATGCATTATAGCCACTGATTTTCTGTTTTTAAAAATGGGTAACATCATTTTACAAAATGTTGATACCTAAGTTTTTTTGTTTGTTTGTTTTGTCATCCCCCCCACTCCCCCACCCAAATACTGAGTGCATAACAGCATATTTTGCTCAACATAATGTAACAGAAAATGGGGTGGAGGAGACACAAATTTGGTGCCACGTGTGGTTGTAAATGATGTGTAAATAGCTTTTCCATAGGACAAATGACTCTAAGCAGTGTTTAACAAGCATTTGTCAATGCCGAATGTTTGCTTGCTGGCATTGGCAGTGGTAGTGTAGAAGTTACAGAGCTGCGTAATAGGAATGGCAGTGAAGTATTGAACTGAAGCCAACCCCACCACCACCCTGCAGAGAGTGACAGGCATTGGGTGTGCATTTGGGTTGTCAGGCATAACGGCCACGCCATTTCACCACCCCCACCCTGCAGACACTGACAGAAGTGTCACGGTGTTCCGTGGGGTCTTTGGCCATATCGCACCCCATTCCATCAGAAATCACAGTGAGATGGGTGATATAGAATGGGGTGGACTTTGGGGCTGAAGAGTCCAAGGCATACCTCGATGCCTCTCACTGGCTGCAGGGTGTGGAATGGTATGAGCATTACAGGCAAGAATCCCAAGTCACACCCTGATGCCTGTCATTCTCTACAGGGTTGGGCGTTATGGTTGGAAACCCTAATACCTTAGGCATTCGTTGGTATTTTCACTCCAAATGTTCAACATGGTTTTGTGACCCTCCTCATGAACAGGGGAATATCAGTTTGTTAGCCGAAAGCTGCTAATGCACAGCGACTACGGCATTTAGCACCACAGGTGCAAAACATTCCAAACAGGATGTAAAATGACAGCTGTACTGTTCATGGGAGGTGTAAAAATGGCAATATTGCAAATCTGCAGTAAAAATATTTTAAAAATGGTGAAGTCACGTGCATACAAAACTGTCAACGCACACCCGTAATATAATTAGGTTGGGGATTTTTTCAGCAGGTTGTCAACTCAGGCATTTTGGTGCCTCCGATCATGAACAGTGTCACTGTGATTTTCTTTATCTGTCCTCAAACAATGATTTCCACAGCAAGCACACATCTCTGTAGCAAAGTGTGAAAACACTTGAGCCATGTTGTGAAAAATGACAGCTGTACTGTAAATAAGGAAGTGTGGAAAATGCCACTGGTGAAAATCTGGACTTAAAATATTACAAAGTCATGAACTTACGAGGGTGCGTGGAAACTGCACAATGCTCACTCAGAACACAGTCATTTTATGGACTTTTGTCACCAAATTTTCAACATAGCCATTTTAAGACCTCTGCTCATGAACAGTGTAACTGTGATTTTCTTAATCTGTCCCAAACATTGCTTCATACACCAACAGCACCATTAGTGCGCTACATGTGCAAAACACATTTTAGGCGGCATATAAAAAATGGCAGCTGTGCTTCATAAATAAGTGTAATAAAATGGCAATGTTGAAAATCTGGGTGAAAATATTAAATTGCAAACTTATGAGCATGCATGAGACTAGCGCAACGCGCTCGTAAAACAGTCATTTTAGGAATATTTCAAATTTCAACTATAACTATTTTAAGACCACTGCTCATGAACAGTGTCACTGTGGTTTTCTTAATTTGTCCCGTGCATTGGTTTCATACCGACTGCGCCATTGTGCGCTACATGGGCCGAACACATTTTGGGTGAGATGTGAAAATGACATCTGTACTACTCATAAGAAGGTGTGGTAAAATGGCAATGTTGAAAATCTGGAGTGAAAATATTGAAATTTGAGAACTTCTGGCGTGCATAGGAACTTACCTGGCTGCGCTAAATGAAACAATCGATTTGGAATTTTCCACCAAATTTTCAAAATAGGCTTTGAGAGCCCACCTTATGAACACTGGCAGTGTCGTTTCATTAATCAGTCCCAAGGGTGATTTTGCACAGTGATCATGAAATCACCTTCGGACCTGAATAACGCCATGACAGTGACAGCATTCATGAGAAGGGGTCCCAAAAACCCATGTTGAAAATTTGGTGCAAAATTCCAAAAACTGCTTGAGATATGCAACAAAGTTGAAAACCCTATCTATCCCATTATACAGCTTACGGCATTTCCTCAGTTGATGGCCGGCTTTGAAGAGTGCAGGCGTGTTCCCGGTCCACCAAGATTGTCGCGCCAGACTCCGGAGGTAAGTATGGGTGGTGGGGGTGTGGGAGGCAGGTTCATGAGTGGTGGGTGCAGGTTGTGGGAGGGGGCAGGAAGATCATGGGGACCATTTTCTTTACAGGTATTTAAAAGAAAAAGACGACATAGGACATTTGCCTACGCTGGGTGGGCCCCAGCATGGCAGAAGGATGGCTGGGGTGTGGAGCCAACGGGATTGGGCACCCCGTCGGCTATGGCATTTGTTGCCACGCTGGGTGGGCTCCAGCGTGGCACCCTACTCGGGGGAGACAGTGAAGCGGCGGAGGTTGGGCACCCCGTCAGCTATACCATTGAGTTACCACACTGAGGTAGGCACCCAGTGTGGCATTTGAAAGCTTTGGGTGGGGAGCGTAGCACAGCCGACGGGGAATTGGGCACCCCCGTCGGCTATAGAGTGTGTGCGTGGGGAGCACTCAGTATGCGTGCGTGTGTGTGTGTGTGTGTGTAGGGGGAGCTGCGCATGAGCAGGCAATATCTTATTGCTGCTCACTGAAGTGTAGCTCCCCCTTTCAACTGTATGCCACTGCATTTTGGAGCTTGTCATAGACAGCTCCAGCATGCATTGGCAGACAGGTGCCGCGCCAGCCAACACACTGACTGAATTGGAAGAGGGGGTGACACACCTCCAAAAACTCAGATGATGGCACTATGTTTCTTGCACATGCATGCAAGCAAACATAAAAATGGCAAATTCTGTTTTTAATCTCACTGTTTCCTTAGAAAGAGGATGGCCCTAATTTAGCTCTGCAGTGACACTGAGGCATTTGGCCTGGGCACACCCAGTAGTAGGTTGGTACAGTCAGCTCAGGTAGGAAAATGAATAGACAACATGGACTATCAGTCATTTCCTGCTGACAGATTTCTAAGTTTCTCTGTGCTGTTTGAATTGCCCTGTGCGCAGAAAGCAACAGCAATGTCCTTTCCTCTCGCCCTTCCTCAGCTAGACTGTAAAACACACTGGGATACAGTTTGTGTGAAAGACACTATATAAAACCAAAATCCGTTCCTTTCCTTTTGTGCCAGAATTTCAAAGGGCACGACCACCACAATTTAGAGTTGTTAAGATATTTTAGTGATGTGCCTACAAAAGAGGAGCAGGTGTTTTTCTGAAGAGTTTCTAAAATGTACAGAAGCGCCAGCAGCCCTGTCCCATCACAGTTTCCACAAGAACCCCCCCCCCCAAAACAAAATACCATAAATAAAGCAAACAAGTGTGGTGGTGCCTTGCCGACAGTACCTGTTCCCAGCACTGGCATGCCCATAGACTGCAACAGATCACATCACATTGACAACTGGGATCTATAATATTGTATTTTTTGTTTGTAGTTTTACTGCCCATTATGTTTTGCGGGGCAGAACAAAGACTTAGCCATGCATCAGACAAACAGAACTACTGTAAGTGAGCAGCGATATATAAACTGCAACTGCTGTACTATAACGGGAATGTAAAAAGTCTTGCCTACTGAAAGAAAAACACTAGTGGATCATTGTCCACTGTAAACACAATAACTGTTTGATTGAAAGCGGGGCTACTGCTCAGGTAAGTGCTGACTGTATGCTTGCAGGGGACAAATAAGGGTACACATTAACTTTTCCAAGTGCAGTATTCCCTGACCTGATATCTCAAAGATTGTTGGGGGTCTATCGGGGTTCAAGCAGAAACAGCAGCTCTAGTTGGCAAGGAAATGCCTCCTAAGTGGCTCACAATACACCAGGAAAACGTAGGAAAGTTGTGACTCAGTGCTTTTGAATCTTGGCATTTCGGGCCCTGAAAAATGATCACAGTTTCCTTTGACAGTACAAGGCACAATATTAAGGAGTGACCTTTGAGGATATTCTGTTTACTTTGATGTCATTTTCAGGCATGTTGCGTGATATCTGCAGACCACTGAGTTTTATGTCGAGCCTGACCCCTGCTACGTTCCAAGCTGGAAACATCACAAGCAACAGATTAAGTGAGCAGGTTTCCATGCCAATGCAATAAACAGAGATTACAGTATGCTATGCTACAGTACATGCACTGGACAGAAAGACAGTCACAGGCAGGTGAACAAATGGCATATGCTAATGATAGCAGGTCAAGTAGGTAAAATAAGAGTAGCACAAATTAATTCAACTGAGGAAGTATTTTACTTCGGAAAATAGTGTGTAAATGTCCAAACAATTACATGAAATATATATGAGCCATAAAAGGAGAAAATAAATTAAGCTGATATCAAACTTTGAAGTAGAAATTATGCTGATTGGTTTCTGGACCATGTGCCTGCAATACTGTATACTTCAGAAAAGCACCGTGTTAATAAGATATATATCCTAAAATGGCTTTAGTATTTGATATTAATGTTAAAAAATTGTTCTGTCTTACAATACTGACTATCAAAATGTGGGCTCTATAGGGTATTTTGACTTCCCCCAAATTGGAATGAATTCCAAATCAGAACTAGTGGAATTTATGTTTACTTCCACATGCAGGAATGTAATGATCTCCTTTCCTTCTTTTAAGTGACCTTAATCTGAATGACGCCTCCCTTGTTTTATGACAATGTCACTTTTACCTGCAGTGGGGTCCCCTGTAAATAGTGTCTACCTCATTAGATGTAATAATTGTATAGTGTCTCCCTCATTAGATGCAATCATTTTATTTTGCTAGTGTCTTTTGTTGCACCACCCACCCCTTCTTCGTCAAGATTGTCAGTAGACCTCTAATGTGAAACCTTCTCATACCACACTCCAGAATATATTTCAACTAGAGTCCAATTCATGTGCAGGGTTATGTTTTTACAAATGATGTCTTGTATGTGCTTTCCTGAGCAGCTTATATTAGATTCATCAAATAACTAGATTGTAAATGATTATAGTGAAAAGCAGTAACTCGCGATGGAACAATTTATTACTGTAATCTGTAATTAAGGGTGAAAAAATAGTTTCAAGGCAACGTGTTAGGCCATGGACCTACAGAACTAACCGCTGGACCCTTTCAACAGATGGTGATGTCTCACTCTTTTGTGACCTCAAGTCACTTGACTTCTCTTTACTTAAATCCACCCATTGCTAAACCCGAAAGTACTGTACTACTGACGTTGGAGGGGTAACATATAAGATCTACGAAATAAAAACACATACAGGCAAAAATAAATAAATAAATAATAATAAGAGAAATTAACTACTACTATTTGGATACAGTATTAATATGAACAGATTAAATTGCTTTTCTTCATGGGTGCATCTGAACTATTTTTTTAACATTGTTTCGATCTATACAGGGCATACAATTAAAGTAATCAATAATCTGTAGGAAATGGCTTTTGTAACATTTTAGTACACAGTTTAACATTTTATTTGGGTTTCCCTTGGATGATTTTAAGAGAAGCCTGAAATCCTTTGTCTTTCAAGAGGCATGTGGCACTTTATAATTTCTGAAATGTATTGGTCCTGCCGGAATTTCACCTACTGACTAGTTCCTACTTGTTCTTTGTGTATCTGACTATTTATTTGATATTTTCATTTGTTTATTCTATGTTAACCGCTCAGGGCCCCTGGGATTTAGCCCTATTAAAATAAAGTTTACTACCAAAAAGTTTGGTACATTAGAATGCATGCCATTTATAGAACTCTTTAGATTTAGTAGTTGCCGTATTGGCCCTTGCAAGAACAGATCCAGAAGCAAATTATTTGATACCTTTTAATGGACCAACATAGATGTAACAACAAGAACAAAGTGCTCTAGCTTTTGGACCAGCCAGTCCTTCTTTAGGCTTCTGAAGAAGGACTGGTTGGTCCGAAAGCTAGAGCACTTGTTCTTGTTGTTACAGCCATGTTGGTCCATTAAAAGGCATCAAATCATTTGGTTCTGGATCTGCCATTTATAGTAAATGCCAACGGCTGTCCAATAAATGGCATGTCAGTACCGCTCAGGCTTGTAAAATAACATCAGAAATAGTGTTTGGGGTTGTCGTTTTCAGTGTGCTGTATTATACTTCATAGTAAAAGTTCATGGGACAATGAGTGTCCATAAAGAAGGCAATGAATATAAACAGAAAATCTCTTGTAAAATTGACTTAACAGTCTGGATGCTAAGTGGTCTCAGTTAGATCCTGCTGGACATTCATGAATGGATAGATAGACAGACAGACAGATGCGAAAGAGAGATGTGTAATAGAAATGCCATATTTGAATTCTGAAATAATGTATGTTTTTAAATGTGTTTTACTGCAATTTGCAGACAAACACGGAACTATCAAGGGGTCATTTTCTTCTGACAAATTCTATGTTTCTATGATATCTGTGTACATATAGTAAGATGCAATGTGTTGTGGTTAAAGTGCAGTCTTGGAAATGGCAAGAGACCACACATTCAAACCCAACCAGAGTCTAGTGGGACCCCGAGAAACCACGTTAATTTCCTTGTGCTCCAGTCTGCCCAGCTGTTGAAATAAGTAGAAGGGGACTCTATTAAAATAAGATGCTGCACCTCAGTTCGGCTGTCCTCCTGGGTAAATACAGTGTATCATGGAAAAAAGAGAAGAGCATTGATGTTATGACATTTTTATTATTTTTCCCTTTATTCGGAAATGACATTTGAGCACAAATTAAAGCCACGCTTAAATCTCCTTGGTGTATTATTTTTCTTTTTAATTAACCACATTTAATGCATGTTTATAAAGAAATGATCTATCACTTGGGCCAACGTATCTTTCAAATGTAGATTGTGTAGCAGAAGAAATGACATATGGGTACACCCAGGGATGGATGTACAATAAAACATATTTAAAAACATGGACTTTGTTCCTCTCTATTGGTGAATATTATTTAAAGCATACCTCATGTACATTGCATACAATTAAACACTGTCAATAAACAAAAGCAATAAGGTAAATAAAGTCTAGGTATATTTCTGTCTACCAAGGGAATCAGAGGGTAGACTAAGTGGTAGAGTAGGACTTCCATTGTTTGAGTTTGCACAGTATTTTCTTGTGCGCTTATTAGGGCGGTAGGGGGAGGGGCAACAGATGGACCTAAAATCCCCACAGATATAAAATTAGTATATGTTACTATGTAAGAAAAGAGAGGACCCACAAATATGAGCTCACCAAAATCTATCGAAAAGGTAATAGCCTATAAAGAATATTCCTAACAATATGCTTATAAATACAGTGTCCAGCTCTGACCCTCTATGAACAACAACAAAAAAAGCATAACAATATTTTTGTTTAAAGGATATGTTAAAAAATGTGAGTGTGAGTTGTACCGAATGAGTAGGGCTTCAGCTGATGTTTTGACTTATGGAGCTACAGACTCAGCTCCTCCTGTTCTTGGAGGCACTCATTCGAGGCAGTTCATTCCTGGATCCCTGGAGACACACAGCTGCCTACACTAATAAATGAGGCATCATCTGGAAACCAGTGAAATTTGGATCGAGCTTTTCTTGGCAAACCCTTTCTGTCCACATTCCAACAACGTACAAACCACTCAGACAAGATTAATGAATTAAGAACCTGAGAATAAACTCCTGCATATTCACAATACCCTGCAGTTGTGTGTCCGTGTATTTTCTTTATGCCTTCCAATTGGGTGTATAACTTTCTTAAATTGCCCTTATTATAACTTCAGGAGGTTTGTTTTGCCTAGAAACCTGCAAGATTCTGCACAATCCATATGCAGTAATTGTCTAGTGATCAGTTCCAAACTCCACCATCATTTGCTGATTTTGGTAATTTTAATTTTCACAGTTGTCTTGAAAGTGTGTGTGTGTGTGTGTGTGTGTGTGTGTGTGTGTGTGTGTGAGAGAGTGAGAGAGAGATTGAGGTCTCCATCCCGAGTCAATCATACATGTAGAAGATACAATTTCACCTGTCAACAACGGTGTGTGTGTGTGTGTGGGTGTGGGTGTGTGTGTGTGAGACACAGAGATATACACTCAGAAGCATGTTTTATGTAACAGAATTCTCTTACTATCTTGAATGAACAGGGGCTAGTTTATATATTTCGCAAGAAGTTATTCCTGAGTCAGCGTCTGTTGATGGTACAGTCAGACAAACTGTAAATGATAATCAAGTTGTTTTGCATACGCGTTTGAAGTCTTCCGAGTGTGTCAGTTTATGATTTAAAATGAAATGGAACAGGCATGTAACAAATGCCATATGATAGAAAATTCTAAAATGCAATCAAAACCGGATTATAATCTCTATATCTTTAATACATAATTCAAGATCTTGTGCTGATGTGTTGTAGAAATGTTTCCAGACCTATCAGCTCCTGAAATGCACAGGTGGTTAGTCATAGGATATCAGAAAAAAATGTGTCAACAGTGCTGAAAGATATAACCTGACAAACTTAGTATAGGAAATACACTTGCAAACTTGGCAGAATATGTTTGCGTCGCAGTGAATGTTTTCTTAAAGGTCTATTGCACTTTGACAAGCGGTCATTTCAAGGTGTTTTTATCACAGCGGCTGGAGCATAGCCATAAATGAACTTTGGTTTTGAGTCATGAATCGATTTGGCCCTGTGTGAATTATCTTAGATCAAAATGATTGGTTTAAACGCCACTGATTGAGATATAAAAAGTACACTGTATGCTGTCCTGTAGGCGTAATTGGAAGGGCAGTCAGTTATAGTGGTTGACTCGGAAGCTTGAGAACCGAAAGACTCGGGTTCAGAATATATCCTTCCAGAGCACCTTACTTGTTATGGGACTGTGCTCAAGTCATTAAACAGGTTGGTCTACCTAGCTGCAAAATTAGGTAAAAGCAGGACCCTGATGATTTCTTCCAACAAATAATCATAAAAAAAACAAAAAAAAACAATGAACACACGTACGCTTCGGTAGAACTGAAAAAAGCTTGATGTTTACTGAAAGATCTGCAGCTTTACCTTTGGCCTCAGAGCTGACAATAGCACACAATAACAGTTTTAAAAAAAAAATGATCTAACTAAAATGAGTTTGACGGTTTTGCTTGCTAAATAGTGCTTCCCCCTTAAAGACTCTGCGTGGTGAACACCTACGTTGCCACCACTGATTGCAGCGGTGGTTTTCTTTGAACTGAAGATCACTGCTGTCATACACAGCTCCCATTGGTGCAGGATGGCCATGCCTGCTCAACAGAGCACTGCATTGCACAGGAGAGTCACACCTCCAAAAAGTCCTATTCTTCCAAGACGTTTCTTGCGCATGCACGCAAGCTTAACGTATAAATTATATGGTGGATTATTATAACTCATCTTAAATGTATTTAGGATTATAAAAGTTAAAGAATATTAGAATATTATTGTCCTGGATGGTTGTGAAGGTCTGTGACACTGCATTTTATACCATTAACATAGAAACTGTATATTTGAAACAGTAAAACAGTAAAGCAGTAAAGCATTTTTTATAGTATACTCCTGTAACCCCCTGCAAATGGGGGTTCCAAAAAGTCTTCCAGGAGCTTGCCAAAGTGCTCCCTGCCTGGCTGGCGTTCGGCGAAATGCCGCTTAAAGGTGGGCGCTGTGAGTGCTTTCAGAGCCTCCATGTACTGTCCCTTTAAGAGCTGTCTGCTTGCAGACATGATTAGTTGTACGGGGGGAACTGTGTGTTTTAATGCTCAAATCTCACCCGAGCTGTTGTCTTATTGCTCTGTTTCTGCAGTCGCTAAGCGCACAGAGGGAGCCCAATTGAAAGCTGTGATTAGTTCTGGGGGAAAATGTGGAGTGACAGTAAAAATGCAGTTTGTTTAACCTGCCTTTCTTGCAGCTTGAACTCTGTTTGTTTTGCCCCTCCATTTTGGACCTGAACTGCCAAATTGGACCAATCATTGTGGGGGACCTTTAAAATGGAGTCTGCTGGGGCGAATCAGAATGTGGACTCTCATTTGGAGTTTGCTGTAGAGGGGCTGTATGGCAGGTGCCTCTGGGAATTGTAGTTTGGACCTTGGCACCTTTTTGCACCATTAGAGGGAGCCCTGCTGTGATTGACAGCCGAACCAACCAACCGAACTTGTGTGAGCCTGAAGGAAATGCCCTGAACTGTTGCTGGCAAGCCAGATCTGAGGTGACAGTAAAGAGAGAAGGAGCCCTATTGTTCGAGCGGCATGTAGTTGCGTGGGAAGCACATGTGTAGGCCCCAAAGTCAGTCTGTGGCCATTGGAAAGCATAGTCGGGCTGAACCTGAGGTTTTGAGGAGGAAGAAGTAGCTGAAGTGTGGGAACCAGGCTTAACCTGAAGAAGACCAAGATTTTGCTGAAGTGTGTTGGCTTGTCAGGAACTGAAGCTGCTGTGAGTGCTCCTGGGTTTTGAAGTGTTTTGTGATAGGGATCGAGGAGCAGCTGGCCTGGTATAGTAATTTCCTTTACACATGAATGTGCTTATTGCTGGTGGGGAATCGCGATTTTTACTTCCCCTTTCTGTGAGTTGTGGACAGAAGCTGGAAGCAGCATCCAGCTTGATCCAGACTGAATCCATCTGCAATCAATGGCAGTTGGGCCCTGTCTTGAGGGTCTTGTCTTCCTGCCCTGCTTGTCTGGCAATCCAGAGCAACCATCCTCCATCTGGTTCTCTGCTTGGGGTATTCTGAGTGCAAATCAGGGTAGCTCCCTGCACCTTTTATTTATCACAAGTGTGCCATCTGATTGCTTTGTGTTTTCATTCTATGAATTGAGCCATCTGGCTCCAGATTACAAGTATGTGTTGTGAATATATTTCCTTCCTGCAGGGCCCCATCCATCTGCACCAGTCAGCCAACCCCAGGCAATGCACCTGGCTAGCCCCCCGCCCCCCATCCTGGGTACCCAGAGAGTGTGACATTTGGATCCTAAATTGCATGCACAGTACTGTGATTTGTGTGGTTACTGCCAATCAACCTCATTTGCCTCCTTCCTTGTTACTGCCCCTGAATAAATTAGATGTGTTATTGTTGAATTATATTCTGTCTGTGGTGTCAATACATATAGAACCAGCACTGCATTGTGGTTGTGTGCATTACCTAATGGGTTAGGTACTAAATCCCGCATTCCAAAATCCCGATTTAAATAATGCCATGTGCGATATCCCATTTAATTAAGTTCCCAACATTCAGTATTCCTGTCGCAAGAAATACCACCAGCTGTCATAACACAGACAAACTGATATTAACAAGCTGCAAGAAAGTTCTGCTCTGTTTATTACCATTCTACCATTAGTGCTATATGAGTGGCCCAAGTCTCAGAGCCATGATGTTATCACTTTTTTTTTTAAATCGATGCCAGCAGCTCATGCTCAAACCCCCCCCCCCACCACACACACACACACACACACACACACACACGGCACTGCTGAAAATGCCATCCACGGAACTGCTCACTCAGCACTCACATCTGCCAGCCCACCCAGCACTCACTCACCTCTTGCTCGCCACTGGCCTTTTAGTGTATGGACCTTAAAAGCAAAATAAGGCTGGTATAATTAAACAACTGGAAAATGTACTGGAGTCTAATGTCAATGATCGTGGGTGCACTCCTGCTAACCCGCTGATGATTTTATCTTTTGGTCCATAACTTCAGTTTATATGCATGTACCAGTGGATTTACTGGTGATGACAGTGTGTGTGTGGTGAGGGGACTATGATCTACAGCACACTATAGAAAGTACAGCTATGGAAACCTACTCAAGACAAAAGCCCTAAAGTAAAAATAAAATGTGTGCACAAATTCTATACGATAGTGATCGCCTTCTGTTCCTTCATAAAAAAAGAATATGTAAGTGCAAATTCAAGCCAGGTTAGTGTTTCTGAAACTTGAGAAACCTTTCTTGCACGTTGCCAAAGTAGGAGGTTTAGTAGATGGCATTGCAGAACACTGCACCTTATACAAGCAGCTTACAAGTGTCTGCTATGCTTTGATCGCATACTGTTTAGAGCCGCCAAGGAGTCACAGATAATTCCCCAAACACTGGACCTTGTAAATTATGGAACTTCCATGAATTAAATGAAATGCATTTCAGGATTATTATATTCGGGATTTTGTTTTGTATGTCACATGTTAATTTGGGATTTTTTTTCTGGATATTGTAGCGCGGGATTTCAAAGGGAGGGATTTAGGACAGATCCATTATCTAACCTCGTTTTACAGGGAGTCCTTAGAGATGTGCTGCAGAATCAGTCTTGAGGGTAAGTGGGTACTGTATGTGTAAGGAGTGTGCATATGTGGGGTATTGGGAAGGTAACTCCTGTGTACCATGTGGGCCACTAGTGGGAACAAAGGGGGGTCACAGTGTCCCAGAGGGCTGTGCCCAAGCTAGTTTAACCGCTACCAACCCAGACCTCTGGGTGGAGGCACCTATCACTGAACCTAGGCCCCTTAACCTGTCACTAGCCATACAGGCAGGGGTAGTAGCCCTTGAGATAGCACCACCTAGGGGTTACATCTCGGAAGCACTGCTGAGATTAGCATCCCCTAGTGGCCAAACTTATGAATTGCTAGTAGAAATAAATGACTACCCCAACAGAAGTGGTGGTGCACCAGTTGGTTGGGTGGTGTACTGGGCAGGAGATTGACCCCAAAATGCTAAGCTTATCCTGGATATCCCCTGGGTACCAATAAGGACACAGTAGAGGGAGTGCTTTCCAGGTTGAATGTTTGCAAACCCTGTGGTGGTGGTCAACAGGCTAAGCTGCTCTCTCAAAGTCTTATGGTGTTAGTAGAGTGCAAGGACCTAGCAGACAGTTCCAAAGTGCCATGAACTATTACCCCAGAAGGAGCAATCACTGCCTGGAGAGTGATAACTAAAGACAGTGAAGACCCTGGGGAGGATGAGCCGCCCCCCCCCCCACTATCCGAGAATTTTGAGGAGAAGTTTACTAAATTGTTGCTCGAGGAAGGAAAGACTGTAGAGGACTTATAGAAACTATTCTTGCCACCTGTGGGTGTTTCCCTTCCAACGCCCCCTATTGCTCCAGCGCCCATTATTGCCCCTCCTTCTGCACCCATATTAATGCTGGCCCCTATGTCTGTACCTGCCATTAGTCATGAATCTTACCACAGGTTGAGAATCTTCTCGGGCACCTTCCCCACCCTCCAGGGGGAGGATGACTGGGAGACTTGGATAGACTATGTTGCCCCCTAGTACTGGAATGGCAATGTCTGGAAGCAGAAGTGAAAGAGGTTAAGTGAGAGCCTCGAGGTCCTGCCCTGGCTACCATCCATGCCAAACAGGCCAATAACCCTGAGCGACTGCACAGAACTATCTCAGGGCACTGGAAAATGTGTATGGAGTCCGTTCAGATGAGGATTTGTAGTGGAGGGTGAGAAATGCCCAGCAGTACCCTGGGGAGTTGTTGTTGTCTGTGTATGTGCCCCGACTTGAAAAGTTTCTGCAAGAGTGCCTCAGAAAGAGTAGTTTGCCCGCCGCTGCCTTAGATCGAACCAGGCTGGACCGAATCCTTAAATCTGCCCCCTTTAATTCAGAATTGTTGTTGCTTCAGTTGCACCTGGCCAGCCGACTAGAATCACCACCCTCCTATGATGAGTTGATGAGAGAAATTTGTGGGGTTGAGAAAAGACGACCCCGTGGGGAAATTGCACCAATAGTTGCTGCTACTACACGAGTGACCGAGGTTGATCTGCCAAGTGAGGTTCAGGGGCAAAGATTGGCAGCTAGTGAGTGCTCTGAGAAGAAAAAGGACTTCCCACCCTAGGCTCAGTTCTGGAAAGATGAACTACTGAAAGAGGTCCGAGAGTTGAAGGCAGGCGCCCCTACAAAAACTTCCCCTGTGGGACCAGATTTTAATTCTGCTCAGGCCGTGACTGCCATAGGGGTGGGGGTGCCTCCTCAAGCATCCTATGACAAGGTAGTCCTCAGAATGAGGTCAAAGAATGTACTGCCACTGTGAAGGAACTGTTGAGACATGTTACACCCCTCCCACAGTTGCCAGCAAATAATGGACCCACACCCATTGCAAATGCTTCAGCTCCTCAGGCAATGTTCTCTCCCAGCATGACCCAAGAGCCTATCATGTGTCACAGCTGTGGAAAAGATGGTCATATGAAGAGGAATGCTGGTCTCAGAAAGACTTAGAAAGAGGTAAGCCGGCTACAAGGAGAGCTTCAGAGAACAAATCAGTGGTTAAGAGGTGCGTAGAATGACCGCAGTGAGGGTCCCAGAAATGCAAACCACATCCCTTTGTGGCTAGATCATCTACCCAGGCCCTTGCTACAGCCTCTTCAGACTGGTCCAGAATAGTGTGCCCTTCAATGGAAGCTACAGTAAAAGTGAATGGTGTGCCCACCAGAGCCATGCTTGACAGTGGGTCCCAAGTGACTATTTTATGTCAAGATTGGTATAATAAGCACCTGTCTGATGTGCAGTTACAGCCTTTGGAAGGACTGCATGTCTGGGGGTTAAGTGAAAAGGCATACCCCTACTTTGGCTACGTTCACATTTGGTTGCCTTTCCTCACCTCAGTGGTTTGGATGGTGGAGCAAGAGGAGACTTTGACTTTAGTGTGTCCCCCTACTGGACTGTATGGTGGTGTTCCCCTACTAACTGGGATGAATGCGCATATGTTTGGATGGTTGGTGCAGTTGTGTTATGAGAAACAGGGGGGAAAGACTGGTAGAGCTTTGAGAATTCCAGCCTTGATAAAGAAGGCCTATGAATCAGAGAAGAATGCTGAACAGATGGATGCAGATGAACCGGTTGGAATTGTGTGGAAGAAGGATCCTGAAGCCATGATCCTGGTGCCTAACGCTCAGTGTACTTTACAAGAAGAAGTCCGCCTGAGAAGGGATGTTAAGAATAAAATACTCACGCTGGATGCTCCAGGAAATGGAAAATTGCCAGAAGGGTTGCTTGTTAAGCCCAGTGTTTCACCCGTTCGGGCCCATGCCTATGCTCGATGGGTGATGGTCCAAGTTCATAATGTGTCAGACAGAGAAATTCGAGAGAATAGAGGTTGCACCCTGGCCAATGTGCACTGTGTAGACACAGCAGCGCTACCCAGTAACAAGTATTCAAGGGAGAATGACAGAGTGACGCCCTACTTGTTTGATTTTGGTGACTTCCTTGCCAGCGAATGGAAGATGAGAATCAGTAGGAAGCTTGCCCAGAGAGATCAGGTGTTTTCACTAAAGGAATGGGATGTGGCATGTGTGCAAGGAGCTGAGCATCATATCTGGCTGCATGATGAGCGGCCATTCCATGAGAGATCCTGATGCCTGGCACCGACTGACATAGATGATGTAAGACGCCACCTACAGGAGATGCTTGTGGCTGGTGTAATATAAGAATCCAGAAGCTCATATGCTTCACCTATCATGGTAGTGAGAAAGAACAAGCATTTATCAATGCCGAATGTTTGCTTGCTGGCATTGGCATTGGTACTGTAGAAGTTACAGAGCTGCATAATAGGAATGGCAGTGAAGTATTGAACTGAAGCCAATGCCACCACCACCCTGCAGAGAGTGACAGGCATTGGGGTGTGCCTTTGGGTCATCACGCATAACAGCCACGCTATTTCACCATACCCTACCCTGCAGACACTGACAAGTGTCACAGTGTGCCTTGGGGTCTTTGACCCTAATGCGCACCCCATTCCATCAGGAAATATGGCGAGATGAGTGCGGTATAGGAGAATGGGGTGAATTTGGGGCCAAAGAGTCCAAGGCATACCTCGATGCCTCTCACTGGCTGCAGGGTGTGGAATGGTATGAACATTACAGGCAAGAATCCCAAGTCACACTCCTGATGCCTGTCATTCTCTACAGGGTGGGGTGTTATGGTTGGAAACCCTAATACCTCAGGCATTCATTGGTATTTTCACTCCAAATTTTCAACATGGTCTTTTTGTGACCCCCACCTCATGAACAGTGGCAATATCAGTTTATTAGCCAAAAGCTGCTTATGCACAGCGACTACGGCATTTAGCACCACAGGTGCAAAAACACATTCCGAACAGGATGTGAAAAATGACAGCTGTACTGTTCATGGGGAGGT
This sequence comes from Neoceratodus forsteri, assembly GCA_016271365.2. Lineage (NCBI taxonomy): Eukaryota > Metazoa > Chordata > Ceratodontiformes > Ceratodontidae > Neoceratodus > Neoceratodus forsteri. The sequence continues at coordinate 517,390,947 of CM028130.1, read as the reverse complement.
GTAAACAATGGCAATGTTGCAAATCTGCAGTAAAAATATTAAAAAAACTGGTGAAGTCACGAATGTGCATAGAAACTGTGCAACGCACACCCGTAATATAATTAATTTGGGGATTTGTTTACAGCAGATTGTCAACACAGGCATTTTGGGACCTCCGATCATGAACAGTGTCACTGTGATTTTCTTTATCTGTCGAACAATGATTTCTCACAGCGACCGAATCTCTGCCTGGAAAGTGTGAAAACACATTTCGCCATGTTGTGATAAATGACAGCTGTACTCTTCATAAGGAAGTATGGAAAATGCCACTGGTGAAAATCTGGACTGAAAATATTACAAAGTCATGAACTTAAGAGGGTGCGTGGAAACTGTCAATGCTCACTCATAACACAGTCATTTATGGACTTTTGTCACCAAATTTTGAACATAGCCATTTTAAGACCTCTGCTCATGAACAGTGTAACTGTGATTTTCTTAATCTGACCCAAACATTGCTTTCGCACATGACTGCATCATTGTGTGCTACATGTGCGGAAACACATTTTGGGCTACATGAAAATGGCAACTGTACTGTTCATAAGGAAGTGTAATAAAATGGCAATGTTGAAAATCTGGAGTGAAAATATTGAAAATTGCAAACTTACAAGCGTGCGTAGGAACTGCGCAACGCACACTCGTAAAACAGTCATTTTTAGGAATTTTTTCACCAAATTTTCAACATAGCCATTTTAAGACCTCTGCTCATGAACAGTGTCACTGTGATTTTCTTAATGTGTCCCATACATTGATTTTGCACACCGACTGCGCCATTGTGCGCTACATGGGCGGAAACACGTTTTGGGCAAGATATGAAAAATGACAGCTGTACTGCTCATAAGGAGGTGTGGTAAAATGGCAATGTTGAAAATCTGGAGTGAAAATATTGAAAATTCACGAACTTACAAGTGTGCATAGGAACTGCGCAGCGCACACTCGTAAAACAGTCATTTTTAGGAATATTTCCACCAAATTTTCAACATAGGCTTTTTGGAAGCCCACTTTATGAACAGTGGCAGTGTTGTTTCATTACTCAGTCCCGAAAGGTGATTTTGTGCAGTGACTGCGAAATCGCCCTTCGGGCCCGATTAACGCCATGACAGTGAGAGCATTCATGAGAAGGGGTCCCAAAACCACATGTTGAAAATTTGGTGCAAAACTTCCAAAAATGTCTGAGATATGCAGCAAAGTTGAAAAACCCTATCTATCCCATTATACAGCTTACGGCATTTCCTCAGTTCGCAATCGGCTTTGAAGAGTGCAGGCTTGTTCCCGGTCCACTGAAGATTGTCGGCGCCGGAGTCCAGGGTAGGATGGGGTGAGGGGTGTGGGGAGGCAGAGTGCGTAGTGGTGGGTGCGGTGGGGGGCAGAGACAGTGAGGACAGTTTTGTGTTTCAGGGTTTTGTCATTTTTAAAAGGATGATGACGGAGCGTTTGCCTCGCTGGTGTGGCTCCCAGCGTGGCACAAGAGCAGCTGTTTAGGGGGTCATGGAGCCGATGGGGAATTGGGCACCCCCATCAGTGATAACATCTGTTGCCACACTGGGGTGGGCTCCCAGCATGGCACCCTATAATCTCTGGGGGGGGACAGTGGAGCCGACGAGGGATTGGGCACCCACATCGACTATATGATGTGTAGCCACGCTGGGGTTGGCACCCAGCGTGGCATGTGGAACTCTTTTTGGGGGGGGAGTGCAGTTCCCCCTTTCAACTGTACTCCTCTGCATTTTCGACTGCTGTCATAGACAGCTCCAGCAGCCATTGGAGAACTGGGCGCCGTGCCTGCAAAACACACTGACCGATTGAAGAGGGCTGCCACACCTCCGAAAACTCAGATGATGGCACTATGTATCTTGCACATGCGTGCAAGCAAACATAAAAATGGCACAGTAAGAATGTGTGTGTGGTATTGGACTTTCAACAGGATGACCGTCCCGGACCAATACACCATGCCCGCATCCAAGATGCACTGGACTGTCTGAGCGATAGCAAGTGGTTTTCAGTATTGGACCTCGCGCAGTGGGTACTGTCAGATTCCCATGGCCCCTGAAGACTGTGACAAGACAGCTTTCATTTGTCCCTTGGGTTCCCATGAGTTTATGAGAATGCCCCAAAGGGATCTTGGGTGCCCTGCCACTTTTCAACGGCTGATGGAGCATGCAGTGGGGGACATGAATCTGTTAGAGTGTCTGATATAGCTGGATGATGTTATCGTGTTTGGCAATTCCTTGGAGGAACATGAAAGCAGACTTTTTAAGTACTGGACCGTCTGGAGGTTTTGGTCTCAAGTTATCCATAGACAAATGCCAGTTCTTTCAAACATCAGTAAAATATGTTGGGCATATCATATCCACTGAAGGGATAGAGACTGACCCAAGTAAAGTTGAGGCCTTGACCATCTGGCCCCAGCCCCAAAATTTAAAAGAACTACAAAGATTCCTAGGCTTCTGTGGTTATTACCAGTGGTTCATTAAAGACTATTTGAGGGTGATTCGCCCACTTCTGAATCTTATCCAAGGTTACCCTCTTACAAATAAGAAATACAAGAAAGTGACCTCCACTGAAACTGAGAGAATATATTTTTGTTCAAATGAATTTTTTGGGTCACGCTGGACACCTGATTGTGAAGCTGCTTTTCACGAGATCATATACCAACTCACTCATGCTCCTGTTCTTGCCTATGTTGATCCTGCAAAACCATATGTGTTACACACTGATGCTAGCTTACAAGGCCTGGGGGCTTTGTTATATCAAGAGCATGAGAATGGCCTGAGACCAGTGGCCTTTGCAAGTAGAAGTCTGATCCCATCTGAGAAGAACTATCCTTTGCATAATTAGAGTTTCTGGCATTGAAATGAGCTATCGTGGATCAATTCCATGAATATTTGTATGGAGCAAAAATACTGGTAAAGACAGATAATAATCCTTTGACCTACATACAGACTTCAGCCAAATTGGATGCCACCAGCCATAGGTGGCTTTCTGCATTGTCTACATATGATTATGCTGTTGAGTACTGAGCAGGCTAAATCATGTAGATGCTGATGCTCTCTCGGAGGCCTGTTTCCAGAAACGATTGGGTCAGACTGTCAGAACCTGATATTCAAGCATTATGCCAGAAGTTTGACAAAGAGGAACCAGTGTCCACAGATGCAGTGATTGTCTAGTGGATTGCTTGGGGCCCTCTGACAATTGCATACATGCTGCTTACTACCACTTTTCTGCATTAGACATTGGTGCACTGCCTCAATTGGATAATGACAGTCTTCAGCGGGCTCATTACCAAGATCCTATGATCAAATCAGCACTTGAAGCCCTCTATGCAGGGAAAGATGTGTCCAAATTGCGCTCCTCTGATCAGAGAACTGCATTGTTGTATAAAGAAGGCCCTAAAATGAAACTGATTGGCCAATCGCTGTACAGAGAAACAGTAGACAGAGGGGACAAGTAGACAAGCAACAGTTGGTTTTACCCACCGCTTTCAGAGACTTAGTACTGAGGTCCCTACACAACCACATGGGGCACCTTGGTATAGACAGAACACTTGACTTGGTGAGGACCAGATTATATTGGCTTAAGACGGGGGCTGATGCTGAGCAACACATTCAAACTTGTAGTCGCTGCTTTCAGAGGAAAGCCTTGCCCGGAGGGCTGCCCCTTGTTAACATCACCACCGTGCCCCTTGGAGCTGGTTTGTATTGACTTTCTGAGTTTAGAGCTGGATCAGAAATATTAGCAATGTGCTGGTGGCCACTGACCATTTTACAAGGTGCGCCCAAGTTTTCCCTACCAGGGACCGAAGGCATCCACTGTGACAAAAGTACTAGTAAAACACTTTTTTTGTTCACTATTTGGCTCCGCAAAGAATCCATTCTGATCAGGGGAGAGACTTTGAGAATCGTTTGATCAAAGAGATGCTTTCTCTATGGAGATTGTGAAAGTCCAGAACCACACCTTACCACCTCCAGGGGGACCCACAGCCTGGACGTTTCAACCGCACCTTGCTGGATATACTAGGCACCCTCCACCCAAAAGACAAACCCAGATGGAGCCAACAAATTAGCACCTTGGTATATGCCTACAACTGCACCAAAAGTGATGCCACTGGGTTCTCCACCTACCCCTATATGTTTGGAACAGAGGCCTGACTACCAGTAGATGTTTGTTTCTGAGTTTCTCCTGATGGGGTTCGAGCTGATAATTATCTCCAGTATGTGCAAAGTTAAAGGTCCAGCTGAATCATGCATACCAACTGGCTCAAACCATGGCTGCCAAACGAAAATTAGCCAACAAAGAAAGGTATGATAAAAAGTGAAGGCACAGGAAGTCCAGGAGGGAGATTGTGTATTGCTAAGAAATCTGGGACTGCATGGTAAACACAAAATTGCTGACAGGTGGCATCATTTCCCTCACATTGTAGTGGGCAAACTGGATGATCTGCCCATGTACAAAGTAAGGCCTGAAAACAATTCAAAAGATGTTAAGACAATGCATTGAAATCATTTGCTGCCCATTGGCCAAATACTGATTGAGATTGAGTCTGAGCCCCCAGAAAGTGCTCCCCCTGGACCGGTGACCAGAGCTGCTGCTAAGCAAAGGCAGAGAAAGTCTGCACTTACAGTTGCTGAGTTAAGGTTTTCTCCACAGCAAACCCTAATTGAAAATGACTGTCAGTCTACTTCAAAGGAAAGTGAGTGCAACTTTGGGTACTACCCTTCTTATGAACTAAGTCAATTGTTTCAAGGTAATCCCCTAGTCAGTTATGGAAATGACGCTGGGCCTTCTGGACTGCCTAAGCCCCCAGCTTCATCCTTGGAGCCAATGCTCCCTGAGAGTGAAGTGCAGAGTATCAAGTCTGATGATCTGGAATCACTGTGTATGGTGGAACTGTTTGAATTACCCGAGACAGAGGCAGATGCTCTGAGTCAGACCGGTGACATGCCATAACAGGAAGAGTATTTTGAGTGTGACGACTATTCCCTGCCAGTGCCAGAATGCTCTCCAGGTGAGCCAAGTGTAGTGGACTCAGAAGTTGCTGATCCTGGAGCTGAAAGTGCCACAAGTTCAAACCTTCCTACCCCGATGGAAACTCCCCTGGCAAGTGAAGACAGCGCAGAAGGTGAGGCTATAAGTGCAGAGACTGTAACAGTTCCCCCTAGAAAGACTGGTCAAGCTGTAAAGCCTGTGGTGCACCTCAGCTATGATTCTCCTGGGAAGCCTGTAGACTTGCCTCTCAATGTGGTCCAAAGGGGGGGGTGTATGTATCCCAGAGTTCATTACCCAAACTGAGTATAAATGCTAACTCCAGGTTAACTGTTCTGCCCTCCAGGTATGGTGCCCCTGCCCCATCTAGTCCCAAGATTGCTGATAGGGAAGGGCCCCCTCTCTCCAGGTTTCATGTGCAGGAGGTAATAACCTGAGTTAAGGTACAATATTTTTATAATGCTGTGTAAAAAGTAATGTGTTGAAAAGTATCAGAAATTTGTTTATAACAAAGGTGATATGCTGACTGATGATTACACGTATAAGCCTAATATGTTAGTGATGTAAATGTATATGATGCTGTATTAAAGTTTATGGGGGCACTTACTTGAAGTGGACGCCAAGTTTTTCCAGGCCAGAAAGGGTGTTACCCCCCTGCAAATGGGGGTTCCCTAAAGTCTTCCAGGAGCTTGCCAAAGTGCTCCCTGCCTGGCTGGCGTTCGTCGAAATGCCGCTTAAAGGTGGGGGCTGTGAGTGCCTTCAGAGCCTCCATGTACTGTCCCTTTAAGAGCTGTCTGCTTGCAGACATGATTAGTTGTATGGGGGACTGTGTGTTTTAATGCTCAAATCCCTCCCGAACTGCTATCTAATCGCTTTGTTTCTGCAGTCGCTAAGAGCCCAATTAAAAGCTGCGATTAGTTCTGGGGGAAAATGTGGAGTGACAGTAAAAATGAAGTTTGTCTAACCTGTCTTTCTTGCAGCTTGAACTCTGTTTGTTTTGCCCCTCCATTTTGGACCTGAACTGCCAAATTGGACCAATCATTGTGGGGGGGACCTTTAAAATGGAGTCTGCTGGGGCAAATCAGAACTTGGACTCTCATCTGAAGCTTGCTGTAAAGGGGCTGTATGGCAGGTGCCTCTGGGAATTGTAGTTTGGAACTTGGCACCTTTTTGCACCAACAGAGGGAGCCCTGCTGTGATTGACAGCTGAACCAGCCAACCGAACTTGTGTGAGCCTAAAAGAAATGCCCTGAACTGTTGCTGGCAAGCCAGATCTGAGGTGACAGTGAAGAGAGAAGGAGCCCTGTTGTTGGAGCGGTGTGTAGTCAAGCGGGAAGTGCATTTGTAGGCCCCAAAGTCGGTCTGCGGCCATTGGAAAGCTTAGTCGGGCTGAACCTGAGGTTTTGAGGAGGAAGAAGTAGCTGAAGTGTGGGAAACAGGCTTAACCTGAAGAAGACTGAGATTTTGCTGAAGTGCGGTCGGCCTGTCAGGAACTGAAGCTGCTGTGAGTGCTCACGGGTTTTGCAGTGTTTTGTGATAGGGATCAAAGAGCAGCTGGCCTGGTATAGTAATTTCCTTTACATATGAATGTGCTTATTGCTGGTGGGGAATCGCGATTTTTACTTCCCCTTGCTGTGAGTTGTGGACAGAAGCTGGAAGCAGCATCCAGCTTGATCCGGACTGAATCCGCCTGCAATCAATGGCAGTTGGGCCCTGTCTCGAGTGTCTTGTCTCCCTGCCCTGCTTCTCTGGCAATCCAGAGTGACCATCCTCCATCTGGTTCTCTGCTTGAGGTATTGTGAGTACAAATCAGGGTAGCTCCCTGCGCCTTTATTTATCACAAATGTGCCATCTGATTGCTTTGTTTTCATTCTACGAACTGAGCCATCTGGCTCTGGATTACAAGTGTGTATTGTGCATTTGTTTCCTTCCTGCAGGGCCCCATCCATCTGCACCAGCCGGCCAACCCCGGGCAACAGACCTGGCTAGCCCACCCCCCATCCTGGGTACCCAGAGAGTGTGACATTTAGACCTTAAATTGCATGCACAGTACTGTGATTTGTGTGTTTACTGCCAATCAACCTGATTTGCCCCCTTCCTTGTTACTGCCCCTGAATAAATCAGATTTGTTGTTGTTGAATTATATTCTGTCTGTGGTGTTAATACATATAGAACCAGCAATGCATTGTGATTGTGTGCATTATCTCACCTTGTTTTACTGGGGGTCCTTAGAGACGTGCTGCAGAATCAGTCTTGAGGGTAAGTGGATACTGTATGTGTAAGGAGTGTGCATATGTAGAGTATTGGGAAGGTAACTCCCGTGTACCGTGTGGGCCACTAGTGGGAACAAAGGGGGGTCACAGTGTCCCAGAGGGCTGTGCCCAAGCTAGTTTAACCACTACCAACTATGACCTCTGGGTGGAGGCACCTGTCACTGGACCTAGGCCCCTTAACCTGTCACTAGCCATACAGGCAGGGGTAGTAGCCCTTGGGATAGCGCCACCTAGGGGTTGCACTGCATTAGTTCTATGTTCTGCTTCTTAGCCCATCTGTGTGTGAGAGGGAGCAATGCATTGTGGCCAGCCCATAATGAACTCATATTGTTGCCCCTTCTAGCCCTAAATTAAACCTATTTCAATAGCAGATACTAAAGGCTGCCAAGTTTTATTGAAGATACCAAGGTGCCCATTTACTGACATCTGGCACTTTTCAAGTCTCATGCTCATAAATAGGTTGTTCAGCAAGTGTGATATACTGGGGGGGTGGAGCTAGCCCAATGTTGGGCTATAGTTTTCCTAGCATTGAACAGTACCAATAGCCAGTGATGACAGTGTGGGGAGGGCGGCCATCCACTCCCTGTGTTGCTGAATGGTCCACTCCCAGCATGAACTCGGCAGGGTTATCTACTAGTGGAATTGCCAGTATTTTTTGCATGATGAAGTGTACTTTCCTCCAAAAGGATGAGATTCTACAGCATACCAAGGCCATCTGCAAAAAATCACCTGTTTGTGTCATACATTTTGGACATTTATCAGATTTTGTTGGGGTAAACTTATGTAACCTTTTTGGGTGCGTAATAGGACTGGCAAACAAAGTTTAACTGTATTCTCCTTAGCTTATTATATACTGAGGAATCATAAATATTTTTAACAACCCTGGTCCACATTTCATCACTTACTTGGATTTGCAGGTCCTCACTCCATATCTCTCTGGCCCGAATCTCTGGTTCAGGATGAGCACCCAGAAATTGTAGAAGCTCCTAGCTGAGACCTATACAACATCTCCTCTATAGGAGACAGTGTCGGGTCCACACCTACAACCAGAGACTGCAGATTAGTGTATTGTAGGAATTCATCCTCAGGGAGGTCCCACTGCTTCACCAGTTACTGGAAGGGAAGAAGTGCACCCCCATAATATAGATCTCCCACAGTCCGAATACTCCTTTTCTGCCATCTATGTAGGGCTTGGTATAAGAACACATTGTATCCTCTATTCCTCTCAAATCCCTTGGAAAGGTTAGCCTTGAGAGATGTTGATGGCTTGTGGCCTGTAAATGTATGTACACCCACCCAAAGCCTGGCCATAGTACAAATAAAGGGGTTTGTCTGTTTGCCTGGGGTGATTAGTGTCTTCAATGAGGGGGGGAAATAGTCCCTGGAGTACTCCACCCACTATGTGCTCATCCTCCATCTGTAGCTATGCAGGCCTAACCAGGGATTCAGGTTTGTTCAGGAAAGCCAACTGTGCAGCCCAATAGTAGTATTTAAAGTTTGGTAAAGCAAGGCCCTCCTGCTTAACAGGAAGCTGCAGAACTGTTTTTTTTTTATTCTAGTCACTTTCCCATTCCACTTAAATATATTTAAAATTGAGTCCAATTGCTTGAAGAAGCACTCAGGTACTCTTATGGGCAGGTTTTGGAAACAATACAGGCATCTAGGTAGCACATTCATCTTAATTGAGTTAATTCTCCCTATCAAACTGATTGGAAGCCCCTCTCATTCATCACAGTCTTTTCTAATTCCATTTAGTAGATTTGTGTGGTTTTCTCTATATTTGCAAAGTTTTTTTGGAATCATGATCCCCAAATATTTTATCAGATCCAATGTCCACATTTTTATATGGAGCTCCTCCCTATTTTTATTCTCTCCCAGCAACATCAATTCACTCTGGGTCCAGTTTATTTTAAGCCCTCAGAGGGCCCCATATTTAGTCAGAATAAAGTGAAGCTCAGGGATACTTTCTGGGGGAGTTCTTCAAGTAGAGTAGCAGATCATCTGCAAAGAGAGCAAGTTTTTGATGTCCTACAACCAACCCTCAAGCGTCAGGATCACCTCAAATCACTGCTGTCAGTGGCTCCAGGGATAGAACATATAACAGTAGGGATAAGGGGCATCCCAGCCTAGTTCCCTTAGACAGCTGGAAAGATTTGGTCAGGTTGCCATTCACCAATATTTGTGCACTCTGGACACTGTATAGGGAGGATATCCATTTGAAGACCATGCCCCACATTCCAAATTTCTTCAGTGTAGTGAATAAGTACCTCCACTCTACTCTATCAAATGCCTTTTCGGCATCAAGGACCAATATGCCCGAAACCCTTTCTTCCCTGGACTTGCCCCATCTCCACACTATGTTAAGGGTGTGCCTTACATATAGCTTGCCCTGTCTGCACTTGACAAACCCAGTTTGGTCACTGTGTATTATTTTGGGGAGGATTTTTTCTAGTCTGCCAGCTAGCAGTTTGGCCATCATTTTATAATCCAATGTTAGGAGGGATATAGGCCTGTACAAAGCGCACTTTTTGGGTCCTTCCCTGGCATGGGTAGAATAGTTATAGTGGCTGATCTCACAGAGGGGGGGAATGGTGCTCTTGTCAAAAGCCTCCACTATCATATGTGTTAAGGGGGCTTTCAGCTCTTCCTTAAACATTTTGTAAAAGTCTTTGGGGAACCTGTCTGGGCCTGGGGCCTTACTCCCAGACAGCTGACCAGTGGCAGCTTGTATTTTCTTCCAATGAATAAGAGATTCCAGCAAGTTGTTATCTTCGGCTGATATTTGGGGAAGATTTGCTCTATCCAGGAAGCCCTCTACCTGATCTTTCCCTGGGTTAACCTCAGATCTGTACAAGTTCTCAAAGAAGTTTCAAAAGCATTCTCCCATGCTTTTGTCTTCCTCAGAGTTCCCACCTTCATCATCAACAATCTTAGGTACATTACTAACATTAGTTCTATTTTTAAGTTGCCATGCTAGCCATTTCCGCCCATTGAACCCATCAAAATATATACTAGCCTATGTTAATAATATAACCCTTTCTATGCTAGCTGTGCTGTCCGCATTGTATTTCCACTTAAGTGCCTGTAACTTCTGATACATAGTTGGGGTGGGGCTATGCTGTATGCCTTTTCCAAAATGTGAATTGAAGTTTCAAGTTCTGATACTTCTCTGGTTGAACATTTCTTTTTATATGCCAAATAAGATATGATCCCACCTCTAAGCACCACCTTGAGAGCATCCCATCTGATCTAGTCTGATTTGTGTCTCCTCGTGGGTTCATTACAAAAATTATTGATCAGGGTTCTTACTAGGGCAACAAAGTGGGGATCTTCCAGCAGCAGGAGATCCAAGTTCCAGGCCCTCATTGTGGTCCCCCCACCCTCCATTTCCAAGTTGGAAATAACATGGGAGTTATCAGATATTAGGATTGGGCCATAATTAACTGATTTCAGGGATGATAGTAGCTCTCATGAGGTCAGGGTTAGGTCTAATCTTGCATAGCTTTTAGCTGAGTGGGGGTAGAAAGAATATTCTCTTCCACTGGGGTTTAAGTAGTCAACTAAGCAATGTGCCTTCATAAGGCTGAACAATGCTGTGGAGCTTTTATTCAAAGGTTCCAACATTCTTCAGGATCTATCCAGGGTCATGTCTATTACACAGTTGAAGTCCCCATTTAAAATACATTGGTCTGAAAAGTCAGTCATTTCTACAGACAGTTGGTTGAAGAAGGCTACATTATCTATGTTGGGCACATAGACTGATCCCAGAGCAATGCTCTTGCCCCCATTTGTCTGCAGCTGAATGAGTGTGAGCCTCCCCCCAGAATAATTTTTAACTTTTGTAACCACCCCTGGAAATTTAGGCCACAGCCATATAGCCACATCCCTAGCCTTGGATGTGAAGTAAGATCCATACCATTCCCCGCCCCAATTTTTAGACATATGGGTACCCTCTTTAGATGTCATATGGGTTTCTTGAAAGCAAACTGTGTCTGCCTTCAAAGCTTTAACTTTGCCCTGAATCCTTTTCCTTTTAGTCTGAGATTTTAAACCATTAGCGTTCCAGGAACATACATTTAATTTGTTATCCATTTGTTTCGTCCCATGCGATACTGACATTGTCACATGTGAAAACACTCCCATAACACTTGGTCAGCCAATTGTATTCTTGCGCCTTTTTTATGTTTGTTTGCCCACGCAGGGCACAAGAAACATATTGAGGTTAGTAAAGCATTGCAGAGGTGTGATAGTGTTGTGGCCAATGCAGGGGATGCTTTAATGGGTGCATCCCTCTGCCATCAATCGACAGGGAAGTTGCCAATGACGGCAGTTTCAGAGCAAATGATGGACTTGAAAGAAATCTATCGGTCCAGTCACGGACAGTTTCATCATTATAGCAGCAGATCTCTTCCCCCCCATCCTGACAACCAGGCACATTCCAGCCATGTGCATTACAGTACACAGTAATGCGCATGGCTGTACTTACGAGCAACTCCTTTGCTCAGTGTGCCTTTCCCGGTGAACATATATTTTGCCGACAACAGGGTGCCCAGTCCCTGTGTTGGCATGCCCCCCCAAGCCTGAACATAATTTTTGTCGACAACGGGGTGCCCAATCCTTGTGTCAGCATGCCTCACCCCAACCCCCACTATTTTGGCACACTGGGAGCCCACCCCAGTGTGACAAAGTCATTCTTTATATTTTTCGACAGCGGGATGCCCACTCCGGTGTTGGATGTGCCCCCTCCATGCCTAGAGATGCAGCGAAGTTCAAATTCACTAACATAGCAGTGGCAAAGTGGCCCACTCTGCCTCAACATACAGCTGTGCGAAGTGCCCCTTGAAATGCAGTATTTCGCCTCTTCGCGTTATAATGACTTTGCGTTATGATGACTCCGCATTACTTCGCTTTATTTTCTTTTAAAGGCGGAGTGAGTGAGCATTGTAACAGCCCACCAATCACATGGCTCACAGTCTGCAGGTCACATGCTTCAGGCAGGCAGTTAATCATGCAAGAGAGTGAAAGACTTTCACTTTCACCTTACCTAGTGTGGGAGAAAGAGCTGTGTTTGAGAGGAGACAGAGATAGCAAAAAATATAAACCCCGCTTTGAGAGGAGACAGAGAGACAGCAAAAAATATAAACCCCGCATCTGAACCAGAGCACCTTCCAGGCTAGTGGTCCCCTCCCTGAAGCAGGAGGTAGTGGTGCTATGAAAGCACCACCTCCGGTGGCACCTACCAGTACCCCTCTGCACCAGTGCCACCACCTGCCATGGTCCCTGCACCAGCAGCTCAGCAGTAAGTGAGGTTAAAGCTGCAGCAGTCACAGCCACAGCAGCAGGTTTCCCCAACCCCGGCCCCAACTGAACAACAGCAGCAGTCGACAACAACATCTGGCGCCCCCCCTGCCTGTGCCCGGTCCTCCCCTCAGCTCATTAGTGTGGGAGTTCTTCACTACAATTCCTGTGGAAATCACTGTACTGAAGTGCAATCTGTGTGGTGAGGTGATGCTTCATGGCCCCAAGGGAAGTTATCTGGGCACAGGTGGTCAGTGCACCCACCTATACAACCACCACCACCATGCAGATTGGCAGGCCAAGCTTGCCAAACAGGGCAGAAATGCACCTGCTGGGCAACAGGTGGCAGCACAGCCTCCATCTGCATGTGGTGTCAAGCGGGGGTGGGCCATGGAGCAAGCGGATGCTCCACAATCCACAGGTGATGGTGGCAACCCTGCACAAATACCTGCCACACATGCCAATTTGAGCCTGATGTGGAGAAAGTTGGACAATGTGAATCACTGAATTGACAACGTGGAGCAGCAGGTGGCGCGCATGAAGGTGCCCCAGCTCCAAATAATGGGCATGCATCAGCTGCTGCTCTCACACCGTAACACTTATCATTAGTTTTCATTTGTCCTTGCATCCACCACCCTCTCCATGAAAAAATAGTTCGACATTGCCCCTGAGCCATCCCACCTCTATCTTCAAATTTTGTCCCTTGTTCATGCACATCTTTTTATGAAAAATGCTACCCTCTTGTACATATTCCCTTTTGGTACTTGGTAGTTTCTATCATACCCCACCCTTTCCTTGCAGTTATACATATTAAGATTTAGATGCCACAGTATTTGGGAAACCAGTTAACTTGTTGTCATAGATTGAACATGGGGCAATACTCATGCTATCAGCAACGTCGCTACCACCAGCGGGGACAACAGCGTCTCCAACCATGATTGAAGCTCCCCTTACCATTCACACTACTGTGACTTATATGCAGCTGTTGGTTGGACATCCCTTACTACTAGACGCCTGCTCCATGCTGGGCTATGGACTCTTAAACTGCTCCTGCAGAAATTGCCAAGCTATCTCTCTTCCCTTATTAGTATCTCACATAGTGCATACTCGTTAAGAAAATCTGACTTTATTATGCTTGACATACCAAGGACGCGGACTTCCTTTGGTAAACGTGCTATTGCATATGCCCTTCCTCCATTTGGAACCAATTACAAGCCGTACTGAAACTAACTAGCACAGTTTCAATAAACTTCTACAGATCGCTAAGTTCAGCCAAAATAAAAGACACCTGTAACTGTCATTAAGTCTCTTCCTTCCCCATGTGTGCCATATTTATCCACTGGTAAGGCATAATTGATTTGTCATATTAACTGCTTTCCCTTCCCCTTCTACTCCTGGCTTTATCTATGCTTACGCTCCACTGCTACTCTATCAAATCACTCCCCCCCCCCATATCAGTTGTAGTCTGTTGTTTGTTCTAGCTGCCAAAATATATGTATTGCACACACCAGTCATCATGTTTCATTTATCAGTATGCAACCTGTAAGTCGCTTCCCTGTTTCATATCAATGTTTACCACCTGCGGTCACCCTATGTGGTACCCTTGTTTGTATATTCAGCCTGTATCATGTAACGTGCATTTCATGTATGTACTGTTATTACCTATCTGTGTTTGTACTTTAAGTGTTTATGTCACAGGTCCTCCTTGTGAATGAGCTTGCTCTATGGAGTTTTCCTGCAATAAACTTGAACTTGAACTTGAACTTGAAGCTAATGATTGTCCTGTGAAAAACATAGTTAGAAAAATCCCTTTACTGGCATCAACTATGCACTTCTGCTGCATACTACCACACCCATGGCCACTCTTGCCACTGGCAGCAGTGCCATGGCCAGAAGCATTTTAGCATGCATATCTCTATGGAGGCATTTTTGGGATTACACAGAACATTCACAGCAAATTGAGATTTCTGAAATTTGAGGTGGATGGGAAGCCAAAAAACAACAATTGTTTAGTTTAGTTTAGTTTATTGTTCTAGGAATTATTACCTTTGAGCCAATGGCTCTTTTACAAAGGTTCCACGTCATCAACGTACAAACAAACAAGACATGTTACATAGAATGGTCAGAAAATTATAAAGGTTTCAATAAGCCAGTATAATACAGTACATCACTGGAAAAAAACAAAACATTGGAGGAACGGTCAAGGTGGGAAGGGTAGGAGGAGATATGGGAAGGGGAGCAGACTTAGAGTAGTTAGAGGTACTCAGATGCCTTTGTCAAGAAAGGAGCAGAGGAGGAGGAGGAGGAGGATGAAAAACAGTAAAAACAGCCATGAGGGAAGAATCATTAGTCAAGGCAGTCACAGGAGCTAGAGGCTGAGAGGTGAGAGTAAAGCATAGATTTGAAAGCTCCTTATGACGTGGAGGATGTAATGAGCGAGCTCAGGGCATTGTACCAGCTGGGGGGCATGATAGGCAAAAGATCTTTGGCCCTGTGTGGTCCTGCATCTGGGGACCTGGAGAGGCTGGTGTTCTGATCTTCTGGTGGGATGGATGCTGGTATTCTTGGATACGTGGCGGAGTGCTGCCCAAGATGGATTTTTTTTGCCATTAAGCATGTGAGGTACTTTATGCGATTTGAGAGTTGCAACCATCCTGTTTCAGTGTAGAGCTCACATGTATGAGTACATCTTTGCTCTCCAGTGAGCAGCCCGACAGGCCTTGTTTAGGGTGGTTGTGATGCGCCTTAGTGCGGTGGTAGTGGCAGAGCCATAGATAATTAAGCAATAGTCTATGATTGAGATGACAGAGCTTTGGATAGCAATTCTCAGTGCAGCTTGGGTAAGGAATTGCCAGTTTCAGAACATGATACCAATGCGCTGGTTCACTGTTTTCGCTGTGTTATCAATGTGGGTCGCAAAGGTAAGACCTTGATCAAAGGTGATTCCAAGGTATTTAAATGTTGACACTTGTTCAAGGGTATTTCCTGGGCATGTTTTGACAGTAAGTAGAATTTGTCTTTTTCTGTTTTGTGGACTGGAGAAAAACATGGATTTTGTTTTTTTGTGATTTAGGACCAGCTTGTGATCTAGGAACCAATTTTCAACATTGGAGAAAGCAAGTTGCAGGCTCTGGAGTAAGGGTTTCAGGTCCTTATGAGAGGAGAGAATCATGGCATCACCAGCATAAAGGATTATTTGTTCCAGGCAGGATTTAGGGAGAGAGTTTAGGAAAAGGCTGAAAAGGAGAGGGCCAAGGATTGACCCCTGTGGAACACCCGAGAGGACCGGTTTTGAGTCTGAGAGAACTTCTGAGATTTTTACTGATTGAGAGCGTTGAGCCAGGTAACTTTTAACCCAGGCACCTGGTCCTTCTGAGAGCCCAAGACTGTGTAGTTGTGTGATAAGTAAGCCATGGTGAACAGTATCAAACGCCTTTGTTAGGTCATTGAAAACAGCTCCGGTTTGATATCCTTTGTCCAAGGCAGTGTGAATTTCTCCTGAGAATTCCAGTAGGGTGGTCGATGTACTGTGTCCTTTCCTAAATCCATGTTGCTGTAAGCAGAGTATATTATACTTATGCAGGTAGTCTGATAGTTGGTCAGCCACAATGCATTCGAGGGACTTGGAGAGGGGTGGGAGTATAGATATAGGCCGATAGTTTCCTGGTAGGTACTTGTCACCACTTTTGACACTGGTGTGACTATAGCAGACTCCTATTTGCTGGGAAATTGACTAAGGCAGAGGGAGAGATTGAAAATTTTGGTGAGTGGGTGCACCACCTCTTCCAGGGTAAGGGACAGAATTCTAAGATCAATAGTATCACTGCTTGCTCTGGATTTAGAGATAGCATTTTTTATATATTTGTAGACTTCATGTGCCTTAACTATTTTGAAGTGGAAAAGCAGTTGGTCAGGTGAGGCAGTAGGAGATGTTGGTCTTGGCGAGTCCGCGTCAGAGAAGAAGTCCGGCGGGGAGTACCCCACTGAGGTCAGTGAAAGTTTTATTTAAGGCCTTTGCCATGACCATTGGGTCTAGGGTAGTGGTTCCATCTACAGTCATTATAGTGGGAGAGGATTTGGACTGCTTACCCATGATATTTCTGATGTTGTCCCAGAATGATCTCCCATCACCCCAGGAGTTTGTGAGAGCATTTTTGAAATATGGGCTCTTCATTAGTCGGATTTGTTTGGTACGTTGGTTTCGTGCCTGTTTATACTTCTGGATATCTGTCAAGGAGCCTATGGCTCTGGCTATGGCCCAGAGGTGGTCCCGAGCTTTGAGTTGGGCCAGTAGTTTGGCCATGAGCCAGGGATTTGAGAGCGCTTTGATTTTATGCTTTTTTTTACTGGTGCGCAGGTGTCACAGGCAGTGTTGAAAGTTGTGATAAAATAATCTAGGGCTGCGTCAACATCTAGAGTATTGTATATTGGGGACCAGTCTTGCTGTAAAAGACAGGTCTTGAGCTTAGTAAGGTTTCCATGGGGTAGCACTCTGCTTGAGATGGTTTTTGGCAGTGGTTTTTGGAACTTATTTGTCCAGGTACAGATCACAGGGGAGTGGTCACTGAGAGAGTCCGGGAGAACAACTGTGTTTTTTTATGCGGGCTGGGTGGCTAGCAGAAATCCAGTCAATGAGAGTGCAAGTTCCAGTCTTGTAGTTTTTTCTAGTGGGGTAGCTCACCATCTGCATTAAGTTAGCAGCTAGGATAGCATCCTTGAGGGACCCAACGTCTGAAGTGAGCCAATTTATATTAAAGTCACCAAGGAGAAGGAGCTCAGTGTCAGGCGCTTGCGATCTTACAAATTCAAGAACAGTCTGGAGGCCGGACCCTGGATCTTTAGGATGGATATAAACAGCGGCCACAGCAAGCACTTTATTTGGGGCACCAAGTAGTAGCTTGACAGGGAGAAATTGCACAGAGGAGTTAGTGGTGGAAAAGCAGACAGGGGGGCTAGAGAGGTTGTGCTTAATGTAAATAGCACAACCCCCTTTATTAGTCCTGTCCAGTCTGAAAATATTGTAGCCTTGTAGTGAGATGGCATGGTCCGGAGTGCTTGGTGTCAGCCAGGTTTCAACAATGGCTAGTACGTCAGGATTGTGTTGACTGGCAAAGACTTGAAGGGATGCCAGTTTTGGAAGAAGGCTACAGATATTTAAGGTGACGATGGTGAGACCCCCCTCCATTTTTGCTAGATTTGCTACCCTGGTAGGAACAGGGCCAGGGTTTGGATGGACACTTCCTGACATCAGAAGGAGGAGGAGTAGGAGTTTAAGGGACATCTGCCGCAGTTCATAGTATAACATGCAACGCCTCTGTTTCTTGTTAGTTTGAGTACAGTATAGTCATTTAGGGTCCCAGCGTAGAGTAATGGCTAGGAGCAGGTGTCAATTTATCAACTTTCCAGCAGCGTGAGCTATCATTTGCACCCAGTCCTTTGTAGGAGGGTGCTACAAGTGAGGGTAGGGAGGATTTGCCATGGTGCCAGGTTGCTGGTATTGAGCTTGAATGGTTAGTGTGAGAGGTAGAGGAGACTGCAAATGTTTACTGTAGCAAGGGTGAGTGATTCCTGAGTGACTCGTGGTGAGCTACTATGGACCAGAAAACTGATTATTACTGTGACTTACAGATGCAGATTGGGCACTAAACAGATGCGAACGCACAGATGCAGATTGCACACTATAAAGAGATGCAGGCACACAGGCACAAAAACACCTTAACCAGTGGTCACACAAATCCAAAACTGGAAAAATAAATTATACCTTTTTCGGGCTGGGGGGGAGCTACTGCAGTAGCAGTCCACTAGCTAGATAGAAGGAAGCAATAAAAAATACTGCAGATGGATAACCGATTCAGAGTGCAGCGATTACTGTGTGGCACAATAAAATGTGTCTGACTTGATGGCACACACACACACACACACACACACATATGCAGCAAATTTAAATTTCACCGGGCACTTCGCACTGTCATTCTGCTAAGTGGAGTGGCCAAAATGAAATGCTCATTTTGCCTTATAATTATTACTTCGTGTTGTCATTCTGCCTTAACATGAAATAAGGCAAAGTGACAACAATATTGGCAGCCCTTCACTCACAGTCACCAGAATTAATTTGCATCCCCAAAATGCTCATGTCTTGTGTCCATAAAACTTCCCAGTGCTGATGAAATGAAATGAGAGCACAAGAAATGCAAAGTATCCCAGAATTAATGGTGCACTCAGATCTCATGCATGCAGTAGTCACACACAGTCACCAGAATTAATGTGCATCCCCAAAATGCTACTGACTTGTGTTCATAAATTTCCCCAGTGCTGATGAAGTGAAATGAGAGCACAACAAGAAATGCAAAGTCTCCCAGAATGAATGGCACACTCAGTCATGCATGCAGTGGTCACACACAGTCACCAGAATTAATGTGCATCCCCAAAATGCTACTGTCTTGTGTCGAGAAAATTCTCCAGTGCTGACAAAATGAAATGAGAGCATAACAAGAAATGCAAAGTCTCCCAGAATTAATGGCGCACTCGGTCATGTGCACAGTGGTCATACACAGTCGCCAGAATTAATATGCATCCCCAAAATGCTACTGTCTTTTGTCCAGAAAATTCCCCAGTGCTGACAAAGTGAAATGAGAGCATAACAAGAAATGCAAAGTCTCCCAGAATTAATGGCACACTCAGTCATGTGGGCAGTGGTCACACACAGTCACCAGAATTAATGTGCCTCCCCAAAATGCTACTGTCTTTTGTCCAGAAAATTCCCCAGTGCTGATGGAATGAGATGAGAGCATAAAGAGAAATGCAAAGTATCCCAGAATTAATGTCACACTCAGTCATGTGCGCAGTGGTCATACACAGTCACCAGAATTAATGTGCATCCCCAAAATGCTACTGTCTTTTATCCAGAAAATTTCCCAGTGCTGATGAAGTGAAATGAGAGCGTAACAAGAAATGCAAAGTCTCCCAGAATGAATGGTGCACTGCAAATGCACAGATAGATTATGATTGCACTGCACACTCAAGAGATGCAGACGCAAAGGCACAACACATAACCAGTGCTCACAAGTCACAAATCCAAATCTGGAAAATAACTTTTGCTGGTTGGGGGGGGTAGTGCATGGCAGTAACAGTCCACTACCAGTAGAGATACCACAAAGCAGCACAAAAAATTCATGCAGGTGTGGTGGATAGCAGGTTCACACTGCTGCAATTACTCTGTGGCACAATAAAAGGTGTCTGATTTGATGGCACGCATCGCACACATTCACACACACACTACAAGTAATGCGAAGCAAATTGAAAACCTTTAGTAATATAACCAAATGTTTTAAACAAAAAAAAATTATACACTGCTGCACCACAACAATCAGCAAAAATAATGTCCAGAATTACTGAAAATATTACTTTGTGTACATTCACACTGTTATATAAGAAAAATATAACCAAAACAGAAAGACTGCCTTTTTCTCCCAGTTAACCTACCTACACCACAGATAACGCCCCTCCCTCAAAACACACTTCACAGTACACAGACTGAATGTTCAAAATTTACATTCAAAATCCGCACACAAACAATAAACACTCGTTGATATGAGCACAGGAGGGTTTTCTACAATCAATGTACTAAATTTTGAGCAAAAAAAAAAAAGACTCAATAAAGCTTTTTTAACAGCTTTTAGAGGTTTTGAATCACAGAGCTCTGGGAGCAAACTGTCTCCAGCCACCACTACACACACACTTCACAGAACTGAGGCTGTGCAGAATAATCTAGAACCCATGTGACCTGCAATCCCATGAATCAATGCAGAATTCACTTTGGAGCTCAATTACAAGGCAAAATGATGCAAAGTACATTGAAATCAATGGCGGAGAAGTGGTTTGGGGAAGGCAGAATAATGCAAAGTCATTGGCGTCAATGGACTTTGCATTCCTCATTATGATGCGAAGTACTCCGCTTCGAGTTGCGGATTATTTTGCAGATTCGGCATTACTCCACGAATCACTTTGGCCACTTCGCCCACCACTACTCACACACTACAGGCAATGCGCAGAAAGTTTAACAGTGCAGTACACTAAATAAACAAATCTCTTAAACAGAGTTAAATTTGCACTGCACCGCAACAAACAGAAAATAATTATCAAAAATTACTTCAAGTATGTACATAAGCACACACATACTAACACACACACTCTCTACTAGTACAAAACAATTAGAAAGACTGCCTTTCTCATGTGACTCTCACTCCACCACAGATACACCCTTCCCCTAAAGCACACTTCAACAGTGTCTGTCAGTACACAGGATGAATGTTCTAAATTAACATTCAAAATGCACACCAAAACAATCAACACTCGGTCTAAGCAAGGAAGGGTTTCCTGCAGTCGATGTACTAAATTTGGAACAAAATAATTGGATCAAAAGTGATTTTTTAAAGCTTTTTTGATGGTTTGATTTTCAGAGATCTGACAGCAAACTGTCTCCAGCTTTCCACTAAGCACACTATGCAGAACTGAGGCTGTGCAAGACAATATAGAGCCCATGTGACCTGCTATACCATGAATCAGTGCAAAATTCACCTCAAATAGCAATAAACAGGTGAAGCAGAGTGAAGTCCATTTAATTTATTGGCACTTCACATTAAAAATTATGGGGAAGGCAGTAATACAAGGCAAAGTAGCGTGAAGTCCATTGGAAACAATACACTGCGTTCAAATTTATAGGTGGAGTAATTCACTTCGTGTTGTGGAGCACTGTGTAGATTGGGGAATAATATGCAAAGTGCTCTGTGTAGCAAAGTGGGAACCCTTCACACACCTCTACCCACTCCCCCTTTTTTTCAGCCGAACTCAGGGTGCCAATCCTGGCCTGCATTGATCCCCCCTGTTTCAGTCTGGCACACAGGAGCCCACCCAGTGTGCCAAAATTATTTTTCATACTGTTTCACCTGTAAAAAGGAAAACTGTCCCCAAGGTCTTTTTTAAACCTAAAGAAAAGAAAATGGTCCCTTGTCCTCGCCACCCCTCCCCATCCCAACCCTCCCACTGCACGACCCCACCTCCCCTGATCCCCTCCTCACCCATACTTACCTCCAGAGGTCTGGCGATGCAACATTCTGTAGACTAGGAATACATCTGCACTGTTCAAAAGCTGACCACAAACTGAAGAAAATCATGGTAAGCCCTATAATGGCAATCAATGGGGGGGGGGTTCAACTTAGGTTGATATCTCAGCCATTTGTGGGAGTTTTGGTCCCACGTTTTCAACATGGGGTTCTTTGGACACCACTTCATAAATGCTGGCACTATCATTTCGTATTCGGTCCCAAAACATGTCTTTGTGGTTGCTGCGTATAATCACCTTTCGGGACCGATTAACAAAATAACAGTGCCACTGTTCATGAGGTGGGGTGCCAAAAAGTCCATGTTGAAAGTCTGATGAAAAATTCAAAAAAATGACTGCATTTTGAGCGTGCATTGTGCAGTTTGTATGCACGCATGTAACTTTATCAATTTTCAATATTTTCACTCCAGATTTCCAACATTGCCGTTCCCCCCCACCCAATAAACAGCGTAGCTGTCATTTTTCGCATCCTTCCCGAAATGTATTTTTGCACCTGTGGTGCAGAATGGCACTGTCACTGTGCAAAATCAACTTTCAGGACAGATTAACATTATCCCAGTGCCACTGTTAATGATGGGAGGTCCCAAAAAGGCCATGTTGAAAATTTGGTGAAAACATTCCAAAAAATGACTGCATTATGAGCGTGCTTTCCACAGTTTCTACACACACTCATAACTTTGCCACTTGTTCATATTTTCACTCCAGATTTTCAACATTGCCATGTCTTCACACCTCCTCAGGAACAGTATAGCTGTAATTTTTCACATCCTGCTGGAAATGTGTTTTCACACCTGTGGCGCCGAATGGCACACTTGCTGTGTGAAATTATCTTTTGGGATTGAGTAACAAAATGATACTGCCACTGTTCATGAGGTGGGGTCTCAAAAAAGACCATGTTGAAAATCTGGAGCAAAAATACCAACAAATGCCTGGGGCATTAGGGTTTCCAACTGTAATGCCCCACCCTGTACAGACTAACAGGTGTCGGGGGTGTGGCTTAGATTTGTCGGCCGTAATGCTCATGCCATCCCACCCTGCAGCCACTGACAGGCATTGAGGTGTGCCTTGGGTCTTCGGCCCTAAAGTTCACCCCTTTCTCCTATACTGCACCCATCTCAGCTTGTTTCCTTATGGAATGGGGTGAGCATAAGGGCTGAAGACCCCAAAGTACACCATGATATCTGTCAGTGTCTGCAGGGTGGGGGGTGGGGGTGGGGGTTGTTGTTAGTTCAATACTTCACTGCCATTCCTATTATACATCTCTTTAACTCCTGCAGTACCAATGTCAGTACCAGCAAGCAAACATTTGGTATTGACAAATGCTTGTTTCTATTTTAAACTTACCAAACTTTGGAGGCTCGGAACAGCCCGAACCCCCTGATAACAATAACAGCTGTCTTAACTTGTTTAGCAATATTCAAAACAATATAACAATTAATTCCCATACATTTAATTCCCCAACCTTGTAGAAGAAGCCTCCCTCCCCCCATGTTGCCCTGCATGCTCCCTTGACAGTTAATCTTCCCACAAATTCTAGGTTTTTGATACCTCTTGGCATCATCCTCCCACCATTTATACCACAGTTTCCTCCCAGTCAGTAAGGAAGTGTGATGTACTACATCATTGTTGCAAAGATTGTTTAATGGTGGCAGTTTTTCCAGAATTTCCTAAGTTTGTGTACATCCTTTCCCCCTTCATCAGGTTTGATGGTGGAGTCAAAGGGAGCCTTCTCATGGGGCCCATACCCTAACTCCCCCATCGCCCCCGACTTTCCCCATTGGTGCTTAGGCCTATGGTTCCCTCATTTTCCAAATGAGCATGGAGGGTAGGATGAGGAACAAAATTCAGTTCCATTTTCAAAAGTAGTAAAAATCCCCCTCTACAGTCTATCTGTGTCCCTGTCTCAACTATAACTGCTTCATGCTTGTCTCTCCAGACCAATATACCTCACCATGGATACCAGCCCTGTCCAGATTAGTACCCCCCCTTTTCCTTAATCGGCCCCAGTTTCAACCCCCAATGCTGCATAGTAGCATAGCCCAAATTTACAATTGCATCTCCTTAGTGCCCATTAGAAGTGCTACACCATGTACACCCCCCCACTTTCCACCAAATTAGTAAGCACATTTTGTTTGCATCCTTTAAAAGTAACACATACTTAAAGGAGATCAACCAGGTTCCCCTTGCTGTCTGTGGGTGGAGTTCTTAGAAGAATAAGCCATTTTAACTGTCTTAAGGGTAGCTGGTCCATTCCACTGGGGTGTCAAACAGACGAGGCATACTGATGAGTCCTGGTAGGACGAAACATGTGTCTATGTCTTCTGTTAGCACCCTTTGCAAACTGTGTGAGAGGCCTTTCGGCACCATGCAATTCTGCTTAAAGTTGGACCAGCATAACATTTTGTGGTGATTTGCATATGCAGCCCATGATGCTTTGCATTGTGGGGGCATGTGTGATTTTGTATTTTCTTGAAACTTGGCTTCCCAGCCAAATGCCCTTTGGGGTAACCCTTGCCTCAGTGTTTGCGCACAGAGGTTCTTTGTCTTTTAAATAGTTTTTTTATTTTAATGGGTTCACCACAACATATCCAAGGCACACTGTCTTAAGGGTAGCTGGTCCATTCCACTGGGGTGTCAAACAGACGAGGCATACTGATGAGTCCTGGTAGGACAAAACACGTGTCTATGTCTTCTGTTAGCACCCTTTGCAAACTGTGTGAGAGGCCTTTCGGCACCATGCAATTCTGCTTAAAGTTGGACCAGCATAACATTCTGTGGTGATTTGCATATGCAGCCCATGATGCTTTGCATTGTGGGGGCATGTGTGATTTTGTATTTTCTTGAAACTTGGCTTCCCAGCCAAATGCCTTTTGGGGTAACCCTTGCCTCAGTGTTTGCGCACAGAGGTTCTTAGCCATTTTAACACATCATTCCCCTTCGCCCCTCTGCTACCCACAGCCCCAGCCATGGTTAAAGCAGAGGTTGCAAGAGCAGGCACAGTAAACCATAGTTCCTATTTTCCTGCACGACTCTAAGAAATCAGTGGTCTGGGTGACAGAATGTTTGAGTCTCACCCCATCCACTTGTCATTTCCTCTCGAGAATCTGACAGCAGCCCTGTGAACTTACACAAGAAGACTGGTGGCATTATTCATTCAAATAAGGAGAGGAGGCGTGTCTCACTGTCAGCACCCAATCAGTAAGTCTCAGTCTAGGACACTCCTCCTGATCCTCCCTTTGTAACTTACTAAATTCCCCAGCGACTTAACACCACCGGTGAGCTGAAAGGCCTGTCAAAAAGCGGGACCCTTGGTGTAGCAACAAGCAATGCAGAATTTAAATCCCCTTACCAGCTCTGTTTCTCTTTAGCCATGTGAAATGTAAAAGGAACATATAAAAAGTCAACATGTATTGCTGTTGGAGTCAGTCCAGTGTGATCATGTAGGTCCTCAGTAGCAGCATGGAAGTATAGCATACACAGTGAGCAGAGCATAGGCAGTCACTCCAGGTTGGCATCTGCAGAGTGACAGACCCACTTCTCCAGCCTTGGCACATCAAGAGTTCGTCACTGCCCATGAACAGTCTCACCATGCGGTCCCTGAGTTCCTCGTTTTCTGCCCCGCCATTTTGATTACTCAGAGTTAAAAACTTCAAGCCCTCGACGGGTGAGGGTGGCACAATTAAAGCACTCCCACTAGATAAATGTCCAGTAAACACATAAATGACTCAAAGTTGTTAGATACGTAGCGGCTCACCTGAAGCAAGCAGCTTTGGTGTGCAGGGTTGAAGCCTAGGACTTCGGAGAAAGTAGCAAGCACAGTCGAAGCAGGTAGAGTCTCAGGACAGCAATTATTTTTTCAGTGAGTCCGTAGCAGGTTATTTTTCTTTAGGCTTCAGCTCCCTCTTGGGATCTGGTATTTGGAGATTCCTGGGGGGATCTTTCAGTTTCTCTCATAAAGCACTCAGCATCAGATAGCGAGTTAAAGTTCTAAGGAGGTTTCTCTGGGTCCATAACCTTTGGCCGGGTAGAGGAGGGCAAAATCCCAGCCCCGGCGATGCAGAGTGGTTTTATCCCCCGCAAATTTTCGTCTTCTGAGTTGGACATCATGGGAAAAATCCTGGAAGATGGAACCTTTGCTATTCTCGATCATGATCGGGCCGCCTTGCCCTTGCCACTCAGAGCATTTTTTCTTTGTCCAGGAAGCACATATATTTAATTAATGCCTGGGTCTGTCTCTGTGTTTTGATGGAGGTATGGTGTAATGGGCCCATTAAATTTCAAAATCTTGGGCTCCCATTTCCAGCTTTAGGTACTTGGTGAGCCATTTTTATGTTTGCTTGCACGCATGTGCAAGAAACATAGTGGCATCACCCGAGTTTTCGGAGTTGTGTCACCCACTTTTCCAATTCAGTCAGTGTGTTGGCAGGCGTGGCCCCGTCTGCCAATGCATGCTGGAGCTGTCTATGACAAGCTCCAAAATGCAGTGGCATACAGTTAAAAGGGGGAACTACGCTTCAGTGAGCAGCGATAAGATATCGCCTGCTCATGCACAGCTCCCCCCCACACACACACACGCATACTGTGTGCCCCTCCACGCAGACACTCTATAGCCGACGGGGGTGCCCTAAATCCCCTGTGAGCTGTGCTGCGCCTCCCCCAAAGCCTTCCAAATGCACCCAGCGTGGCAACTCAATGGTATAGCAATGGTATAGCTGACGGGGGTGCCCAATCCCCCGTCGGCTTCACTGTCCCCCCCCAGTACAGGGTGCCATGCTGGGAGCCCATCCCAACATGGCAACAAATGCCATGGCTGACTGGGGTGCCCAATCCTCCATCGGCTCCAAGCCCCCCCCTCCCAGCCATCCTTCTGCCATGCTGGGAGCCCACCCCAGTGTGGCAAATGTCCCGCGTCGCCTTTTTTAATTTTTTAAATACCTGGAAAGAAAAAACAGTCCCACGCAGTCTTCCTGCCCCCCTCCCCACAACCTGCACCCACCCACTGCACACCCTACCTCCCCCTCCACCCCATACTTACCTCCAGAGCTCGGCGCGATGATCTTTGGTGGACCGGGAACACATCTGCACTCTTCAAAGCCGACCACGAACTGAGGAAATGCCGGTAAGCTGTATAATGGGATAGATAGGGGCTTTTCAACTTTGTTGCATATCTCAGACATTTTTTGGAATTTTGGCACCAAATTTTCAACATGGGGTTTTTGGGACCTCTTCTCATGAATGCTGTCACTGTCATGGTGTTATTCGGGCCCGAAGGGTGATTTTGCAGTAACTGTGTGAAATCACCTTTCAGGACCGAGTAACGAAATGACACTGCCAGTGTTCATAAGGTGGGCTCTCAAGCAGCCTATTTTGAAAATTTGTTGGAAAAATTCCAAAAAATGACTGTTTTACGAGCGTGCATTGTACAGTTCCTACGCACGCTCGTAAGTTTGCGAATTTTCAATTTTTTCACTCCAGATTTTCAGCATTGCCATTTTACCACACCTTCTTATGAGTAGTACAGCTGGCATTTTTCACATCTCACCCAAAATGTGTTTCCGCCCATATAATGCACAATGGTGCAGTCGGTGTGCGAAATCAATGTATGGGACAAATTAAGAAAATCACAGTAACACTGTTCATGAGCAGAGGTCTTAAAATGGCTATGTTGAAAATTTGGTGAAAAAATTCCTAAAAATGACTGTTTTACGAGCGTGCTGTATTGAAGTTCCTACACACGCCTAAGTTCAGCGAATTTTCAATATTTTCACTCCTGATTTTCAACATTGCCATTTTACCACACCTCCTTATGAGCAGTACAGCTGTCATTTTTTCACATCTTGTCCAAATGTGTTTCTAGCCCATGTAGCGCACAATGGCGCTTGATCGGTGTCTTGAAATCAATGTAAGACAAATTAAGAAAATCACAGTGACACTGTTCATGAACAGAGGTCTTAAAATGGCTATGTTGAAAATTTGGTGAAAAAATTAAAAAAAATGACTGTTTTATGAGCGTCGTTGTACAGTTCCTATGCACGCTGTAGGTTCGTGAATTTTCAATATTTTAACTCCAGATTTTCAACATTACCATTTTACCACACCTTCTTATGAGCAGTATAGCTGTCATTTTTCACATCTCACCCAAAATGTGTTTCCGCCCATGTAGCGCACAATGACGCAGTCGATGTGCGAAATCAATGTATGTGACACATTAAGAAAATCACAGTGACACTGTTCATGAGCAGAGGTCTTAAAATGGCTATGTTGATAATTTGGTGAAAAAATTCCTAAAAATGACTGTTTTACGCGCGTGCGTTGTGCAGTTCCTATGCATGCTCATAAGTTTGCGAATTTAATATTTTCACTCCAAATTTTCAACATTGCCATTTTATTACACTTTCTTATGAACAGTACAGCTGCCATTTTCATATGCCGCTTGAAAATGTAAGCTGCGACACATGTAGCGCACAATGGTGCTGTTGGTGTGCTAAAAGCAATGTTTGGGACAGATTAAGAAAATCACAGTTACACTGTTCATGAGCAGAGGTCTTAAAATGGCTATGTTCAAAATTTGGTGACAAAAGTCCATAAAATGACTGTGTAACGAGTGAGCATTGCGCAGTTTCCACGCACCCTCGTAAGTTCATGACTTTATAATATTTTAAGTCCAGATTTTCACCAGTGGCATTTTTCCACACTTCCTTATTTACAGTACAGCTGTCATTTTTCACAACATGGCTGAAGTGTGTTTTCACACTTTCAGCGCAGAGATGCGTGGTCGCTGTGGGAAATCATTGTTCAGGACAGATAAAGAAAATCACAGTGACACTGTTCATGATTGAGGCACTAAATGCCTGAGTTGACAATCTGCTGTAAAAAATCCCCAACCTAATTATATTATGGGTGTGTGCTGCACAGTTTCTATGTACGCTCGTGACTTCACCATTTTTTAAATATTTTTACTGCAGATTTGCAACATTGCCATTTTTTACACCTCCCCATGAACAGTACAGCTGTCATTTTTTACATCCTGTTCGGAATGTTTTTGCACCTGTGGTGCTAAATGCTGTAGTTGCTGTGCATAAGCAGCTTTCTGCTAACAAACTGATATTCCCCCTGTTCATGAGGTGGGGTCACAAAAACATGTTGAACATTTGGAGTGAAAATACCAATGAATGCCTGAGGTATTAGGGTTTCCAACCATAACGCCCCACCCTGTAGAGAATGACAGGCATCAGGGGTGTGACTTGGGATTCTTGCCTGTAATGCTCATACCATTCCACACCCTGCAGTCAGTGAGAGGCATCGAGGTATGCCTTGGACTCTTTAGCCCCAAAGTTCACCCCATTCTCCTATATCACACCCATCTCACCATATTTCCTAATAGAATGGGGTGCGCATAAGGGCCAAAGACCCCAAGGAACACCGTGACACTTGTCAGTGTCTGCAGGGTGGGGTGTGGTGAAATGGCGTGGCCGTTATGCCTGACGACCCAAAGGCACACCCTAATGCCTGTCACTCTCTGCAGGGTGGTGGTGAGGTTGGCTTCAGTTCAATACTTCACTGCCATTCCTATTATGCAGCTCTGTAACTTCTACACTACCACTGCCAATGCCAGCAAGCAAACATTCGGCATTGACAAATGCTTGTTGCACAGCGCGACCCCCTTTTCTACCTTCTAGTCCCTCAGGCAGACCCACGTTTAGATGTTGGATCTTCTAGCCTGATTCTCAAGATCCTCAGTTTTATCCATAAGTGTAGCTACTTTCTGTTGCTCTGTTTTTTTGTTTCAGGATAAATCAGCCACTGCATCTCCCAAGTCAGAGATTCTTTTTTCTTGTTCATTAAGTCTGTTCCCGTGTGTTGTGGAGGTCTTGGCTAAAGTTGTAAGTACATTTTACATAAGCGATATTTGAGCTGATATATTCTAAAAACCATTTCTCATTTCATGTTATAGGTTGACAATCATGCCTGAAATTGCATTATTAGCCACCACCTCCGGTACCTTTCTGCCCCCTGTTACTGAGTCCATGCTGGCAGTTTGGGATCATGTGCGGGCCTCTGTCCCTCCCGAATAAACCTTATCCCAATGCTCAAAACACAAAGTTATTTGTTTTTTTGTGGATTTAGATGTAGCCATACCTTGTTACTATCGAATGCGATGATTTTTTCAGAAAAATAACGTGTTAGATATATATTAAATCTTTGCCCAAGTTGATGCCTGCTGGAGCTCCTCTAAAGCATGTCTTTCATAGCTGGTAGTCAGGCCACACCCACTCATCAGAGCCATTCTTACTAAGAGCTACCATATACATGCAGTGTGCACTGTGCCCCAGTTTCACTATTCTAACAGTGACTTCTATATGAAATAACCCTCGGTTTGTAAAATGACTAGTATTGCCAAATCAGTGCACCTCATATAATACAGCCAGGTATTTATTTCATATGCCTCCAAATTGCTGAACTCACTCACGCACAAGTTCAGCGTGACTCATGGCCATGGCTCCACTGGGGATGCATGGGAAGGACTGGACTGCTCTCATAAGGTTGGGATGACTAGCTCCCTTCCCCCCCAGCTACCTGCCAAACTCAGTTTTCCTTGCATTTATTGTATGTTTCAGCTCCCATTCCAGCCCTCTGTTGCTGCTTGCCTTCCACTTAATTACCTGCACTTGATCTAATCTCTTGCTCTCAGCTAGCAGCAGCAGGGAGTGGCAGCAGGTACTGTTGCCTTTCTGTTGCAACTCCAGGTAATCTGTGCTGCTTTGCTCCTTCCTTTCTTTCTTTTTTCTTCTATCCTTTGTGTATCCTCCCGGCAGGTAGTGGCACATGTCAGCCATTTCACACCGGACTTCCACGGTCCTTCAGGCACCCTCTCCTCTGCCTAGTGGAACCACCAGAGTTGATGCAAGGGGCTTCATCTAGCCTCGGCCCCCCGATTATCAATTTTTCTCCCTAGGCATCAGTGTGACTCAGTTGTCCACCTCTGGACCAGAAGGTTGTGGGTTCTGGTCCCACACCAGCATGGGACTCATACCTAAAACACTGGCACCAAGTGCAATATTGGGGAGTGCTGTACTGCTGGGGTTTGCTGTCCTTCAGATGAGACGTTAAACCGAGGTCCCTTCTACCCATTCTGGTGTTGTCCTGGTGGGTGTCCAGGTGGAAGTAAAAGAACCCAGGGCATTCTTTGCAAAGAGTAGGAGACATTCCTGGTGTCCTGACCAGCATTCCCCTTCACGTAAAACGTGTTCATGCAATTGTCCAGACTGTGTGTGGGTGCTGATGTGCAATATGGCTGCTACTACACATTCAGTCACTTCACTACCAGTCTAGCATTGCTTGTAAAGCACTTTGGGATACACTGTGTATGAAAACGCACTATATAAATGCTGATTCTTCTTCTTATTATTATTCCTGGGACCCCAGAATGCAGATGCCCGTGCACGTGGAAGCACACATGTGCCCTGTGGCTCTGGTGATGGCCCCTTCCACCCTCCTGGCCTATTGCCAGGTTCCCCCCATGGTGTGGCACTACCACCTAGCCTCCACTGGGTGTCAGTCAAGCACCAAGGAAATCCCATGTCCCTCCCCAGAGAGGAGAGCTGCCTGGCGGCTGCTTGATCTGTCTCTCGCCCTCCCCCCAGTCAACCCCGGCAGCCCAAGATTGCCAGCATGGTGCGAGGTGTGGTGTCCGGCACCTCAACCGTCAGCACCACTGGGCCAGCTCCCTTCCTTCCTTTCTTTGGGGATTTCTTGCTACAGTCTTCATTATGTTTAAAAGTTTATTCTGCCTGTACTAACTTGCCAGTTCCCGTTCCTTATCAATATACAGTACTCACTCAGCTGCTGCTGTATTTAATCAGCATGCAATAACACTTCAATATTTGTGCATAAAAACCTATTTCAAGTTGCTTGGCCATTCAGTGATACTAGTTATGCAACATGTTTATTTTGCACCCAGTGGGAATCAAGCCTGAGTCTGCTTCAGTTCTGTATTACTTCTCCATGTGATTCAGTACCTGCTTCAATGCAATTTACCAGTGGCTCCTTGGTCTCAGTTCCAGTTGCAGACATTTTAGCAGAATATTTCTAAGTTTACCCATTTTGGCCTTTGAGGCCTTATGTTGCTTCACCATCACCTTTACTTTGTCTCACAGATGTCTGCTTGCATACAGCCCTTTTAAGGGGGTTTAATCTGCCCAAACATGTTTATGTGGACTTAGTGGGACTCAAACCAGAGTCTAATGCATTTCTATAGTACTTTCAACAAATGATTAAAACCTTCTTTAATGCATTGTACAAAGCAATTATTCATGAACAGCCCTTTTGGTGTTTTTAATCTGCTACATTATACTCTGGAGGTCAGCTCATCTACAGCTGTTGTTGTAATCTAATTTTAAAATGTGGATGTGGGTCATGGTGCTTTACCATGGCTTCTTTGTTTTTCCTATGGCAGAGGACTGAGGGGTTATGGTGAGGAGTCATGGATGTGTGGTTCATTTACGTCATGTTCGTATGCTGCCTTCACCACTAAAATCCTCTGGGTATTTGTCGCCTTTAATTGGCACTTATTCATGGACTAGTTGGCTAGCCTCGCACTGACTAAAGGCCCAGATAACCTGAGCTGGGTGTGCAGTTCCTACACTAGTAGTTTGATAGGTCCAGCTGTCATGCTTTTGTGTACTATTTGTTTACCAGGCCCATTGCTACGGGTTTTTACCATGCCACTCATTGCCTGTTACTCCCTGCTTAACCATGTAGGGCCTGTACCATTACTAAAGGTGTTTACTTTGCTGCTTATTACCTGATATTCTTTGCATTTCCTTGTATAGCCTGCTCTAATGCTAGAAGAGATCAGTTGACCATGCCCATACATTTTTGGCTCTGAGCTTGCTCTCAGCTGATGGCCTCGGTCTGCACCCCAGTCCGCATCTTGAGCATGTGATGCCTGGATGGGGTCTTTCCTTCTGGCCCCTGATATCATCAGTGCATTCCATTCTATCAGTGCAATCCTGACAATCTGTGTCCATAGTGGGAATGTCCTTACTCAAAGTGGAGCTTTAGCCGTATGTGTGCAGCGGTGCTTCTTGATGTAGAATGATGTAGAATTTATGACTAGTTGCAAAGGGAGGATATATTGCTATCCTTCAGCAGTAGTATCAACTGCCGAGGCTCCTTCAATGCATTCTCCATATGACCGCTCTTGGTTTGCTTGATCTAAATAGTAGATTGGTAAGTCAAGCTGCCTCAGTGGTTGTTCTCTCCTCCTCCCACCTTCGAGGCAGTTTGTTGCAAAGGCCAGTATTCGCAATCCTCCATGGCATTCCCATTAGAGGGAAAGAGTGACAGTTTCTTCAAAATTGGAATATTTTCCACTCCACTTGTTTCAGTTTCTAAATGGCAGTAGCAGAGCTGTCACTAAATACAACATCCCAAGCCTGGAGGGAAGATGATCTCGGCCTTGGATCCCCAGAGATTTCCTCCTCAAAAGGGTTTTATTTCTCTGCTCCATGCCATAGATCATAATGCTAGTTAGTTTAGCAATATTCCCTAGCTCAGGTAGGTTCCGCTTTGGATGGGAATGGATGGTGGCCCTACTAGCTGTTCTCTCTCTCCTAAGGAAGCCCCTTGCTGTCATCAGCGCAAGTCATATTATGGAGCTATCCTGCTAACTTTTTTTTTGTATGAACTCATTTTATTGATTTTCAATCATCAGTCTGACCAAAGCCAAAGATATACATATACATAAACATATAACACTTCATCAAGCACAATACTAACAATTCAATGTGCGGTTCATAGTTCAGTGCTTGTGTATACATATGAGCTGAATGGTATATGCTTGTTGTTTATAGCTTAAACTTTGGCATTTCTCTATATCCCACCCTCTGTGGGATACTGGGTAGGTGTAAGATTTAAGCTGCAGCGTAGAGGGTGAGACAAGAGTGACGAATAAGGAGGAGGCAGGAGGGGATGGAGGATATTTCAGAATGCTCAAAGCTGAGCGAGCAGAAGCCTGAGGTTTAAGAAGGGAATGTGGGAGGAGCTATTCCCCCCCATTGAACCTCCAGTTAAAGCCTTCTAATTCAATGTGTGGTACATAGCTCAGTGCTTGTTTATACTTACGAGCTGAATGGTATATGCTTGATGTTTATAACTTGAACTTTAGCATTTCTCTATATCCCACCCTCTATGGGATGCTGGGTAGGTGTAAAATTTAGGTCCCAAAATAAGAGTTAGCGTAGTGATTATCTTCTCCAACTCCAGAGAGTGTGACCAGTAGCAATAATCAGGGGAGGAAAAACCCCTTTGGGGAAATCTCCGAGGACCCTTGGCTACTGACCTGCTTGTCCTCTAGGCATACCAAGAGAATAATCCTAAATGTGGGCTGAGTTTTTGTTATGGTTAAGTCCAAGGATTCAGTCTATTTTGCTGGTTGAAGAGTCCCGTTTCTGAGGTCGATGATGAGCAGGAAGTCAACGCTGAAGATGAAGGTTCCGGCAGATGAAGAAATCCAACTTGGAATGATGTCTGGATGAGAGACGATGGTTAATCCATGACCAAGGTAGCTGTGAGTGAAGCAGATGTAAAGTGTACATATACAGTCAGCATGGCTGAAGAATGAGTGCCAACGTAGCAAATTTTGAGGGATGTAGAAATCATAGATGATGAAATGGTCAGCAGTGTTGCCCAGCTGGAATGATAAGAGGTAGGAGTCTATGCAATTTGGAAGGTGTGCATGGAGCTGTTGTAAATACATTAAAGCATTAGGGTATGATCAAGTGCCTTGTCAGTAGGAGCAGTGTCAGTGACTCAGCAGGTTGCACGCTTCGCCTCTGAAGCTGGAAGATCACTGTAATAAGTGTAGATGAAATGTGAGCTTTCTGATGTTCCCAGGATTCTGAGCTGAACTGGAGAATCCCATGGCAGATCACTGGATGAGTTGAATGGAGTTGCCAGGAGGCCATCGGTATAGACAGGCTGGAGACTGAAACCTTCACAAGGGGTAGCGAAGAAGGTGTAGAATGGACATGTGCGGTCTGCTCTGGGATGGTGGGACCCCCACATGGGTCCGCCATGGCCACAGGATTGCATAATTCGAGGATTGCTCTTAACTTGTCGTGTTTATGAGTTCTCAGGTCAAAACACCAGCGAGACTCCATGGAGGTCCGCTACAGGACAGCGTGTAAGTGATCGAGTAGCGAGCTAGACCCCCACGTGGACAAGCTGGAGCAGCAGGACCCCAAGTAGGTCTGCCTGAGGAGGAGTAGAAGTGAATCAAGCTAGGCCTCCATGTATGCTAGCTGTACCAGCAGAACCTCCACATAGGTCTACCCAAGGAAGCAGTAAAAGTGAGTGAGTTGAGCTAGGCCTCCACGTAGGCTAGCTGGACCAGCAGGACCCTCGCATAGGTCTGCCAGTAATGCGTTTAAGAGGTAATGTCATCAGATTAGCATGATCCTGGAGTTGGTTTGCAGTCTCCACATAACGGGGACATGGATGAGTGGGGAAGAGTGCAAGATATAAGCTCCAGAACAGGGTGCAGCACTCCTGATTAGGCATGGTCCCTGCTACTCATGGGCAATTTCACTGGACGTCCCCATATATATCACAGTGTTCCACATGGGAGTCAGATGGCTCTGTGTACTCATATAAGCAAGTTAGTCAAGGAAACAACTGCCCAGAAGATGGCTTCACTTCCCCATAAATGCAGAAATCTCCAAGAAAAGAATCAGTCCTGAGGGCAATCCCCATAGTACGCCTCCTGTCTGTCCCTGATATGCGGGGGATGTCCCTGACTACCTCTGAAATATCCATGGTCCCATTTATAGGACTGACTGCTTGCCTCACTGGGAGTGCTGGTTCTGCTGCAACCTTTGCAAGCATATAAAAGTCTTCTGCCTCACTTAATATGGAGTACCTGCTGTTGTTCTGTCTGTTGCACCTTTAATATTATTTTTGCTGCTGTGGATAAAATGTTGCAGATTTTTAGCACTTGTGGAATTTGGCAACTCACCTGTTTTGTGATTTTTTCACAATTGCTGAACCTTTTTTTGTGAATATGCCACAACTAAATTTCCGCAGTGCTGTAAGCCATTTTTCTGCAGCTATGGAATTTTTGGCTCACTTTGAGAATCCAGCCCTAAGTTCATGAATTTACTTTAAATTCATTATTTGGAGGTCATCGTGCCAGCTGAGCTTGTCTCTTGCCTTTCAGCTACCATGCTGTTCCATTTGTGCTACCAGTGTGAACCTTATAATTGTATCACATTGTTGCTGTCCAATCAAACACTGCAGTTAATGAAGCTTGTTTCCTCACTTCCAATGCATATTCAATATATATAGAAATGTTTTTGCTCCACTGTAATAACCTGCCCCCCCCCCCGTAACATCGTATCACATAATTTTATTGTCTTTGAAGGATTATCAGGCTTCCTGATACAATGTGCTGTTCATTCTCAATCAGTTTATATATCTGAATTTTTTTTCTGTAAATGTGTATATTCCTACCCATGTTTTGTTATAACTGGACGCTTGTGAAAATGGGCATTTTTGTCCACATGCCTTTCCAGTATAAAATAATAAAAATGAAATGAAATGAATTCACCGTAAGGAGTACTATCCTAATTATTTATTTCATTATTAGGATTTTCAGTTGATTTAATATTATCATGTCTCACAGGTCATTGTATGTTTCAGTATTATTCTTTATATGGTTCTGTTAACTGATCTAGGCAAAAGTACGATAATTTAAGTGTATGTGTCTTTAAACCAGTTAGTACTTACAGTCTGAGAGCCAGTATAAAGCAAAGTTTATGAATCCAGACCCCACTTCTGATAAAGCCTCAGAGCTAGGTGAAGCATTTACATACAAGCACACTGTTACCCTGCAGTGTAAGTTTGCGACTACCACCAGGATTATTACTGCGTTGCACATAGCCAGCATTTCCCATCGCTCAATGCTGCCAACTCTCTGCATGCAGGGACTAGTATGTTGGAAGCTTTTTGGAAGTGCTAACATCCTATTTGCACAGCACTAATTAAAGCAGCAGTATTTATTAGCTGCAAAAAAAAAATCACAAGAATTTTATGAAAAAAACTACATTTCAAACATCCACAGAGTCATCCTCAGTGTATTTTTAGTTTTCACTAATATTTTAAAACAGCTATTATAGCTAATTGTGTAATTAAAGACTAACCTCATTTACATTATCTATGGAGACATGATTATCTTCTTCATCCCCTTCTGCATCCTCCTGTGTTGCACCTACACCCGGATCCTCTAGACAATCAGGAGTAAGGACAGGTGGCTCTGGATGAACCCCCTGACACCAGAGAGGTAGTGGGAAGATCAGGAGGCGACTTTAGCTTCAGTCTCAACCCAGCCAACAGCTCCCTACCCAGGGATAAGGTCAGGCCCCTTAAGATGACCCTGGTGATCATCCTCTGCTTCATCACGTGTGGACTACTCTACTACGTGGCTGAGATGAAATTCACCTTTGGCAGATTTACCCAGCTGGATGAGGAGGTCACTGCTGTCCTGGGCATTTCCGTGGTCTCCAGAGTGCAATCAACCTGTTTGTGTACTTGCTCTTCCACTCCAGGTACCAGTGTCTGCAGAAGCTAGAGATTGACCTTTGCTTTGCCTGCTTCAAGGAATCCTTTGTGTACAGCATCTGGACTGACTGCTTCAGTGTCTCCTCGGAACTGGGTATTCATGTACCCAATGTGAACATGTCCATCAGCAACACCATTCTGCCCCTCCCTTCCCCTCCAGAAATAATATTCTTTATAAAAATTCACATCAAACTAGGCCGTGTAACAGAGATTTTTAAAAAACAGCAGCTGTGTAGAACAAAAAGTTTGTGTTTCAGAAAAGCTGAGATGGGGGCAGCATGGTCTGGCAAGTTCATGTTTGGGAAACGGGAGACACAGGTTCATATCCCAGAGTAGCCACATATTCACTTCGACCGCAAGCTAGTCAGGCCACTAGGTGCTTCAGTCCCATCATGCTGTATGTGTAAAAAACCTGCCAAACCAGATGATGGATCTACTGAGATGTCCTGGGCAAACTGAAAAAAATTTACTTTTTTCTGTAATTGCGGTCTGTCTTTTCCTTAACCTCATCGCAGTCGCCTGTCTTATTTCAAAATATATGTTTCCAAACTAAAAAAAATGTAAAATGTACTCTTCAGAGCCCATATCTAACAGTGATACCCTTGAATATAAACAAGTGACAGGAAAAAGATAACCGAAGTGCTTTAATGCAAGAAGGCAAATTTAAAAAGCACTGTCTTGCACTAGTGTGAACACGAACTGAGCTGTCGTTGTTACTGGAACTGAGTATTGAACTAAGCCTTACAGTAAATGACAGCTTTCTAACTTCAGTTCAAAACAAGCATTTGTTAATTCCGAATGTTGATTGCATTGGTGTGTTGAGCTCATTCACTGCCCCTCTGTCACTCGCTCAGTCTATTTCTACTGGTGCTGCAGGCTGCTCTGCAGCAGTCATGATAGAGCTCCATTGAGCTCACTCACTCCCTCTCTCTCACTCACACGTTGTGTTTCTCCCAGCGCTGCAGGCTGCTCTGTTGTACTGGGTGCCTGCCTGCTTTGGCACCTTTTTCTGCCCACAAAGGAATACACAGCTGTCTCGACAGAGCTCCGTTGAGATCACTCACTCCCCCTGTCACTTGCTCATTCTGTTTCTCCTGGCACTGCTGCCTGCCCTTTTGTACTGAGCTCCTGATTCTGTTGGTGCCTTTTTCTGCCCACAAATAAATCTGCAGCAGTCCCAACAAAGCCCAGTTGAGCTCGCTCACTCCTCCTCTCTCACTCGCTCATTCTGTTTCTGCCGGCGCTGCAGGCTGCCCTTTTCTATTGGGCTTCTGCCTGCATTGCCGCCTTCTTCTGCCCACAAAGAATTTTGCAGCAATTACATTACAGCTACATTGAGCTCGCTAACTCCCCCTCTCTCACTTGCTCATTCTGGTTTTCCCGCCACTACAGGCTGCCATTTTGTACTGAGCCTCTGCATGCATTGCTGCCTTTTTCTGCCCACAAACAAATCTGCAGCAGTCCCAACAAAGCTCCATTGAGCTCACTCACTCCCTTCCCCTCCCTCACTTGCTCATTCTGTGTCTCCTGCTGCTGCAGGCTGCCCTTTTGTACTGGGCTCCTGCCTGCGTTGCCACCTTTTTCTGCCCACAAAGAAATCCTGCAGCAGTCACAATAGAGCTCTGTTGAGATCTCTCACTACCGCTCTGTCACTGGCTCAATCTGTTTCTCTTTGCGCTGCAGGCTATGCTTTTGTACGGGGATCCTGGCTGTGTTGGCATCTTTGTCTGCCCACAAAGAAATCCACAGCTGTCCCGATAGAGATCCGTTGAGGTTGTTCAGTCTCACTCTCTCACGTGCTCATTCTGTTTGTCCTGGTGCTGCAAGCTGCCCTTTTGCACAGGGCTCCTGCCTGCATTGGTGCCTTTTTCTGCCCGCAAAGACATCTGCAGCAGTCCTGATAGAGCTCCATTGAGCTCACTCAGTCCCCCTGTCTCACTCACTCATACTGTTTTTCCCATCACTGCAGGCTGCCCTTTTGTACTAGCCGCTGCCTGCATTGATGCCTTTTTCTGCCCACAAAGAAATCTGCAGCAGTCCTGACAGCACTCTGGTGAGTTCGCTCACTCCCCCTCCCTCACTCGCTCTTTCGTTTTGTTTCTCCTAGTGCTGTAGGCTGCCCTTTTGTACTGGCCTCTTGCATTGGAGCCTTCCTCTGCCCACAAACAAATCTGCAGCAGTCCTGACAGAGCTCAGTTGAGCTCGGTCACTCCCCTCTC
The DNA here is from genome assembly GCA_016271365.2 of Neoceratodus forsteri. Taxonomy (NCBI): domain Eukaryota; kingdom Metazoa; phylum Chordata; order Ceratodontiformes; family Ceratodontidae; genus Neoceratodus; species Neoceratodus forsteri. The sequence continues at coordinate 517,351,399 of CM028130.1, read as the reverse complement.
TCACTCACTCGATCTTAATCTGTCCCAAACACTGATTTCCCACAGCGACCGTGCAATTCTCCGTCAGGAGTGCAAGAACATATTTTAGCCAGGATGCAGAAAATGACAGCTGTACTGTTCATAAGGAGGTGTGAAAAAATGCCACTGTTGAAAATGTGGTGGGAAAACATTAAAAATTTGCAAAGTTACAAGGGTGCGTGGAAACAGTTCAACGCACGCTTGTAACACAGTCATGTTATGGAGTTTTGTCACCAAATTTTCAACATAGGGATTTTAGGACCTCTGCTCATGAACACTGCCACTGTCATTGTCTTAATGTGTCCCGAACACTGATTTCCCACAGCGACCGCGTTATTCTGCACCGGAACTGTGAAAACACATTTCGGTCAGGATGTGAAAAATAACAGCTGTACTGCTCATAAGGAGATGTGAAAAAATGCCACTGTTGAAAATTTGTCATGACAATATTACAAATCTGCGAAGTTACAAGGGTGCATGGAAAGTGCACACCAAATTTTCAACATCGGCATTTTAGGACCTCTGTTCATGAACAGTATCACTGTGATTTTCTTAATCTGTCCTGAACAGTGATTTCCCTCAGCGACTACCGTATTCTGCACTAGAAGTGCAAAAACACATTTTGGCCAGGATGAGAAAAAATGACAGCTGTACTGTTCATAAGTAGGTGTGGAAAAATGGTAATGTTGAAAATCTGGAGTGAAAATATTACAAATTTGCAGTCATTGCATGGAGTATCATTACCAAATTTTCAACATAGGCATTTTAGGACATCTACTCATGAACATTGTCACTGTCATTTTCTTAATCTGTCCCAAACATGGATTTCCCACAGTGACTGCGCTATTCTGTGCCGGAAGTGCGAAAACATATTTCAGCCAGGATATGAACAATGACAGCTATACTGCTCACAAGGAGGTGTGAAAAAATGTAAATGTTGAAAATCTGGTGTGAAAATATTGCAAATTCTCGAATTTACGAGCATGCGTAGAAACTGAGCAATGCAGTTCGTAAAACAGTCATTTTTTGTTGTTTTTTTTTGCAATATATTGCAATATAGGCTTTTTGAGAGCCCACCTCATGAACACTGGCACTGTCATTTTGTTAATTGGCACTGAAAGGTGATTCCGCGCAGTGACCGCAAAATCACATTTCAGGGCTGATTAACGCCATGACAGTTTGAAAATTCATGAGGAGGGGCCCCAAAAACCCCATGTTGAAAATTTGGTGCCAAAATTCCCAAAAATGACTGAGATATGCATTAAAGTTGAAAAAACCCTATTTCTACCATTATATAGCTTCCCGGCATTTTCTCAGTTTGTGATCGGCTTTGAAGATTGCAGACGTGTTCCCGGTCCACCGAAGATTGTCATGCCAGACTCCGGAGGTAAGTATGGGGTAAGGGGAATGTGGGGAGGCAGGGTGCGCATTGCGTGGGTGCGGGTTGCGGGTGGGGAGCAGGGAGACTGCCGAGGGACAGTTTCCTTTTTTACAGGAAAAAAAAAAAGATGTCGCAGGACCATTTTTTACTTTACAGGGGCATGTGGCATGCTGGGGTGGGCTCCCAATGTGTCACTAGAGGCTTTCTTTTTTAGGGGGCAGCAGTAGCCGATGGGAAATTGGGCACCCCTGTCAGCACACAACAAAAGGGGTATCATTATGCCGATGGTGATTGGGCACCCCGTCGGCAGATAATAAAAGTGGGAAGGGGGGTTTACCTAATGTAGACGGAGTAGGATCCCTGTCGGCAACAGAAACACGGGGCCACTGAAGCAGACAGGGAATGGGGCCCCCATCAGCAAGTAAACATGGTGGGGGGGGTTAATATTGTTAGTGAACACAGTGGCAAACTGCCGCCATGTTCACAAACAATATCAGTATGTGAAGATCCTGCCCTGTAATGACGGGTCGCTCCCTCATTGCAGTGAATGGCTTACGCTGCAATGACGAGGCGGCCCCTGATTGCAGTGGCTGATTTGTCTCAAGTTGGTAGAAAGGTTTCAAACTAGTGTCAGCAGCAGTGTGCCACTGCATTGTGGGAAGCAGGACAAGGCTTTGCAGGCTGTGGGGGCATTGGCCACCACAGTGCTGCACCTCCACAACCTGCTTCTGAGAAAGCTGTCCCAATATGTTTCTTGCACTGGGTGCAATTAATATAAAAATGGCAAATGTGTGATACAAAATATTATAGTTCCAGTTAAATCAAGCAACAAGAGTGACAAAATCTGAAATTTACTTTATTACAATACATACAGGACTGCAATATGGATACAGTGACAAGTTTGTCTCATCCCCTTCCCCGGGAGTTGCTGGCTCTTGTCTGGTGTGTCTGGGGGATTGCAGTCTCAGCCGGCAGTGCAGTGTGTTTGCATTCTGTGAATGTGATCATGGAAGGTCTAACACTGAGTGAGCTGTTGCAGAAGTATTACTCGGATCTGTTACTGTCTTACGGTCGGTAGTCATAGTGCAGTGGGGAAGGGGAGAGAGACAAAATAGTGCCACAGGGTAAGGGGCAAGGGGAGTTGAAGAAAACAGGTTGTAGTGAATAGGAGGATGCAGACAGATTTTCAGGAAATTGTGCTTCGTTTCCACTCCCTCATAACAACAAAAGCTGTGCTGAATTAGGAATTCCAGTCATGGACTCTTTCTTCTGATAGCAATTCGTCAGCACTGCATCATGATGCAATGCATCCATAAAAACTAAGGATATAGAAAAATATTTTTTTACTCTTAAACACATTGTGCTTTAGATCAAAAAATGTGTAAAAGCCTCTGCTACACAACAGTTAGAGTGATGTACTTATAAGAGGCTCTACATAAGCCTCTGCTTTTTGTGCCAGGTTTGTAATAAGTTTTTGTGTTAAGATCAAAGAGGTGGTAGAATTTTATAAATTGGACCCTGTGTTGGGAATTCAAGTCACTGCTGCCCAATGGCATAAATCATTAAAGTACCAAAATGTATTTTCAGATAACCTTTCTTCTGTTGTGACAGTTACTCTTTCTTCTATCCAGAATGTACAATGTAAGCACATGCTAAACTTAAAATGCAGGGAGACTGCATCATTCAGACAGTAGTTGTTGGCAGCATATCCATAGAGCTCAGTGCAGAAGCGTCCTGGTGTGTGTGTGTGTGTGTGTCTGTGTTTGTGTATACATATATGTGTGCACATGTAACTCTTGCAGTCTATGCAAAGAAAGCATATAAAGGGAAGAGATGGGCTTTTAAAAAGCTCCTGCATCTTTGTCACACACACCTACAGATGATTTCTATTATTTGTAGTTTTACGTGTGTGTGGTTACCAGAAAATCCACACTAAGCTCTTGACAGTTTGTCGTTAGCTCCCTCATTGAGTTTAAAAAAATGGCTTCTGTCAGTCACAGCGAAATGTGTTACTCAACACAGTATGTAAAGCTGGCACCATGACGGGATGTGCGCTCGCGTACTAATACTGAGGAACATGCCCAATTCAAGGCATGCACTTTCATGCACAAAAGGAAGATCTGGTTCACAAATGGCGAGCAGGGAATATGGCACACTGCACTGGGAGTGAAGACAAAGTCATCGCTGTGTGATGAACTTGCCAAAAGTGAACAGCACTGTAAGTCCATTTAAATTACTGCAATGAAATGGCACCAATATGGGGGCACTTGTGAACAGTTCTGGAGATACAGTGGGTGGTGTTTTCCTTTAAACCACATGATCTTTGTAGAGTGTGGTGGACTTGTTTTGGGTATGTACTGTACTCCCTGTACTGTGTCACCTCTAGGACCCTTATGTTGAAGCCTGTGTAACTTGAGGCCAGGACATATAGCCTGTAATGTCTGAGGAACATATGCATGGACAACCACATAGCCGTGGCTCATGCTGCATGTCCCGCACCAAAGCCAGGGCCCATTCTGCCCATGAAATAGCCATGTGCTGTCTTATAATCGACTACAAGAAAACTAAGTCCATGATCTTTGCCCACTGCCAAAGCCACCATCGTCACACTCCACTAGTTGTTATGGACACCCATGGCTCAACTCTGGAGCAGGTCTCGTGCCTCAAATACCTTGGAGTTACCTTAGACACCTCCCTCTCCTACCGCTCTCACATACACAATGTCCCCTCCTCTATTAACACTCGGTTGTGGACCCTTTACAGGCATAAGCACTGCCTACTCTGCCAGGTCATGCATCTTGCTGTGTCCTCATCTATCCTGTCCTTGGTGGACTACAGAATAGTTATTTACGGGTCAGCTTACCAAACTGCCCTACGCAGCATCAACCTTGCCCTCAACAAAGCTTGCTGACTAGTCACAGGATGTAACAGGCTAACTCACACATGCAAGCTTTATAAACTTACTGACTGCTTCAATTTCCAAGGCAGGCTTAAGTACTATACCTGCCTCCTAGCCAAAAAGATACAACTTAAGCAAGCCCCAATCGGCCTCCACCCACTTATTCGCACAGTCCCCCATAGGAGGACACAAAGGCATTCAACTAACCCCACTCTTCTAGTCCCATACTGTAGAACATCTCTTGGACAAAGATCCTTCTGCTGTCATGCCCACTATGGCTAAACAGCCTCCCATCCTCCATCTCCTTGGCCCAAAGTCTCAACCAATTTAAATCTGGTCTCAAAACCCTACTCCTAGACTCAACAACCTGTGACTGTAATTAAACCCCCACACACATTCGTCCCACCCTCTCTGAATCTCATACTGCAACTTATTATACCCAGGAGCCTAATCTATGTCCCCCCTTCATTCTCAATCCCCCTGGCTAGATTCTACAATTCTGGGTCTCTCAAGATCCTACAAAACTGTATCCTGTCTAATCTCTGACCCGGGACCTTCTTATACTCCCAACTGATGTAACCCGAAAACTACACTTAAGCCAGGACTGTATGACCTTGTATTATTTCACTATTATCGAATGTGTATTTTTCATTATTATTTGATTATTATTGAATACATACTGTATCTTTATTTCTGTGTTTTCTTTGTACTTTTTACTTTTGCTTGACGTGGAGCCTTTGCAAAAGAGTTTACGGCTCAAAGGATTGTAATTCTGATTCTAATAAATAAATAAATGTGCTGGTGACATGGGACTTCAAATGTTTTGGTACCTCCCGATCCCACTGTCCTACAGTAATAACATCCTTATGGTACCTGACAGTTGACCCCTTGGTTGCTGCCAAACCAATTCCGTGTCCCCCTTTCAGCATAGTTTGTCTTTCTAAGACTGTAAGTTCTCTGAAGATATCCACATAGTTGACATCTGAGTTCCAGTGTATCCAGGAACCTCTCCCATGGTGAACTCAGATGAGGGTAGTAAGTGGATGGTAGTGGTGGTAGTATGATGTTCTGGGAATAGTGAAAATCCATATTCACCTTAGATATGAAGGACAGAATGGTCTTAAGCATTACCCTTCCCATGTGAAATGTGATGAATGGCTCCCTGCAGGAAAGTGCTTGTGTTTTACCCATTCTTCTCACAGAGTAAATTGCCAGCAAAAAGATCACATTTATTATGATGTAGTACAGTCTGATGGGTTCCATTAGCTACAATGGGTGGGCAGTAATTGCTCCTAATACCATGTTCTTAAATATTTGTTCCATGCATACTACATTGCATTTGTGATGCAGTTACAGTGTAGTTACACTATAACTGCTGTGTAGTTAACTGTGTAATCGATATTGTTGATGTCCTTTAGGAACTGCATCATGTCTGGATGAACCCCTACAGTGTAACCTCCCTGTAATGGTCCCATTATTTATTTATTTATTTATTTATTTAAAAACTGGTAATCTGTAAAGGCACACTGAGCCAAGGCTTGTCTCCAGGTGCAACCTGGGGGAAGGGAACAGGAGAAGCAGAAGTACAATACACAATAACAATTCAATTGAGCAAACACTTGGTAAACAAGTTGGCAGAACAATAAAGAGTGGTCACAGTACAATACAGAGCACCTGTACTAATGCAAAATAAAATGGCAGCAGCACACAGTGTGCAAACGACAATACTGAAACAGGCAAGAGACCTGTAAGATGAGCGTATTCCTAGCCCGGTGGTGGAGAGAAAAGCAGAGGTGGTGTGGAAATTAAACCAGCAGGAAAGCAGGGGAGACCAGGCTGGATACCCAAACATGGATGGTTGAGGCTCAGGCTGGGGCGCTGTCCAGTTACTTCTGCTACCTGCACCCTAAGTGATGCACAGGCTAACCCCCTTTGGAAGCTCTGAAGTAAAAGGTAGTGTGGAAGGGACTGGACAGTCTTGAGCTGACAAGCCCTGATCAATACATAAGTTTAGATGAGCAAAGTCAAAGAATTTCACTTTGGGAAGCTATTTAACAAAGATCCCCAACTTCAGGAGGTGCAAAGTGTGCCTTTGCATAATTCTACACCTGGAGAAATGTCAGTTTTTGCCTGGCAAAACTATGCAAAGTGGCACATTCCTTCCTTTTTTTGTTTTGTTTTGTTTTTCTGTCCATGAATGTTTACAGCTCATGAAAGGTGCTGGATTGACAACACTGGAACCTGAGTTCCCCTGCTTATCCATGACAGGTACAGCATGGACGAGCACAGTGCAAGCTTCCTCACACTGCCCTGTTAATGTACCTCAACCCTGCCATGGAGGGACCGCCACATAGGTGAGAGGGTAATTCAGATTTCATGCTCATTCAGTCCTTGGACTCTCATGTGAGACTGTGAACAAGGGTACCAATTAGTGTAATTTGTGTTGGTGGTTTTATGATGTGGACACCTGCCCACAGGGAACTGGACTGAGACCATCACAGCATAATTTTTAGTAGGGTGGAGTGACACTTCACCCATGGAGAACTATGTGAAAGTGCATGATATAAAAAAAAAAAGGTTTTTATGTTCAATCTTTATGTCCAGTCCCTCCCATCCAATTGGTTTAGTTGCATCCACCCCTCTTCCCAACACTCAGTGCTTCCCCCCCCCCACACACAAAAGCAACTTTTCTCCCCACCCAGATGCCAAAGCAAAGTCTCCCTGGTTCATCCCACTCAATCCCGTTTAAGTGAATTCCTCCTACACAACTCCCTTCTCTCCCTCACCTCCCTCTTCCTCCCTGAGCACCCCCAAAAAATGACATTAGGTAACTGTCATAAACAAATCTGCCCCACACTGCACAGAGGTCCTCTCTAAGAGAATAAAAGAATTGCTTTCTCCTCAACAAGAATGGATATGGGTCAGTGTTGCATTACCTGTACCAGAATCTTTACCTCATACCGATTATGTCAGTAGTGAATAGCATTACATACTGCAGGTCCTCTGCCACCAGCAACCACCTCAGGACTATGCAGGAGGCCATTTGTCATTCCAGCAGAATCGGTAAGATGTAAGACACCCCCAAGCTGTTCCTTCAGGAACATCACTGGCTAGTCACCCTGAGATCCTTCTATGCCTTCTAGGAGTCATAAAATGCTTCTACGCATATTTACAGATACTGGTTTTCCTTAACCAGTTGCATCATAGCATATAAAGCAGCCTCAGTTTTCTTTCCTGTGCCTACCATGTTGGATTTAAGAACCTCAAATGAGGTTTCAACCACGTGGACTGTACCAGTCAGATTGTCCAGTTTTTTTATTTCTGTGACTGACAATCAACTGGTTGAGTTTTGCTCTGACTGTCTGCAGACCTTCAGTGGACTCAGAAGTACACTTTATGCCATGTTGTCCAGGTCCTGGAGTTTGCACTGGAGTTTTTGGATGTTTTATGATGTTGTATACACAGTATCTAGATGAAGATAAAGATCCAATGGGAGTCCTCAACACTTGAGTGGGGCAGTTACACTATGTCAGTTAAGTACTTGGTAGTTACAGTGTAACTACATTGTAACTGCATGTGAAAAACATGTAACTACAGTGTAAGCACTCTGTTGCATGTAATTAATGATTAGTTACATTGAAACAGACACTTAAAGTGTAACCGAGTGGGGTCCTTGTAAATCAGGAAGGGTTATCTCAGTTCTGTCTTCAAAATGGCCTGTCAGAAGGCTCTATGTCTTTTGTTGTTGGGTGACAAGGTTTGTAAACTGTCTTGAAAACAAAGCACTGTTGGAGATGGGGGTTGTTTTATTATATTTCTACTTACATTTCCTTGGTGATTACAGAGATCTTTGGCTATAGCCAGTGCCTCTGCCTACCCTGAGAGATCTCATATCATAGAATCATAGAATTTTGATTGCAGAAAAGTACCACAATGGCCCATCTAGTCTGCCCCATTTTTGCCCCCTACACCACCCTCCCCTGCCAGCTCCCACCCTCACGATATTCAGCCCCATGTGCCTGTCCCATACCTTCTTGAATTTTTCCACCAATTTAGCCCACTCCACTCCATCTGGCAGGGCTCCGCCATCCTCTCCATGAAGAAATGCACTCTCACATTACCCCTGTATCTTTTTCCTTACAGTCTGAGTTTGTGCCCTCTGGTTCTGGCCCCCTCCTTCCTCTTGAGTAATCTCCCTTCCCCTACCTCATTGAGCCCCTTTACATATTTAAAAGTTTCAATCATGCCTCTAGTGTGTTCAGATTCAGCTCCTTACACATCTGCTCATATGTCTTGCCCTGCTTGCTCTGCACCATCTTGGTTGCCCTTCTCTGAACCCTCTCCATCGCATCTATATCCTTGTGGAGATGTGGTCTCTAGAACTGAACCCCGTACTCCAGTCGTGGCCTCACCAAGGCTTTGTAGAGGGGCATTATTACCTCCCTCCTTCTGCAAGTAATGACCCTACCTATGCATACCAACATTCCATTGGCCTTTCCCACTGCCCTGCTACATTGGATACCTACCTTAAGGTTTAAGAAGGCTATGATCCCCAGATCCCTCTTCTGTTCCATTTCTTTGATTTTCTCCCCACCTAGGGTGTATCCTGCTCATGTGTTTCTTTCCCTAAGTGCATCACAGAGTACTTTTTGGCATTAAATTTCAGCTGCCACTGCCACTTCCCAGACCATTCCTAAAGCTTCTTTAGGTTCTCCCTCATGTCCTCTACCCACCTGGGGTGTCCACCCTATTGCAGATTTTTGTATCATCAGCAAATAGGCACATTCTCCCCCTCAAACCCTCCACAATATCGCTGATGTACATGTTGAAGGGAACTGGAAACAAAACTGACCCCTGTGGCACTCCACTCTTTACCCTCTCTGTCCTGGAGTGCACCCCATTTAGCACCACTCTTTGAGTTCTTCCTGCCAGCAAGACCTCCACCCAGCTTGTTATTTTCCCACCCAGCCCCAGGCTTTCTATCTTGCTCACCAGCCTCCTATGAGGGACAGTGTGGAAGGCCTTGCTGAAGTCCAGATAGGCCATGTCCACTGCCCCTCCCTGGTCAATCACCTGTGTCACCCAATCAGAGAACTCCATTAGGTTAGTCTGGCATGACTGCCTCTTCGTGAAGCCATGCTGTCTACTGTCATGCAAATCACTCTTCTCCAGGTAACCCACCACCCTGTCCTTGATTAGTGCCTCTATTACCTTCCCCACCAGACATGTGAGGCTGACAGGTCGGTAGTTCTCCTTCACCTCCCTACTATTTTCTTTATGCAAAGGCACCATGTCCACCCTCTTCCAGTCCTCTGGCACTCTCTCCATATACAGGGACAAGCTGAAGAGCCTTGTCAAGGGTGTGGCCAACTCCTCCTTCAATTTCTTGATCACTCTGGGGTGCACCCCATCCGGACCCCATTGCCTTGTCCACCCTCAGTCTATCAAGCTCAGCGCTGACACTATCCATAGAGAATGAGCTCTGATCCACCCATTTGCCATCCTTTCCCTTTGACTTTAGTTCAGGTCCCCTACCATCCTCCTCCTCCATGAATATCGAACAAAAGTATTCATTTAATTCCTCTGCTTTTTCACAGTCCCTTTCCAATTTTATTCCTCCCTCCCCCCTCAGTCTAGCAACCCCCTGCCTTGCCCTCTTCCTCTCCCTCACATATCTAGAAAAAGTTTGAGCTCCCCCCTTTTACTTTTTTGGCTATTTTCTCCTCAGCATCTGCTTTTGCCCTACTGATCTTCTTTCCTGCCAGACTCCTCTTCTCCCGATATTCTTCCCTATCTTCCTTGCTGAGTGTCCTCTTAAATTTTCTGAAAGCCCTCCTCCTTTCCCTGACAGCCCCCGCAACCTCCTTTATAAACCGAAGTAGTCTTCTCCCCCTTTTGCTCTTATTAACCTTTTTATGTTTGCTTGCACGCATGTGCAAGAAACATTTCATCACAGCTTAGGAGAGAAGCGGGGTTTTGGAGGTGCGGCACTGTGGGGGCCAATGATCCCAGTGCCTTTTGAGGCTTGGCCCACTTTCCCCAATGAGGTGGCACGCTGCTGCTGACACTAGTTCAGCCAACGTGCCACCACCTTGAAATGAATTCACCACTGCAATGAGCGAGCTACCCGTCATTGCAGCGCAATATCTTGCCGTTCCTGACCTAGTTCATTTGCTGACCGGAGAGCCCACTCCCAGTCAGCACAGTATAACCCCCTCCTCATTTGTTGTGTGCTGAGGGGGTGCCCAATCCCCCTCTGCATTTTCACCCCCAACAGTCTTTCTTTGTGAACAGGGGGCCCGATCCCCATCGGCTTCAGTCCCCCCCTTCCCAGTTCAATTTGCTGATGGGGGAGCACACTCCCCATTGGCATAATGTTCCCTCCAATTTGTTGTGTGCCAAGGGGTGCCCTCTCCCCTTGGCTCTCCCATTATGTGCCCAGTAGGGGTGCCCAATCCCCATTGGCTACCCCCAAAAATACACCTAGAAAAAAAGTCCCATAATGTTGTTTTTTAAACCTGTAAAACAGAAAATGGTTCCTCTTTGAGTTGAGTGGCTCCTCCCCCAACCCGCACCCTCCCTCTGTGCATCCTGCCTCCTCTACACCCCCTCACCCCATACTTACCTCCAGAGCCCAGTGCAATGACCTTCGGCAGACCAGGAACACATCTGCACTCTTCAAAGCCGACCACGAACTGAAGAAATGCCAGTAAGCTGCACAATGGAATAAATAGGGTTTTTTCAACTTTGGTACATATCTCAGGCATTTTGGGGAATTTTGGCACCAACTTTTAAACATGGGGTTATTGAGACCCCTCCTCATTAATTCAGCCACTGTCATGACGTTACTCAGTCCTCAAAGGTGATTTTGCAGTCACTGCACATGCGGCATCACCTTTCGGGACCGAGTAATGAAAGGACAATGCCAGTGTTCATGAGGTAGGCTCTCAAAAAGCCTATGTTGCAATTTGGTGGAAAAATCCATAAATTGACTGTTTTATGAGTGTGCGTTGCGCAGTTTCCACGCATGCTTGTACCTTCACGAATTTGTAATATTTTCACTCCAGATTTTCAACAGTGGCATTTTTCCACACCTCCTTATGAACAGTACAGCTGTCATTTTTCATATCCTCACCCGAAATGTGTTTTTGCACTTCTGGCGCAGAATAGTGCGGTCACTGTAGAAAATCAGTGTTTGGGACACATTAAGAAAATCACAGTTACACTGTTCATGAGCAGAGGTCCTAAAATGCCTATTGGTGACAAAAGCCCATAAAATGCTTGTGTTACAAGCATGTGTTGCGCAGTTTCCATGTATGCTTGGAAGTGCACAAATTTGCAATATTTTCACTCCAGATTTTCAACAGTGGCATTTTGTCACACTTCCTTATGAACAGTACAGCTGTCATTTTTCATATCCTGCCCGAAATATGCATTTGCACATCTGGAGCACAATGGCATGGTCACTGTGGTAAATTAATGTTTCTTAAAGATTAAGAAAATCATAGTGACAATGTTCATGAGCAGAGGTCACAAAATGCCTATGTTATAAATGTGGTGAAATAATTCCACTAAATGACTGCAATACAAGCATGTGTTGCACAGTTTCCACGTACGCTCAGAACTTTGAGCATTTTTAATATTTTCGCTACGGGTTTTCAACATTGCCATCCCTTCACATCTCTCTATGGATGGTACAGCTGTCATTCTTCACATCCTGCCTGATCTGTGTTTTTGCACATCTGGCGCAGAATGGCACGGTCACTGTGGGAACTCAAAGTTCGGGACACATTAACAAAATCACACTGCCACTGTTCATGAGAAGAGGTCCCAAATGCTTTCGTGAGGTAGGGGTCACAAAAAGGCCATGTTGAAAATTTGTAGTGCAAATACCAACACACACCCGGGGTGTTAGGGTTTCTAACCATAACATCACATCCTGTACAGACTAACAGGCATCAGTGGTATAACTTTGGATCACCGGTTGTAATGATCATGCCATCCCACTCCCACCCTGAAGCCAGTGACAGGCATAGAGGTGTGCCTTGTACTCTTTAGCCCCACACTTCATCCCATTCTCCTGTACTGCACCCATTTTAGTGTATGTCCTTATGAAATGGGGGTGACTGTGAAGCCGAACACCCCAAGGCACACCTCAGCACTTGTCAATGTCTACAGGATAGGGTGAGGTGAAATGCCATGAGCATTATGGGCAACGACCCACAGGCACACCCCAATGCCTGTCCATCTCTGCAGTGTGGAGGTAGGATTGGCGTGAGTTCAATATTTCACTGCCACTATTATTCTGCATCTGTCTAACTCCTGCATGTCCATTCACATGTCAGGTCTGTGTAGTACAGTATGCTGTTAGTCAGCAGGTGGCTGGGTGGCATGCGGGCGGGGTGCTGCCGCCCGCCGCTGACTGGGAGGGTGCTGCATGGTGGGGGCCTCAGTGGATGGGTGGGGAGGGGGTACCACTGGACCACCAGGGGTTTTTCAATGATTCAGGCATGGGGGGTTCCACTGGACCACCAGGGATAAATGTCACCTATGTCCATGACTGGGCAATGGAACACGGTCCACTGGACCATCAGGGAAGTAATACACATATGCCCATGATCGGGTGTACAGGTGCGGGGTCTGCCAAGGGACTGCACGGCGTCGGTCCCCGGTGGCTGCAGCCTGGCAGGGTGCCAGGTGCAAGTCACTGGGGATCGGCGCACCGCATGCAAGTGGGGCCATAATGACATGCAAATGGCCCCATTTGTGCCTTGCATGCATACTAGCCTCATTTGCATGCCCAGTGCTGAATATCGTGGTTGATGCACCTGGAGCAACTGCACTTGCACTGGCGCATCCCTCCTGGCTCCCCTCCTGCCACTTGAGCTGGTGCAGTGCTACTGCACTGTGTGCAGTGCATGTACCCTCAGTGCCATATTCAATGGTACTGAGCCATGGCACAGCGCCGTTGAGTATCGCATGGTCCATGCCCTGGCGCAGCCCAGTTGTGCTGCACCCAGGCTTGTGCCCCTGCCTGGTACAGTATGAATATCCCACCCTTTGTGTCTAAAGTCCATGACTGTAGTACTAGTTTTATTTGTCTCCCTCCCAGCCCTAACCCTGAACCTTACTGTGCTGTGATCGCTGGTGCAGAGCTCCGGTATCCTGAATAATATTTTTATTATGCTAGTCAAATTGCATCAAATTACTGTCTTCCCATTCACTCAGTTTTCTTGAAATAAGGAGAAAATCTAGCTGAATTTACCAATCCTTTTTTATTCAATTAGCAATATTTTCCCCTGAATTGTGTAATTTACAAAATGTGATATATTTTAAAAAAATACACAATTTCAACAAAAATTGCACATTTTCAACTCTGTTGCAATTTGCTAAATTGTATGAAGTTTAAGAAAATCGGTTAAAGTTTGCAAAAAAAAAAAGTGAAAAATCATTTTTCTAATTTTGCCCACCACTGCTCAGTGTTCTCAGGAGAGGCTACACAACAACCACCTGCCATGGTACTTATTTCACTGGCTTACCTGTTTGATCCCCAGAATTCCAGTTGCAAGTGATGGTGGGAGTGGCAGAGGCAGCTGGTGTCATCCCAAAAGGTAGAAGAACCATAGAAACACAGACGTAGAATTTGTCAGCAGAAAAGGACCACTTGGCCCACATAGTTTGACCCTCTTTTCCCCGCCTGTTCTGCCACTGCAGATTCTACCTGGTCTCGGACCACTTCTTCAACCCCCCTGCCCCCCCTTTGATGCCACTTCTCCTATATACCTATCCCACCATGCATGCTTGAAGCCCACCACTGTTTCCCCCCCACCACCACCCCTGCTGGAAGATCGTTCCAGGCATCCACCACCCTCTCAGTGAAGAAATACTTTCTCACACCCTTCCTAAACCTTCCCCCTCTAGCTTTATTTCATGTTCCCATGTTCTTGTTCACCTTTTCTGAAAAATGCTCCCTTCCTGTACCTTATTCACCACTGTGAGGTACTTAAAGGTGTCTCTTGTCCCCCCATGAGGAAGGAAACTCTTAAAGGATGAGGGGTTTCAGGTAACTCAGAGTTTATAGAACCAAAAGTTAAGAAGAAACTGTACCAGATGCCAGTGACAGTGTCTGAGAGTGAGGAAAGGAAAACACATTTTGACAAGGGGGGGTGGAATGTATGTGACAGATGGGGTTGAACTTTGGGCTTGCTTGAGGTCAGGCTAGGCTGTGTGAAGGTACAAGCTGGGGGGAACACAGAAAGCTGATGGCTAGCCTGCAGAATCAGGGAGTGTGCCACTTGTTTTCCACATTCTTCTTCAAGTACAAAAAAGCTCAAAAGCATCAAAAAAGGAACCAAATTAGTCGCTAGAATGTGCCTGAATGCATCTAAACCCATATAGCATCTGGTTGCTTTGAGGCCCATGACCATCTCTTAGGTGGCTTTGGTATTCCCTGGATAAACCAAGACTTTTTGATGACTTTGTCCTCCCCACCACCACCACCGCCACTCCCACCCCATCCCACAACACACAGATTTAGACTACCTGGTCCCCTGTTACCTTAATCTGTTCTGATTCTGCATCCACTGGTCATATATTGTAGAATCCCCAGATGTGAGAAATCAATCACTCACTGCTGATCCCATTATTCAGCCAATCTATCCCACTCCACCCTGTCCTGGGGGGATGTTGCTTGAAATAAAAACACCAAAACTCCAGTCACATTTTCCCACAATCTCTGACCACAGTATTCCCAAATCACAGAGAGACGGAAGGCCTGCCTGAGAAGGAAGAGCTTGCTATTTTTATCAGTCTCCTCAGCTAACTGCCCCTCCCCCAGAGGAATGCATGAAGCCTGAATACAGGAACTTGGAGGAGCCTTGCTCTGCTTAGTGGGGGTGGGGGGACAGGAGATGTTAATATTTTTCCAGTGACGGAATCAGTTCATCAGCGAGGGACTCCAATCAACCTTGAAGGCCGGGTCAAAGGTGTAATTTTCCCTGGATGTAAACAATATATTCTGACAATGATAGCCATCTGTATCTTAAAACTAAATGATGGATTCTTTTCTCACCCTATTTAATTCTTTTTTAAGTGTACAAGCTGACCAAAGGCCAAAGGGGGTGTCATTTGTAACCATGTAATTTCCTGTGATTCAACTGAAAGAAAATGTGTGTTGTGTTGTTTGCTAAGATCTAAAAATAGTTATGCCCTCTTGGAGAAAAGCGTGTGTGTGTGTGTGTGTGTGTGTGTGTGTGTGTGTGTGTGTATGTGATTGTCCAGTTATGTATGGTTATTATGTGGGCTGTGTGACTAGAACTTTGGACTGGCCACAAATCTATAGTTATTATGGGGCTCTCAGTTATGTGGTGGGGTGGGCAACCAGGGTTTAAGCTGTTTGGTGGGATGACAGGCAATATGATCAGTGGGGGGACACTTGGCAAAAAGTTTAAATTTGAGATGCACATTGTCCACAACCACCACTAAAGTCAGGCAGCTTTGGGTTTATTCAGATGGTACAGCACTTCTGTGCACTTCCTTGGAGCAGTACAGGCACAGTATGCAATTCACTCCTTTCTCCCACCTTGGGACTCAGAAGAGATCCTTTATAACTTGATTTCTGCATTAAGTTAATTAATCCGCTTCTCTCCATCATCTGGACCATATTTCCTGTCTGTTCATTGGGAACTCACACCATTATACAGTAGCTGGCATATGTCCTTACACCAGGGAGACCATGTGGAAGCAACCTACAGTTCGCTGTCCTAATTGTCACTTTCTGCAGCATCAGTTCAGGACCTGGAGGAGTCCCATTATGCGCACTAGTACCCTAATTTCTTGAAAATTTCACTCTCTGAGTCTGGAGTAGCAATGTGACACCAGATCTGCATTTTTTATGTTGTCTTGCACATGCACAAGCAACATTTTGTGGCGGTAGGAGATGGTAGTAGGAGAAATGCAGAGGTGTGACAGTTTGGGTGAATGCAGGGCGCGCTTCAGAAGGTGCATTCCTCATTCCCCAATTAGTGAGCATGCTAGCAGTGACACGAGTTTTATGCAATGTGCCACCAACTGGAAATGGATTTGCCACTGCAATCAAAGACAAGCTCGTCATGCAGCAGCACAGATGACATGCCTCCACCACGTGCCTTTCTTGGTGAAACATTTCAATAAACGTGGTGGTTGTGGTGGCAGGAGAGCAAATCTTGTAACCTCTCCACCTCACCACCCCACCGGTCCCTGCCTGAATGGTGGAAGGAGGTGCTTTCCTCACCTACCTCCTCCATGTCCCACTGTCTCTGGGCTGAAAAGTTTCTCCTAGCCGTGCAGAGCAGGCCACAGCCTAAGCTCCATATGGGCTGGGAGTAGCCAGTGCCCAAAGGCACTTTTACTGTAAGCACAATCCGATCATGCTGGCAGACCTGACTCACCCACCTGCTGACATTGGGGTGTGTAATCCCCACAATCCTTTAATGTGGCACACTGGGAGCCAACTCCAGTGTGCCAAACCCTGCTGTGGTGTTTCTGACACCAGGATGCTCACTTCTGGTGTTGGATGTGCCCCCCCCCACATATCCTCCAACCTCAAGGTGTCCAATCCCTGGGTAAGCATTGACCCCCCCCAAGTACTGTGGCACACTGGGAGCCCACCCCAGTGTGCCGACATCCATGGTTTCCTTGTTTAAAAAAAAATGGACCCACAATGTCTTTTTTTTTAAACCTGAAAAACAATATAAAGGTCCCTCGTCATTGCCGCCGGCTCCCTCCCCCAACACACACCCTCCTCTGTACATCCCCACCTCCCTGTAACCCCCTCACCCCTTATTTACCTGTGGAGATTGGAAGCAGTGATCTTCAGTGGACCGGGAACATGTCTGCACTCTTCAAATGCCAACCGCAAAGTGAAGAAATGACAGTAAGTCCTATAATGACATTGAATGGGGGGTTTCAATTTAGGTGGATATCTCGGCCATTTTGGGGAGTTTGGTCTCAGATGTTCAACATGGTGTTCTTGGGTCCCCACCTTATGAACATAGTCACTGTCATTTCGTTATTTGGTCCCGAAAGGTAATTTCTCAGTCACTGCACAGAATCACCTTTCGAGACCAATTAACGAAATGACAGTGCCACTGTTCATGAGGCAGGTTCCCAAAAAACCTATGTTGCAAATTTGGTGAAATAATTCCAAGAAATGCTGTGTTACAAGCGTGCATTGGGCAGGTTCCACTCAAGCTCATAACTTTGCCAATTTTTAACATTTTCACTCCAGATTTTCAACATTGCCATTTTTCACATCTCCTTATGAAAAGTACAGCTATCATTTTTTACATCCTGCCCAAAATGTGTTTTCGCACATGTGGTGCACAATGGTGTGGTCACTGTGGGAAATCAACGTTTGGGACAGAGTAACAAAATCACAGTGACACTGTTCATGAGTAGAGGTCCCAAAATGCCTATGTTGAAAATGTGGTTAAAACAATCCCCAAAATAATTGCATAACAGACATATGTTGCACAGTTTCTATGCTTGCTTGTGATTTCACCAGTTTTTTATATTTTCACTGCAGATTTTCAAATTTTTTTTACATTTCCTTTTGAACAGTACAGCTGTCATTTTTCACATTCTGCTTGAAATATGTTTTCACACATGTGGTGCACAATGACACAGTCACAGTGAGAAATCAATGTATGGGACACATTAACAAAATCACAGTGACACTGTTCATGAGCAGATCCCAAAATGCCTATGTTGAAAATTTGGTTAAACAAATCTCCAAATTAATTGCATTACGGGAGTGCATTGAACAGTTTCTACGCATGCTCGTGATTTCACCAATTTTTCATATTTTCACTCCTGATTTTTTAACATTGCCATTTTTTTACATCTCCTCATGAACAGTACAGTTGTCATTTTTCACATCCTGTCCGAAATGTGTTTTCACACCTGTGGCACGAAATGGTGTAGTCGCTATACAAAATCACCTTTAGGCTAAAGAACTTATAGTGCCACTGTTCATGGGGTGGGGTCACAAAAAGCCCATGTAGAACATTTGGAGTGCAAATACCAACAAATGCCTGGGTTGTTATGGTTTCCAATCATAACGCCCCATCCTGTAGAGACTGACAGGTGTCAGGGGTGTGACTTGGGATTGTTGGCTGTAATGCTCACACCATTCCACCCACACCAACATCCTGCAGCCAGTGACAGGCATCGAGGTGTGCCTTGGACTCTTTGGCCCCAAAGTTCACTCCATTCTCCTATACCGCTCCCATTTCAGCATATTTCCTTATGGAATGGGGTCAGCATAAGGCCCAAAGACCCCAATGTGCACTGCAACACTTGCCGGTGTCTGCAGGATAGGGTGAGGTGAAATGGCTTGAGCGTTATGGCCAGCGACCCAAAGGCACACCTCAATGCTTGTCAGTCTCTGCAGGGTGGGTTGGGGCTGGCATCAGTTCAATACTTCACTGCCATTCCTACTATGCATCTCTCTAACTCCTGCACTACCAATGCCAATGCCAGCAAGACAACATTCGGCATTGACAAATGCTTGTTTAAATTTTCTTTCAGTGTTATGTTTGGGGCTCACCTGGCCACATAGTCCCTGAGAAGTAGCCTCTGCCACTTTTGCACCCAGTTGTGTACAGTTCAGCCTCAACAGGAAACATGCTGCAGCACTGTACACAGCCTTCTCTCTGTAGTAGGCTCCTTGTCTTCTTCACTAGGACATGGTGCCTCTCATTTATACTGTTGATGGTGATGGTTGCCTT
The DNA here is from genome assembly GCA_016271365.2 of Neoceratodus forsteri. NCBI lineage: Eukaryota > Metazoa > Chordata > Ceratodontiformes > Ceratodontidae > Neoceratodus > Neoceratodus forsteri. The sequence goes on along the minus strand of CM028130.1, from coordinate 517,332,333 downwards.
GAAGCAAACTCTGTTAAAAGGAAACATATCGTACTCAGACTCCCTGTTTGTGGAGGCTGGGTTACATTCACCCCCATTTGAAGTCCTTGTTGTCCACAGCAAGGGTTTTGGATGGCATTTAGCTGGCTCTCACAATGTCACTTCAGAGTGGGCTAGACATGCCACCCTCAACCTGTGATCAGCACACTCTGTAGGGCTAGAAAACAATGTCAGCTGGGGGTGAGACGGAACTGATTTGGGATCCCACTGCAAATGAGAATGTTGCTCAGGAGCATATTGGCACCCATAACCTGTAGCCTTCAGTCCATTGCTAGGGCCTACAGTCACTCTCCTTACCCAAGGGCATAGTGGCAGCAGTGTCCTATAGCCTCCTCCAAGAAAGAACTCTGGAGACTCCATTTCACCCAGTTAACATCCATGACTGGTAGCCTTGCTGAGGCCTAAAGTCGTGCTTGCAAGGGACATATTGGCAGCCCTGCACATCAAACATTTCATTACACCCTCCTCACCCAGTAGTACACATAAAACCTATAAACATACTACTAGCAACAAACATTTTCAGTAACCCTTACTAATGGCATCCTCTTTGTAGTCTAGCAAGCAGCACACAAAACCCAAACCTAGCTGGACTGGGTAATAAAACATATAACCCAACATTTTACTGCTTGTGGAATGATGCTCCACCCATGTCATGTCCTGGAGTAAAAATCTGCCAGGTCCCCACAATAATAACCTACCATTGTTTAAAAAAAAATTGGTGTTGCAAAATGTGTCTATCCTGGTGTGCAACATTCTAAGCAAAATAATGAGAAAGGAAGGAAGGCAAGAAAGAAAGAAGGAAGGAAGGAAGGAAGAAGGAAAGAAAGAAAGAAAGAAGGAAGGAAGGAAGGAAGGAAGGAAGGAAGGAAGGAAGGAAAGAAAGAAAGAAAGAAAGAAAGAAAGAAAGAAAGAACATTTCTGACAGAAGAGAAGAACTTGAGAAGAGGGTTAAGTAAGGACAGAGAGACTGAAAGACATGTTTTAGAACACTGGGCCAGATTTTGAAAGGAAGACGCTGTGCTTTCATCAAGCCCTCTGTCCAGCCCTTTCTAGCTGCAGCTGTACTCCATTTTAGTAGGTCGGGTGCAGTTGTAACAGTTTACCTGATTTACAGCAGCTTACGCCAAATATTTGGTGCAAGCCCCAAAAAAGGGTACCAGGGATTGCCGCAAGCTACACCAGAAATGGCTGGTTTAACTTGCAGCAATTGGCGCACAGGATAGAAAATCCTGATTGCCCACTGGGAGAATGCCACAAGTTGTCTGCACCATACGTTCAGTGCATCCAGGGCTTGCAGCATTTGTTAAGCTTTGAAAATCTGGCCCCCTATGCTCACTAAAGAAAATGACTTCATTTTCTGATACATTTTACAGAAGAAATATAGATTGAAGCCACGCATTAATGAACTCACGACAGCTAGAGAGAGTAGATAAGGAAGGACTGGCAAAAGAATCAAAGGAAATGCAAAGCTGAGCATCATCAGCATAGAGGAAACTGAGATTTAAAGGGACACTGTCAACCCTTTTTGCATCATATTATATTATCTTTCATTTAAAATCCACATTTTATGATTGCTAGCCTTCTCTAAACCTCATTGATGCTGCTGGCTGTTTTATCTGCTGCCTTTCTTAGTTGTACTGAAGTGCCTGCTAATCATGTAAATGCACAGCATTGTTTTGTTTCAAATCCTTGATCTATACGTATTGCACACTTATTGAACATTAGAAACAACCCCCAAAAAGTGCAGCTGCTCATAGTGCAATTGTTTCCTCTCCTCCCTCTGCATTATGTGTGTCTAGACTGTGTTGGGGTGTTTCCAGACCCAGGAAATATGCAGAGGGAGTTGATCAAGGAATGTAAACAGACATGTTTGGCATAGTAACATGAATATGTAGGCAGTCCATTTTTCACTTTTTAAACAGAAAACAAGGAATCAGAAACAAACTACAATCTATATCAGCAGTCTCCATAGAATGTGACCAATCATAACATATGTTTTTTAAATTAGGGACACTTTGAGGCCTAAAGGTGATTTCATAGTGTCTCTTTACTTTAGACATAGGATCCCTGGGAGAAATTAAATAAATCAATAGAGGAAAGAAGTAGGTGAAGTGCAGAACCCTGAGGAATGTCATCAGTCAGGCTAAACCTTGCCCTCTCCTGAGCAGGTCTGGGTTGGGATAGGAACAGGCAGTCAATACCCCTCTTCCCCAAAGGATGCCAGTGGTCATGACTGGAGGGGGTGGGCTGTACTTGACAAAGAGGGAGGGAGGGAACAAAGGGTCTACTCAGGCAAGGGTTGGGGCCCTAGAGTAGTTTCCTCCAAGGAGTGGGTCCAAACAAGTTACCTCTCAGGATACCAGGTCCATCACTAAGGTGACACCTCCGATGTGCTTGGTGTCCAAAATGAAAGGTGAGATCTAGAAATGTACTACTGGTTGGGGACTCCATTACTGGGGGAATGGAGGGGTAGTGGGTGTGGGGGACCAGATAAGCAGAATAGGTAGGTGCCTTCTGGGAGCTTTGGCTGGAAGGGGTGCACTCTGGGTGGAGATGATTGTCAGAGGTAGAGGTGGGCAAGCCAGGAATTTTTCACCTAGAGCCAAGCTAGAGCCGGGGGTCTGGCTTGACTTTACGAGCCAAAACACGAGCTGAGCCCTGGCTACTGTAAGTTGCTGTGTGCAAAGGAATTGAATGTGCCAGACACTACAATAACAGCCCGGGTTGACAAAAATGGTTACTTCGGTCACAGATGTCTCAGATTGACCTTGGGTCTCAAGTGCTTATGGAGGTCGAGCAGAGTCAAGCCAGGTACTAGGTTCAAGCCTGCTCTGGCTTGTGCACCTCTAGTCAGAGGCATGGGAAGATGATGGACTAGCTGTCCTTGTACAACTAGGGACTAATAACCTATACGAACATACGAATGTGCCAGCAGAAACAAACCACCTGGTCTAACTAAGTCTGCTCGAATGTGCAGCCAACACCCCTAGTTTTGCAGCTGCTCCACCCCCTCTTCTTTGGCATCCCACTGCCACCCCCACCTCCTCCACCCTCACTCTCCCCTGTTCCCTGTCCCATGCCCTTTTGAAGCTGTTCACAGATTTACATGATACCACCCATTCTGGTAGGGTGTTCTATTTTGCTATCACCCTCTCTGTGAAATAGTGTCTCATTTCCTTCCTAAATCTTCCCCCCTCTATTCTTAGTCCATGCCCCCTGGTGACCCTCCCCCTCCTTAATTTAATGACCCCATCTGCCCCATCCTAATTGATTCCCCTCAGATACATGAATGCCTCTATCATGTCTCCCCTGTCCCTTCTGTCCTCCAGGGTGTACATATTCAGGTATCCCAGCCTACTGCCATAGTCTCTCCCCTCCATTCCACATATCATCTTTGTTGCCTTCCTCTGCACACCCCTTCCAGTAGCCTGATATCATGCTTTAGGTATGGCCTCCAAAACTGCACACAATACTCTAAGCGCGGCCTTACAAGTAACCTGTAGAGGGGCAAGATCACCTCTCTTCGCCTGGACGAAAACCCCCTCGCTATGCACCCCAGCATTTTGTTCACTTTTGCAGCCGCTCTCCTGCACTGGGCAGTGTTGTTCATGGTCCCTGTTATCATTACCCCTAGGTCCTTCTCCTCCTCAGTGATCCCCAGCTTAACCCCCACCCAGCCAGTATTCTCTCCTTGGGTTCTTCACCCCAAAGTGCATAACCTTACACTTCTTTGCACTGAACCCCAGCTGCCACCTCTCTGACCACTCTTCTAGCTTGCGTAGGTCCCCCTGCAGCTGCTTCCATCCCTCCACTCCATCCACCACTGCTCCAATTTTGGTGTTGCCAGCGAACAGACTTACCTTGCTCACCACCCCATGTGCAATATCTGATATGAAGAGCCCAAACAATACTGGCCCCAACACAGAGCCCTGTGGCACCCCACTCATCACCAGCCTTGGAGTTGAGAGCTCCCCTCTCACCACCACCCATTGCAGCCTGCCACTCAGCCAACTTGTAATCCAGTTCATCATTTTTACCCCTACCCCTACACCAGTTAGCTTCTCCCCAAGCTGCCCATGAGGCACCGCATCGAAGGCCTTGCTGAAATCCAAGTAAAGACCATCCACCGCATGACCCTTATCCAGTTCACCTGTCACCCAGTCATAATATTGTATGAGGTTGGTTTGACAAGACTTCTCTGAAACAAACCCATGCTGCCTCACATCCTGGAGGCCATTGTCCTCCAGGTATGACACCAGTCTTTCTTTTATTATCATTTCCATGAGTTTGCACACTATGGAGGTGAGACTTACTGGACAATAATTATCTGGTTCATCCCTTGGCCCGCTCTTGTGTAATGGTACTACATGTGCCATCCTCCAGTCCAGTGGCACACATCCCAACTCCAGTGAGCTGTTGTACAGATCTGCCAGTGGCTCCGCTGACACCTCTGCCATCTCCCTTACTACCCTAGAGTGGATACCATCCGGCCCTGGTGCCTTGTCTACCTTCAGTGCCCTCAGTCCCTCTAGGACTCTACTTGCCTCAATTCTTTCATCTGTTGCCTCCTCTCCCTCTGTCCCCACACTCCCAGCCCATGCTGGTAGCGGTCCCCCCCACTTTCTTCCATGAACACTGAGCAAAAGTATTCATTCAGTGCTTCTGTCTGCTCCTCCCCCTTTTCCATCCACTTCCCACCCCTTATATCCTCACTATTGTCTCCTTGCACTTCCTTTTTTCCCTGACGTATCTGAAAAAGTCTCCCCCCCATTAATTCCCTGTGCAAATCTCAGCTCCCTCTAGGCCATGGCTTCTCTCACTTTTCTGGTCACCTCCTTAGACCATCTTGCATATTCCTCCCTGTCCACTTCTTTCCCTGTCCTCCTAAACCTCTGGTGCACCACTTGTTTTGCCCTCACCACCTCCACAACCTCGCTGTTCAACCAGCATGGTTTTCTTGATCTGCTAGCAGATCCCTAGGGGAGGCGAAGGACAGCTTTAGGAGGCTGGGAGTGAGGCTAAAACTGACAGTGACCTCAGTATCCTTTCCTGAAGTCCTGCCTATGTGGCTTATTGGTGAGGAGAGATGTCTCATGATCACTCGCTTTAACTCATTCCTTCCTGATAACGCCATATGGTGTCATAAAAAAAAATACCTCTTTTTCCTGATGACACCATATGGCGTCCTAAATCATGTGCTGTAGTGCCTGATGACACCGATTGGCATCCATGTCTTTCTCTTGGTGCAGCTCGAGCATTCGTTTACATTTGATGAATTGAGTTATACAAGCTAATAGGGGACATCGTACCCTTACTGAATTTACGTAATATAATAAACGTTCCCATTGGCTATTTTTGAGAAAACAAGCCTCAATACATAAATAAATATACTATTTTTGCATGTGCTGTGAAAAATGTATTATGTTCATTCTGCCATTAGTTTGTCTTGTAACAACAAATCAACTTGTTTTAGTGTAACATGTTAAGCTGATCAGGTTGACACTATAATTAATTTAATAACTTATATTTTTTTTTTATTCGAGCAATCCGATTGGCTGTCACCACTTTTGGTGTATTTTTTTATGTCTTTTGGGGTATTTTTCTACATCTTGATTGTTATAACTATTAGTCCATTTATACCACTAAATGAGCTGAATATTTCTGTATTTAAAAATCGAGCTCTGTGATTGGTCGGATTTTCTGACATCCTCAATTCTGAATTTAATTGGTATAAAGGGATTGTCTTAGATGCAGGCACCATCCCCCTTAAGAAGCCTTAGTTGTTGAAGCAGCAGGGAACCTGCACGCAGATCTTTTTATTGTGTCTTCCACTGTTCTATTCAATGTGTGTGCCTGAAACATTAGACTAAATCCTTATTTAGCATTCAAGCAAAGGCTCATATTTTGTTGCAACCATCACTGGTGGGAAAGTGGCTCTCTGGGCTCTGGAGTATACAGTGATTTTTTTTTTTTTGATGTTTCAGTTAGGGGTCGCAGCCCTCACCTGCACCCGCCCTAGCTCTGTAGTGCGTCACCATTTGGTCATATTGATCCTCACTGTTGCCATGCTTGCTCTATGCTTATTGTACATGTCACTATTTCCATTAACCAGTCAGAGCACACACTGGTGCAGGAAGAGCATGGTGACTGGAAACTTAGTTTCAAGATGGAGGTGCTGCTCTTATCCTAAAATACTCACTTCATTTCAGTGCTAAAACCTCGATTTGTAATCTGTATTTACTTTATTTGTTTTTATTTTTATTTATGATAAAAGTTTTCAGAGTTGTCACTTTATTCATTTTTGGATAATTTCTGGTCATCCTGTGTGATCACATCTTATGGATCCAGCTGGCATTCCTGATGGGAGAGAATGTTTCTTGTCCATGTACTAGATGAGGTCACATGAATTCAGCACCTTTTGTTACGTTTTAAAAAGTTTGTGTTCAGAATATGGCTATGTTAAAATCTATGTGGCATGTTGCTCCCTGCGTTATGGATGATAAGTGGGTTAGGGTCAGTAGCATGTTTGTCTCATGCTCTGCACTTGAGTTTTCTCCCTAATACACAGTTGCTGATTGTTTAAAATGAAAAAATAATGGTGTCGCCTTCAACATATCTGGCATCAGTCCAGCCCCAATCTCTGATGCATTGTAAAGGCCAAATCAGTTTTGAATCCCTCCACAGTCACTGGTGTTGTCTATAGTCTCATATGACGTCAGTCCAGACTCAACCTCTGATGCACTGTAAAGTGTTCTTCAGGTTAAAATCCCTCCACAGCCACTTGTAAGATCTAGCTCCTTACCATGCATCAGTCGATCCCCAAATTGTAGTGAACAGTAAAGTGCATTTCAGGTTCAGATCCCTCCTCAACTGATGGTGTTGTCCATCGACTTACCATGCATCAGTCCAGACCAATCCCATAATGCACAGTATACCCCAAGGATGGGTGCCAATTCATGACACAAAATGACTGCAGTGCCTATAAGCATCATTCCTTGGTACAGGCAAACCCACCCTCTTCCCCATGACACAGTATACCCCAAATTACCAGTGCCTTTCAGCAATTTCATCATCCTATACGTATACCCATAGTGTATCTACAGTGTCTGTTAGCACCATTATTGCATGCATACAGCCCCTCTCATTTCCCCAGAACATATGAAGTGCATCTGGGCATGCATTATAAATGCAGGATAACCCCCTCCCCACTACTAACACACAGTGCTTGAAGAGGACTTTGGGTGCATGACAGACTGACCCCTGGAGGGACAAATGCTATATAAGTGGGATGGGTTATACCCCTTCAAGGAAGGCACCAAGGTGCTAAGACACAATTTACAGACTGCACTGAGGTGCTTTTAAACTAGCCGAGGGGAGAGGCTGATCAGATCTCGATAAGCGTGCTTACTCAAATGAGGGAGGCCTGGATTGCCTCTCATTCATCACTATCAGATTCAGAGGGAACCATAGGGCACAAAGAGAGTGGAAACATGAGGGAAACAGAAAATGATACAGGATAGGGGCTCCAGGGAGTCCAGAAGAGGAGAGGGTGGGGTGCAATAGGAGCAGGCCTAAAGAAAAGGACAGGGGCAAAAATGGGGAATAAAGGAATTGTAGAGAGGGAGGGAGGGAGCAAGTGACATGGCAGGCTATGTGTGCTAATGCCCAGATTCTTGGGAATAAAACCAGTGATCTGGAGGCAGTGGTGGCCGAAGCATGGTTGGACCTGGTGGCAATCACAGAGATATGTGCAACACAGGAACAGGACTGGGATCTGACCATTCCAGGGTATGCAATGTTTAGTGGGGACAGGGGGGCAGAGCTTCAAGCATGCATGAAATAGACACACAAGTATAGTTAGTAGAGGAAAGGGAGGCGGGAGGGACACCAGACAGTGGCAAAATAGGATCCAAAGTATTGGAAATGGAAGGGAGAAATAGGGTAGACTGCATAGGCCTACCCATCCTCTTTTGTCAACAAATTCTTCTCTGTTTCTGTATTTCTACAGGGTGTAAGGAGGGGGTGGGGGACCCTTATATTTAAGGGACAGTATAAAAGCCACAGAGAAGAAGGTTACTGGGTAAGTGTACAGATACATTGTGGATACAGGTAGTCATGGATGGGGATGAAAATCAGGATTGGACTGGGATACAGACCAACATCTCAGAAAGAGATGACCAACAGGGAATTGGGGTCGAGATCAGAAGGGCAGCAACACAAGGGAAAGTGCTGCTGATGGGTGACTTCATGTCAGTTGCGGACTGGTGGACCCCAGTAGCAGCAGTTATTCAGAACTGTCTTGTACAGATTTGTATTTCTTTCTTCTGTGGTTATCGGTTGTAGACTATGTACGCATTTTGTCCTGTATGTATTGCATTCCTATTGTGCTGTTGTACGGTGCTGTTGTGTTGCCATCTTTATGGCTGGGGTTGTGCCTGAAAATGGTCCCTGGACCTAGCACACCTACCCAGTAAACCAATAAATAAATAATATAGTTCAAGAAAATTAGCAATATTGAGAAAAACAAAAACAAAAAAGCTAATCAAGGACTGGGTGTGCAGCTCAAACCTGTAACATGAAATAAATGAAAATTCACGGCACTCACAACAGCAGGTTGTTATAAAACTTACTGCATGCAAAGGGCAAGTTAAAGTGCATATTTTATTATGGTCTAAAGTAACAAAAAGTGCCAGTGCTGTGCAAAATGCGTATGGAGACTGAGGCCCCGTCAAAGCAGTCCTGCTTTCATTCTTATCAGTAGCACCACAAGGCGTCAGGACCAGTCATTGCTTAACCCAACCCAAAATGGTCACACAAGATAGAATGAGTCAACATGTTTTGCTTCCAGTTTTTCAAAGGTTAAACCACACCTCACAGGAGCCACTAAGATAGTGGAATCTTAATGGAGCAGTACTTCTGTGTGCTACACAAGGTAGGAACAAGACCACCGTACAAAAATCCACACATAGAAAAGATAAAAACAACTAAAACCAGTACATCTGCTACATTTGATGATCTCATAATGCTTGCTAGTTACTATTAATATTTTTTGAAAATGTATGCAATTTTGACTATGTGCAATATATTGCCATAAGAATGAGCATCACCTTCATAACTTGGGGCAGATAAACCTGGGAGAGCTGGGGTCATTTTCTGTCCTGACTGACTGAAGGAGTTTTTCCTTTTTATGAGGAGATTTGAGGAGGATGAGGAGTTTCTGCAGAAAATGAATGTTACTGTGGAGACATAGGCCTGCCGTCCTACGCATTTATGAACATACGAACTTACGAAGAATGCCAGCAGATACAGGCCCGATGGTCTATCTAGTCTGCTTGAATGTGCAACTAACAGTCAATCAATCAATCAAAATCTTTACTTATCCAGGTGAACATCATTGTGCAGGGCTCATTTACAAGATGTACCTCGTAGGGTCAACCAATTTCAACAGATACAATGAGCAGTATTTACAAATCAATAATGATTACAAAATTGACATGGAAGCAGCAATCCCAGTTCATCATTAGGATTTACAACATGAAGATGAGTGTTATACATGTGTACAGTACATATACAACACATAAGGGAATATACACTACAATGTAGGAGAAAATGTGACAATGATGTAGTATGCTGACAGAAGTCAGTAAAATACCTATCTACGGACACCTACCACACAAGCTATCCAGAAAGGGGGCAGCAGTGCACATATAACTTAATTTAGGGATGGATGACCGGGAACTTGAAAATCAGTATCGGATCATAGCCAGGGTAACAAGCATAAATAGGGCCAACAAGGATAGGGGGCACCCATGGTTCAGTGGCATACTAGGTATGAGGGTAGCAGTTACAGGATTTCCTTACAGTGCATACATAAAAAGTCTTGAAAGTATCCAAGCTGATAAGGAAACTTAGTTTCAGCACTTTTTGCAAATTATTCCACAGAGTGGGCACCACGAAGCCAATTGCTGATCTGCCGAACAGTGATTTGACCTTGGGTATGTATAACGCAAGAAAGGAGTAGCTTCTTAGTGCATAGCAACCAGGCACACATAATGGAAGACAGTCTGCAATGTATTGGGGAAGCTTTTTAGATAAAGCTCTGAGAGTCCAAAGGGCAGCATTTCTATTACGCCTGTACTGAAGTGATGACCAATCGATAGCAGCATAGAGGGAACAATGAGTGGATAATGGGAGCCCTGTAATGAACCTAAGTGCTCTGTGATAAAGTGTGTCCAATTTCACAAGGTAAGAGGCAAGGCACTGACTATATAAGAAGTCCGCATAGTCCACTAGGGAGAAGAATGTTGTTTGTACCAGCTGCATTTTCGCATCTTTAGTGAGAAAGTTATTGATTCTGAAAAACAGGCCCAGCCTCTGCTTTAATCTCTTAATCAAATCCTCAAGATGTTCAGAAAAGGATAGGGTATGGTCAAGCCACACACCTAGGTACTTAAACTTAGACACAAATTCAAATTTTTCACCTATGATTGTTGTAATTTGAAGAGGGAGTCCAGAGCTGACCAGGTTCCCTGCTCGACTGCCAGGAGAAAGGAGCATCACTTTTGTTTTTTTGGCATTATGTAAGAGTTTTTTATGTAACAACTGATTCTGCAGCAGGTTAATTTCAGCCTGGAGATCTGCACAAGCAGCCTCAGGAGTACGATGACTTACATACAGTACTGTGCCATCTGCAAACAAATGTACTTTTGCTTTGCATATTCTAATGTCAATATTGTTGATATAAATGGTGAATAATAGAGGTCCAAGGATGGATCCCTGTGGTACACCTCTTTGTAAAGGTTTAGGAGGAGAGAGCTCGTCATCTGCCTTGATCTGCTGTAGCCGACCTGTAAGGTAATCAGTGAACCATTGCAGAGATGACGAATCCAGACCTATGCTCCTTAGGGAGGAGAGGAGCAGGCTATGATTGACAGTGTCAAAAGCCTTGCTTAGGTCCAGGAATACAACACAGACAAACATTTTACTATCCAGGTCACACAGCCAATCGTTGGTTACTTTGGCCAGGGCTGAGATGGTACTGTGCTTTGCTTTGAATCCTGATTGCGTGGGGTTTAGTAGATTCATGGATTCAAGATAAGTCTTAAGTTGGTTGCTTACTATCTTTTCCAACATCTTGGACAGGATAGGAAGGAGAGAAATAGGTCTGGGTTCCCAGATTTAAACAGTGGGTTGATGTGAGCAATTTTGCATAGAGAGGGTAGGATCCCCTGGAACAACGACAGATTAAACAGATGAGTAATTGGCACAGCTAAGACGTGGTAAGCAATCCTTAGTAAGTAGGGGTCAAGGTAGTCTGCTCCAGCACTTTTCTTGATGTCCAGCTGAAGTAGAAGATCTTCAACCTCTTTCACGGAAGCAGGTTGGAATGAGAAGACTGAGTTGGGAGAAGGAGAATCAAGGTTTTGTAGTCCAAGTTGGGAACATAACAAGCATGCAGGGGAGTTGTCAAACACAAGACCTGCTGTGGCAAAATTATTGTTAAAGGAATCCAGGATCTCCAATCTATCACAAACAGAGGTGCTCCCTAAGTTGATCTTATGTGGGAGGGAGTTGCTGGGCATATGCCCAAATAAATCCTTGATGGTCTTCCAAAATTTGGAGGAGCAATTGGCAGCCGAGTCTAGCTCAGCTCGATAAAATACAGCCTTAGCTTCTTTGATCATTTTTGTGCACAGATTCTGAGCCTTCCTAAACTGACACCAATCTGCATCGGTCTTAGTTTTGTGCGCTGTCTTCCAGAGCTTATCCCTAGCTATCAAGGAGGCCTTCAGTTCTGTCATAAGCCTTCAACAAGCTTTATTCTTTACTCTGACCTTAACTATGTCTGTTACACTGCAGCTATTCCCCCATCTCCTAACCGCATATCCAATTTCATGCCCATACTACCTGTTACCCCTCCCCCAGTGCCTCATTGGTGACTGTACCCCTGACTTTGTCCCATCCCCTCTTAACACTGCCCACCGTCTTGCCTGCCCTGTGGTGCTGAGGGTTGAGGAGCTGGATGCCACACCTAATGCCATGCCAGCGACCCGGGTTCAGGAACGAGCTACGGCTGTTGAGGGTCAGCATGGGAGGGAAGGGATTGAGCATCCGTAGGACTGCTCTCCCTTCCCGGGGAGGGCTCTGAGGTAAACACCACTCCTGGGCAGCCTCTGGTGGTGGTCGGGGCAGTGCAGGGAATGAGAGGTGATGCAGCTACAAGGGGCGGTGTTCCAGTGGACATTGGCACGTTGTGCCACCAGACGTCATTGCACATCCAAAACTCTGAGGGGCAACCATCCAAGGAAACTCCCTCCAGTAACCAGTGGAGATGAAAGAGGCCTCAGGGACCTGCCCACATCCTGCTGTTGGACCCATCACATTGTGATCTCCTGCTGGTCATCCCGATGTCATGGTAGGTCATTCTAATTCTCAGGCAGTCCACCAAAGGTGGGCTGGCCCTCCCCCAGGGCCTGATCCTGGGGGCTGTACCTGCCATGGATCGGAAGGGAGATAGATGCATGGGTTTCAGACTGGGAGTAGAGCAGAGTTGTGTGGGCACTCCGGAAGGATTCCCTGGTTCCAGAGAGTAAAATAAAGTGTGCAAAACAAAAACTGCCCACCATCTTTAAGGATACCACCTCTTCAGGCAGTGTGTTCCACCCTGTCACCACTCTCTCCGTGAAATAGTGCCTTCTCATTTCCCTTCTGAATCTACTGCCCTCCAACTTTACATTGTGCTCCCTAGTGTCCCTCCCTCTCCTTAATCTCAAAATTCCCTCTGTACAATCTTTATTTATACCTTTCATATATCCGAAGGTTTATATTGTGTCCCCTCTATCCCTCCATTCCTCCACGGAGTACATGTTGAGCTCCCTTAGTCTCTCCTCTTAGAGTTTGTCCTCCATATCGAGGATCATTCTGATTGCTCTGCGTTGAACCCCCTCCAGCAATTTAACATCTTTCTTTAAGTAGTGGTGCCAGAACTACATGCAATACTCCAGGTGTGGCCTCACCAGTGATCTGTGCTGTGGCAGGATGACCTCCCCTCTCCTGAACGTGATTTCTCTGGCAATACACCCCAACATCTTATTAGCCTTAGCTGCTGGTTATCTGCACTGCGCTGAATGAATCATTTCCCATGTTATTATCACCCCAGATTTTTTTTCCTCCTCTGTAGGGGATAACTGTAGCCACCCAGTCGGAAATGATTCCTTGGGTTTCTTGCTCCCAAGTGCATGACTTTGCACTTCTTTGCATTAAACCCCAGTTGCCATTTTTCTGACCAGTTCTCGAGTCTAGCCAGATCATCCTGTAGCCCCTGCCACCCCTCTGTGTCATCCACCACTGCACCTAACTTTGTATCACCTACAAAAAGGCTAATCTTATTCTTAATCCAATGTGAGATGTTGGCAATGAAAATGCCAAGCAACACTGGACCCAGTACCGAGCCCTGACGTACCCCACTGGTTACGGCTCTTGGAGTTAAGAGTTCCCCCCTTACAACTACCCTCTGCTTCCTGCCATTCAGCCAGTTCCTGATCCACTCCACCATTTTCTTCACTGCTGCCTGCCAGGGCCAGATTAAGGCATAGGCAACATAGGCACAGGCCTAGGACTCCTGCCTGCAAGGGAGCCCACAGCAACCCCCAACATATATTTACTACATATCATGTTCTCTCTGCCTGAGCTGCATCTTTTTTTGTAAAGGACCACTGAGTAAGACAGGTGATGAACTGTGACATGACTCCACTTCCCTGATTAGGTGTGAAGTGCACCTGACAGTTTCAGTGGCCCCAGCCAGGCTGATGTTTAAGGTGTGAACAAGCCTAATTCCTTTGCTTTGTCTCCCACACCCATTTAGAATCCCAGCTTAGAATTTTACTCTTAACTATAAAAGATTAACAGTGCAATTCAATGTGTATGCTTTATATTTAATCTCACTCCTAAAATTAAGAAATCTTCAATACATTTCAATGGTACAATTAAAAATCATACTCTTTTTTTATGTTTGCCTGCATGCAGCGCAAGAAACATATTGCGGCAGCTTGGTGCCGAAGCAAGTTCTGGAGGTGCGGCACTGTTGAGACCAATACCTGCATGGCATTTTGAGGTGTGTGTGATGTCCACCAATAATGGGGGACACAGCCAGTGACACAAGTTTGGAATGTTGCCAACAACTTGTGAAAAAATAGCCACTGCAATCAGGGGTCACCTCATCATTGCAGTGTCAGCTATTCGCTGCAATGAGGGAGCGACACATCATTGCAGGGTGGGATGTTCACACATTGATATTGTTTGTGAACATGGCGGCAGTTTGCCACCTGTTCACAAACAATATTAACCCCTTCCCCTGCCAAGGCGGTCAATCCCCCTGGCAGCATGTGCCACCCAACACATTTGTTTGCCGACGGGGGCCCCAATCCCCGTCAGCTGCAGTGGCCCAGATGTATGTTTTTGACAGGGGAGCCCACTCCCTGTCAGCAGTATGTAACAACCCCCCCGTTTTCTTGTCTGATGACTTGGTACCCAATCCCCATCAGCATAATCAACCCCCCTTGTTGTGTGCCGACGGGTGCCTAATCCCCAATGGCTACAGCGGCACCCCCAAAAAAAGACTCAGTTGGCATGCTGGGAGCCCACCCCAACATGCCATATTGCCGTGTAAATAAAAAAATGTCTCTCAATGTCTTTTTTTTTGTTACCTGTAATGAAGAAAACGGTCCCCGACAGTTTTCCTGGCCCCCCTCCCACAACCCGCACCCACCCACTGCACACCCTGCCTCCCCACACCCCCCCTCACCCCATACTTACCTCTGGAGTCTGGTGTGATGATCTTCAGTGGACCAGGAACACGTCTGCACTCTTCAAAGCTGGCCGCCAACTGAGGAAATGCCGGTAAGCCGTATAATAGAATAAATAGGGTTTTTTCAACTTTGCTGCATATCGCAGGCATTTTTTGGAATTTTGCCATCAAATTTTCAACATGGGTTTTTGGGACCTCTCCTCATGAATTCTATCACTGTCATGGCATTAATTGGCCATGAAAGGTGATTTTGCAGTCACTGCACACAATCACCTTTCAGGACCGATTAATGAAATGGCAGTGCCAGTGTTCATGAGGTGGGCTGTCAAAAAGCCTATGTTGTAAATTTGGTAGAAAAATCAAATGACTGTTTTACTGAGTGTACTACAAGAGTTGTACACACACTCGTAACTTTACGAATGTGCAATATTTTCACCTCAGATTTTCAACACTGGCATTTTTTCAGACCTCCTTGTGAACAGTACAGCTGTCATTTTTCATACCCTGGATGAAATGTGTTTTCACATTTGTGGAGCGGAATAGCGTGGTCAGTGTGGGAAATCAGTGTTCCACCCAGATTAAGAAACTGACAGTGGCAGAGGTCCTAAAATGCCTATGTTGAAAATTTGACGATACTCCATAAAATGTCTGTGTTACGAGCATGCGTTGTGCTGTTCCTATGCATGCTCATAAGTTCGCAAAATTTCAATATTTTCACTCCAGATTTTCAACATTGCCATTTTACTGCACTTCCTTATGAGCAGTACAGCTGTCATTTTTCACATTTCGCCCAAAATGTGTTTCCGTGCATGTAGCACACAATAGCGCAGTCAGTGTGCAAAATCAATGTTTGGGACAGATTAAGAAACTCGCAGTGACACTGGTCATGAGCAGAAGTGTTAAAAATGGCTATGTTAAAAATTTGGTGGAAAAATTTCCCAAAATGGCTGTTTTATGAGCATGCATTGCGCTGTTCCTATGCACGCTTATAAGTTCGTGAATTTTCACTATTTTCACTCCAGATTTTCAACATTGCCATTTTACCACACCTCTTTATGAGCAGTACAGCTGTCATTTTTCAATCTCACCCAAAACGTGTTTCCATGCATGTAGCGCACAATGGCGCAATCGATGTGCAAATCACTGTTCGGGACAGATTAAGAAAATCAGTGACACTGTTCATGAGCAGAGGTTCCAAAATGCCTGTGTTGACAATCTGCTGTAAAACATCCCCAAACTAACTGCATTATGGGTGTACATTGTGCAGTTTCTACACACGCTCATGACTTCACCAGTTCTTTTAATATTTTCACTGCAGATTTTCAGCATTGCATTTTTTTCACCTCCACATGAACAGTACAGCTGTCATTTTTCACATCCTGTTCGAAATATGTTTTTGCACCTGTGGTGCCAAATGGCGTAGTCACTGTGCAAAATCAGCTTTCGGCTAACAAACTGATATTGCCACTGTTCATAAGGTGGGGGGGTCACAAAAAACCCATGTTGAAAACTTGGAGTGAAAATGACAACAAATGCCTGAGACGTTAGGGTTTCCGACCATAACGCCCCACCCTGTAAAGACTGACAGGCATCAGGGGTGTGACTTGGGATTCTCACCTGTAATGCTCATGCCATTACACACCCTGCAGCCAGTGAGAGGCATCAAGGTGTGTCTTGGACTCTTCAGCCCCAAAGTTCACCCCATTCTCCTATACTGCTCCCATCTTACTGTATTTCCTGATGGAATGGGGTGAGCATAAGGGCCAAAGACCCCAAAGCACACCATGACACTTGTCGGTGTCTGCAGGGTAGGGTGTGGTGAAATGGCGTAGCCGTTATGCCTGATGACCCAAAGGCACACCCCAATGCCTGTCAGTCTCTGCAGGGTGGTGGCGGGGTTGGCTTCAGTTCAATACTTCACTGCCATTTCTATTATGCAGCTCTGTAACTTCTACACTACCAATGTCAATGCCAGCAAGCAAACATTCGGCATTGACAAATGCTTGTTTTTATTCTTTCATCTCACTCATACTGAAGTTTTGACCTTGATACTGCTCTGATTTCATGGTGAGCAAATGAATGTATTTTTAGATTCCCATCAGTAAATCTTGTCATTAATGGATCCTGGCTTACTTATCAATAATAGAAATGTTTGATCCTGGGAATAATTTTCAGTTCTTCCAATAATCACTCGCTTTGCAGTATAATCTCTTAAATTCATAACCCCCCGTAGTGAACCACACACTTAACTCCTACACCACCTAAGACCTAGCCACTTTTAGAGATCATTCCCTGCCCTACCCAACATAACTCCCACATCCTGGTACTTACTATCTGACAGAACAATATAATAACACCCAGACTGTGAGCTCACACATGTGTGTTTGGGGGTGGCAGACTTTGGATGAATTTAAACCATGACATTTCACATACAAAAAATTATTTTTAGCTGGCCAATTAGTAATTATTTTCTCAAAATTATGAAAACTCAGGCTATTGTTATTTTACCATACTGATAGTATTAGTTTCATTAATTTTGAAACATTGTATGCCACTTTTAAGGGACAATAAGAATTTTTTTTCCTGTTTCAGTAACTGATATGCAATAGCCAAGAGGTGCAGTCATGGTGAAGGGGAATGGTTACAGTTAGGAGGGGTCCGAGATTTCTCTTGAGCCTAGGGACCCAGGCTGCCTTAATCTGGCCCTGCTCTATGGTATCTCAACTTGCTAAGCAGTCTCCCATGTGGCACTGAATCAAAGACCTTGCTGAAGTCTAGATACAAGACATCCATCGCTTAGCCCCTGTTGAGCTCCCTAGTCACTCAGTCATAAAAGTCCACCAGATTGGTCTGACAAGATCTTCCCAAAGCAAACCCATGTTGTCTGTTGTCCTGGAGACCATTCAACTCCAGAAAGGTTACTAGCCTTTTCTTAAGGATAGTCTCCATTAGCTTCCCCACAATGGATGTAAGGCTGACTGGTCTATAATTGCCTGGTTCATCCTTGGGACCACTCTTGTGGAGGGGCACCATGTGTGCCACTCTCTAGTCCTGGGGGATGCACCCAGTTCCCAGTGAGCTTTATATGCAACAGTGATCTTTTAAGAGGTATGTTATGGTTGCCTGGGATTGAGGGATCTCAGTATTACCCCAATGATATAAAATTTACTACACTCAGTGGAGCATTTTCTCTGTCTTTGTGTTTTCCAGGTGAGTGTGACCTTTTTAATTTATTTAGTTTTTGTTGACCGGGTAAGGGCACGAGATAAATTGTTGCCTATTTTCAGTCATGACCCAGGGGGAGGGGTATACAGATGAATGCCAACTGACCTTGAACCAGATTAAGCTGCTGGTAGTATTTTAGTGAATGAGGGGAAATTTGGCTAGGGCACCAGGGAACATCCCCTACTCTTGCAGTAGAGGCGCTACTGCTATGGAGACTGGCATGTCAGATGCTCATTCTACTGGTGTACCTGAGGGTGAGAAGGTCTCCCAGCCCTCAGGTCCAGCACAATAGACCGCAACTGCTACAAACATTTTAATGGAAACAGAGGATACTGAGTCTACTAACATTTCAACCTCAGTGAATGCACTGCAAGGTCTATTTGCTATGAATGAAGTCTGGCTTGATAATCTACTCAAGCAGAATAGAGCATTGCGAAATGTGAACTTTGATTTAGCTGCAAGGAAATCTTTACCAGTTACGACGGATTCAACTATTTCTGACTTCCAGAATGAATCGTTGGACACTGGTCTAGTTACTGAAGCTGTGCAGATGATCCAAGGTCAGCTGGCTGATGCAGAGGCTGGCAAACTGGTAGCTAAGCAGCAGATGAGTCAGACTGATGATGCACCAGCATCAAAGGGAATCTTTTGAACTGAGACAGACCCAGCAAAGATACATCTGACAGCTGAATCAAGGCCTGTCTTGTCAGAAACTGCTATGCCTCCCCAGATACAAATTACTGAGACAGTGAGCACTTCTTCTCCTACAAAGTTGGAGTCTGTTTGTGCACAAGTTAGCATATTGGGTTTATGGAATGGTAGAGCTGAGGAAAATCTTCCTTTCCTGGCCCGCGAGCACTCTCTGACCTCTTTGGAGCGTTCCTTAATGAACGCAGGCTGGAAACGCAGAGATACGAGCGTTTGGATCCTGGATCCTGCTGACAGTCCAATTCCTGGTCAAACTACTCCTTCCACTGTCATTCAGCCAGATATAGGGGTACCTACAAGCCTACAGGTTAGGCCTGAAGCTGCACAGACTGTAGTGGGTGATACGGCGGTGCATAGCGATAAAGGACGAGAGCTACCCCACTATTCGGAGTCTTCCTCCTCAGAGTCAGAGGGTTCTGCAGCAAAACCCCAAGAGTGGGGATATATTGTTGAGACTGAACTGCTGAATGTTAAACAATTTCCTGACTTTCAGAAGCAAGAAAAACCTGTAGGAGAACTTTAGATGAAAAGATCCCTTTTCAGGTTCGCCCCTCCCCTTCAACGGCGTAATGCAGTTCACTTGGAATACTTAGGGTGTCTAGAAATAGCTCTGTATTGATTGTATGTGGGGAGGACTTTGCTGAAAGGTTCAATGTTTTTTTTTCTCTACTGAAATTCATGGTTAAGTCATGTTTCAGGTTCAGTACTTTATAATGTGAGTTTTACTTCTCCACAAGGCCTGGATCGTTTCTGGTCTAAATTGGACTCCCTCAAATATACTGAATTATAGCTGCCCTTTAAAGTTTTACCCTTGACTAAACCTTCTGTTAAAAATGTGACAGTTCTGTTCAGGAATGAATCTGTA
This sequence comes from Neoceratodus forsteri, assembly GCA_016271365.2. Taxonomy (NCBI): domain Eukaryota; kingdom Metazoa; phylum Chordata; order Ceratodontiformes; family Ceratodontidae; genus Neoceratodus; species Neoceratodus forsteri. Next base: position 517,312,690 of record CM028130.1, on the reverse strand, counting down.
TCTGTACATGATGTTACTTATTGGTTGCAAAAGAAATGTGAAGTGCTAGAACATTCTTTCCCTATTTTTGATGATGAATGCATATGGAATGGGGGTTGGATATTTAAGGTGTGTTTAAGGAATAACAGTTTTGGCCCAGTTCATTTAACAAACAGTATATTTTTGGGAAATGAGAGAGGTCATTGTTTTTACTCAGGACAACCTAGGGCATGTTTTAAGTGTGGGGCCTACACACAATTAGGCTCAGCGTGTGATAGACCGAGATGTAACCTCTGTTTGGAATTTGGTCACCACGGTTCTGATTGCCAAGCAGACCTAAAATGAAACTTATGTTTTGAATCAGAACATACATATAGAACTTGTCCATGGGCCACCCATAACCACACTGATCATAAAAACCAGGGCATTATAATTCAAGAAGCACAAAAATGGGAGATGGCCAGAAGGACAGCTCATACTCATAAACCTCCCACTGACACTCAGACAGCTCCCCCCTCCTCCCCCCTCCTGTGGAGATCGAGGGAGATGAAGGAGTTACTACAGTCTTACCCGTAGAACCAGAAATTTTTCCAGTAACTGTCCCTCAGCCGCAGGTTGAACAAATTCCTAATGTCCCAGGAGTAGAAGTAGTTGAGATGCCCCCCGTTTTGTTAAAAGTATTGCAAAGAAGTGTAGCCTGAAACAAACCAAACCTAGATCTAAGGTAGCTAAGGCAAATTTCCCTGGGGATGAGGACATTGCTTTAACAAATAAATATGAGACCCTGTTGCATCATACTCAGGAATGGGAACAAGGTGGTGATTCTGAGGCATCGTCCTTGGCACCCCACTCTTCTGACTCTGATGGAGAATTTCAAGATAATGGGGATGTTAAGGGAAGAAGAACACGGATTGGGTCTTGAATTAGAAGAAGCACTAGGTTGAGGAAACCACGTTAAATGCCTCAGTCTTGTCTTCTTCGGCAAATTTTCATTCACAGTTGAGCATTGTTACTATTAATGTTAATAGTATAAGGAATGCTAAGAGGAGACTGATTGCATTGACAGTATTAAAGGATTTAGGGAGTGATGTTTGCCTTCTGCAGGACACTAGATTGAATACTGTTTCTTTAGTAAGGTCAGCCCAACAATTATGGTGTTGGGGTCCTTCCTTTTTTTCTTTTTTTCGGAACAGAGTTATGTGAGGGGGAAGGTATTTTATTTAAGGGGGATGTATCCAAAGTTTCAAGGTTAGTAGAGATTTCATTGGGGAGGGCATTAATGGTAGATTTCACATATGGAGTGGTGGGGTGGAGATTAATAAATGTTTATGCCCCTCTTATAAAAAAGAACAGGACAATATTATTTAACTCTATTAACCCCTTCTTAATCAGAACAAAGAATGTGATTGGGGTGACTTTAACTGTGTTGTGGATGGTAGTAATAGAGGTACAAGGACAATGAAAATGTATTGTGACTCGAATTGTCTCATTAATATTCTTGCACAGAATCACTTACAAGATTCTTATAGGGCTCTGCATAAGGGGGGAAGTCATACTTATTTTCGAGCTGCTCTATCGACTAGGATAGATTTTATTTTTACTAAGTCCAATACTAGTGTTAAAAAAGCCCTGACGATACCTTTAGAAACCTCAGATCACGTGATACTTCATGTTATCTTGGGCAGCATCAGTGGTCCTACTTATGGACGCGGTAATTGGAAATTAAATACAACAGTATTGCTGGAACATCAGTTGAAAGTGAAAGTTACTGAATTTCTTAAAGCTCAGATGTCAGTGGCTGCTTTAATTGATCATGTAAGTACTTGGTGGGACAGCACCAAAATGGAGTTGAGGAAGGTATTCCAATCATATTCTACCAAGAACTGACAAAATTAGTATAAACATTATCTTAAACTGCGCTTACAGTTAAGTAAAATTTATTCAGTCATTAATACACAACACCTTAGTTTAACGGCACAAGCATTGAATCTTAAAACTGCTATGTCTGCCATGCAATATTCTAGAGCCACAGCAATATTACATGAGCATAAGAGATGCTCCCCAGGTAAAACAGGGTTTGGTGATGCTTTCAAAAGCTGTTCACAGAGAGTGTCTGACCGATTCATGGTTTCTATCAAAACCAGTACTGGTACAGTGGTTACAGATGGCTCAAGTATCCTGGAAACTGTGTCCACCTATCTATCGAGCATGTACACGGCTTCCCAGATTGATGAGGGCGTGTTAAATGAGTTTCTCTCTATAAGTGATATACCTGATGTGCCCTCAGTATCTCTTCTAGAGCTCACTAAACCTATTTCCATAAAAGAAATTGAGTTGGTAATTGGTAGCCTCAAAAAAAATACAGCTCCAGGTATTGATGGGCCCCTGGCTGAATTTTATGTTACCTTTAAGGATTTCATTGCACAAATTTTGATAGTTGTCTTTAATTGGGTGTTACAGAATTTGGCGGTTGACTTTCACTTTTGTATAGCCATACAGATTCTAGTGTATAAACATGGAGACAAGACTAACCTAGATAATTGGAGGTCTTTAAGTTTATTGAATGTGGATTATAAAATATTGATGAAAATATTGCATTATCGTTTACTTAATCTGATATTGTACTTAATTTCTTCAGCTCAAACATGTATGGTGCCTGACCGCTTAATACAACATAACTTATTATTGCTTCGGGAATTGGTTGAAAAGAGCAAAGAGGAGCAGCTTAAGTGGGTACATTATGTTGTTAGATCAAGAAAAGGCCTTTGATAGGGTTCCACATCTCTTTATCTCATGGGTCCTTACTCATTATGGCATCCCACATTTTTTTGTGCAGTGGATTTCCTTACTGTATGGCAATGCGAAGGCGATTCCAATGGTTAATGGGCATTTAGGCATTTACATTGACATCCCTCGGGGAGTACGACAGGGGTGCCCACTAAGCCCCTTACTTTATGTTATTTGTTTAGATCCATTATTGAGGTTGTTACAGCAGGATTCTAGAATCAGGGTATCCAGCTGAGGGAAGGGGGGGTAGAGGTTCGAGTTACTGCTTATGCAGATGATGTGTGTAATAATAGCTAATGAACAGTCGGGAGACAGGGCTTTGAATTTAATTGAGAAATATTCAAAGCCAACAGGGGCATATTTGAATAAATGGCAAAGTATAATTTACCCTTAGGGTGGTTCAGTTTCACCACAGAAAACATGGCATGGTATTAAGGTGTCAACTGACCTGTTTCAATATTTAGGGGTATGGTTTGGGAAGGGGGGATAATAGTGTATTGAATTGGACCACTAAACTGGAATTTGCTTCTACTAAAGTAGCTATTTGGAAATCATGGAATCAAACAAAAAAGAAAAAAGTGGTGGTGGTCAAGACGTTTTTACTTCTGATATTTTTATTTCTAGTGCTGTGTATCCTTTGCCCCATATCTTAGAAACATGCCTCTTAAGTTTAGTGTTTCAGGTAATCTGAGGATGCCGACTGAATCCTATCAAGTGGGAAATTTTGTATTTACTGGTAGAAAAGGGAGGGTTAAATCTCATTCACCCAGTTGTATGTTTTTTTACGGTATTTTTTCACAGTAATTTACCTGATCTTACTAGACCGAGCACAGCACTATGGATATTTTATGCTGATCACTGGATTAAACCTCTCTATCAAACGTGGGAGAAGCAGGGAGTACTTTCAGCCCAGGTAAAGACTAAGTGTGTGTTTTTTAGACCGGCCCTTGGAAAACTAAATCAGTGGAAACTGCAATTGGATATCTTGACCCCTGCCACTAATAAAGTACTTTATAATAAAATACAAACTCAAATTGGCTTATCTCAGGTCCAATTTGTAGGGGTAGCCCCACAATTTTATTTGACAGTTTTGAAGTCTTTGAGAGATCCGTGTATCCCCCCCCAGACTCTGGAACATTACTTGGTTAAGTGCTCATGGGCGTTTATTTGTAAAGGGGAATGCTATGCATAAAAAACAGGAAGAGCGAATGTGTCCGAGACCGAGTTGTGTGGCACAGGAAGAATCAATGTTCCACTTTCTTATTTTTTGCCAATTTGTAAAGGAAATGTGGGGGCTGTTAACACAGGGGTGGTGCCACCCTCATAAGGGCTGGATTACTTATGCAGAAGTGGTAGGGGCTATAGCTTGATAGATCTTGGCTTGACTAATGGCATGGTGCGTTTACTTCTCTCACATATAAAGTTGTCAGTGTCAGAGGTTCAGTAGGTAGCACACTCGCCTCTGAGGCTGGGAGATCAGAGGGCTGTGGGTTCAGTTCCCACATCTGGCACTTGGGTTAATATCCCAGTACTGACACTGCAATGCAGCATGAGAGGGGTGCTGCACTTCTGAGGTGCCATCTTTCAGATGAGATGTTAAACCGAGGTCCCATCTGCCTGGATTGGTGGTAGTTCAGGTGGATGTTAAAGATCCCATGGCGCTTATCGAAAAGAGTAGGGGACAGTTTTATTGAAAACAAAAATTGTACAAACAAGTCAACATAAGGTACATAGATAATAAGTGTGCAAGAAAAAAAAACAACAAAAGGAAAAGGAGGAAGATGGGAGAAATAAAGACACTGCATGAGTCCATCAAGTCACAGCTGAGTCCGTGTTCGTGATCCATGGAAGGGCCACCCACAAGGCCAACAGAGATGATGCCAAACACAAAGTCCTTTCATGTTCGTATATTTTCTTCAAGTCCGCCACTATCTTCCCTACTAGTTCTGAATAAGAACAAGTCTTTTGTTGTAATGTAAACAAACATCTCGTCATCCAAATATTCCATTTAATCACAAGAAATACAAGGTTCAAAGTGTCCCTATGCCATGGAGACCAGTGAGAGAAAAAAACACCATACATAACATTTGGATAAGTGACTGTAGAAAATATAGGAACAGCCCAGAAATTGGCCAGGAAAGGCCACCAATTTTTAATACATGAACAGTCAAAAAACAAATGTGGTATGGTCTCCGGCACATTAATACAGTGGGGTCTAGAACAGAAACGATCCTGAGACTGCTTATGTTTATGGTTGGCTTTCACATTTATCCATTCATGACAAGATAACCAGTGGAAATCCCACATGAGGGCCGGGATCCTAGAACAGCGCAACAAAAGTGAAGGTAGGTGACTGGCCGGACATTTAAGAAAAGGGGTCTGTACCATATAGACAGAGGACAAAAGCTTCTTGTACAATGCTTTATGCGTGTTCATGATAAGTGTCTGAGGTGACACTTTCCACTGCTTTAAACGAAGAAACATGTGCTTAACATAGAGCGGAATACCCCCAAGTTGTCGTAACACTCCCAAAGAATCATGTTCCCACAAGTGAAACCAATACCTACATGAGTTGTAAAACCACGCTTCCCACCCTCTCTGAGTGTTAACCAGTAAAGGCCACAGGTTGGCCGAGAGAAAAATACTAGTAAAGAAAAGCAGTGGATTGATCATCTGGACACCGCCTTCAGAGGTAGGTAGGTAAGTGACATTCCTCTTAATTGGATTCAACCGACTGCCCCATAGGGCTTGAAAAAACAAGCTGAAAACCATAGTTTCCAGTTGCTTTGAGATGGGGAACACATAACTTAAATACAGGAACAGAGGGAGAAGATAAGTTTTAATCAGAAAAACACGCTTCTTCTTCCAGAGCTGTCTCCTATTCCAAGAGGCCACCATGACTTGTCCCTGCTTCAATTTCTCTTCCCAGTTAAAGGAATCAGAATCTCGTGTCCCAAAATATATACCAAGTATACGAATGGGGCCTTCTACCACACGTAAAGAACCGATAATATCTGAAGAGATCGAAGAGGAATCAAGCCATATCCCCAAACTCTTACCGAAGTTTATACTTGCTCCAGATAATGCACCGAAGGAGGAACATTTCTGAAGAGAGACAAGCACCAAGGCCTCGTCAGCTACCAGGAAACACACATCGTCAGCATATGCGATTGCTGTAAACGGTGATTGCAAAGCCGAACACGAGATGGCACGGATCTGAGGGTGGGCATTAAGACGACGAAGCAACACATCCAGAAAAAAAACATATAATAGAGGGCTCAATGAACAGCCTTGGCAAACTCCTTGTTTCACCGGGATCATCGGGCCCACCCAACCATTAATCAGCAGAACAACAGTAGCCGTCCTATAAAACGTCTGGATCCAACGAATCAGCTTATCTGGAACATGCAGAATATGCAGTGTGTTCCATGGTTAACCGAGTTGAAAGCAGCCTTTTGGTCGGCCGAAATAATAAGTCCCGAAACAGAATCCAAAACCCATGGGAAAATAATTCACGGAGAAGAATTAGGTGATCAGAAATTCTCCTGTTCAGTATACAACAGGATTGGGCTGGGTGAATAACTATTTCTGCGATCCCAAGCAAATGTTGTGTGATGAGTTTCATCAAAATCTTAAAATCAGTATTCAACATACAGAGGGGGCGCCAGTTTTCAAGAGAGTGGATGTCACCTTTCCGTTTGTAAACATTGATCAAAGTGCCCTTTGTAAACTCCAAAGGGATAAATTCAGAGACAAGTAGGGAGGCAAACACAGAGGTCAATTCCGAGAGGAGGTGATCTCCCAGATATTTGTACAAGGCAGAAGGAAGGTCGTCTGGACCAGGGGTCCAACGAAGGGGCAAGGAAGAGATAAGTATCTGGAATTTCCCTTTCCGTGAAGGGATGACATGCAGCTTCTACACGCTGCAAGGAAGGGGAAGGAACGTCAAAGGTACCGTACAATTGTCTCAGGTCAACTGGCACAGAAGGAAGAGGAGAAAACAAAGCAGTCGCATGGTCTGTGACTATCTGACATATGTCCGAATGGGAAGTATAAAGAACACCGTTCAAGTTAGAAAGACACAACATAGATTTATGTCCAATCTGGTGATAATTAGATTCAAATGGGCAAACGACTTCCCGTGTACCTCTGACAGCATAACTATGTTGGTGGTACAGTTGTTGCGACTGTCTAGACTGGAAATCTAACATATCCTTCTGCACCAATTGTAGCTGCTGCGCAAGATCCTGTCCCGTCAAGTGTGCAAGTGACAGTAAAGACTGAAAATTAGCCCTATTCTTTAAATATGCAAGTTAATCAGTCCTGCATTTTTTACGACTATAAGATTTTAACAACCCAATAAGAGCACATTTCGTGTCCATCCACCACTGAATAGGATCATCATACATGGGATACACTGACTTACGGGCATAAATAAATGACAAAAGGGTTTGCTGAAACAATGGTACCTGCAATAAGGATATATTGAATTTCCATAAACCCGGCCCTTTACTGAAACTGGCAGGAGATCCGAAACCAACAGAGAGTAGCTTATGGTCAGAAAAGGCTACCGCCTGTACTACAGCCGAAGTGACCTCTAAGGTACTGGACACAAAAACAAAATCTATGCGGGTGGCCAACCTACCCTTTTGAAATGTGGGAGTATGTTGTTTTGTGAAAGACAAATAAGCATCCGTCAAACGGGCAGTACGGATCATACGTCCCAGCACCAGCGAGTCACAATATAATTTTTTGGTAGTAGCAAAAGAACTCTTATCCCGAAGACTAAGGCCACAGTTAAAGTCACCGGAGAACAAAATCCAGAAAGAAGAATGTAAATAAGGGTGTATTAAATCAAAAAGAGCTATTCACTCAGTCTTAAGTTGGGGGGCATAAATATTCACCACCCGATACGGGCTTTGCCCAATTAAAAAGTCCAAAATGAGAGCCCTACCGGGGGCCAAATCAAACAGCTTCAAAAGTCGGAACTCTGGGACATTAATTAAAATACCAAGACCAGAGCAAGAGTCTTGGTCTATAGACCAAAAAGAGGGACCCAGGAGCCAATCTCGTTGTGCCACTCGGATCTCCTGCACTGTATGGAATCTCGTATCCTGTAATAAAAATATCCCTAATGGCAAAAGCCTCAAAAAGGAAAACACCAGTCGTCTCTTGTCCAGACGTTTCAGACTATTCACATTAACAGTATGACAGGTAAATTGTGACATAATAACCCAAAGATTAGGTAAATATCATTATTAAGTCTTCCTCTTCCCAGCCACCTTAGTCCCTTTTAATCTGACTTTGGCCTTTCGCTTTTGTGAAAGGCCAGAGCCCAACTGAATGTCAGAATCAGTGAGCCCATCAGGGAGGGAAGAAGCAACAGAGGAAGAGTCAGACTCACCACCTGCGTCGTCCGATATTGACTGAAGCACCTCAAAGGCGTTCGATAATGCAATCGATGGTGTGGCACAGGCCTTCGGAGGGGATGAAAAGGTGCGGGATCCAGACCGTAACGACCTGCGACACATTACTTTGGCAGGTTCCCGGGGGGGGAGGCATAGTACTAGGGCCAGGACCCTGCATCACACTCTCTTGCACCAAGGCACAGACGGAAATAGGAATCACCCCAGGGGGCTGAGCACTCGTGGCGGACATAAGTACAGCACTACAGGAGGCCTCCAGGACTAAGGCCGTCAGGGAAGGGGGAGCTGCCACAGAAGGGGGGGCTTCCAATGTGGTGCAAAGGCGAGCCTTTTGGACTTGTGTAATCACAAAACGTTGATCTACACCTCCATCATGCGTTACCTTAGCGTGCGCTGCCCACGGACATGATTGAAACGTGTGGCCCAGCTCATCACAAAGATTGCACCTGCAGTCATTCAGACAGTGCATACCCACATGTCCCATTTTGCCACAGTTGTTGCATTTAATCTTATCACACACACTGCTCAGATGTGAGGGATCTCCGCATCTGTAACACACCTTGGGTTGGCCTGGGTAAAACAGGACCCCTCTATCCCAACCCAAAAAAAAGGAATTAGGCAAGTGCACAGGACCAGATTCAGAAACATTCAACATTACTTTAAATTTCCATCCCCCTGTCCAAATATTCTCAGAGTCCAAGATGGCCTCTGGCTGACCCTGTATAGTGCAACGCTGTTTTAACCAATAAACAATATCAGAGACATCCACCCCCTCATTATGAAACATAACAGTAACTATCTTAAAGGCTGGTTTAGAGAGGAGTATCGCCTGAAAGGGGGTCCAAAGAGCAGTATTACACAAAGCATGATATTTTGACCAAAAACGTTCAAGTCCACGAGACGTCTGAAAACTAATGTCAAAGATTGATTCACCTGATACATGTATTAAGGCATATATTTCGTGAGCAAAAAACTTCAGGGAGTCCTTCAAAAGTGTCCTGGCCACATACACACGGTCAGGGGGGGTCTGGCAGCCCACCTCGATAAGATAGCCTGACTGCATTGTGGCGTTTGGCTGCCAGAACTGGAAATTTAAACAACGAAGAGAAGGGACTAGGTGGCCCAGTCCAGACAGAAGAAGGTCAAACATTGGCAGAGGCACTATCAGCCAGGGGGTCTGGACCAGAGAAAGACTGAGAGGCTGGGACCCGATTAAGGTCCAAGACAGGGTTCTGGGTTAAATGTGGCTCCGTAGGGAGATCCAAGGGATCAGGTGAAGTCTTAGAAATCAGTTCTCCTCCTCTCTAGTCCAGATCATCCACAGGGTGAGGGGATCGTATAGGAGACGGCCCCGAGACCCATGAGCCCACCGTGGGGTCTTGCACCCAGCCAGCCACCCTAAGCGCCACGTCCACAGACCATGTGCGGGCAGTAGCGGGGTTCACCATATCAGGAGATGCCTGCGAGGGGGCTTCAGCAACTACCAACCCAGGGGACGAACCCACTGCCACAAAAGTACTTACGGGTCCCGTTGCACCCTCCGCCACGGAGGAAGGTCCAGGGACATCCTCACCAGTCGACTCCGAATGTGCAACAGTAGGTTCCACAAGCAAATCCACAGGATCCAGCACAGCAGTATCAGGATGAACAATAGTCGCCCCTTCCATCTTTACACCGTGAAGTTCCTGCTGAATCTCCAACTTGGTGGTCGCGTAGCGGCGTTCCGCCGCCAAAAAGCAGTCGTGCAGTACACGCTCTTCCGGACTCAAAGGTTCCGAGTCCAAGGAAGTGTGCTCCTCTTGCGTTCCCCCAGTACACTCGAGAGGATCCTGAACAGCAGCTCGAAGGCAAACGGATTCCAAAGCAGCAGGCGTTTCCAGCATACAAACATCAGGCACTTCATAACCAGGTAAGGCAGATTGACAATCCATCGGAGTCTCTATGAACTCAGAGACAGGAGTCGAGACCAGGTCTCCTGCCCCCGCAGCTCCAGCAGCCGCAGGCAACAGAGCATCCTCCATCTTGGACAGGGAGTCCCCTCTGAAAGAGTAGGGGAATTTCCCCGGTGTCTTGGCCAAATTTCCCTCATTCACTAAAAATACCACCAACAGTTTAATCTGGTTCAAGGTCAGTTGGTATTCATCTGTTTCCTCCTCCCCCGGGTCGTGCCTGAAAATAGACAAGATTTGTCTAGTGCACTTACCCGGTCAACAAAAAATAAATTAAAAAAAAAAAAATTAATAAAATATTGTGGCAAGTGAGATGCAAGTTTGTTTTGCAACACATAACCCGGGATCCAGAGACAGTCATCCATATTATTGAAACTGAATTATGTAAGCAATGAAAATAGACAAGATTTGTCTAGTGCACTTACCCGGTCAACAAAAAATAAATTAAAAAAAAAAAAATTAATAAAATATTGTGGCAAGTGAGATGCAAGTTTGTTTTGCAACACATAACCCGGGATCCAGAGACAATCATCCATATTATTGAAACTGAATTATGTAAGCAATGTATGTTTGAACAACACCATATGAATCCCAGTGTATGGAAGATCAGGTGGAATGAAGTCCCATTTATGAAAGATAAAATAGGATGAATTTGTTTATTGTTCTCAAGCGTATGAGTCAGTTTTACATTTTTCTGTTATTTTGTTCTTTAACGTATGCACACTGTTCTTCTGTTACGTATTGTTCAGTTTCTCTTCAATAAAATTTTCCCCTGATCTCGTCAGTAGCGGGAGCTCTAGGCCATCTGATCCATGATGGCTACTTCCCTTGAGCCGGTGGAGAGGATGGATGTGGAACTGACAGGGGAGAAGGCCCCCCCCCTGTCATGTTGACTCAGGAGGCCGTTGATCTGGCAATTGCAGCAGCAGACTTTTCTGGGAGTGAGACTGAGCTGGAGGTAAATAACCCAGATGGTTTGCAAACTTCCAAACACATCTTAGAATTGGAACAGCAAAATGTGGAAGAGATGTTCTCTTCTCATGGGGAACATTGACGGCAATTATTGGCAGAAAAGGAAAGATGTTTGCAGCAGGCGCTGAAACTGGATGCAGCGCTACAGGAATTGACAGCACGAACGGCTGTCAGAACTCCCAGTTCAGCTGTCAACATGCAGCCGAGTCAGGTGAGGGATGACTCACCGATAAGGCTCAAGAGTGCAGGTCCAGTTCAGTATGTGAGGAATTGGACTTACAGATAGCTGAAAGTTCAGACAATAGTGCGGCTGGCAGTAAAACCGATAAGGAATCTGTGTGCCCACAGCCGCTGGAAACCGCTGGAAACGGACATTTCTTCACCAAAAACACAACAAACAAAAGGTAAAAACTCCAAACAGCACCTTGGTGCTGGGAGACAGGCATGCATTACACAGTGTGAGAATGCTAGGAAAGACACAGCACCTGGAGTACGAGAAAAAATGTACTTCTTTACAGATAAAGTTTGCACTAAAGATTGGAGTTACTATGATACTGCACATGACAGTCAGCCCCAGAGTTCTCCTCGTAACACTGAAATAGGGGCAGGGAACTGGTCTCCGGAATGCACTCTTGAGGATGCTGGCTGGATTCAAGTGCAGAATGGACAATGGACTCCAGATCCTGTCAAACCTTCTTACCAATGTATGTTAGCATCTGCTTCAACTACAGTGGCCACCACCTCAGAACAGGAGATGAGTTCCTTCCATCTCATGACTGTACAAATAATACTGTTTCAGATATCAGTCAAAATGCTGTGATTGTTGAGAATCAAGTTATGGGGGATGCCCCACCTAGTATTTTGCAAGGTATTGAGGAAACAGTTCACATTGAGCCTAGGCCAGAAGAATTGCAAAATGGTCAGTCAGGTGTTTCTCTTGACCCCTTGTTTAAGCTGCCGGACTTGTCTGCAAATAGGGGTGAACCGGCCCCTAGGCACAACACAGTTCAGCTGCTGTATAAGGATCGACTGCAGAACCCTCCTGATAGGGTACATATTGCAAAAATACTGTTAAAAACATCTATGAAGTTTTTTTCATCTGAAATCTTTGCATTGATAGGTCTGGGGAGTGGAAACTTTGAACATCAGTTTTAACAAGCATTTGTCAATGCTGAATGTTGCTTGCTTACATGTGCTGTTTAGGTATTTGGAAGTGAAACTACCATGCCTAAGAACTGTCAGTGGGGATCGAAAGCTCATGCTGCCTGACCGTAGACCATTTTCTACTTTTCTCCCCTTTGCAGAGTGTGTGCAAGCAATGATGCTTAGGCACAGCATGCCAGCGTCCACCACTCTCCACTCCCTTTACTACACTGCTCTAGTAGCACCCCCGGTCATCACCAGGTACTGCTACAGATGGGTGGGTCCTTGGATCATGCCCCAGGATAGGAAAGGAGTCCTCTGGATGCTCAATCCTATCCCTCCCCTGCCGACCCCTGGTGGCCTGGGCTCGCGTCCAAACCCGGGTCGCCAGCGTGGCACGAGGTGTGGCATCCAGCACCTCGACCCTCAGCACCAGTGGGCCAGCAGTAATGCTGCCTTTAATACCTCCCATCCCCTTCCTGCTCTAGTGTACCCTGTCCCCTGCGTACAAGTCACGATTCTCCTCAGACCCTACCCCAGTTAGTCACTAACACATAATGTTTGCTGTGGCACCGATTCCTCAGCCACTCGTTGAACTCCTCAAGCCTACCCTTCCTCCCCATGCTTGCACATGGTACCAGCAGTACCTCTGAGAATGCCACTGACTCCCCCACCCCCTCACACTGCCTGCCCAACTACTCAAAACTCCCCCTCACTACTTCCACAGTGTCTCCCGCCAAGTTGTTTGTATGCACATGCAACAGTAAATTAGGTTTCTTCTCCTCCAGCATGCTTGTGCAGTGCCTGCCCTGCCCCTCCTGTAGTCAACCTGGGACAGCTTCAACTCCAAATATGGTCAGCCCCTCTGGCCCATCTCACCCCTTTCAGTATAGAATCCACCAGGATGAGTACCCCCATCCCTTACCCCTTTCCTTCTAATGCCCTTCCACCACCCCAGTATTCGTTCTTCCTGCCCTACCCCCACCAGCTGCACTCTCTGTGACTTCTGTATCTGTACCCCATACTTCCACCTCACCCCTTTTCTCTGCCTTATTCCTCCCATTCCCCTTGAACCCCTTCCCAGCCTGACTACTTTCTACTGGGATTCCCATATCAATCTCTCCTCCTCCCCTGCTGATTTCCAACCCCTCTTCTATACCCGCTATTGTCGATTTAGAGCCCTCATTCCCTTCCACCCCGATAGTGATGCTCCTCCCATCCTTCCTCCTTCCCGTAGCCTTCTCTCCTCCAGTCACCACACCCCCTTCCTTACTAGCCCCTCTTCTACCCTTTCATCCTCGCTATCTCGTCCCCAACCTGTTGCCATCCCTGTCATGCCCCGCTTGTCCCTCCCCCATCAGTATGTTCCTGCTCCCCCTCTCTCTCCCATAGCAGAGGTTCAAATCTATTCCTAGTCAATACTCCTCCTACATCTCTTCCCCTATCGGTTCCCCCCTCCTACTTGTTCCCCTCCGTGCAACCCCTGGTCCCTCCCTACCTGCAGCCATCTGCTCTCTCCCCTGGTACTCTTCATGGTCTCTTACTCCCCCATCAGGAGGGCCCCCTCTTGCCTCAGGCACCCTCTCCCTTCTCCTGTCTTTTCTGTTAGTGCCTCTGATACTGGGGATGGTTTCACTCCCTAGTTATTTTTCCTGCGTCCCCCTTTGCCATCCCCTATTCCCCACCCCCCCAGTTGCCTACCATACTCATCTGCCCTGCCACTTAGACTATTCCCTAACCACCACAGTTGCTCCTTCAAACTAGGCAGTCATCTACAGACCATACACCACCCCCCCCCCATCCTCCATGCCCAGTCCAGGATCATGGCAGACCCACACCCTGTACAGCCCACCACCCTTCCAAAGGTGCCTGCCCTACTGACATGTGGCACCTGCCCCATTTTGGCCCCCATCTTATGTTACAGGCTCTTACTCCCAGGTTATGTACCCTACTACAACTGTTAGGCCCCTATTTACTCAAATTCCTGTCCCCCCACACTTGTCCCCTTACTGCCTCCTTGCCGACCGGGTTAATTCAGTCTCAAATCTCATCCACTAGATACTGTATTACTGTAGCAACCCTAAAGCCTTCTTGTCCATTTTTCACCCCTCAGCTACCATACTTTTTGTTCTCAGCTCTCATATAGTTTCACTTAGCCCAGTTAGAAATCCTGTTGCACTCCAAGTATTACTCAGCTCAGTTAGAGAAATAAACAGAACAAATAAATATGTATTATTACAGCAATCATAACAGTATAGCTCAGTACTTAACTCAGAGAAATAAACAGAACAACTAAATCTGTGTTATTACAGCAATCCTAAAAGTATCCAATCATTGCTTTGTCTCCACTCCAGAGACCCTACTGTAATATAGGACCACAGAGGACCCTGGCCGGGAGGGGTGGGCAACTCTAAAGTCCCAGCAGAGTTCCGTTGAGCTCACTCACCCCCCCCCCCACTCGCTCATTCTATTTCTCCTGACGCTGCAGGCTGCCCTTTAGTACTGGGCTCCTGCTTGCATTGGTGCATTTTTCTGCCCACAAAGAAATCCTCAGCTGTCCTGACAGAGCTCCCTTGAGCTCGCTTACTCCCCCCTCTCACTCACTCATTCTGTTTCTCCCGGAGCTGCAGGCTGCACTTTTGTACTGGGCTCCTGCCTGCATTGGCACCTTTTTCTGCCCACAGAGAAATCTGCAGCAGTTCCGACACAGCTCCATTGAGCTAGCTCACTCCTCCTCTCTCACTAGCTCATTCTGTTTCTCCCGGCGCTGCGGCTGCCCTTTTGTACTGGGCCCCTGCCTGCGTTGGCTTGGTGTTGGTGCCTTTTCCTGCCCACAAAGAAGTTCACATCTGTCCTGACAGAGCTCCATTGAGCTCGCTCAATCCTCCCCTCTAACTCACTCACTCCTTCTATTTCTCCCAGCGCTGCAGGCTGCCCTTTTGTACTGGGCTCCTACCTGTGTTGGCACCTTTTTTCTGCCCACAAAGAAATCCTCAGCAGTCCAAACACAGCTCCACTGAACTTGCTCACTCTTCCTCTCTCACTTGCTCGTTCCGTTTCTCCTGGCGCTGCAAGCTGCCCTTTTGTACTGGGCTCCTGCCTGCGTTGATGCCTTTTTCTGCCAACAAACAAATTTGCAACAGTTCCGACAGAGCTCAGTTGAGCTCGCTCACTCCCCCTCTCTCACTCGCTCGTTCTGTTTCTCCAGGTGCTGCAGGCTGCACTTTTGTACTGGGCCCCTGCCTGCGTTGATGCCTTTTTCTGCCCACATAGAGATCCGCAGCAGTCCCGACAGAGCTCCGTTGAGCTCACTCACTCCCCCTCCCTCACTTGCTCATTCTGTTTCTCCCAGTGCTGCAGGCTACACTTTTGTACTGGACTCCTGCCTGCGTGGGTGCCTTTTTATGCCCACAAAGAAATTCACAGCAGTCCTGATAGAGCTCAGTTGAGCTCGTTCACTCCCCCTCTCTCACTCGCTCAATCTAAATCTGTCCCAAACACTGATTTCCCACAGCGACTGTGCTATTCTACGGCAAAAGTGCAAAAATGTATTTCGACCAGGATGTGAAAAATGACAGCTGTACTGTTCATAAGGAGGTGTGAAATAATACCAGTGTTGAAAATCTGGCATGAAAATATCACAGATTTGCTAAGTTACAAGGGTGTGTGGAAACAGTGCAATGCACGCTTGTAACACAGTCATTTTATGGACTTTCATCACCAAATTTTTAACATAGACATTTTAGGACCTCTGCTCATGAACAGTGTCACTGTCATTTTCTTAATCTGTCCCAAACACTGATTTCCAACAGCGACCGAGCTATTCTGCGCCGGAAGTATGAAAACATAATTAGGCCAGGATGTGAAAAATGACAACTGTACTGTTCATAAGGAGGTGTGAAAAAATGCCAGTGTTGAAAATCTGGCGTGAAAATATTACAGATTCACAAAGTTACTAGCATGCATAGAAACTGCACAATGCATGCTCGTGAAACAGTCATTTTTGGGATTATTTTCACCAAATTTGCAACATAGGCCTTTTTAGAGCCCACCTCATGAACAGTGGCTTTGTCATTTCATTAATCAGTCCTGAAAGGTGATTCCGCACAGTGACCGTGAAATCACCTTTTGGGACCGAATAATGCAAAGTCAGTGACTGAATTCATGAGGAGGGGGTCTCAAGAACCCCATGTTGAAAATCTGGTGCCAAAATTCCCCAAAATACCCTAGATATGCACCAAAGTTGAAAAAAACTTATTTATGCCATTATACAGCTTACCTGCATTTCTTTAGTTCACAGTCAGCTTTGAGGAATACTGACGTGTTCCCGGTCCACCAAAGATCATCACGCCATACTCCAGAGGTAAGTATGGGGTGAGGGGGGTGTGGGGAGACAGGGTGCGCAGAGGGTGGGCGCAGTTTGGCGGTGGGGCCACGAACTCTACAAGGGACCGTTTCTTATTGTGCAGGTGTTGGGGGGACATTGCAGGACTGCTTTTTTCCAGGGACTTTGTCACACTGGAGCAGGCTCCCAGTGTGCCACCTGAGTGTTTTGGAGAGGGGGCTGTAGCCGATGGGGGATTGGGCACCCCCTTTGGCACATACCAGTTGGGGGGAGAGCCAAGGGGGGATTGGGAACCCCCTTTGGCAAACAACAAATTGGGGGGAAGACATTATGCTGATGGGAAGTGGGCTCCCCCATTGGCAAATTCAACTGGGAAGGGGGGACTGAAGCCAATGGGGATTGGGTGCCCTGTTGGCAAAGAAAGATGGGGTGGGGCATGATGCTGAGGGGGATTGGGCACCCCCTCAGCATACAGCAGAAACTTGGGTGTAGGGACATTATGCCCATGGGGACTGGGCTCCCCATCAGAAAACTGGGTCTGGGGCATGCAAGGTACTGCCCTGCAATGATGGCTCACTCCCTATTACAGCAGAATGGCTGACGCTGCAGTGATGAGGTGGCCCATGATTGCAGCTGCTAAAATGTTTCAAGGTGTTGGCACACTGGCTGAGCTAGTGTCAGCAGCAGCATGCCACCCCATTGGGGAAATCAGGCCAAGCCTCAAAAGGCAGTGGGGGCATTGGCCACAACAGTGCCGCACCTCCACAACCTGCTTCTGCAGCAAGCTGCCTCAACATGTTTCTTGCACATGCACTCGACCAACATAAAAATGTTTCTAGTCTGGGCCACTTCTGGGAGTTATACCAGAAGCTTAAGAACTCTCCAGTTTGGATCCCTTTCTATGTCATCCCCTTGACTAAACCATTGGTGAAAACTATTAACATTTAATTTAAGAGTGATGGAGTTAATGTCGAAGACATTTTGTTCCAGTTGAGGCAGCAGTGAGAGATTTTGGGGAGGCCCGTACCCAACCTGGATAGTGAACAAATCTGGGACGAGAGTTGGAAAATCAAAGTAAAGCTTATCTCCACCAATACAGGTCCAGTCCATTTGCCTAGCTCCTTTTTATAGGGAAAGACAGAGGCTCAATATTTTACAGTAGGCAGCATAGGTTCTGCCTTAAATGTGGGTCCAGGTTACATTTGAGCTCAGCGTGCGACACTCCACGTTGTAGTCACTGCTTAGAACATGGACATCTAGCAGCCTCGTGTTTGAATCTTTTCAAATGTATCCTGTCCAAGCACACTGGTCATGCTTATGGGAGATGCCCGTGGGCATCTCATAACAGGGAGTATTGCCCCTCACATGAGGGACTTATTAATCAGGCCCAGCACCAACAGGCACAGCAAGTGGCGGCTCAGTGTGCGGCACAGGAGTCTCAACGATTAGACACACTCCCTAACCCTCTTCAAGTAACAGATGTATTGGAGGTGGTCACTCCTCAACTAGTAGTCCATGAGGTAAGACCTCCTACCTGAGGCAAGGGAAGAAGATACCCAAGTTAAATCAAGCAGTGCAGCATGCTGTAGTACTGAAATGCCAGGAGAAAAAGATCCCCCCTTTTAAAGTGGTAGCACAAAAAAAAGGAACACAGAAGGGAAAAGGGTTACACAAATACCCCCCGTAGTGAGAGCTAGGGATGAAGACTCCCCCACCTCCTTAAAATTGGGAAACCAATTTGGCCCACTTGCCACTGACAGTATGGAGGGTGACTGAAGAAGAAGGGACTGACGCCTTCTCTATAGCTTCTGCAACAGACACAGAAGGGGTTGGGGAAGATTTGATGCCTAAAAGAACTATTAGGCTGCACACAAACAGGACTCCTTAGTGATACCTCCTGGATTTATATGGGCTTTGCACTACTTTACACAGATTTCAAATGCACTCACCACCACTCTTAACATTAATAGTACTAAAAGTGAGAGGAAGCGCACAGGAGCCTTATTTTCTTTACAGAATGTTAAGAGTGACATCATCTGCGTCCAAGATACCAGGGTTAAGACCCACTTGGAACTTCATCAGTCCACAAGGGGGTGGACTCTAGGGCCCTCTTTTTGGTCAACTGGTAGAGATACTTGTGACGGAATTGGCATCCTTTTAGCAAACCCTCTGATCTCTGTAACCCAACTGGTGAACATCCATCCTGGTAGAGCTATGCTCATAGACCTTTTTTACCTATCTGAAAGGTTCTGTTTTATAACAATTTATGCCCCCCAAACCAAAGCCCAGAGAGTGGCCTTATTCAAAGAAGTGCAGCCATTTCTTCATGCTTCTAGACTTTTAGTGTGGTTGGGGGACTTCAACTGTTGTTTAAATAGAATGGACAGAGGTTTACAAACACAATAAATGTTTTGTGATTCCACCACATTAAAACAAATAATTGACACTGCTGGGTTGGTAGATGCATACAGGAAAATACATCCCACAGGGGGTTTCACATATTTTAGAGGGATTTATAAAACTCGCATTGATTTTATATATTACTTCTTCAGTGTTAGATATTATTGAGGTCTCAACCCACCCATTTGAGTTTTTGGACCATGTGGCATTAAAAGCCCAGATTGCATGGGAATACGCCCCCATTGTAAAAAAAAAGAAATGGAGACTGAATTAGTCTCTCTTAGACGACCCTTTCATGAAGAAAAGCTGGGCACAGCACTGGACAGCTAGGCTATCAGTTGTATAACTCTATGAAGAAATACAGGAATGGTGGGAGGACACAAAAAACACAGTACAAAATATGTTTTAGCAGAGGTCACATTACGTGGCAAATAAAGACTACAGGTATCTTCATTATTTATGCTTACGACACTTTTTACAACTCCTGATCTCTCAATTAGAACTAATAACACATGACTATAGTTCTCTAATTAAGACCACCAAAAAAGAAATGATGGAGTGTCAGTACAACAGAACCAAATCATTAAATCAAGGACTCAGATTTGGAACACAACTTCATTAATATTCCTTGGACCCATATAAGAAGTGTAAGACAAGAGTAGAGAATAGGATCATAACAGAGCTTATTGTGGCAACAGGACAGCAGGTTCATACCCCACAGAAATGATTGAAAATAGTTGAAGAACAGACAGATAATCTTTTTGGTCACCCCCCCCCCCCCTTTATTATGACCCTCTGGACCTCCTACCTGTGCTAGGACTCCCACAGGTGTCTAAACTGGATATGATAACATTGACTTCAGATGTATCTTTAGACGATGTACTGTCAGCTATATCTCAGTTACCTTCTCATTCTGCCCAGGGTACAGATGGGCTGAGCTCAGGATTTTATAAAAAATTTAAAGAAGATTTAGCCCTGGTTCTGGGTGTACTTTTTAATCACATCCTTGCATCTGGGGAATATGGAGCTTCTATGCAGGAAGCTATACTTGTTTTAATCTGCAAGAAAGGAGACAGGATGGATATTAATAATTGGCGTCCGCTAAGTCTGCTGAATGCAGACTTAAAAATCCTGAGTAAGGTACTGTTGACAAGACTCACAAGTGTTACACACTATTTAATAAGTTCCCCACAATCTTGTGCCATCCCAGGTCGAAGACAGCAAGACAACTTAATATTATTAAGGGAAATATTTAATAGAGGGGAATCTGAACAATTACAAGGGTTTGTGCTGGGACTAGGCCAGGAGAAAGCCTTCAATAGGCTTTCCCATGCCTTTCTGTTTTCAGCCCTGGAAGCTTATGGGATCCCAAAGGCATTTGTCAGTTGGATACAGGATGTGTACCAAGGGGCCACTATTGTGCCCAATGTTAATAGGTGGTATGGTAAACATATTAAGGTCTCCAGAGGAGTTAGGCAAGGATGCCCATTGAGTCCCCTACTCTACACCTTTGGAATATATATTTTAATTTGTATGTTGCTTTCATCGACGGATTCAGAAGGGGTAGTAGTGGCACCAGGATCACCCCCTATAAAGGTATTGGCCTATGCAAATGATTTGCTCCTGATTTTGGCACCCACGGTTGCACCTGACATGCTTTCTGCTCTCTTAAATCAATATTCTGAAGCATCTGGATCCAAAATTAACCTTGCAAAAAGTAAGAGCGTTATTATTGGGAACACCCTCTTCCCTTCAGATAGACAATTGGCAGAGATTCAAGTATCAGCAGAACCCATATCCATTTGGGGCATAGATTATGTGCCAGGTGAAATCTCTACCTCCAACTGGGAAAAATATTTAGCAAGGGCAAACAGGCTAGTTGGAGGATGGAAGGGGCAACTGTTATCAAAAAAGAGAAGGGTGGTACTAATTAAAACCCTTTTAGTCCCTATTTTTTGTACCTCAGTTCGTCCCCGGAGATAGCGACAGCTTTATACAGTGTGTTTTTCCAGGCCTTCTGGGGAGCTAGACTGAACCCGGCAAAGAGGAAATTTACATATCTGCCCATTGCTGAGGGAGGAGTAGATATGGTCCATCTGTTGGCCTTTTATTTAAGTATTTTTTTAGACTATAATTTTAGTCATGCACTAAAACCAGGGGAATACACATGGAAAATTCCTGTGGAAACATGGCTCCTACCTAGTCTTGGGCCCTGGGGACTCAAGAAACCTAGGAGTTTGAACAATATAACCAACTTACCTAGATATGGGATAGATAGTATAAAATTAGACATGAAGTGGGGTATTACTGCAATATATCTCCAGACAATGGACAGGAAGTCCATATATAAATAGAATAATAGATAGTTAAGTGTGTATAAGGCAGTATATATCAAAGTTTTGGGACATGAAACCCTCGAGAGCGAATCTCGAGAGGTCCTTAAGTCCCCAAAACCTTGAGCTGGTATTACTGCTTTGTAAAACATTTATCTCTCTGTTATTTTTTGTAATATATGGATCCATTGTTAATACTGCAGTTGAAGATGACCGTTGAACTGTAGTATTATCAGCAAAAATGATAGTATTGTCACATTTCAGGATAGTATTATTGAGAGTAGTGATGTAGTACTGGGAAATTTTTGTATAACCTAGTATAGTATTATTGAGGCTTATCCATATATTACAAGGCTATTTTAGCTGCAGAATGTAAATCAGAGATAGTCTTCCCTGGCTGTCCTAACTTAGAGAAACCAGATATTTTAGCTCAGTTGTCCAACCCTAGGATTCCTCCCTTTCCTTGGAACTGTATCTGGCTAAGTAATGTTGAAAGATTAAGCATCAAAGGTAACAATAAACATAAACAGTTAGATGAAAGGTATTGTCCAAGGAATGGGGTGTGGGCAACTAGTGGAAACTCGGCAACACTTGTACTGTATATTGATTGTGCATATATTACTCCCTTTTGGTCATTACTAGCCGAGGTCTGGAAAGAACCCCTATTTTCTGGCATTGATTACCAAACTCTGGTGTTTGGGCCTTCAGGTTTCACTGACACGCAGACACTGTGTATGTAGTATTAGGAATAATTATTATATTTGGCAGGCTAGATGCATATGGGTGTTGCAGCAAAGAGTTATAACATATACAGAGCTTCTGCATAATATATAGAAAACCTTAAGTACTACGAGAAGGTTGGATGACTTAAGATTTTCACCAGAGAAGTCTAAGCATTTATGGATAAATCGTGATTTATGGTTTCTGTGAAAAAAAAGAGGAGGGACAATGATATTTGTATAATGGGTCTAACATGATTGTTATAACTGGTTTTAGTAGTTAAGTTTAAATTCCTGTTTTTGTTTGTAGAATTCAATGTATATGTTCAGTATGAAATGTAATGTGACTATATTTTTATGTTGGTGCGCTTGCGCGGCCAACATCTTGCGGCAGTGGAGATTTGGAGGCGCGGTCGCTGTTGGGCGAATGCAGGGCACGCACCAGTAGGTGCATCCTGCATTCCCCAATCAGCCAGCAGCAGGGGCCGACACCCTGCCTGGCTAATGAGGTGAAGAGATCTGACAAAAGGTCGCTCTCATGCAGCGTGACCACAACATGCCTTTCTCTACACGCAGGCAACATGGCCGCAGTGACTGCCGCTGTTGCCTGTCAACCCCCCTTCATTTATTGTGTGCCAATGGGGGTGCCCAATCCCTGTTGGCATCATGTAACCCCCCTTTTTGATTGCCAAGGGGGTGCCCAATCCCCTCAGCATCATGCACCCCTAACAGTTTCTCTTTGCCAATGGGGTGCCCAATCCCGACTACCATGTATCCCTCCCTCCTCCTTGAATTTTGCCAATGGGGAGTCCCCCCCGTCGACATAATGTAGTCCCCTTCTATTTTTTGATTGCCGAGGTGCCCAATCCCCCTCGGCTCCTGCGGCTCCCCGCCTTTCCTTGTTTGCTGATGGGGGTG
Source organism: Neoceratodus forsteri (assembly GCA_016271365.2). Taxonomy (NCBI): domain Eukaryota; kingdom Metazoa; phylum Chordata; order Ceratodontiformes; family Ceratodontidae; genus Neoceratodus; species Neoceratodus forsteri. Next base: position 517,289,719 of record CM028130.1, on the reverse strand, counting down.
CCCAATCCCCTGTCGGCTAAAGTACCCACCAACACACACACAGAGGTGGCATGCTAGGAGCCCACCCCAGTGTGCCAAAGCACCTATTAAAAATGAAGACGGTCCCACGATGTCTTTTTTTTTTTTCCCTTGTAAAGAAGGAAACGGTCCCTCAGTGGTCTACCTGGCACCCCTCCCACAACCCACACCCACCCACTGCGCACCCTTCCTCCCCACACACCCCCTCACCCCATACTTACCTCCAGAGTCCAGTGCGACAATCTTCGGTGGACCAGGAACACGTCTGCACTCTTCAAAGCCGACCGTGAGCTGAGGAAATGCCGGTAAGCTGTATAATGGAATGAATAGGGTTTTTTCAACTTTGCTGCATATCTCGGGCATTTTTTGGAATTTTGGCACCAAATTTTCAACATGGGGTTTTTGGGACCCCTCCTCATGAATTCTATCACTGCCATGGCATTAATCAGCCTCAAAAGATGATTTCGCAGTCACTGGGCAGAATCACCTTTTGGGACTGATTAATGAACGACAATGCCAGTGTTCATGGTGGCCTCTCAAAAGCCTATGTTGCACATTTGGTGGAAAAATTCCAAAACATGACTGTTTTATGAGCGTGCATTGCGCAGTTGCTACGCAGGCTCATAACTTCACGAATCTGCAATATTTTCATGCCAGATTTTCAACCCTGTCCTTTTTGTACACCTCCTTGTGAACAGTACAGCTGTCATTTTCCACATCCTGCCCGAAGTGTGTTTCCACAATAGCGCGGTCACTGTGGGAAATCAGTGGTCGGGCCAGATTATGAAAATGACAGTGACACAGTTCATGAGCAGAGGTCCTAAAATGCCTATGTTGAAAATTTGGTGACAATACTCCATAAAATGACTGTGTTATGAGCGTGCGTTGACAGATTACAGACACGCTTGTAACGTTGTGCATTTGTAATATTTTCAATCTGGATTTTCACCATTGGCATTTTCCACACCTCTTGATGAACAATACAGCTGTCATTTCACATATCCTGCCCAAAATGTGTTTCGCACTTCCAGGCGCAGAATAAGCGCGGTCGCTGTCTTGAAATCACATTTAGCACAGTTTGAGGAAATAACAGTGACACTGTACATGAGCAGAGGTGCTAAAATGCCTATGTTGAAAATTTGGTGCCAAACGCCCATAAAATGACTGTGTTCCAAGCATGCATTGCACATTTCCCATGCACCCTTGTAACTTCGCAAATTTGGTATATTTACATGCCACATTTTCAACACTGGCATTTTTTTACACCTCCTTATGAACTGTACAGTGGTCATTTTTCACATCCTGCCCAAACTGTTTTCTCACACTGCACTACCAAAGCCAATGCCAGCGCGACAGCTTCAGGCATTGACAAATGCTTGTTCTTTGATATGCCTTGTATTTGTATGTAATGAAGTCCATTTCTTCAAAAAAATTCTCCTACTCTTTTCAAGAAGTGCCATGGGATCTTTAACATCCACCTGAACAGGCAGATGGGACCTCGGTTTAATGTCTCATCCAAAAGATGGCACCTCTGGAGTGCAACACCCCCCTCATGCTGCACTACAATGTCAGTAGTGGGATATTAATCCAAGTGCCTGGTGTGGAGATAGAACCCACATCCTTCAGATCTCCTGGCCTCAGAGGTGAGTGTGCTACCTGCTGAGCTACTGACACTACCATAACAGCAGACTTTGAAAAGGAGGTTTGGGTTTTGAACATTTGGAAACAAATGAGAGTCCAGGAGAGGAAGGGTCTCTTGTCCATATAAAGGTCCCCAAAAAGAAGAGTTGTATGGTTGCGCTGCATATGAACAGGAACTCTGTGTGTGGGAGATTTGAGCCACAGAAACTAGTGGTGAACTCTGATGCTTGGCCCTGGTATTAGAGGGATTCCCAGACTGAGTTTAGGGAGCCAAGTTTGTTTGCTTGTTGCCCTCCTCTGCTATTATAGACATTGACAGCGACCTGAGGAAACCAGACTGAAGTATTTCCCCACTCAGAGGTACAGCTTTTATGTTTCCGTAATTTTTTTTTTTTTTTTACAAACCATTGCAGCTATTCACCGTGGCTGGGATAGCATCTATGGTCTTAAAATATCTCAGAACTACAATACTTGCTGTAAGACTTAAAGCTGTTAGGTTTACATGTTGCTGACATTCTGTTCGTGTCCAGCTGTGCAGGGTCTTGGCCTCTTCTGGCTTCCTTGAGGCTGGTACGCTGTTTAGAGGTTTGCACTTATCGAGTGTTTTTTGAAAATTATGTTTTAAGCTCATAAGAACTGTATTTTCTTTTAGTAATATTTTTCATATGTATCCTTCTTAATACTCTGATATTTCTGTTACAGGTGTTTAATTAGTTTTATTGGGGCCTATTCATGAAGGTGCAGAGTGGGCTACACACTGTGTACCTCCAGCGCATAGCCCACTTCACATCTGCCTGGCCCCTGTGTGCATTCACAATGGCACCACACCCCCCCCATGCACTCGATCCTCCAGCCAATCGCAGAGCGCCACACAGGGGTGGGCCAGAGGGTGGTGCGGAGGGTGTGCCAGCACTCCACACATTCACTAACATATGGAGTGCTGTGCATGGGGTGCTGCTGGTTATGCTAATGCACGGCAGCTGTAAACCATTGGGGCCAGTTACGTGCCCCCTCAGGGTAACAGCTGCCAGCTACGGTGGACACGGTGGGGAGCATCAGCCCCACAACAGGAAAGCTCCTGCCATTGGGGCACACAAGGAGTTTGTGGGTGGTCAGCCAAAACCCCCCCAACACTGTGGTCGGTGTTCTGCGTGCCATCTAACATCATGGTGCTCCATGGGTGCAAAGGAGTCACTGTGGAACCTGCCCAAGCAGCCAATTTGCTGCCCATCAGTTTCTGCTGATCCACACCCTCTGCCCCCCCCCACACAGACCTACATGCTGGGGGGGGCATGTATGGGAGCCAGGCAGAGGCTGGTGTTTGTGAATGCTGCCCCTGCACAGATCTCCCAAGACTGCGGAGCTGCATGCCCAGATACACCCCTTTGGGGCGCACGTTAGTGAATGGGCCCCATCATGTATTATTCTTTTGAATTTGAGTGAACATAACTTTTATCCAGATGACAAAGTGAATAGTAAGGCTTGACTGAACAATAATTTTTATTTAGATGATAATGTGAATGGTATAGATCACAACCTGATACAATGGCACCATATGCAATTTTATGTTCTATCCATTTAGAGAAATACTGAGTAGTGGACCGTGTGGGTAGTGTTTGGAGAAATTCTAAGTCTCCATTAATTAATACCTGCACTTTTTCTTCTGCGAGCCCTCTATAGTAAAAGTAAATTGTTTTTTATTCCCCAGTTGTTGACCGGGGCAGTTTAAATAGGGATGCACATAGATGCAAAGAAGAGAATAGCTCAGTTAGGTTTCAAGGGATAGCCTGGTGAAGCTCCAGCAACGAGTTTGCTGTCATACCTCTGGACGGGTCCATTCACAGGCTGTAACAGAGTGTTAATTAGGAAGTCACAGCTGGGCAAGTTAGAGGCCATTGGGTATGAAAGCAGGGCAAAAAACCTGGACATTTGGAAGCATGCATGATCTGCTGGATCGTGTACTGGGTTTCCAGACTGTAGCCAGCATATAATTCCTGCCATGACTGGTGATAGCAAGGACACAGAACAGCATGTGCTGCATGGTGCCCTTTGGATTTTTACTGAAGATAGCAGGTTTTACTTGCAGCATGGGATGACCTAGTGTAGGGTTAAAGAGCTACTGACACTGCAAAGAAAACTTTAAAAAGCATAATAATTAGGTACAATTCTGCCTGCATTCCATTTATAGTTTATATATTTCTCCTCCTCATTATTTATTACTAAGGAAATTTGCATGATTATATGATCTTCATCACTTAGAGTTTCTTTAGAGTCTATCTGCATCTATCGATTACTCCCTACTTCAACTCACTATCATCTGTTGTGACATCACAATATGTTGCCATGGGAGTAACTGTGATATCACAAGGAGCACTCTGTGACTTCAAGTAGGGAGAAAGCAGCAGGAATAGACAAACTTTTCAGGAGCAAAGATCCTGTTTTCATACAAATGACCTCAGTAATAAATAATGGGGAGGAGGAATACAGCACTAATGGTAAATACAAGCTGGACTGTGTCTAAATACTAGGTTTTGTTGAAGTTCTCCAGAATGTGTCACCAGCTCTTTAATGACTGTGTTTTCTGCTGTTCTTGTCCAAGGCAAAGTTCCCCTGCGAACTGACTTTTGGCCCAGTTACAGGGCCTGACTACAGTGGCTCAATTTCTTGCTCTGGTAAGACTCTGGGATGGTTTATTGCTCACGGTAGTAATTGGCTTATGTAGCTGGTTGCACTTTGGGAATGCCCAGTGGGCATTGTGCTTGCCTAGCTATTGCCATGGTAGCTTATTATTGTGCAAGGTCAAGGTATGAGCCCACAATCGCCATAGGGTATGGAGACAGGATATCCTTTCAGGTAGTATGGGAGCAGATGTGGTCTGTAGGGCCTTACATGAAGTCTAATAAGTGGCCTTTTTTTGTCTGCAATAAGTATTTTTTTTAGGGTTTTTGCCTTCACAGGCTCAGTAGGTTTATTTAAGAATTGTATAGGGAGGCAGACTCCATTTTAGCCACTTTTGTTGACTCCTCCTGCCTTTGACCATGGGACTGAACATGCAGTATGCTGGCTCATCGACTAGGTTAGAATAGTCCAGTGTACTGAGTGTACAGACCCTGGATCCCTATGAGATAAACTTCCCTGATTTTTGTACATCTCCCTTAAGAAGGAGTCATGGTTTGTCACGGGCAGCCACAGAAGGTATAGGAAGCAGGAGCCCTTTGTAGTATCCTCTTTGGCTGCACAACCTGGGTTTCTGCCTCCCCATTATTTTGTTGCTGCGGTCTTATGTTGGGCTGGCCAGTCTGTTGTGTCCCCTTCCTTTTGAATGGAATGTCATGAAATTGCATTACAAAATTGCTTTTTCCTCATTAGGTATTTTGGAAGAATTTAGGTCATGCTTCTTTAAGAAAGCTGGTGTTTACATTTTTAGGTAATGTGAATATGAATTGCATGCCATACATTTGAATGTTTCTGTTGCTTTTCTATCTAATTTGCATGTTTTTATTGCTTTTCTACAGTATCTATGTATGTATATTTTGTAACACTGTAAGGGCTTAAAGCTGACAGATTACATTTTTCAATTCAAAATTCAATCTTCAATACTTCTGACTGTGGTGATGCCAGTGCACCTAAGGGTAAGAGAGAGGGAGGGACATAACAGAGATTTGTATTTATTTTTATTTATTTATTTAAAATTTGGTGACCGGGTAGGTCCACTGAGCCCCGAAGGTCCCTTTTTCAGGGGTGACCCTGAGATGTACATACTGTATGTCTCTATGGCATAAATAAAGTATTGTAGATTGCAGTGAATTGTTACAATGAGTGGGAACACAATTATCATTAGGAACTCAGAGCTGGTGGGTGGGAGATTTGAGTTGCATTTCCAAAAGCAATTGTTCATGGAAGATGGTGATAGAGGGGTGGAATAGACATTCAAAGAATATACTGGTCTGGTAAAGATGGTGGCAAAAGGTGATCAGGGTGAGGAGGAGTGAAGGGACACTAGGATGCTCGCAATCAACATTTGCTCAATAAGGCAGACTTGATGGGCACCAGGGACTTTATCTGTTGACAACGTCTATGTTCCTGTGATAGACAGATAGATAGATAGATAGATAGATAGATAGATAGATAGATAGATAGATACTGTCAATAGCTAGCCAGATAGATACTGTAGATAGATAGATAGATAGATAGATAGATAGATAGACAGACAAACAGACAGACAGACACAGACAGATATTGTCAACAGATACTATAGACAGATAGACAGAGACAAATAGATAGATAGATAGATAGATAGATAGATAGATAGATAGATAGATAGATAGATAGACAAACAGACGACTGCTACTTGAATCTGGTTTCCCTTTTCTTTAAAAACAATGATATTCAGATGTCAAACTTTAGATATGCTGTGATAGCTTACATTATGATCCAGTCAGAATCTAATAGATTAACAGATTAGCCATTTTCACTCTGATTCTGATCCAGTCAGAATTTGGATAACTTATAATACTGGATTTTTCTGATCTGATAACCTATTCAGCAATCCAGTGGTTAAAAAGTCTCACAATATGTAGTTTAAAAGCCCCCCCCCTTTCTACCAGTGTAATAAACAAGAGACCCCTACCACCACATTTTCAAGAACATAAGAGTATTTTTGGCCCCTTACAGAATACTGTAGTCACAGAAGCATGCAGTATTTAAAGGAATAATATGTTATTACTTTAAGGCATTTACACAGAACATAGAGGATACTACACAAGGACTATGGGGAACAGTAATTCTACAGAAATGAAAAAGAAAATGTTTTGAACTGTACGTTACACACAGAAAAACCTATCTCCCTCTTCTCTATTTAGCAAGGTAGAATAGCTTATCACACAAGACACCTTGGTGAATCAGGGCAGACTCGAACTTTAGATAGTAGTTGCCATAGTTCCAAATCTGAGTGACTCTTTCAGGCCCCACCAGACCTCAAGACCCTCCAGCTGCCCCCATGACAAGTTATCGAGTATGTCACTCTGCCATCATATATTTGACATTCTTTTGAGCCCTGGAAAACCTCCCATCTAGAAAGACTAGGCCAAACTGGAATCTTTGGTTTCATGCCTTGCAGAGTCCACCAATTTGTTTTTCCTCCAGTCTAACAGAGCAGGAGTGACTAGCTTTATCAGATGTTTATCAGATGTTTTTTAACTCAGCTAAAACACTTTAGAAGAGGTCTATCTGATAATAGAAATTAAACACAGAAACATGAAAAGAATACACATGCATCCTCATGGGGCTCATCCTGCTCTTTTTGGGACAATATGAAGGAACTCAATGGTAAGTTCTGCTCCCACCCCCCACCATCACTGCTTTCCATAGATGGCACCATCACAACTGATCCTCCCTGCATTGCTGAGTGCCTTAATGTGACTTTCTCTGATCTAAGCTCTGTCCTCCCCAGCTACTTCTTTGACCCTGTCCCTGCCTCCACCCCCCCACCCTGGATTGCCACCCTTTCTACCTATGCGCCATATCCCCCCTGTGAGGCCAGACCTCTCCTGCAAAAATCCCTAGCTAGCAACAACTCTAGTGGCAATCCCCTGGACTCCAGGAGCCTCCGATTAACCCTGGATTCTGTACTAACCCCCCTCTCCGACCTCTTAAACCGCTCACTTTGCCTTGGTCAGTTTCCAAGTGCTTGGAAATTTGTCAAAATCACCCCAATCCACAAGAGTGGAAACAGAACCTCCCCTAGCAATTTCAAGCCCATCTCCATTCTTCCTCTGCTATCCAATGCTCTAGAAAAAATTGTGGCCATTCAGCTCTCTGAATACCTGGCCAAATACAACCTGATGTGTCTGGAACAGCATGGTTTCCATCATGGACACAGCACCACCACAGCTCTCCTGGAGTTCTCCCAGCACTTCTACTCTGCTCTTGACTCTGGTCACGTTGCAGGCGCAGTGTTCATTGACCTCTCCAAGGCCTTTGATACTGTCTGTTACCCCCTGCTACTTGACTCCCTCCACCAACTTGGTTTCTCCCCAGTCCTCTCACCTGGTTTACCAGTCACCTCTCTACCAGATCCCAGCATGTGAAGGTAAATAGCACCCTGTCAAACACCCTGCCTGTTCGCTCTGGGGTCCCCCAGTGTTCCATCCTGGGACCTGTCCCGTTCAGCCTCTTTCTAAACACCCTCCCCAGCTCCTGTTCGGGCAATATGCTGCTCCTCTATGCCAATGATGCAGTCCTCGTTGCCTCCTACCCTGACCCCACATCTCTACAGGAAACCCGGCAGTTTACCTTCAACCAAGCCGAAAAGTGGTTACTCGACCACCGGCTGGTCATTAACCTAAATAAAACTAAGTCCATGCTTTTCTCTCACCGCCAGAATAAAGCCAAAAATTCCCCCCTCTGCATCCTCTCCAGTAATCTACACCTGCTCGAGCAGGTGTCATCCTACAAATACCTGGGCATCACCTCAGCTCTTACCTTCCACACCCACATCAATACACTCTCCTCAGGTATAAATTCTCAGATTGGCCTTCTCTATCAACACAGGGATTGCCTCCCCCAAACTGCCCTCTGCCTGGTCATCAACTCCTCCATCCTGTCCTTAGTGGACTACGGCCTACCAATCTACACCACGGCTGACAACACTGCCCTCGCCAAAATCCAGACCTTGATAAACAAGGCCTGCAGGCTCCTGACTGGCGCATCCCACTGCACTCATACTTGCCTGCTCTATTCCACCACCAACCTGTTCACTTTTGAGGAGCACCTGTGCTACCAAATCTGCCTACTTGCCAAAAAATCCTTGCTAGGTCCCCCCAGGGTTCACTGCATCCCTAATCCATGCATCTCCAGCTATTTCCACCCGTAGTGCAGAAAAGGCCATTCTGTAGGTGCCCTGAACCAATACCTTGTTAGCCCAAAGGTCCTTCCACTACTGCGCCCCCACATGGTTCAACTCCCTCTCACCCACTATCACTAATATTACCAAAATTGGCCCCTCCAAAATTGCCCTACATAAGCTTTTCTTTGACACCCAATGTTGTCACTGCCCCTAATTTAATATAATGCTGGGAGCCTCTCCTGCCAGACACTCTACCTTGACAATGTCCATAGGACTGCTTTCCTTTTCTCCTGCTCCCCCCCACCCCCTGCCTGACCCCACATCCTTTCCTGGCACAACCAGTGTTGTACCCTCTTTTATTTTTATATTTGATACAAATGTAACCTACTTATGAATCAGTATACCACTGTTGTAGATGTGCGCTTATTGTTAGCTGTTCTGCACCGGTATGTCTCCTCTGTTGTACCTCACACTGTTATTTTGTCCACCCTTCTTGCGACGAGTGCCTTTGTAAATGAGTCCACGACTCAAAGGTTGTAAATCCGATCTTTACATAAATAAAATAAATAAATAAAAAAATAAATAAATAAAATACAGAAGTTGTTACTCCAACTGTCTGTCTGTCTGTCTGTCTGTCTATCTATCTATCTATCTATCTATCTATCTTATCTATCGATCTATCTATCTATCTATCTATCTATCTATCTATATATCTATGCCATTTTATTATATTATGTACTAGAGGGGTGCATAATAAAATTCTTCTTATACAAAATTCTATGTTTTTTAGAATTTCAGCTGCAAAATGAAGTGTGCAATGAATTTTGAGGCATGCATAGAAAACATTTTATTTAAGTGTTTAATACTCAGGTAGTAGTACTAAGCAGAAGCATATTTCCAGACTCAACCCTCACAATACATAACATACATGAATTAATGTTCTGCATTTTAGTTCAGCCACATTATGTGGAAATCTTGCCTACTTTTCTATTACTTGATCCTTTTTTTCTCATTACGTTTATTTGGAGAGATGGAAAAGCTGTTAACTCAGGATTATTTCCTTATGTTGTATTGTTACATCACTCTCTCATTTGAAAAAGACATCTGAAAAAAATGTATAAAATGAACCAAATAAATCTATTGTTACAGAATGAAGCATCAACTCTAACCTAATCTGAAGCAGTAACACTAACCTCATAAAATACATTGTGACATCATGGAAACATAGAAACATGGAATTTGATAGCAGATAAGGACCGCTTGGCCCATCTAGTCTGCCAATTTCCCTACCTATTGGATAAGCTGCAGATCCTCATTAATCAACAGCTTACTTCTTCCTACCCCCACACCAGAATTGCCTTGTCTGTCCCATGCATTCTTGAATTCCCCCACTGTTTTTGACCCCATGACCTCCTCAGGGAGGTGGTTCCATGTGTCCACCACCCTCTCTGTGAAAAAATACTTCCTCACATTACCCCGAGCCAACCCCCTCTATCTTAAAATTGTATCCCCTTGATCTTGCACATCTCTTTTTCTGAAAGATGCTACCCTCTTGAACTTTGTTGATTCCCTTGAGGTACCTGAAAGTTTCTATTCTGTCCCCCCTCTCCCTCCTTTCCTCAAGAGTATACTTATTAAGCTCCTTTAGTCTCTCTCTTTATATGACTTCTGTTGCAGACCCTGCACCATTTTAGTTGCCCTCCTCTGTATTGCCTCCATCCTGCCTATGTCTTTGTGGAGATGGGGTCTCCAGAACTGCAAGCAGTACTCCAGATGGGGTCTCACCAACTGTCTGTACAAAGAGATAACAGCTTCTTGTTTTCTACTGGTGATGCCTCTCCCTATACATCCTAGTATCCTCCCAGCCCTCCTTACTGCCTTCTCACATTGCTTGCTTACCTTTAGGTCATCTGATATGACTACTCCAGTTCCGTTTCCATTTTTGTTGTTGTTAATACCCCCCCCTCCCACTGTGTACTCTTCCCCTGGGTTTTTGTTTCCCAGATGCATTACTTTGCACTTCTTTTCATTGATTCTAAGCTGCCATACTTTTGACCATTCCTCCAGCCTTGCCAAGTCCCTTCTCATCCTTTCCACCCCCCCCATGTATCAGTCCTGTTGCAGATCTTTGTGCCATCTGCAAAGAGGCATATTTTTCCTTCCAGTTCCTCCGCAATGTCACTTATAAAGACATTAAAAAGGACTGGACCTAGTACTGAACCCTGTGGTACCCTGCTAGTAACTCCCCTTTCTTCAGAGTGGACTCCTTTTACTATTAACCTCTATGTCCTGCTGTTCAGCCAATTTTTTACCCAGGCTACCACCCTGGGATCCACTCCCAGGCTGGCTAATTTACTAACATACTAAAATGCCAGCAGAATAGGCCTAACGGTCTTTCGTGTCTGCTTGTTTGGTCAGCCCCCACCCTGGGAGCTGACCTTATGCCCCCGCCTTCTTTTGGCTTCTCCTTCCCAGTTCCGGATATTCTCGCTGCATTGGATTTTGCTTCCAGAACCCTTCCCTGTACTTGTCCCACCCTCTTGAACCTCCCACTGTCTCTGCCTCCACCAGCCCCTAGGCAGCACATCCATGGCTCCACCACCCTCTCAGTGAAGTAGCACCTCCTCCTTTCTCCCTGAATCTTCCCCCCTCCAGCTTCCACCCATGCCCTTCAGTGGCCCCCTCCTCCTTCCTTCAAAGCACCCTGACTGTTCCTCCCCTATTTACCCCCCTTCATGTACCTGAAGACCTCTATCATGTCCCCCTGGTCCCTTCTCTCTTCCAATGTGTACATATTTAGCTCTTCGAGTCTCTCCTCATAGGTCCTGTCCCCCAAGCCCCAAATAATTTTGGTTGCCCTCCTCTGGACCCTCTCCAGGAGTTTAATGTCCCTCTTTAAGTGTGGCCTCCACAACTGCATGCAGTACTCGAGGTGTGGCCTCACCAAGCAGTTATACAGAGGGAGTATCACTTCCCTCCTTCTGGAGGTGATCCCCCTAGCGATGCATCCCAGCATCCTGTTGGCCTTGGCTGCTGCCCTCCTACAAGCCTCCGAGTTGTTCATCTTGACATCCACCACCACCCCCAGGTCCCTCTCAGCCATCGAAACTTGTAGCATTCCTCCCCCAGGTGTACTCTTGGCCTGGGTTTCTGGCCCCCAGGTGCAGTACCTTGCATTTCCCTGCATTGAACCTCAGCTTCCACTTTCTAGACCATCCTTCCAGAGCCTCCAGGTCCCCCTGCAGGGCCACCTTCCCCTCCTCCCCATCCACCACCGCTCCCTATTTTGAGTCATCTGCAAAGAGACTCATTTCACTCCTGTTACCTGTCCTTATGTCAGAGACATAGGCATTGAACAGGAGGGGCCCAAGGACTGATCCCTGTGGGACCCCTCTAATGACCCTCCTTGGGGATGAGACTATCCCACCAACTACGACCCTCTAGGTCCGGTCCTGGAGCCAATTGCCTATCCATTTGATCATCTGGTTCCCCACCCCCATTTCTCCCAGCTTATCCAACAGGCCCATGTGAGGAACAGAATTAAATGCCTTGCTGAAGTCTAGAAAGAGGACGTCCACTGGTCTACCAAGGTCCAAGGCACTCGTCACCCAGTCAATTTGTTTATTAATCTTTTGTGTGGGACTGTGTCAAATGTCTTGCTAAAGTCTAGATAGGCCATGTCCACAGACCTCCCTGATCAACTACTTTGGTCACCCAGTCAAAGAAATCTATTAGATTTGTCTGACATGATCTTCCCTCTGTGAATCCATGCTGCCTTGGGTCCTGTGCCCCGCTGGCCTCTAGGTACTCAACCATTCTTTCTTTCAGAAGTGATTCCATCATTTTCCCCTACCACTGAGGTCATGCTAACTGGTCTGTAGTTTCCTGCTTCTGCTTTGCTCCCACTTTTGTGAAGAGGAATCATATCCGCCCTCCTGCAGTCCTTAGGTACCACACCATCCTTCCATGATTTATTAAAAAGGGTAGTCAGTGGTGTTACTAGTTCTCCTCTTAGTTCTTTTAAAATTTGGGGTGACTCACATCAGGCCCACTGTTTTGTCCACCTTCAGTTTTAGGAGTTCTTTCAGAACCCTTTCTTCTGTGAATGGACTGGTATTGACCCCCCTATCTAGAGTGCTTCTACTGATTGGATTAGGTACCTCCCCCCTCTTCTTTTGTGAATACTGAGCAGAAGTATTCATTCAGTATCCCTGCTTTTTCACTGTCACTCTGCTCACCCACCCTCCCCTTTATTAAGCCTCACTATCCCTCCCTTTGTCTTTCTTTGCTCCCTAATGTACCTATAAAAGGTTTTGTCCCCCTTCTTAACCAAGTTCGCTATCTTTTCCTCTGTTTGGGCCTTTGCTATTCTGACTTCCTTCCCCACTTCTATCTGCTTTAACTGATACAGTTCTCTGTCCTGCTCCTTCTGTGTTTCCTTATACTTCCTGAATGCTATCTTTTTCTCCCTATCCTTCCCTGCTACCTCTTTTGAGAACCATAGTATTTTTTTCTTTCATTTTGGTTTATTTGCTTCACACAAAGGCTTGTTGCCTCTGTGATGGCAGTTTTGATGTTTTCCCATTGTTCCTCCACACCTCCTTCTTGCCTGTTTGCTAGTGCTTTTCTGAAGCACTCTCCCATTTTGACTAAGTCAGCCCTCCCAAAGTCCAGTACCTTCACTTTTGTATGGCTTGACTCTGCGGCTGTGTTTATCGTGAACCACACTTTGGTGGTCACTTGTTCCCAGATGGCTACCTCCGCTTCAAATCCATACTTTGATAAAAAAAATATACTAACATACTAAAATGCCAGCAGAATAAGCCTAACGGTCTTTCGCGTCTGCTCGTTTGGTCAGCCCCCACCCTGGGAGCTGACCTTGCTGCCCCCCTCGCCTTCTCTGGTTTCTCCCTTCCCAGTTCTGGATATTCTCGCTGCATTGGATTTTGCCTTCCAGAACCCTTCCCTGTACCTGTCCCACCCTCTTGAACCCTCCACTGTCTCTGCCTCCACCAGCCCCTAGGCAGCACATTCCATGGCTCCACCACCTCTCAGTGAAGTAGCACCTCCTCCTTTCTCCCCTGACTCTTCCCCCCTCCAGCTTCCACCCATGCCCTTTAGTGGCCCCCTCCTCCTTCCTTCAAAGCACCCTGACTGTTCCTCCCCTATTTACCCCCTTCAGGTACCTGAAGACCTCTATCATGTCCCCCGGTCCCTTCTCTCTTCCAATGTGTACATATTTAGCTCTTCGAGTTTCTCCTCATAGGTCCTGTCCCCCAAGCCCCAAATAATTTTGGTTGCCCTCCTCTGGACCCTCTCCAGGAGTTTAATGTACCTCTTTAAGTGTGGCATCCAAAACTGCATGCAGTACTCGACGTGCGGCCTCACCAAGCAGTTATACAGAGGGAGTATCACTTCCCTCCTTCTGGAGGTGATCCCCCTAGCGATGCATCCCAGCATCCTGTTGGCCTTGGCTGCTGCCCTCCTACAAGTCTCTGAGTTGTTCATCTTGACATCCACCTCCACCCCCAGGTGCCTCTCAGCCATCGAGACTTGTAGCATTCCCCCCTCCAGGGTGTACAATTGGCCCAGGTGTCTGGCCCCCAGGTGCAGTACCTTGCATTTCCCTGCATTGAACCTCAGCTTCTACTTTCTAGACCATCTTTCCAAAGCCTCCAGGTCCCCTGTAGGGCCACCCTCCCGTCCTCCCCATCCACCAGCGCCCCCAGTTTTGAGTCATCCACAAAGAGACTCATCTCACTCCTAATACCTGTCATTATGTCAGAGATGTAGGTGTTGAACAGGAGAGGCCCAAGGACTGATCCCTGTGGGACCCTACTAATGACCCTCGTTGGGGATGAGACTATCTCGCCAACTACGACCCTCTGCATTAGGTCCTGGAGCCAATTGCCTATCCATCTGATCATCTGGTTCCCTGCCCCCATTTCTCCCAGCTTATCCAACAAGCCCACGTGAGGAACAGAGTCAAATGCCTTGCTGAAGTCTAGAAAGAGGACATCCACTGGTCTACCCAGGTCCAAGGCACTCGTCACCCAGTCATAGAACTCCACAAGGTTTGTCTGACACGATTTCCCCGGGACGAATCCATGCTGTCTATCGTCCAGGCACCCTGACTTTTCCAGGTGCCCCCCCAGCCTCTCCTTGACAATGCCCTCCATCACCTTGCCCAACACCGATGTCAGGCTGACAGGCCTGTAGTTTCCTGCCACCTCCCTTGATCCACCCTTGTGGATAGGCACTATATGCGCCACCTTCCAGTCCTGGGGCACCCACCCTGTCCTCAGAGAAATGGTGAAAAGCTCCACCAGGGGTTTCGCCAGGACATCCGCAAGTTCCTTCAGCATTCTGGGATGTAATTTATCCGGCCCCAGTGCTTTCTCCATCTTAAGGGACCTGAGGGCTTCCCTCACTCTCTCTGCTGTGATTTCCACTTCTGCTACCTCTTCTCCTGCTTAGCCTTCCCCCATCTGCCAGTGATGCCCCCCTCCCCAGACCCACCGACGGTAAGGGTCCCCTCCTCAGTAATCACTGTCTCCTCCCATGTATGATGCAGCACCCCATTTTTCTTGGTGAAACTGAGGTGAAGTACTCATTTAGTACCTCAGCCTGCTCCTCGGGTCTTGTGCCCATCTCTCCCTGTTTTAATCCTGCTAATCTGCCCCTTCACCCTTCGTTTTTCCCCAATGTATCTAAAGAACCCCTTGTTCCCTCTCCTAATTTCCCTGGCCACATTCTGCTCCTTCCTTGCCTTAGCCTCCCTCACCACCCTAGTGGCCCTTCTAGCCATCAGCTCATACTCCCCTCGATCCCTTTCGCTCCTTGAGTGCTTGAATTGCCTATAGGCTACCTTCTTTCCCCGTACCAACTCCTGGACCTCCCTGGTCCACCAGCAGGGTTTTCGGGCCCTACCGCATTTTTGTCTTATTCTTGCACAGGTGCTGGTAGCATCTTGCACCCCCCTCTCCTGATGATTTCCCACCTACTATCAGCATCCATGTCTGACCCAATCCCATCCAAATGCTCCTTAAAGATCCTTCCCATTTCCTTAAAATCCAGCCCCTGAAGTCAGTTACCTCTGTCTTTGTGCAGCCTTCTACCCCTCCTAGGTCCAGGCAGAACCAGACCATGGCATGGTCACTCCCTGCCAACGGGTCCCTTACCTCCAGATCCCCAATCTGGTCACTGTCTGCCAGGACCACATCCCGTACCTGCGCTTTCCTGGTCAGTTCCCCCACCTGCTGAGTTAGGAACACGTCTTGAAAGACATCCAACAACCTCTGTTCCCTGGCCACCGAGGATGTCATAGTCTCCCAGTCTGCTCCTGTCATGTTTAAGTCCTCCAACACCACCACCCTTCCCCTGCCCAGACTGCAGTGTCTCCCAACATCTGCCACCAGCCTCTCCTCCAGCTACTCCGCCAGTGCAGGGGGTCTATACACCACTCCTATTTTTACTCTCTTGCCCTCCCCTTGTTATCAAGGTGACCCAAATCACCTCCACGGTTCCCTCCACCTCTTCTACTCCCCCTATGCCAATGCAGTTTTTGACTATCATTGCTACCCCTCCTCCCCTTCCCTCCCCGTTTTTCTGAACATAGTGTAACCCTCCAGGTTCAGGTCCCAGTCATGTCCTGCGGTGGCCCAGGTCTCAGTGACCGCTGCCACATCCACCGCTCCCTCAGTTAGCATCGCCTGGAGCTCAGGCATTTTATTGCCCAAGCTCCTGGCATTTAGCAGGACTACCTTCCAACCTTTCCCTATACTTCCATTTCCCCTGCTCGTGTTCCCATGGGGATTCTGTTTTCCCCTGGTCTGCACTTTACCAGTCAGCCTTTTCCTGTATTCCTCCAGTTCCCCAGGGGGGTGGAGACAGAGTCCCTCCTTTATCAGCCACCCCTCAACAGCCTTTTCTCCCATCCTTCCCCCCCCTCACAAGTTTAAACCCCACTTTTCACCAATGAACCTCTCTATTTTCAAGTTAAGGATTCCTCTCCCCTCCAAATTAAGATGGAGCCTATCTCTAGCATACAGCTCCTTATCCTCCCAGGTCTCCACCCAATCCCCCATCAATGCATACCCTCTGGCCTCACACCACTCCCTGAGCCACTGGTTTATCTCCCTAATCTTCCTTTTGTGTTCCGCACTAGCCCTTGTCACCGGCAGGATTTCTGAGAAGGAAACTGTGCATCCTATGTCATGACAGACCCTGGCAAGCTCCCTGAACCTTGCCTCTATCTCTAGCTCACTGTTTCCCTCAATGTCATTTGTACCCAGGTGGACCAGTATGTCCAGGGAACCCATACAATCCTTTGCCAGCTGATATACCTTGTGCTTGGCCCTGTGCACCATCAGTCCAGGTAAGCATTTTGTTCTAACTGGCCAGGCTTCTTCCTAACTATCCCATTTGATACCCCTGATCATAGAATCCCCCAACAGGAGCACTCTGACCGCTCCTTTTCCTCCATTTCCCCCCTTCCATGTCCCTCATCCTTTCTACCGGCCCCTCCATGCTGCCGGCTCCTTGTTCCTCCCCCTATCTGGGTGCCACATGCCGCCCCCACCTTATTTACCCTGGCCACCCCTTCCCCTCCGATCTTATGCCTCTCCTCCTCCTGAGTATCCTTCTGTACCTCACTAACTCCCCCTTTACTGCTCACGACTGGTCCTTCTCCCACATCCACTAAACTAGCCTGGCTCATCCTCCCTTCCTTCCTGTCTCCATGTAGTCCCTCCTTCCTTGTCATGCTCCCCTGGCCTAAACCCACAGCTCCCTTTACTGTATCCTCCTTGTACTTCTGGTCCTTCTCCTTGCCCTTTCCTCCCAACTGGTCCTTCTCCTTGCACTTTCCTCCCTCTTCCCCCTGCCCCTCCTGCTCTGATTCACTGCTCCCCCCATTTTCCTGCATTCCAGGTTCCCCTGTTCCTCCTGCTATCCGGCCCCCGCCTCCTGCCCCCCACTCCCTTTCCATCTCTGACCACCCCTGTCATGGCTCACACCCCCCACATCCTCAAGCAGAAGAAGAGAATTGAAGTGGTTACTGAGTGTAAGGTCCGATTCACCTCCCCGCCTTGCTTCCTTCTGTCCAGCCCCGGCCATCTGC
The DNA here is from genome assembly GCA_016271365.2 of Neoceratodus forsteri. Taxonomy (NCBI): domain Eukaryota; kingdom Metazoa; phylum Chordata; order Ceratodontiformes; family Ceratodontidae; genus Neoceratodus; species Neoceratodus forsteri. Next base: position 517,272,092 of record CM028130.1, on the reverse strand, counting down.
AATGATTTCTCAAAATGTTGTTTTACACTTTAATAAACCAAAAAACACACACCATTTTAAACAATACTACTGTCTGACAATTTGCATCTCATTTGACCTCCCACTGTTGCAGTATAGAGAGCTGTAGAAGTAGCAAAGAACAGAACCACAAGAGCAACCAGGAATTGCATCTTCTCTAGGACATCAAAAATTAGAAAAAATAAATTAACTTGACAGACATGTGATACAGCATCACCTCCCATGAAAACACAAATTATGATGCCTCTCCAACAGCACACAGAAATCCAGCACTGCAATTATTTACAGTCTTACACACACTTTTAAAATGTACCATATAAGATCTGTCATATATTAGTAACAAAACATGTAAACTGAAACTGATGACATAGTGAGACCCCATTTTTCAAACTGCTAGCTTCACACAGACATCTGAATCTCTCCACTTCCTTAATGACAAACAGACCTGAATGTATTAGAAACTGTCTACATTTAGAGATGTACAGGCTTTTTAACACTTTTATATGGCTCTAAATAAGAAATGCATTGAAATAGAAACTTTCAACTCACTCTAGATACAGCAGAACCTCCATCTTGGAAACTGCATACCAATGCATTGACTGAACTGACTGTAATCAACACTAGAGCAGATACGTTTATTGTTCGACATACATTAATGTCATTACACAAACAAAAGATTTTTACACATAGGCCCAGATATTCAAAAGGGTTGCGCATGCGCAAGTCCTACATTGCGCCATTCTGCGATATTCAGCAGGAGGCAGTTGCGCCACTGAAAACAGGTTGAGCAACAGCGCAATGCAAATGAATGCATGCTCAACAGGAGGGGGAGGAACCATGCATAAACTGCGCAACCCGATATTCAGTCGGGTTGTGCAGAGTTGTGGCGCAACCCCCAACCTGCGCCTGCACAACTTTGAGCCAAAAAAAGGATCAAGTTGAGGGCCACCCACAGGTGAGCTGCTGTATTGCAGGGTGCAACACAGCAGCTGCCACCCGTGGCTGGCCCCCAACTCAGTCCTGTGCCCCCACCAGCCCGATCGCGGGCAGAGCGTAAAACAACCCCTCCCAAACATCTCCCAATGCCCGATCACGGGCAGAACATAAAACAACCCCCAAACAGCTCCCAATGCCCGATCATGGGCAGGTAAAAAAGACCCCCCACCGAATATCTCCCTGGTGGTCCAGTGGACCGTAATGCCCGATCACGGGCAGAATGTCCAGTGACAACCCCCAAACATCTCCCTGGTGTCTAGTGTCCCCACCCCACCCACCCATGAAGCCCCACCACCCGCTCCCCGGCAGCGGCGGGCGGCAGCATCCACCCGCCTGCCACCCGCGACTGACTGTCGGTAGGGCTGCACCCATTGTGCAGAGCTAGAGCCAATGGGGTGCAGCCTATACCAGAATGACAGTCAGATTTGTGAATGAACCATTCACAAATCTGGACTGTCATGTATATCGGCTGCACGCCCATTGGCTCTAGCTCTGCACCAATGGGCAGCAGCCCCACCGACAGTCAGTGGTGGGGGGCGGGCAGGGGGTGGATGCTGACCGCCGCTGCCGGGGGAGCGGGTGGTGGGGCTTCGTGGGTGGGTGGGTGGGGGACACTAGACACCAGGGAGATGTTTGGGGGCTTGTCACTGGACATTCTGCCCACATCGGGCATTATGGTCCACTGGACCACCAGGGAGATATTCGGGTTGGGGGGTCTTTTACATTCTGCCCGCGACTGGGCACTGGGGGGTTGTTCACGCTCTGCCCACGATCGGGCATTGGGAGATGTGTGGCGGGGGTTGTCATGATACGTTCTGCCCGCGATCGGGCATTGGGAGATGTGTGTGGGGGGGGTTGTTTCAACGTTGTGCCCGCGATCGGGCTGCAGGGTGCGTCGGTCCCCGACGGCTGCTGCCTGGCAGGGGGCCAGGCACAAGTCCTCGGGGATCGGCACACCTACATGCTAATGGCATGCAAATGGGGCCACAATCAGATGCAAATGGCCCCCTGTGCCTTGCATGAATTATGGCCCCATTTGCATGTCACCTTTTGAATATCGGAAATTTGCGCATGGCGCAATGGTACTTGCGCCACCGCAAGTTTAATGCTCAACTCTGACAACTTGCGGTGGCGCAAGTTCCACTACGCCATGCACAGTGGCTGTGGCTGGGGGGTGATATTCAAAGGAGTTGCTCAATAGCGCAACTCCTTTGAATATCGCCCCGGCCACACCCCTTCGCAACTATTTTGAGCAGCGCAAGGGCTTGCGCCTCAGAATGGTGCAGTTTGAATATCCGGGCCCTAGTGCATAGATTTGAGATAAGAAACAGAAAATGAACATTACTTGATTTATTTACATTATATACCTATCTAAAATTAAACTTTCTTTAATGTTATATAATAGCACCAATTAATTCTATAGTGTTTCATTTCAATATTGCACAATAGTTATTGTTTCCACCATGCCTTTATATTATGTGCCAGCTCTGTTACAAAAACAGAGGAGGGAGACCCCTTTAATTCCTATATTGACCCGGACTGAGAACTAAAAGTTCATAATTACACACGTTACCTTTTCCCAGTGCCATGTACTATATACTATACTTATTGTAAATGTAACTTCTTTTTGTCAATAAGGCAGAAGAGTGAAGCCACAGATTCCAGTATTGATCTGAATTTAAATTTAAGTAATTGGGTAACCATATCTTTAGGTTCCATTGCCAAGATTTTCAGTTTCCCCTAAATATCTATCCATTTCCTTCTCATATAATGGACATAATATTAAATGATGAGTTAAATCATCCTTTCCTAGTTTACATTTGCAATTTTAATTGTCCTTATTTTTCTTACAATATAAGGCTGTTAACCTATTGCTTTCATAAACCTCAGATCTGAATCTTGATATTAATTTCTTCTGCTTGTGTCCTTTGAGATTAAAATATTGTTCCAATTCATGATTGATTTTATTTCTCGTCATCCATCTGCATTTTTTATATTGTTTCCAATGTTGCATATCTCTTTGCTTTGAGATATCTTTTATCCTTATTTTAATCTCATCTATCACCATCTTTAGGGGAAACCTGAATATGTCTGTTAACCAGTGGAGTAAACCATATGGTTTTATACACCTTTCCACTATCATCATATTTGGAAACACTATATTCTCTTTTAAGTAATTAATTGTGTCCTCGATACAGAGTCTTGGGAGTCTATGTTCTTTCATATATGCTTTAATCCAGTAACTGACCATTCATTCGTGAATTTGGCAGTTTATGGGATACTGGTTCCCTGACCAATGCTGAGGGGTTTCCTTTTGGTAATCCCAGTAGTTTTATGTAGTGTACCTTTAAACTGGTGTCTAAGTCTGTTTTACTCTGTATTCCCCATATTTCTGCTCCATGTAGCAGTTGTCAGCACTAACAGAGTGCAGTCATGAAAACAGTGCACAAGTGCCTCACTAACATTTTGTTGTTTTAAATCTGCCTTAAAATGCAGTTGATTTTTACTACCAAAATATGCTACAAAGCATAAACAATAGTAATGTTTTGCACACATAGAAAACATTACTGCAAAGGCTGGAAAGAGGTAATAATAATGCCACTCAGCATTTGACCTCATTGCTTATTACCTCATTCCCTCCCACCTTGATGCTATTTTTTTCCTGTATACACACTTTTACTATCGCTTACTGTATTTTATTGTTATTGTTTGACCAGGAAAGGCATATGGAGCTGTGACTTTTCCTGGTGTATCCATGGGTGATGGGTTGCATGGGCCTGTTTTACTTATTCATTAATTTAACTGTAGCATTTAACTAGAAAAGCACACTGAACTGTGATAGCTCATTTCCATGTGTGTCCCTGGGGGTAGGTTGCATTGACCTGTTTTATTTGCCATTTTCCTGTGCTTCTGCAATGAGCAGGTGTTACTAGAGGTGACAATGGAATGTCTGCTTTGTGATTGAATGCATAGCATGAATGAAAATTAGGTTGCAAGTCAAAGACATCCTGATATTCAGAAGCAGCCATCTGAGCCAGCCTGATGGCGCTGGAGGCTGAGGCGCCAGACACCACACCTCACACCATCCCGGAGACCTGGGTTCAGGAATGAGCTCAGACCACCAGGGGTCAGCAGGGGTAAGGATTGAGCATCCAGAGGACTGCTCTCCTCTCTTGGGAAGGGAGGGGTTGTCATCCCACCTGCTCATTGCCCTCATGTGGGGGCTGGGGAGCAAAACAGGCTGGGAAGCACGTAGCTGGTCGGCGTGTCATGTGGGTACTCCCACATGTGTGTGTTAAGGCCAGACCCTGGACAAGTGGGGGGAAGGGAGAAAAAGTAAAAAAGGGAGCTGGCAGGCTCCATGATGGCCTGGCAGATCGGCGCCAGCCCCCTGGGGTCTTGATGTTGGTCTCGGGGGGTGAGAAGTTGACACCCATCACCCCAGCCCTGCCATGGGGAGGTAACCTGTGGGGGGACTTTTCCTGGAGTGTCGGATGTGGAAGTAGCTGGAGTCAGAGATGGAGCTCCTCCAAGGCAGGGGCCAGAGTTGCCTGCCAGCTGGAAGGATAAATACCTGAATAAAAAAAAGAAGCAGCCATTTGGGCTGAGCAAATCATAGCAGCATGCTCGATACATTATGTGGTTATCAGGGAGGCATCTTCATACATTTTATTTAACTGCTCTTCTTGCATCTGTTAATAGAAACATAGACAGTGATGACAGATAAAGCTCAACAGTCCATCCTGCCTGCCTGTACTGTAGTTCCCTATCAAACCCTGTGACCTCTTATCCATACATGATACTGGCCCTCACTATACACACCCGGTTCCTCTCCCTACTGCTACCAACCCTGAGTAACCACTGTACCATCCCTCTGTCCCAGCTATGCTGGAAACCATTTATGATTTTAGTGTCCACCACCTTGGCTGGCAGACTGTTCCACAGTTCTACCACCCTTTCTGTACAATAAAACCTTTTCACTTCCCTCTTGAACTTCCCTCCCATCAGTTTTTACTCGTGCCCCTGTGTCCTTAAACTGCTTATCATGCAGGGAGAGGCACCTGTATCTTGCTGCTAGCATTCACAATAAAGATTTATGGAAGTTTATCCTGCTGCAACTGAGCTGTGTTACCTCAATCTTCAACCAAACAGTGACGGTGAAGCCTTACTCTTCCCATCTGCTATGTGAGTACTTACTCTTTTGCTTGGCTCCATCTGTTGCTTTTGTAGCTATCCACTACTGTTTTCTCATAATCATGCTAAATAGTTCCTTGTAGTTCACCTTGTTTATTCCTTTTGGGAATCTGAAGGTCTCTGTCACATCGCCCTTCTTTCTTCTGGTCTCCAGTGAGTACATGTTCAGTGCCTTTAGCCAATCCTTGTAAGAACTGCCCTGCTGACTCTGAATCATTCTGGTTATATTTTATTGAACTGTCTCTAGTCTGTCCTTATTTTTCCTGAGGTGAGGACTCCAGAACTGAGTACAGTACCCCAGGTGTGGCCTCACCAATGATCTATAAATACTTACAGATTCAGAAGCAAATTATTTGATACCTTTTAATGGACAAACATAGATGTAGCAAAAAGAACAAAGTGCTTTAGCTTTCGGACCAACAAGTCCTTTGTCGGAAGCATAATTACAGTTATTTAGAAAAGCCAATACTTTTAACACCCAGATCATGCAGAAAAAAAGCAGAAGAAATCCCCATTGGTTCAAAATACTTATTTAGAAAAACAGAAGAAGATGTCAGAGAAGCTTAATAGTACTATTTCACCTTCAGCTGAAAGGGACTAAAGGTCAGAGGTACTTAGTGCAGAAGACATACAAAGGATTCCACTACATATAAATTAAATTGACTTAAAGATACTTTCAGAATAAGATAACAACTGCTTGAGCAGAGGGCTCCTAAATCAAATTATGAATGTCACAATGTGTATAAGAATGTAGTTACCGAAAAGCAACCCCCACCTGGATTAAAGACATACTAAAATTGTAAGTTAAAAACAAGCACCACAAGATAGGACTATAAGAAGCATCTATGTGGCATACAAAAAGTAACCAGTAAAATTTTCTAAAAAGAGCAATAGTTGCACACTGCATGGAATGTAAACTTAGCTGGACTCATTACCCAACTATACTCTCCAGCTAGATATTATGCCCCATAAACTTCAAAAGCCTATAGTGTAGTAACAGGAATTTATAAATAATAATATAAATATCAATTGGCAGTATAAGTGTCAAACAAAAAAATACTTGTCAAGGACAACCAAGAAATTAAGACCATGCAGCCTGATATGTACAGATTTCAATAAATTCTCAATGTATAATATAACAACTTGATGTACTGAAAATGTCTAAAGAATCTGAATAAGAAATCATAGAAATAAATTCTCTCACACCCCACAACACACCCCACCCCACACCCCCCATATCTGGGAGGAGATAACCAGTTTAGGAGATATACACACACACACACACACACACACATTGTGGTTCTATTCAGAATTCTTGGACTGTGACTGCGCAGATAGTAGTATGGTTACATAGTGTCACATTTCTATTCTGTACATATTAGGAGACATGATTCCTTTTACTTGGAATTTCATGACAAGTTGAATTCCTTTGGGTAACAACTGCAGTGATTGATGTGAATGATGGTGCACTAGAGTGTGTGTGTGTGTGTGTGTGTGTGTGTGTGTGTGTGTGTGTGTGTGTGTGTGTATCTCATTAAAACTAGTTATTCCCCCCAGATATGGGGGTGTGGGGTGGGTGTGTTGTGTGTGGGTGGGGTGAGAGAACTTAATTCCTATGCTTTCTTATTCAGATTCCATATGTAGTGGAATCCTTTGTATGTCTTCTGCACTAAGCACCTCTGACCTTTAGATCCTCTTAGCTGAAGGTGAAATGGTACTATTAAGCTTCTCTGACATCTTCTTCTGTTTTTTAAATGGGTATTTTGAACCAATGGGGATTTTTTCTGCATGATCTGGGTGCTAAAAGTATTGTCTTTTCTAAATAACTGTCATTACACTTCCATCGAAGCACGTGTTGGTCCGAAAACTAAAGCACTTTGTTCTTTTTGTTACATCTATGTTGGTCCAATGAAAGATATCAAATCATTTACTTCTGGATCTGTTCTTACAAGGACCAATACGGCAAATACTAAATCTGGATTTCAACATGGAAGATACTGGAATTTGCCGTAGAATATTGCAGTTACATAACATCAAGAAGAAAACTGGCACAGCTAGACAGTGACATCTATTTTCTAACCCAGTGCAATAGGAGCAACATAATCCCTAAAGATCTTACTGGTTTGAATCTATTAAAAAACACAAACAATTCTTTATATGCAGAACAGCTCTGTCGTAGGACCTCTGAGAAATTTAGAAATTACAGGATTCACATGTCATATGCCAAGAAAGTGTATTTGAACAAACAGTTCGCTGAAATTGTTACCACACTGGAGAGGATGTCTAGTGAACCTGTTCCAGACATCTTGCAGGAGATACACGTTAACTACCAAAGAACCTTAAGGAAAGCTATGCTTACCAAAAATAGAAAGTTAGATGCCCTTCAACATATCTTACTTCCTAACAACCATGAAGAACATAATGGAGTGATTGAACTACAACACCACACAGATGGGCACCTTTCAGTTGTTAATTTGTCCAACCACACACTGACTACTGGGGAATTAAATGTACTTTAAAAGGGCTTCACTTTCTGTCCAACAAAACCACTGGACAAAATACAGTTTTGTGGTGAACTGGAGGATACTTCTGCAGATTGAGACTTAAAGAATTATTTCATGGCAAGGAAGAAATCATTGGTAGTGAAGACATTATAATCAGTAAAAATTTAATGGATAAGAAAAATAAATCTTAATTTATCCCCCCAAGTGGGCGTAACAAAAAACTAGACAGTTACATTCATTGTTTCTGCCAACAAGTCAGTGGTCAGATCCTTACTAGGCAAAAACAGGCCCATTATAACCTCTCTCCACTGTAACGGAGGGCTATATAAACACTGAAATCAAACCACAACATTGTCATCAAAAAAGCTGATAAAGGCTCTGCAGTGGTGATCTTAAACTGAGAGGATTATATTAATGAAGCTAACAGACAGCTAACTGATCAAACCTACTACAGAGAACTGGAGAGTGACCCCTCTACAACATATAAAAAAGAACTACAGGACTTAAGAACTTTTACAAACCATGTCCAAAAAAAACTAACTGACCTCATCCCAGCTGAACCCAAGCCAGGGACATTCTACATGCTGCCTAAAATACATAATCCTGGCAATCCGGGAAGACCCATAGTCTCTAGTAATGGTACCCTGACTGAGCGGATCTCAGGGTTTGTAGAAACCATTCTGAAACCACTGGTTATGGAAAGAAACAGTTATATTCAGGACACTACACACTTCCTGTGTGTACTTTCTGGTTATAAAAACTTACCACCTGATACCATTTTAGCAATGATGGATGTAACATCCCTCTACACTAATATTCCACACATGGATGGCACTTCAGCCTGCCTTAAAGGCATACAGGAGAAAGGACTGGACCAGAACACCAACTCTGAAGTGGTGGGGAAACTTATGGAATTCATTTTGACACATAACAACGTCAGCTTCAATGGTAAACATTATGTTCAAACTATGGGAAGAGCAATGGGCACCAGGGTGGCGCCACAGTATGCTAACCTCTTTATGGCAGACTTGGAGGAGGACTTCTTAAGGCACTGTCCCAACAAACCACTCACTTATTTCTGTTACATTGATGATTTGTTTATCATTTGGACAGAGGGCTTAGATGCACTTAAAGATTTTCATCAGGAACTTAGTAACCTTCACCCTACCATAAAGCTTACTCTGGAGTATTCTACAACCAGTGTTAATTTTCTGGACATCAAAGTCACCATTAAGGATGGAACCTTACATACATGTATTTACAGGAAGCCAACAGACAGACAGAGATACTTACACAAGAAAAGTGATCACCCAAGTCACACAAAAACATTTGTCATGTACAGTCAAGCACTTCGATGTCACTATATCTGTTCAAATGAGGAGGACAGAGATACACATTTGGTTATGTTGAAAAATACCTTTATTAAGCAGGGACACTCTTCCAGAGAAATTGACAGGACAATAGAATGTGCAACACAAGTGCCAAGACAACAACTACTTCAGTATAAAGAAAGGACAGCTACCGACAGAATACCCTTAGTATTCACATATCATCCAGACCTTGAACGTCTGCGTAAGATTATTAAGGACCTCCATTCAATATTTAGTGAGGATGAGACCCTTAATTGTATTTTTAAGGAACAACCACTACTATCTTTTAAACAACCACCAAACTTAGCCAGCCTAATTACCAGAAGTAAGCTTTCACCAGAACAGAATACCATGACACTAAATGGTATGCGACCCTGCAATCAACGCACATGTAAGACTTGTGTACACATTTCCACTTCGGACTGTGTGGTTACATCACAAAACAGACAATTCAAGGTACATGGGAGTTACACATGTTAATCACAACATGTTGTTTATTTCATTCAGTGCAAGAGATGTCCCCAAACAGGTTATGTTGTAGAGATAAGCCAACCGCTCCGCACTAGGATGAACTCGCACAGACATAATATTAAATGGAAGGTGACTGAAAAACCAGTGAGCAACACTTCTCTTGGCCTGACCACTCAATTTCAGATATGTCAGTAATGGTCTTAAAAGGAAATCTCAAAAGCACACAACAGAGACGAGCTTTTGAGATCAAACTTATTTTACCTCTCAATATGGTAGCAGATGGGATGAACATAGATTAGGGGTTCATGGCACATTATAGGGCTTAACATCCACAGACCTTTTCTTCTTAGGATAGACATATTATAGGACTTCAGCACGTGTGTGTGTGTGTGTGTGTGTGTGTGTGTGTGTGTGTTTTGAGGGAATGTGAATATGGCAGGTGTGGGGTTTGCTGTTACATTGAGGTGGGTTTCTATTCAGATATATGGAGTTACAGTGTGTTATTACTCTTAGTTCACACACAAAATGAATATTAATTCCTTCTTACTATTTACCTTCCCCGGGGCTGGGGTTGATTCCATTGGGTCTTATTCAGATTCCTCTCCTGTTACTGTACATAGAGTAGTTTTATTACATACTGTCAAATTTTTGAACTCTGAACATATTGGGATGTGAGATCTCATTTGCATTGGGGACCTTGACATATCTAAGTACATTGGGCTAATATTATAGTGATTTGTGGAAATGTAGGTATGTTAGGACTCTTGTCTTGCATACATACTGTACATTTACTTCTAGTTACCTTAACCTGGGGAGGATGGAAGTTTTATTTCATTGTGGCATATGTGTGTGTGTGTGTGTGTATATCTCCTTAAAACTAGTTATCTTCCTCCCACCCCGGATAGGGAGGTGTGGGGTGGGGTGTGTTGTGGAAGGGGGGATAATTTAATTCCTATGATTTCTTATTCAGATTCCTTAGACATTTTCAATACATCAAGTTGTTATATTATACACAGAATTTATTGAAATCTGTACATATCAGGCTACATGGTCTTAATTTCTTGGTTGTCATTGACAAGTATTTTTTTGTTTGACACTTATACTGCCAATTTATATTTATAATATTATTTATAAACTTCTGTTACTACACTATAGGCTTTTGAAGTTTATGGGGCATAATATCTAGCTGGAGAGTATAGTTGGGTAATGGGTCCAGCTAAGTTTTACATTCCATATAGTGTGTAACTATTGCTCTTTTTAGGAAAACTTTACTGGTTACTTTTTGTATGCCATATATAGATGCTTCTTGTAGTCCTATCTTGTGGTGCTTGTTTTTTAACTTACAATTTTAGTATGTCTTTAATCGGGTTTGGTACATTTGCCCAACTCCGAAAAGACCGACGATCAATGTCCCGACTTCAAATTCCTGACTGAATTAAAATAACGACACTCATATTACCAAATGTTTGAAATCCCAATTGACCACACAGCAACATTGTTAAACAAGCTAAAGGGTTTCACTGGAGTTCATCACGCAGCAACAGCTGCGCTATGGGAGTAAAAGTACAGATAAACTAGCAGGTATTGATTGAAAGGAGACATTTTTCACAAATCAAATTATTTCTTCAGTTTGACTGTGGGTCTGTATTTCTGGTGCAGATTGTGACCGAGGGCTGGATTGTTAAACAAGCTAAAGGGTTTCACTTGAGTTTACCGCACAGCGCAAGGGGAGTCAAAGTACAGATACACTAAGTCTTTAGACAATCAGTCTTTGTATTTTAATTAAATGACAGTGCAGTAGATTACAGTAAAATTATTATTATTGACTCACCAGCTGGACATACTTGATTCCATTTCAGATCCTTCTGGATCTCACGTGTTTTCGGTACCACTTCTGACTGTGAAAAGGCTTAGCATGTCCTTGTTTACACTGCTGCCAGAATGCTACTTTCCAAATGCACGCAGCTTTCAAACATCAGCATATCTAGGACTGCCAGGTAAAGAGTCATTTGAGATTAAAATGTCATACGGCTTTATTTCAAAGTATTAAAAAAGAGTGAGCAATGTCTATCAAGCAATCAATCAATCAAACTTTTATTTATAAAAAGGCGCTTTTCTCAAATCCAAAGCGCCTGCACAATATCATAAAACAATAAATAGACAGAATTTAAAGCTATTATAAATAATTAAAAGCTATACTAAAAAGGTGGGTCTTCAAGGCTCCTTTAAAGCTCAGGACAGTCGGACTATTTCGCACCTGACGAGGTAGAGAATTCCACAGGGTCAGGTCCATAAAATTAAATGACCTAGTCCCTGAAGATTTCAAACAGACCCTGGTAATCTCCAGCAATCCCTCGTCAGTGGATCGGAGGGGGCGGGAGGGACAGTAGGGGCAAAGGAGCTCTTTCAGGTAAGTAGGTCCCTGGTCATGTAGAGCTTTATAGGTCAGCAAACCGACCTTGAAGGTGATTCATCAAAATACTGGCAGCCAGTGCAGTCCACGGAGCACAGGCATTATATGGCTGGATCTGGAAGAACCAGTCAACAACCTGGCTGCCGCATTCTGCACTAGCTGCAGATGGCGAAGCTCAACCCCCAATAGCCCTAGGTACAGGGAGTTGCAATAGTCAAGACGGGAGGTAACAAAGGCGTGGATCAATGTTGGAAGATCTTCTGGAGGAACCAGGTGCTTCACCCTGGCGATATTCCTCAGATGGAAAAAGGAAGTTTTGACCACCGCTGACACCTGGGCTTTAAGCGTCAAGTGGTCGTCAATTATTACACCAAGATTCCGCACCTGATCTGAGGTCTTCAGCGGAATGCCTGCAAGCCATAAGCCAGAATGCGATCCAGCTGGCAGACCCGCCTCACAGCGACCTTTGTCCATAACCAACATCTCAGTTTTCTCCGGGTTTAACCTCAACCAACTCCCATTCATCCAATCTTGGATTTCTGCAAGGCAGTTATTAAATACCAACAAGGCAGCATCCTGGACTGACACAAAAGACATATACAGCTGGGTGTCATCGGCATAGCAATGAAAACCCAGACCGTATCATCTTATAATCACTCCCAATGGCAGCATATACACCACGAGTAACATAGGCGCTAGAATAGAGCCCTGCGGTACCCCACAAGGCAGGGAGACTGATGCCGAGGAAAAAATTCCTGACACCACCCTCTGAGTCCTACCTTCGAGGTAAGATCTAAACCACCTGAGGACCATAACAGATAATCCACAGATGGACCGCAGGCGATCTAACAGCACACCATGATCAACAGTGTAAAATGCTGCAGAGAGATCAAGAAGTACCAAGATAGAACGGGTCCTAAGATCTCTCTCTATTAGGAGGTCATTTAGTACCCGAACAAGTGCTGTCTTGGTACTATGCCTTTTCCTAAATCCAGATTGGACAGCATCATAGATATTGTTGTTGGTCAGATGATCCTCCAATTGCACTGCAACCACCTTCTCAATAACCTCACCCACAAAGGGTAGGTTAGAGACTGGTCTGTAATTTGCTAGACAATCTGGGTCTAAGGAGGACTTCTTTAAAAGAGGCTTAACTATAGCCTCTTTAAGGGGATCTGGAAAGATCCCCCTCTCCAAAGACTTCCAGACTATCAAAGCCAGGACTAGGCCGATTTTATCCACACAATCCACTAAGAGGCGTGTGGGGCCAGGGTCCAAATCACAGCTGGTTGGTCACAGCGCTCAGATGACCATCACAATATCATCGATTTTGGGGAGACTGAAGTCAGACCATGCAAACTGGGTGTTTGACATCTCCGGCCAACCATCACCGCCCCCATTGGAGAGGGAAGAGCGGACATCTGATCTGATTTTGGCAACCTTATCTGCAAAGAAAAAAGCAAACTCCTCACACTGTTCTGTGGAAAAGGCCTCGGGCTGAAGACAGACTGGATTGCACAGTCTGTCTACAGTCGAAAACTGGGCTGGTCTATTCCGTGCAGCCGCTATCTCCTGGACAGGAAGTCTGCCTTCTTACGAGAGATTGCGGATTGATAGGCCATATAATGGTCCATCAAACTACGTCTGTCATCATCCAGACCGGACTTCCGCCAACACCTCTCCAGCCTTCGTCCAACCCTCCTTAACTCCCTCATGGTCTCATCAAACCATGGAGACCTGGAGCGAAGAGTGAGCAAACGAACACGAACAGGTGCAATAGAATCCAGGGCCCCCGTAACCACCCTGTTATAGGCCTGTACTAGGTCACCTGGATCCAAGCAATCTATCGGAAGGTCCGATAGGTCCAGCACCGCCATCAGGTCATCTGGGGACACACCCCTTAATGGGCGGTACCGGACCATCTCCGAAGGGCTGACCTAATGGAGCGGCCTCAAAATTGAACCTAATGGAGTGATGGTCAGACTATCCGAGTGGTTCCACCACCAAATCAGATATCCCCATCCCCAGAGGGAACACCAGATCCAATGAGTGCCCACCAATATGGGTCGAGGAGGAAACTACCTGTGTGAAGCCCAGTGATAACATCAACTGGAGGAAGTCTTGACCAAAACATGAGAGTTCGTCATTGACCCAGGCATTGAAGTCCCCCAGAACCAACCATCTGGGGGACCCCAATGTCAGGTCGACAATGAAATCTGCGACTTCCTGCAGCAAAACATTCCTGTCACCTGGTGGACGGTATACGAGAAGTATCCTGCACCCCACACCCTCGCCTAAAATACACTCAAAGGATCTGGTTACTCCCACCGGTACCTCCACCAGGCCCAATTCTGATTTAAAACAAATGGCAAAGCCCCCGCCCCTATGATCCTGCCTCAAGCGGTGTATCACAGAGTACCCGGCCGGAACCGCTGCGGCTAATACTGGTCCAGCATTTCCATCCAGCCAGGTCTCGGTGATGCATGCCAGGTCAGCTGACCCAACAAGATCGGCTATGATAGCCGTCTTGTTTTTAATAGACCTAGCATTGCACAACACCGCTCGAGCAGGATGGGCCTCCGACGATGACCGCGTTACCTGCTGATAACCAGAACCCTTGGGTATGGGCACAAGACAGGGAGAACCCCTCTTCCGTGCCCATTTCACCCCAGGGCATCTCCTTGACCTCACAATCCCTATCCGCCCACTCCTTTCCATCCCCCCCAGGCCCAGCTCCAACCCTCCTCTTCCCCCTCACAATCCCCAGAGCCCTACACCTTCTATAGACTCCTGGTGATGGGGGGGGGGACAGGAGAAGGGACGAAGATCCCTGAGCCTGGAGGGGGAATAATAGCCAACTGTCCTATTTTCATTCCAACACATAATTAATAACACAACTAATTACAAAAAACCCCACTGAATTATATAAATAACAAAATTTGAAATACAACACTCAAATAACAAAATATAAATATTATAATTAAACAAAACAAAACAAAATAAAATTATACCCTAACAGAACACTCTAAATAAAACTAAAAACACTATATTCCAATATCAAACATAAAACATTTCCTAACAATGTGTTAGAGCTTGCACATAAATTTAATCAGAAGCGCTTGTCCATCTACCCCCACCCACAGTGCTCTCACCACTGCAGAAAAGGAGTTTTCCACCTATACAAAAACCCCTTAAGATTTTGGCCCAAAGTTTAAATTTCCCGCAATCCTAAAATCAGTGCTCTCAGTTACCCAAAGGAAACCCAAAACAGGAGTTCAAGGTCTTTTTTCTTCTTTGATATCCACACTTATTATGCTCTCACCACTAGTATGGCCCAAAAAACTTTAGACAGTCTCCTCTCACAAGACTAGACTAATTAACTCAAGTTTTGGTCCTCCCAATCGTTTCCCAGAATATCATAAACTGGAAATAGCGAGAGTTCAAGTATACATCACCAGAGTAGTAGTCCACACCACAATCCACACAAATCCGACCTCAGTACCAAAGTCCTGCAGGCATCCAGAGAAAGCACCAGCCAAAAGCCCAAACTCAACCTAACCCTCGCAACGATGAGGCAGGCTGAACCACCCTCCGGTGGTACCCCTGTCTCAACAAGGAAGCAAAGCTAACCCCACCACCCTCCAGAGGCAGAGAAACCTGCTACCTTGTCTGGGCCAGGGAATCTGGACAATTCAAAATAATCCACAGTTTCCACTGTCCATTTCTCAACAGACACTTCCTTCTTACAGCATGTCCAGTCACAGTGTGGTACCGATTACTTCCTCTTCCTACAGTTTGGCAATATTCCTTCCCTGAATGGGAACCAGCACTCCACCGCAAAGCGTTCCTCCTCACAATCCTCGAGCACACGAATGGCTGCCAGAACCCCAGACTGTCGGCAACCAAAACCCCTCCACAATGGCAGTGGCAGTCAAGATTCAGCTCCACACACCGCTCTCAGCTTACAGCCAGCAGCCAACAATAGGATCATACGACGGCTGGACATGACACAACACAGGCAGGCAAGTCCCCTCAATTTTTTAAAAATCACTCTCTTAAATTCGAATTCCAAATAGCTGTACTGAATAGTCAGTATAAAGCCGAACAACAGTAATGCGGTTTGATGTGATAATGCGACTACACAACAGATGGGCCAAAAGAAAATAAAAGACAGTTTAAAACAATTTTAAGCCAAAAGCAAAGAGGAAACGAAGAGCAAAATGGAGCAAAATGAAGAGCTCACAGATGGCTGCCTATGTGAAGCAGTTCAGCAGTTGAAGTGCGGTTATAGTGCCATATTGTGTGCATTTCCACGCAGAAATTCATTTGCTAACCAATGTTCTTTTTCTTTCATGATGCTTGCTATTTTCTCCTCCCTTGATGCATATTTTTTTCTCAAGGGGGATCGGGGTAGACCTCTATTGATTTTTTCAGTCATGTCCTGTGTAGTTCTTTGCTCATTCATAAGCTCTCTCACAAATCTAGTGATGCCAACATGCACGGATCCAATCAAGACTCCCAGGCATCTATGCTATGCCTCAACATTGTTCCGAGTGTGTGGAAACCCAAATGCTATCTGATCATGGACAGACCATAGATCAGGTGGGAACAGTGGTGGGCTGCGAACCATAGCATTATTGTGCATCCTACAGTGCACCCTGCCAAGCACATAATTCTCTTCAAACCATTCGAGAACAGGGGTGCTGCACTCTGGAAAGTCAGCCTTCAGTGATTCAAATGTGGCAGGTACTTCGTTTGCTGGTAGGAAAGCCAATGCCTGCAACTGCCTCATCAGGAGGCTGAAGTCAGGATCAGGTCCATATTTTGTTGCCAATCCAAAGCTCAGAATTTTTCACCATATAGTTTGTCTAAAATGGAACCGGCAGCCTTTATTGCTTGTGTTAGGAAATTCTGCTTTGCAAGCATTTATGGCTGCTTGTTCGAAGTTGCTGACAATGAACTGTGGCTCAGGATTCACACCGTGCTCATCTGCAATGTCCAGGATATCCTGAAAAAGGCACACGTAAGAATCTTGCAATTTTGATGATATTAACATGAAAACAAGTGGTACCACTATGCTGTTGTCTGTGCTACCAACTGGTGCATGTAGAGAATACAGTTGGAGGAACAGGGTTGAAACAGTTTTAAAAGTTCCATTCATCAGCAAAACTGATGCAGTAGATAACTTAATGATGTTCAGTTTAGTGGTGAAAATAAGAATTTTGTTATAGCCATATATAGATTCATTTGCTAGAAATAAGTCCTCATCCATGTACCTCAGGGAATCAGGAATCGTGATTTCATCGAGCGTATGGGGCTCCGATGGCATATTTTCTCGACGTGCTCTTTTTCCCACCTGTTGTAAATCATGTCGAGATGGTGTGCTGTGCCATACTTCTGCATCAGCATTGGCACATTCAGCCGGAATAATTTATGCTGGTGAATCATTTGTGCCCAGTGCGTGTTGTTTTATGGCTGCAACAGCTTCAGCTACAGTGCCCTCGCTGCCATCAGGTGAATGATTATGGTCTGTTTGTGACCTTAAATGGTGCTGACCCCCAACTTTAACAGTGCTCACATGTCCCCAGCATCCACACTTTCTTTTTTGACAGCACCAGTAAAAGAGGTCACCCCCTGCCTCTCC
This sequence comes from Neoceratodus forsteri, assembly GCA_016271365.2. Classification (NCBI taxonomy): domain Eukaryota; kingdom Metazoa; phylum Chordata; order Ceratodontiformes; family Ceratodontidae; genus Neoceratodus; species Neoceratodus forsteri. The sequence goes on along the minus strand of CM028130.1, from coordinate 517,254,482 downwards.
TTTACGTACATGTATCGGTCAACACATAGCTTGTCATGTCCCTTTTGTGAAGGGACTATCTTGCATGGCTCCACCATAGAAGTGGCCATCCTAGGTTGCAGTATTACACGACGGTGTACCTGAGCAAACTAAGTACAAAATTAGCGAATGACAGGTGTAAGCACTAATCAGTCTGTCAAATAACGTGATTACGTCGGAATTCATCAGTACAGTCTGTCAAATGACATGAAAGAAGTAAGTACAGAATTAGCCAATGACAGGTATAAGCACTAATTAGTCTGTCAAATGACGTGATTATACCGGGATTCAATGACATGATTACGTCGGGATTCATCAGTACAGCCTGTCCAAGAACTAATTAAATCAATGTTGTCAAATGACGAGAATGACGAGAAAGCACCAATTTAATCTGTGTCGAGATTTTGTCAGCCGGGCAATTACAACATGGGATTTTAAATGAGTAGGGATTCTGGAGGCTAATTGGATGTCAGGCTTTCAAGAGTTGATCGATCGTACTGCTCCCCTTTAATGCGGTTGGGGGTTGCTTTTCAGTAACTGCATTCTTATACACATTGTGACACTCATAATTTGATTTAAGAGCCCTCTGCTCAAGTAGTTGTTATCTTATTATGAAAGTATCTCTAAGTCAATTTAATTTATATGTACTGGAATCCTTTGTATGTCTTCTGCACTAAGCACCTCTGACCTTTAGATCCTCTCAGCTGAAGGCGAAATGGTACTATTAAGCTTTTCTGACCTCTTCTTCTGTTTTTTTAAATGAGTATTTTGAACTAATGGGAATTTTTCAGCTTTTTTTCTGCATGATCTGGGTGTTAAAAGTATTGGCTTTTCTAAATAACTGTCATTACACTTCTGACGAAGAACTTTCTGGTCCGAAAGCTAAAGCACATTGTTCTTTTTGTTACATCTATGTCCAATAAAAAGTATCAAATCATTTGCTTCTGAATTTGTTCTTATAAGGACCAATACGGCAAATACTAAATCTATAAATACTTAGTAATTCCTGTTTTCTTTCACTGTCGATACACCTTCTGCTACATCACAGCATCCTATTTGCCTTACTATAGGTCTTGTTTCACTGATTAATGCACACATACAATATGTACTGTACTTTCTTTGTATGCTCCCACAGTATGTATTTTTGTCATCCATCTTTCTGTATTATCCTGCCCTGTGGCCTGGGTCATGTCTATGGATGGGTGAAGTGGTCAAAATTCACTTTGCAAATTAATTTACAAATTCCACAGAACTTGCATAGGGCAAATTTGCTGAATCTGTAAAGTTTTGAGTGGTGAAGTTGCTGTTTTTTGACAAATTTACTCAAATTCAATTTCAAAATGTTCACTTAGCTAAAATAAAGGCTAATTTGTGGTAAAAACTTCACAATTTTGGCAAAGTTGACATTCCTAGGATATAGTCATGTGTGGAAAAGGGCCTTGGCCCAGTGCACTGACCTGGTAAACAAATGAATAACAAGCATTTGTCAATGCCGAAAGTTCACCATTGGTACATATTGCTACTGTATCAGGTGGGGTAGAACTATAGTTTCCAGCAGCTTGGGCTGCTGGCTTATTTACATGCGCTTTTTAGTGATTTAAAAAAAGCAACTTTTGTGGCTCCTCAGGTTCCTCTGTCATGTCTCAGGACCCCAATTAGGCAATTTGGGAGTCCAGGAGCATGGAGGGAACCTACATTTTGCAGCAGGAGTGGCTTTAAAACAAACATGTGCTTCCACACATGCGTGACCCAGCATCTCACACTTTCAGGGTGTGACTGCATAGCAGTCATGCATCTGTGCTTCTCCCACCTTCTGCTTTCAGAAAAACACTACAGGGGCCTGCAGGAGGTTTGAGAAGGTGGCACTGGACCCAGGCTGGTGGCAGTGAGGCTTTAAAGTACCTTGTAGGATGGTTACATTTGTGAATAATGTATCTTTCTAGTATTTGTTTTATTTGGTGTAGGGATCTTATAATATCAAATAAATCTCTTTATTACAAAGCCCAGCATTCATTTCTTAGATCACGCACTCAGCTCCTGGAACTAGTTAAAAACAAGCATTTGTCAATTCTGAATGTTTCCTTGCATGGTGTATGTGGTAGGGATGTAGCTAGGAACCCGACATCAAATTGTCAACATAGCTATCTTTTAACTCCACCTCATGTACTCAGTATAGAAAATTTTTTGAATTCCCGCCAAAACATAATTCTGCACAACTGCAATGCTATTCTGCACCACAGGTGCGAAAACCAATTTTGGGCAGGATTTGAAACATGACAGCTGTAACATACATGAGGTGGGGTAATAAGAAGGCTATGTTGAAAATACAAGGTTAAAACATTTTTTAATTTCTGGGGGGTAGCAAAACTGCAATGAATGGTCACAACTTTGGCATTTTTTCATATTTTGACCCCAAGTTTTAAACATATTCTTCTTATGACCTCATCTCACAAATCCCATAGCAGAAAATGTTCAAATCCATGCCAGAATGCCATTCTGAGCCACAGGTGCGAAAACACATTTTGGACAGGATGTGAAACATGACAGCTGCACTGTTCATGAGGTGGTGTGAAAAATTGTCTATGTTGAAAATTTGAAGTCAAAATATTAAAAATTACCAAAGTTATAGGCATGCATAGGAAAATTTCAATGATCTCACTTAACTTGGTCATGTTTTGAATTTTTTGCACCAGATTTTCAACATGGCCTTTTAGGACCCCATTTCATGAATACTGGCAGTGAAACTTTGTTATTCAGTACCAAAAGGTGATTTTGTGCAGCAACTGCAAAATTACCTTCTGGGCCCAATTAATGAAATGACAGTTGCAGTGTTCATGAAGTGGGTTCCCATAAAGGCAATGTTGAAAATTTGGTGCAAAAAATCCAAAAAATGGCAAAGATGTCATCATAAGTTCAAAACACCATTGAAATATCATTATATAGCACTTACTTTGATTCCTCAGTTCTGGGTTCTGCTTTGAAGAGTGCAGACATGTCCCAGTCCACAGAAGATGACGATGTTCAACCTCCTATGGTAAGTATAGGGTAAGGGGGTGTATAGGGTGGTGGGTGCTCAGTGGGATGGTCGGGATGGGGAGGGGCAGTGGGGACGTTGACAGATGTTTTCCTTTTTTCCAGGTTAAAAAAAAAAGAAGTTGGGAGACTTTTCTTTTTTCACAGGAAAAACATATTTTGGAACACTGGGGATGGGCTCCTCAGTGTCCCAAACTATGGGGAGGGGGGGCTCATAATGCCAGCATGGGGATTGGAGCCCCTGATGTTGCCAAGAAATAGTAAACAAAGGATGTGTCCCTCATTATGAGGGTCAGTGTGTCCCTCCTGTTAAGCTTCCAAGTTCTTCATATCAGTTACAAAAGGTTGAGAGTAGTGCTCAGTTGTGGCACTCAGGCAGCAGTCAGAAGCACCTCTCAGGTTGGTAGGGGAGATGAAAGAGTGGAAAACAGCTGGACCCCATGTCTTTCCTTATACTTTCTGTCACAATTTGCTCACTGTAGTGGTAGAAATTGGCTGTGGTTGACATGCACATCTCTTTGGGGTAGAAGAAGGGGGTCCGGGAGGAGGGGCGGGTGGTCTGATACTGACATCATATCCACTAGAGCCACCCACAATACTCAGCTGTTGCCATCGCTTTTGTGCCAGCCCTTTCTGGATTTGTGCTGTTAATTTCTGGAGCAAACGTCCATAGTTCATTGGTTGCTAATCACCTGCCCAGGTTATTGCAGTGAAGCATAAGCAGCAGCAGCAGGACACACAGTCTCTCGAATGGTGGTAGGAGGATTTCATTAGGTGAGTTCCTCCAACAATGCATAACTTTCTGTAAAAAAAAACTGATACAGACTGCGGACAATTTTAATTCGAGAAGTTTTGAAAAACAACTTTGGGGTTATGTGAGACACTTCCATGCATGTGTCGTAAGGCCTGGGAATTGGACAACAGAAGTCAGAAGGTAGTTGAGTGGGTGATGTCAGACAGGCTGATCAGAACACTGAACAGTTGTTTGCTGGGCGGTGTCCTGCAGATGAAAGAAAAAAGTCACTGTATGATTGGTTTGACTTTTTCTTTTCAATTAGACAAAGTTTCCACCTATCAAGGTAAAACAGCATCACAATCAGCCTGGCTAATGATTGGTATGGCACTGTCTCATCCCTTGCAGACCACTCTACATTGGACAGATCAGTGTTACACCCTTCAAAAGCCACTCTTGTAGAAAGAAGTTTGCTGCATGTGCACACATGGCAAACTTAAAAATAAAGAAATGAAAACAGTTTCATTAACAGTTGACAAGCGGTAGATGCTGCAAAGTATTAGACCTTTCAGGAGCACCTGCTTAATTACTACACCAGTAGGGCAGTAATGAGGCTGAGGGGAAAAGGTCACTGATGGGATGCCAGCTGACTGCCAAGGAATTCCAGGTGGTGAGTATGGCAAATCAGAATGATTGCTGGCTAGAATTGCTTTTTACTTTTGGGATTGCTAACTCATGTCCATTAGTGCTGTGTGAAAGTTGTAAATTGTGCTTTAGCAGAACTTTTGTGAAAGTTCACCAACTTTCATGGAATTTTCCAAACTGTCACCTTTGGTGAAATCAGAAATCTTCCGAATGTGTTTGGTGAATTTTTGCCCTGTTCCATGGAATTTTCCTGCTGAACTGTGGAATAATGCTCTTAAACTGCGGAACTAATCCACAATTCATGTAATTGCACAGTTCAGATACAAAAGGAAAAACTTTACCTGGTGTCTCTAATGGCACCACCCACCCTCCGGTCACAGGCCTCATAACATGTTATTTCCCTGGTGTCTAGTGGTACCCCCACACCCTCCAGTCACTGGCATGCTAACCTTTAATATTTCCCTGGTGTCTAGTGGCACCCCCACATTCTGATCACTGGTACACTAACCTTTAATATTTCCCGAGTGTCTGGTGGTACCCCCTCACCCTCCGGTTGCCAGACCTGCAACATTTTATTTTCTTGGTGTTTAATGGCACCCACACCCTCCGATATCTGGCATATTAACCTCTAATATTTTCCTGAAGTCTAGTGGCACCTCCCACCCTGCAATCGCTGGCACACTAACATTTAATATTTCCCTGGTATCTAGTGGCACCCCCCACCCTCCGATCACTGCATTAACTTTTTATGTTCTCAAGTGAAAAGTGTCTGTCCCTGTAAGAATTATGGCGGCATCTGCTCTTCCCATTGTAAGTGTGTACACAGCATGGTATGCATGATGTGCAATGTAAACACTTACAGTGGGAGGAGCAAGTGCGGCAGTAATTCTGACAGGGACTGGCACTCTTCACTTGAGAACATAAAAAAGCAAATGTGGGGCCAGTGATCTGAGGGTGGGGAGTGCCACTAAACACCAGGGAAATAAAATGTTATGGTGCCGGTGGCCTCAGGCTGGGGGATGCCATTAAACACCAGGGAAACATTAGAGGTTAGTGTGTCAGCGATCAGAGGGTAGGGGGGGTGCCACAAGACACCAGGAAAATAAAATGTTATGCAGCCAGCAACCAGAGGGAGGGGGCATCACTGGACACCAGGGACATATTAAAGATTAGTGTGCCAGTGATCAGAGGGTGGGGGCTTCACTAGACACCAAGGATTATTTGGAAACTATAATATAGGGGGCCAGTGATATACAGTAATGTTAATTAATACATTCATTTGGCAGGTCAGTAACTCACTGTACTGCAGAATGAATGTATGAATTGTGGATTAATGTATTAAACTACTGAAAGAACTTCCACAGAGCTGATCTCTGGAATTTTGTCCTGCAATTTAATACATTAATCCGCAGTTTATATATTTATTCCATCATTCTAAGTCAGAATTTCTGCTAAAGTTGCCAAAATATTTTTGAACTTTTGCGGAAGCAAAATTCTGACTTTAGTGAAAATTCTGCTAGTGGAATTTTTTTTCTGCACAACTCTACAGGCCATAGCCCAGTGAAAGATGCCTTTATAAGTAAGTTGCACAAGTTGCAAAGAAAGGGAGGCACTCGTTATGCATCTGTGTGCAAGCAGAAGTAGGTGGGGGCATCTCTAGTAAGCAGGCGAGGTCAACTCTAGATGTCTGTGCATATTGCAATGATGAAAGTCCCCCTGTGAGCAGTCAGCGTACCTCATGCCAGAACATTACATAGGACATCAAGGTTGTGCAGTAGGATACTGACAGTCTGCCCATATCCGGTGTTCCCATTGTCAAAGATGGCAATAATGCTGGATTCAACTACTTTCAGCCTGGTGACTATAGAGAGGGAATCTTTATTTTTAAACAGAAAGTGGATTCTGTATCTAACGTCTTGAATTATTTTGTTAACATGGGCCTCCCCAGTTAAGCAGGGGTCCAGCCAAAAGCCTGCTTATTTGCAGGATGGTGCAACTACCAGTTGGGTTAGAGATATGCAACTCCAGAAAGGACGCTGTTTTGTCGAGAACTTTGCAAAGTATCCTGACTTCACTTAGCACTTTGTGCAGTCCTCACCTGGCAAAGTGCCAGACTTTGCCTGGCAAAACTACATGCCCCTTTAGATAGTTTTTTGCCTGGTGAAGTGATACTTCACCCATGAAAAACTACTGTACATGAAATGTATTTGTTTATTTATTTATTTATTTATGTATGACTTTGGTGACCGGATAGGTGGGCTGATCCAAGGGATAATTTTCAGGGACAACCCGGGCCATAACCAATGGCACATTTAGCAAAACAGAGTACAGGAGGAGTAACATGACTGCAATGCAGACCATTAACAATGAGGTGCAGGGAAATACAGTACAGAGGGTATTAACAACAAGCATTTGTCAATGCTGAATGTTGTATTGCTGGCATTGGTATTGGTAGTGCAGGAGCATACCGGGTCATAATGTTGTACGCTTAATAGCATACGGCATTATGCACGAACCCCAGACCTGTGCGGTCTCCATGTTGGAACCCCCCCAGAGTTAGAATCCTTAATGGGGGGGGCCTTGGGGTTGCAGCCCACCATAACAGGGGATGTGGGGTGTGGGGCCCCCCACAGAACAAAAGAAATGAAGAAATCATGTAACACGATTAAGTCGCATGGCATTCTGCTGTGCTACATTTTGACCCCGTGCCATGCAGGAGTTAGAGAGATGCATAATAGGAATGGCAGTGAAGTACTGAACTGACGCCAACCCCCCCCCCACCCTGCAGAGACTAACAGGCATTGGGGTGTGCCTTTGGGTTGTGGGCCATAATGCTCATGGCATTTCACCTCACCCTACCCTGCAGACACCGACAAGTGTCGCGTTGTGCCTTTGGGTCTTCGGGCCTTACGCTCACTGCATTCCATAAGGAAATACACTGATATGGGTGCAGTATAGGAGAATGGGGTGAACTTTGGGGCTGAAGAGTCCAAGGTACACCTCAGTGCCTGTCACTGGCTGCAGGGTGGGGATGGGGGTGGAATGGCATGAGCATTACAGCCGACAATCCCAAGTCACACCCCTGATGCCTGTCGGTCTCTACAGGGTTGGGCGTTACAGTTGGAAACCCTTCTGCCCCGGGTGTTTGTTGACATTTTCACTACAAATTTTCAACATGGGCTTTTTGTGACTCCACCTCATGAACAGTGGCACTGTCAGTTCTTTAGCCGAAAGGTGATTTTGCACAGCGACTACGCCATTTGGTGCCCCAGGGGCAAAAACACATTTTGTGCAGGATGTGAAAAATGACAGCTGTACTTTTCATGAGGAGGTGCACAAAATGGCAATGTTGAAAATCTGGAGTGAAAATATGAAAAATTGGTGAAGTCACAAGCGTGCGTAGAAACTGCGCAATGCATGCCCATAACACAATTATTTTGGGGATTATTTTAACCAAATTTTCAACATAGGCAGTTTGGGACATCTGCTCATGAACAGTGCCACTGTGATTTTGTTACTCTGTCCCGAACGTTGATTTCCCACAGCAACGGCACTATTGTGCACCACATGTGCAAAAACACATTTTGGGCAGGATGTGAAAAATGACAGCTGTACTGTTCATAAGGAGGTGTAAAAAAATGGCAATGTCGAAAATCTGGAGTGAAAATATGTAAAATTGGTGAAGTCACGAGCGTGCATAGAAATTGAGCAGCACACGCCTGTAATGCAATTATTCTGGAATTGTTTTAACCACATTTTCAACATAGGCATTTTGGGACTTCCACTCATGAACAGTGTCACTTAGATTTTGTTAATCTGTTTCGAACATTGATTTCTCACAGAGACCGTGCTATTGTGCGCCAGATGTGCGAAAACACATTTTGGGCACAATGTGAAAAATGACAGCTGTACTTCTCATTAGGAGGTGTGAAAAAATGGCAATGTTGAAAACCTGGAGTGAAAATATTAAAAATTACGTTACGAACGTGTGTGGAAACTGCACAATGCATGCTTGTGTCACAGTCATTTTTTGAAATTTTTTCACCAAATTTGCAACATAGACTTTTTGAGAGCCTGCCTCATGAACAGTGGCACTGTCATTTTGTTAATCGATTCCAAAAGGTGATTCTTCGCAGTGACCGTGATGTGACCTTTCAGGACTGAATAACGAGATGACAGTTCACGTGTTCATGAGGTGGTGTCTCAAGAACCCCATGTTGAAAATTTGGAGCCAAAATTCAAAAAAATGGCTGAGATATCCACCTAAGTTGAACCCCCCCTCCTCCATTTATGCCATTCATTATACAGCTTACCGGTATTTCTTCATTTTGCAGTTTGGCTTTGAAGAGTCCAGACATGTTTCCACTCCACTGAAGATTGCAGCACTGGACCTCAGGAGATAAGTATGGGGTGAGGGGGGTGGGGAGGGGTTGTTTACAGAGGGTAGGTGCGGGTTGGGGAGGGGTGCCGTGGACAACGAGGGACTGTTTCCTTTTTATTAGGTACAGGAAAAAAAATTGCAGAAGGTTTTCTTTCTTTACAGGTGAAATAAACAAATGTTGGGCACACTGGAGTGGGCTTCCAGTGTACCCCATGACTTTTGGTGGGGTGATGTTGGCCACACTGGGGTGTGCTCCCAGTGTGCCACACAATGGGGGTGGGGCGGGGGCAGGAACATGCCGATGCAGTCGGCTTTCTGTGAGCGGCAGCACACTGGGGTGGGCTCCCAGTGTGCCACACAATGTGGGGTGGTGGCAGACATGCTGACATGGGGATTGCACCCCCGATGTAGGCTTTCTTTGAGGATTGTGTGCCTCCACTATGTTTATTGAAATGTTTCACAAGGAAGGGCACATACAGGAGGCGTGTCATCTGTGCTGCTGCATGACGAGCTTGTCTCAGATTGCAGCGGCATATTTCTTCTAAGTTGGTGGCACTTTACATAATTCTTGCGTCAGGGCTAGCATGCTGGCTAATTGGGGAATGAGGACGCACCTACCAAAGCATGCCCTGTATTCGCCAACACTGACACACCTCTGCATTTCTGCTGCTACCACAAGATGTTGCTTGCACACATGCAAGACAACATAAAAATGAAAAAACTATAAGGTACAAGGTGAAGTTACAGGCTAGCGACAAGTCCATGTACATCATCACAGGAACATGGAGAACAATACAGTAAGGTGACAAATTACCAGGTAAACCATATAAAGTGTAATTTCAAAAAGGCAGACCAATAACAAAATCAAGTAACAACCAGGTGAATATTCAAAATTCAGTGTGACAGCCCACAATAAGCAAAGTCCAGTGGAGTAAACTATAGGGAGGGGAGAGAGGGCCAGGTGGGGGTGGGAAAGAAGCTGGAGAGAAAGGGATGTCGCAAGGGTGGGGAAACCCCACAAAAGGTGTGGGGGATTTCATTCTAGCTTACACAGATGGATAGCGGCATTTGGCTTCCAGCAGTAGCCAATCTTTAAAGTAGCTTTTGAAGGATAAGTGGCGGGAGGACGAATGGAGTGATATAGGGAGCTTGTTCCACAACGAGGGGGCACAGACAGAAAAGGCTTTGCTGCCCATAGTACTTGGGATTCTGGGAACTACAAGAAATGTTTCCATATTTTAAAAAAATCCTGTTTTAAAACAAATCACATACCCCTACTCTGTTTACTTATAACCACCCCAACCCCCCAACCAGTGACATGAATTCCCCATCTCCTCCTACCATCTGCAGAGAAATCCTCCTTCCCCTCTCCAGAGAACTTCATTGACCATGTATTGATTTAATTAAGACACATACCAGTGTACCCTTCCCCCACCGACATGCCAAAAACAACTCTCCCCACCTCCTCCACTCCATGGAACCCCAATCTTCATTGGTATTTACCCAACCAACCCACTCCTTGCCTACACTTCTCTTTCCCCCAGCACCCCAAGCAAATCTATTCTCTACCTGTAAAAAAGAAAACTGTCCCACAATGCAGAGATATCTGCTCTTTTCAGCAGTAAGTATCAGAATGACTGCATGGATGGCACATTGGAAGTTTACTCACCTGGTAAAGGTGATTATAGGAGTACCTTTTTACAGCACTCTGAGTCTCAACACATGGGTAATCAGTGGCTCTCCTCTCAGGCTGATGCACAATAAAATTCCAGAATTGAAATCTGATCCTTCTTCTCCCCTGTGTCTGTCTCCTCCCCTGTAGCTCTCAAAATCCTCAGTATGAGATCTTTCAGAGCTTATGAAACTTCTGAAAAATGATATATAAAGGACAGTAAAGACGCCCAGCAGCCTCCGTTAGGAGCACTACCCTGTGCAAAGACACACCACACTGTTTCATGTTATGTAAAAAATATTATTTACTTTTCATGGAATCATTGCCTGTGTACACCGTTACATCCATACTGTCAGTGTAAGAAAGTTCTGCTTACTAGTATACACTCTTTAACAACAGCATTATTCATACTCCTTATTCATGTCCTTTGAGCCGTTGTCCCAGTTTGTCGCTATGTTAGGTTATGTTCCTCTGCGATGGGTGGAATACGGAGTGCTGTAAACAGGTGTTCCTATAATCACCTTTACCAGGTGGGTAAACTTCCATTATCTATCGCACCTTTTTAGAGCACTCCGAGTCTCAACACATGGGTGATTATACAGCAGTACTGGACTTGTCGTGGGCGTCGAGAGGAACCTAACTCAATGCTGTTTGAATCACTTTACGACCAAACTCTGAATTACCTGTCAGTCCGGCATCCAACCGGTAGAATCTGGTGAAGGTGTGAGGGGATGACCAGATAGCTGCTAGGCAGATTTCTCTCACAGATGCCAAATTGTGTTCCACCCAGGAGGTGGCCACTGCTCTAGTGGAATGCACCTTGATATTGGGAGGTGAGTCTTACTGCCTGCCTTGTATGCTTGGGAAATGGTGTCCCTCAGCCATCTGGCTATATTAGCCCTTGAGGCTGCTAGGCCACGTTTGTGTCCTTGAGGGAGGACAAGTAGTCTATCTGACTTTCTAAACATGTCTGTTCTGGCTAGGTAGGTACGGATAGCTCTAGCTGGGTCTAGGTAGGTAAGGATTTCCCTGTTAGGGTCCCGCTCTGTTGGGCAAATGTCTGGGACTGTGATTTCCTGACCTGCATGGAATGCATTTGCCACTTTGGGAATGAAAGATGGAATTGGCCGTAAAACTACTCTAGCTGGGAAAAAAGTCAGGAACGGCTCTCTACATGAGAGGGTCTATAGCTCGCTGGTTCTCTTGGCTGATGAGATGGCTACCAGAAACAAAGTTTTCATAGTTAGGACTGGTAACGGGACTGACTCTAGGGGTTTGACTGGTTTATTGGTCAAGGTGTCTAACACCAAATTGAGTTGCCTGGGAGCCATAAATGGCCTTGGGAAATGTGTGATATTAGTAGCTGCCTTTAAGAAGGACTGAACCAATGGATGTGTCCCCAGCAGATGTCCATCTGTCTCATCCCTTATTGCCCCAATCATGGCCATCTGCACCCATAAAGATGCCGCTGTCAAACCTTTGTCCAAACCATCCTGCAAAAACTCTAAAACATGTAAAATACTGCAATGTGATGCCTTAAAGCATCTTGCCTCGCACCTAGAGGTAAATACTCCCTGGTGTTTGTTATAAGTCTTGTTAGTGGACTCCCTTCTGGCATGCACAAGTGTGTGTCTGCCACCTTACCTGATACCCCTAGGTTCAACAGTCTAACCATCTGAGTGGCCATGCCATCAGTTTCAGCGGTCGAGGGTCTTCATGCCAGATCAACCCTTGTCTGAGCAAAGTCTGGTATGGGGTGAGTGCCATGGGAGTGTCTATTAATATCCTCTTGATGAGTGCATAATATGTCCTTCTTGGCCAATCTGGGGTGATTAGAAGCACCATGGTGCCTGTGTCCCTGATTTTTTGTAGTATTGCGGGAATCATGGATATCGGTGGGAATGCATATGCTTTTTGAAAGTTCCATAGGGTTGAGAGTGTGTCCACCCCTGCTGCTTTCTCATCCTTGTATCTGGAGATGTACACTGGCAATTGAGTATTCACTGCTGATGCCATGAAATCCATTTGAAATGGGCCCCATCTCCTCTAAATCTTGTTGAAGATGGCTGGGTTGAGTTGCCACTCCCCCTGCTGTAATGATTGCCTACTTAACCAGTCTGCCCTGGTATTTAGGCTGCCTGCCAGGTGTACTGCTGTGAGGCTGAGTAGGTGCTTTTCTGCCCATAACATTAAGGTTTCTGTTTCCTGAGCCATGGCCCTGCTTTTTGTGCCTCCCTGTTTGTTTACGTAGGACATTGCTACTCTGCTGTCTGTGAGCACCTTTACGTGGTGTCTTGATACTTGAGTTCTGAAGTGTTGGAGAGCTAGTCGAATTGCTCTTGTCTCCAGTATGTAGATTGGTAGTTTTGGTTCCTGCTCTCTCCACCTTCCTTGGACTGACTGCCTGTCCAGTACAGCACCCCAGCCTTGCAGGCTTGCATCTGTTTCTAGGGTTCTTGTTGTATCTTTTTCCAGCCTCACCCCTTGATTTAAATTGCGTGGGTCTGTCCACCATCTCATGACCGCTGCACCTTTGCAGATATGGTCACCCTGTGGTTGTAGTTCTGTGGATTGTAATTCCAGTTGTCCAGAAGCAGGCATTGCAGATGTCTCATGTACAAACTCGCCCAGTTGTGTAGGCCTATGCATGTGGCCATTAGTCCCAACAATTGCATTAGGTGCCACAGTGTCATCAGCTTGCAGTGTAGTACTCTCCTGCAGTGTGTCACTATCGTGGTGATGAGGGTCTCTGACAGTTTAACTGTGCCAGTTGCTGTGTTGAATACCACCCCCAGGTGTTCTATGGTCGTAGGTGTCAGCTGGCTCTTGGCCTTGTTGGCGATCCATCCATGTTTGGTAAGTAACTGTTGCACCCTGAGGGTTGCCACTTGTGACTCTTCATGGGACCTTGCCCTTCTCACTCAATCGTCGAGGTAGGGAATTACATGGACTCCCTCCATGTGGAGTTCTGCGCTAGTGGTGCCATGACTTTGGTGAACACCCAGGAGGCTGAGGCCAGACCGAATGGCAGGCACTGGTACTGGAAATGGTACCCCAAAATACGGAATAGGATAAATTTCTGGTGGGTTAGTCTGATGGGAATGTGAAGGTATGTGTCCTTCCGGTCTACAGAGGTCAATAGGTCCCCCTTGCAGACTTCCACAATTGTGGACCATAGGGTTTTCATTTTGAACTTCTGATATCTCACAAACATGTTCACAAATTTGAGTTCCAGGACTGGGTGTAGATCTCCCATCTTTTTTGGTACCTGAAACAACACCGAGTAGATGCCAGAGTATCGATCTTGACTTGGAACCAGTTTTATGGCCTTGCTGTGGAGCAGCTGGTATAGGATTGCTCTGACCTGCTGTGAGGTCACCTTGTCTCTTGTAACATGGGACTTTATGTACCTCTCTCGCCTTTGAATGGAGTTGAATTCTATGGCGTAACAATGTTTGATTCTTTCCTTGACCCATCTGTCCTTGATTGATTCGGTCCAGGTTGTGGCAAAGTGTTGCAGTCTTTTCCCCACTGCGTCTCTATGATCCTGGGCCTGGGGAGTCTCATTGTTGGAATCCCCTGTTCGACCTGCTAGGCTTGTAACCCTGCATGGCATTGAAATGGGTGGTGCCATGGCCTTGATTGGTTTGGTATTGCGGTTTGTGATTGAAGAAGGTTTGGTTTGAAACCAAACGAGTGCCTGTCTTGGCCTTGGTAACTCTGTCCTCTCTTGCCTCTATTCGAATAGGGACAAAATCTATTCCTCCAAAAGGATGGTAGGGTGGTCTGTCCCCCTTGGTTGTCCTTGTCATCTCCCTTCTTGACAGAAAATTCCTCTATTCTGGGGCCAAATACTTTGTCACCCGAGAAGTGCAACTTCATCACCCTGGATTTTGACTCTCGGTCAGCATTCCAGAATTTGAGCCAAATGAGTCTTCTGGCTCTGTTAATTGATGCTGCAGATCTGGACCACATCTTGAAACTGTCAATTGTGGTATCTGCTACATACTTTATCACTTGTATTGCATAGTCCATGGTGGCCCCATGGGTGCTGGTTTCAGGGATGTCTTGATGCACCACCTCCAACCATCTAAGGACCACTCTGGATGAGTAAGTGGCAGTCATGGATGCTCTCATATTCATGACTAAGATGTCGTGGAGCTTCCAAATGATATCGTCCACATTCCTATCCATGGGGTCTCTTAAGGCTGATGCTTACTTGCAGGGTAACACCATTTTGTTGCTCAGTGAGAAGATCTCTGAGTCTACCTTTGGGGCCATCAATCAAGCCTTCTCCTTCTCCTGAGCCAGTGGGTACCTTCTCTTGAAGGTGCCCTTCTCCCTGGTTTTGATTGGGTCTGGTACCTCCCATTCCTTTGCTAAAATACTTTCCAAGGCTGTGCAAATGGGGAAGTATGTGGAAGATTGTTTTCTTTCATGTACTAGGAGATCCAATCTGTTGTCTGGTTCTTCTATCGACTCATCAATCCTGAGTATCTCACAGACCACCCTGATGATTTCCGGGATAGTGTCAAAGTGGTATAGCCTGGTGGCCATGCCTTCCTCGCCCTCTTCCTCCTCCTCTGGGTCTTCATCCCCTGAGTGAGGTGGGTCCGAAACATCATCCAGGATCGGACGACTAGCCCCCCTTGGTCTTTTGGTGGGTGGGTTTTTCTCCGGGGTGCGGGGTCATTTATCTGAGCCCATAGCATTGATTCTCTCAAATAATGTTTGAAATAATTGCACCACCTCGCTCTGAGATGAGGTGGATGTGCAGTCCTGCATGAGATCCTCGTCTGTGGATCCGAAGTTAAGGTAAAATTTTGTGGCTCAGTGTCCACCATGCAAAGGGAGCAAAGATCACTGATATCTGAAGCCAAGAGAATATTGGGGCATTTTCTGCAAATTCTTCTAGAAGCCATTGTGATTTCTGAAAAATATAATAAGTAGGTGCCATTGCCTAAGTCAGGTTGCAGTGAATAGAATATCGTTTAAAAATTTACTATACCAGTCAGAGGCCTGGAGGATATACATCCGGCTTCTGTATTCTAAACAACCAGGCTTCTACTTGCTCCCAAGTATACTCTTTTCTGGTATTTTAAGATACGATGCCCCAGTGTTTATTTTTTTGCTTTTTGCTTTTATTTCATCCTTTCCCTTTCAATCAGGTATTACGGGTATGGCTCCTTTAAGGATCGCCCTCTCAGTTCCACCATCTTAGGAGGGTATTTCTATTGGGTGCCACCATCTTAATTGTTCATAAGCAGAACTGGGGCTGTCTGAAAAGGCTGGAAGCCTCACGAGAAGCACGTGTAGCTTCCTAAAATGGCGGCATCAGTCCATAAACAAAACCTCTGCTCCTGGCACAAAAGCAAGCACCTGGCGTCCCACCACACCTGGAGATTAGGTGTGGGGGCCAGGGATGTGCCTCTGGCATTGAAACAGTTGGGGAGTCAGGTGGGGCATCCTCACAAATGGGGTGCACTCTCGTGGACGTGAGGAGACCAGCAGTCATAGTCGAGGAGCAGGATCCTGCTTGATGCAGGAAAGGCCTCTTTACCAATGTGCCCTTTCCTTTTTGGAGTTGTTTTTAGGCAGGCAGAGTTTCTTTCCTCACCAGCAATCTCGCCCTCGTGATTGAACAAGGTAAACCAAGAGGTGAGTAGAGGAGCATTACTCTCCCCCTGGGGATAATCACTGAGGTGAGTTCACCACCACTGGCTGAACAAGGCAAACCAGGGGGTGAGCAAGGCACTGGAGGTGACAAAGTTTGGAAACTGGTCGGGGCTATTTCACTGCCTGTTCCCTCCTTCAGCAGAATGAGGTAAACTGGGGCGTGACTTCAAGGGGACACTGTAAATCCCCAAACACAAGATTTAGTCATACCAAGATCTAACTAGCCCTGAGGCCATGCTGACTAGGCTATCTAAATGCATTTAAAAACATGCCACAGCACCAGCCTAGCTATCAATTGGTGCTTTAAAGAGACAATACAATTAAAGCCAGTTATATAATCGCGAGGGGTTAAATGTAACTTTAAACTCTTACCTTATAATTTCTTGGCACACAGCCAACAATCTGTGACTAGACTAGGTGAGATGCACAAAAGAACTGAGGATTTGGGGAGCTACAGGGGAGGAGACAGACACAGGGGAGGAGAAGGATCGGATTTCGATTCTGGAATTTCATTGTGCATCAGCCTGAGAGGAGAGCAACTGATTACCCATGTGTTGAGACTCAGAGTGCTGTAAAAAGATGCAATAGATAATTCATTTAGCTTTTTGTTGACCGGGTAAGTGCACTAGACAAATCCTGCCTATTTTCAGGCACGACCCAGGGGATGGGGATACAGATGAATGCCAACTGACCTAGAACCAGATTAAGCTGTTGGTGGTATTTTTAGTGAATGAGGGAAATTTGGCCAGGACACCGGGGAAATTCCCCTACTCTTTTCGTTAAGTGCCATGGGATCTTTAACATCCATCTGAACTACCACCAACCCAGGCAGATGGGACCTCGGTTTAACGTCTCATCCGAAAGATGCCCATAGTAAAACCTGATTGGCTGCAGCCTTGGACAAAATATGGCAAAAGAAGAAACACAAAACTCAGATGTAACACCTATAAAGAGCCTGGCTCCTTATGTAGGTCTCAGTGATTGTTTTAAAACCATGTAGATCCCAGGACCTAGTTAAAATCCTTAATGGATTAATTCCCTGGAGTCTCAGGGGGTTGGGATAGCTGGCCTGTTCCAGTCTCCTGAGGGTAGAATCCAGCTGCCTGTAGCTTACATCCTGCAGGAAGTTGTCCAATTAGGAAAGAGGAAAGAGGAATAAGACAGGCATGTAATGCCTACTTCTGAGCGCTGAACCTGTGTTCTGGTGGAAGGCCTTGCAAAGACTGTGCTGAATCGTGGTGGATGCCGTTAGCAAAGATGAGCATTGAGGGGTAAATTTAAGCCCCTTCTGTTCTACACCTGTGACTGAGAGAAATGAGAAGAGGGAATAGAAGGAGCTGTGGGACAGGAATCATTTGCATAAAGAAATGGAAGCGAACTAATTCAAGTTTTCTCAGGACTGTACAGGGCCTCCAGCAGTGTCCTCCCTCCCTGCATCAGGCAGCAGGGTTTGAGAATATGCCCCTATAGTAAGAATTTGGTCAAATACCCTTTACCTCGGGGGTCAGTGTGAGGGAGAGGGTGGGAGATAGAACTTGCTGCAGACTGAGATCCCTCGGGGTTGCCGGCCTCTCCTTGCCTCTGTAAATGGTTAGGAAAACTGTCCCCATTAGCACAAGTAGTTAGACTGCTTTGAAAGTTTGTGTGGAGGATGTAAGTCTAAGGGCTGGGTCTCCTATCATAACAGCCTTCTGCCTTGGGCAGGTATAGGGTGCCTGGTACCAGATATAGGGGAGATCTTGGGTCTTCTACTCACTTGGCAGTTCTATGGAGCCAAATACCCCGCTTCTGCATAGGACTGTTTATGCAGGGCCATGCCTGATGAGCTCTGTGAAGTGAAGAAGTAAGAGGCACTTTTTGCTCAATTGTAAATATATAGAGTCCTTTGAAATCATTTTGGATCTCTTCTTTGGTCCAGGCTACAGGGGCCAGAGGTAGTGTGCAGTCCAGGGTTAGCTGCCTAAGCAGATAAAAAGCATGTGCATGTTCAGCTGTTGGAGATATTAAATGCAGAGATGGAACTGTGTACCTCTCTGATTTGTTGAGACAACCCATGTGCTTTTATGGACAAGCAAAGTACCTTTAGACAATATGCCTTCAATCATTCCCCCTTGATGAATGTGGAATAGAGACAACTGCAGGACACTGGTACTAGCAACAGTGCTAAACTACAACCTTCCCTTATGGGGAACATGTCCTCATGAACTTTCACTCATTAAATGAAAAAGATCCTGTTGCTGCTTACTACCTGTTTGGACACTGAAAATTTGTTGGAGTTTCTTCTCTGTTTCAACCCCTTTTATTGCAGCCTGGAAGTCCTGACATGTTCCTGCCGCCCAGATGTCACCGAGGCTCTGAGGTCAAGTAAGTGGTTGAATGGAGTTAGCCCCCTCCTTGAAAACAAACCTGACTGCTTAATACTCCTAGACCTTGAAGGAGGGCTTACACTGAGAAAAATAAAACAAGAATTCTCATTTTTTGGTAAAGAAGTTGTGAATATTTTTAATGTTTTAATTTTTTTACAAGTTGAATTGCAAATGATTTTCTAAATGTTTTAAAGGTTTTACAAGTTGAACTGCAAATTATTTTCACAAATGAATTAATGTATCATTACTGAAAGAATGTTAATGTTTCCCCATGGTTAATCACTGTAACCCAGCTTTGCTTTGATACAACCATCACCATCCCAGATGTGCTGGCCACAAATACAGTATATGGGAAGCCTACAGGGCATATACAAGGGGACGAGTGATATTGTATGAAGCAGCCAAGAAAAAGCTTGCAATAAAGGAACTGAGGGAACAGACAGAGCTGTTATCACAACTGGAGAAGGATATGAAGCTGGCCTGTAAAGTACAGCATAAATACAATTGTTTGTGCTAAGTGGAGCATACTGTTTTGCAAACTTGCCAGAAGTACTCGGAGGTGGGAAAATGCTGATAGGTTGCTAGATCTGAGACTTTCAGAGTTTTTTTTTTCATTCTTACACAGTAGGTGAAAAAGAGTAGGGGGAGACAAGGAGTTGGCTTGGTCACACACATTTAATCAGTTTTTATTACCCTCCCTGTGAGAAGAAGAAAGGGCAATGTTAGATGGAAATATCTTGGAGAAAGAAATCAAAGAGGTTATTAAGCAGTTACTTGTTGCAAAAGCCACCCCAGGATAGGATGGAATCCCAGAAGAGTTGTACAATGTGCTGAATGAAGAGTTGGCATGACCATTAAAAAGTATGTATCAGGAAGCAACAGAGAAGGGTGTCCTCCCTTGGACCCTGAGAGAAACATTGATCACTGTGCTTCCTAGAAAAGGGAAGGATGTTAAAGAATGTGGACGTTATAGACCAATCTCATTCCTGAACATCAACAAAAAGATAGTAGTGAAGATCTTGGCACTACGTATAACCAAAATCTTACCTCCACTGGTCAGCAGAGACCAAGTAGGCTTCATCCCCATGGGACAAGGGGTGGACAACCTACAAAAAGGAGGCTGGTCAATATTATGTGATCTGTGAGGACAGCCCACTCCCCAGCATTGGCCTTCTAACTCAACATCTAGAGGGCATTTCATTCCTTAGAGTGGCCCTACCTGTTCAAATAATTTGGTTTTAGTGGATCTCATCAGGAATTGCATGCAAACCCTATATTTTTTCTTATTTAGAAAAAAAAGTCTCCCTCACCAAACTTAATATTTTAAATCGTGTTAAAATTTATTCTCTGTCCAACCAAGAACTGTGTTTAAACTGCTGACAGTTCAAGCCAAAGCTCTTCTTCAGGGTTTGCACTACATAACAAAAAAAAGTACAGTATTCATTTACATTATCAACTTAATGTTTTATAACAGATGTGAAGACCAATCACAACCCAAAGATATATCTATACAATTAAATTCACATTTTTGACTTGCAAAGTGTTTCTGACATTATTCAGGATACAACTACCAGTTAATATTTTCCACTTAGCCACATTTCAGTTTATTTCTAAATTGTTTCACCTAAGTCATAGTCAATCAGTACTCATTCAACATTAACCTGCAGGTCTATCATATGTATCACTGTTACTAAATATCCTCTTTTTGCGTAACAAGCTCACTGGACTATATGATATATGACTTTGTCCTATAGCAGTGATGTTATTGTAACAAAACTTGAAACTGATTATAACATAGAAGACTATTACCACTGTTGTCTGTCTCATAATTAAGCATTGTAGTAATAATCAACATCTCTGTAGACACACTATTAAAACACTTTCATGTTACACTGCATTCTTTGTGTCTCTGTTATTGCTAAAACAAAGCAGTACTTCACAAGACAACCTGTCTGTATAAACATGTAAACATACTTAATAACATCACAACAGATCTCTTATTGAGTATTCCTGCACATAGAATGGTTAAGCCAGGCTGATTCTGTTCAGCTGTCTCCTAGCTCACTAACTTGTGCCTGTATTAGCACACTTTACAGACTGTCAAACGTTATTTGCGTTTAAACTGTAGGATAACAAAGTCTACTTATGCTTCTTGTTGTTGCCAACTTAACTGTATTACTTCTAAACCCATAGGTAAAACTGAAAAAAATAATTTTATTGTAACTGTTTTAAATTCTTAATATATCTGCATGGTACTTCTCAGTTTTGCACTGTAGGCATCTACAGTAGTTGCTGTATGGCCAAAACATATTGGGCTCTTGTCATGAACACAGCCACTTTCATTGGAATAGAGCATAGTGGTTGGTGTGTAAGGAGGTGTGCAGAACACACAGAAGTCACCCAGAGCCACACATGCAGATGGAGAGATGTGCAGGGGCATGCTGGAGGGCACAAGGCAGGGTTTGGTAGGGACCACCGGAGACAGAAATGACCCTTGACCCCACCATATACAGTGATCTGCACTGCCACGGACACACAGCACTCTGATGTGCATGCATGTCTGTGCATGCAGAGTGGCCGACATGGCAGCAGTGATACACAATGCACAGGGCTGCAGCACTGGGTGCCAGGCTGGTGATGTGACATCCATGCCAATAGCTCATGCTGCACCAGTGTAGGAGACATGTAGGTATAAACTGTCCATGCAGCAGTGTTGGAACCTGTCTGATGTGAACACAGTAAGTGTGTGAAGGGACATTATGTACATGTCATGGTACTGGAGTGCAGTACTGTTCTCTGTGTCTCCCATGCATCCAGGCCCTGGGCATGGCATCAGTGCTGCCATGTCCACTGTGACCCGAGGCCCCCTCCTACATGTGATTGAGATGGACCCTGCCACGTGAACCACCCTGTAAGGGGATGACTATGATTGGGTGGAATCATGACTCATGCCCTGTTGTGTGCACCACCCCAACAGTACGCAGAGATCAATGCCTCCCCACCTCAGGTCGCTGCCTGTGCTAGAGCTGCCTAACCAAAGGGGTATGTGGCATACATGGAGAACCAGCTGACTCATATGATCAGGCACAGATCTTGGGTGTGAGCAAGAAGCCAAACAGAGCCCAGAGTTAGGAGCCAGTGGGTCATCACCATCATGTCATGGAATCTCATCAAATGGCCCCACCAGTTGGTAACATGTAAACCCCAGGGTGAACCCAGAACTGTGAACACCATAGGCGAGTGACACCAAGCTGTACCTGCAGTGGGCAACTGTTCGTGACTACACTTTCCACCACATGAATGGTCAGGGCAGTAAGAGATAGGGCGTCCACTGATATGTCTGTCGATGTGAATGTGCAGTACAGGGGAAACAGGCAGCAAGGGAAATGAAGGGTCCAGCGTTTGCACTGCACCCAGCATGTCACACAGAGTTGACCTAAGGATAGGTAAGACAGGATATGCACCCCAACAGGTGGTCCCAAGGGAGATACAGGGTATACTGAACAATGAAAAGGGTGTATATCCTACCTGACAGATACACATGACAGTGAGCTGCAACAGCAGTCCGATCTAGCTAATGATAATGTATAGGAGCAGATGCTGTGTAGGGGTGGTCAGGCAGATACAGTATATGATGGCATGGACACTGATCTGTGTGTCTTGTTCACAGGGTGTTGGAATGGCCAGGAGTGGAGACCCATATAAAGTTGCAGAACCCCTAGGTACTCTGGAATGGTTGCTTAGGGGAGAGAGATAAGCGTAGACCCTGCCTCGCAGGTACATAACTGCTGCAACATGTGCCCTTGGGACCGCAAAATTGAGCTTATGGGGTAGCTAATACCATGGAGTAGCTCAGCAATGGGATCTGCCTCCCCAGGACAACAGCAGCATGACAACCAGACACACGGGTAACTTTGCAAGCGTCGGCAGTGACAGCATGACCCATGGTTGCCAGGACTGTCATGATGGTACCGCCTCCTGTGGGGCCACCTAGCTGACCACAGGTCAGGAAACACATGCATTGAGGGCAGAAAGACATAGCATCACAGGAACACTAAGAGCGACGGCCACCACCGGCAGGCTTAAGGACAAACCACCTTCTCCAGTACCACAAAGGACAGTGGCTGCATCCAGGAGATGCTCCACAGGGCTACATACAGCCAATACCAGAGTGATCATAGGCTGAGAGAATTATGAGCCATTGTGTTGAGGTGGAGTACCCCCCCCCACACACACACACACACACACACACACACACCTGTCTCTACTTCTGGAGGTGTTCTGGGATGAGACTGAATGGAACTGGGAAGACTAGATTATGAGGCAGCCCTAGAAAACAGCCATGCAAAGCATGGACTGGGGTAGAACATTGCACTGCCACATCTCTTGGAAGCCTGGGTGCATGCCATGTCCCTCATGGACACCGTCTATGAGGACTGACCATCATGAAACACTATATACTGTTCCAGGACATAGAGGGTAACAGAAGAGAGTGTGTGGTGAATGCCATGGACTCATTTGGCCTACCCTGCACCAAGCTGTTCCTCCAGTACTATTTCTAGACAGACACGGGGGGGGGACTGAAGCACCTGACTGAATGTGGTCAACATCAACAGTGATGTCCAGGACTCAAGCAGCAATGCTGGGAGTTTGGCGATGGCCAGTATTTGCAAGTGGGGTCTCCATCTACATACCAAACATGTGTTTATATTCTATTCCAAGATGGACTACTAGAACACCTCCCCTGTTGTGACAATAGCAATGCATTCAGTTGCTATGTTGGTACAATTGGCATGTTTCAGCCACATGTATTGCTGCACTGTATCCACCATTGATATGGCCCAGACAGTACCTTTTGATGCCATGTTAATATTCACTGTTCTAAAGTCTACCATGTTGTCTGGTTTCCTACATGTCCCCTGCCTCCCTGGTACCCACTTTCCCTAAATGTAATGTATTTCAGCTGCTTAAAAATGTCCGTACACCATTTCTGCAATGTTACTCAACTCTATGTAATGTTTGTATTGTACTTCAATTGACATGGAACCTTTGTAAAAGAGCCTTGGCTCAAAGGTACTTGTAATCCTAGACTCTAAGTAAATAAATAAAAAAATAAATAAAACATGGCTTTGGGGTTGGTCAGACCCTTTGGGCATCTCTATATAGGGGCCCCCCATTTTGAGGACATGGGCAGTAGGGGGGATGGGGTCTCTCTGTTATGTATGTCAACATGGGGTAGTTGCATCAGTTGATGGGTCAGTAAGGCCCTGGGTGATTTCCCTTTTGCCACACCTTCACTGTGTACAGTGCATTATGGCACTGTTGCCACATGGTGCTTCAGGGGCCCAAAGATGTACCCTAGGTCACACAGTATGTATGAAGGTATAGGACCCTTTCCCAAGTCCATTTGATGCCACTGGTGCATACACAGCTCACTGCTACACATAACAGGTCACACTACAGGGTACTGGGGACACAGCCTGCATCAAGGATGCTGTGTACTGTATGATATGGAATGTGTCCAGCACAGCTACATTGTGTACAGTACTGGACATTCCTGCAGGGGATGTCAAACATGGCACTATTTCACAGGGACCATTGCCTGGTACAGGTCTAGCCTTCACATCCCTACGTCTCTGTGGCATGTGTGAGCCATGGTGTGGGGGGGAAGATATGGATGCAGTACGGAATTGGGTACATCCCTTTGGGATGAAGGCTGTTAAAGAGCTGCTGACACGATTTGGGCAGGCAACTCATACGGAGTTGCCTGCCCAGTTACTAAATAAACATTTAAGAATTTTTGAAATAAATAAATAAATTTTAACTTAGAATACCCAGCATGTACCTTCTGTGTATGAGCCGAGCGGCTGTCTGAGCGCTGTAGCCCCACTCCGATAAACAGCTTTATGATGACATTAGGTATGAAACCGGGCTGCATGCACTCTATGCAGGGAGTAATAGAATGCGAATAGGATCGGGGGGGCTATCAAACTGTACTATCATTATGTTTTCTGGCAGTCCTACATGTATGTGGCTAATATCATAGCCCCATACATATAGGACTGCCAGCATCTATAATAATAATCACAGTTTGACAGCCCCTTCCCCTGATCATATTCACATTCTATTGCTCCCTGCATAGAGCACATGCAGCCTCATTCCATACCTATCATCACCATAAAGTTGTTTCTCAGGGCGGGGCTGCAGTGCTCAGATGGCCACTCGGCTCCTACAAGGAAGGTACGAGCCGGGCATTCTAAGTTAAAATTATGCATATATCTATGAAAATTTTTTTTTATAAAACAAGTTTATTTAGCTAATTGGGCAGGCAGCTTCCCAGAATGAGTTGCCTGCTCGACATGTACAGTACAAATCGTGTCAGCAGTTCTTTAAGGAGGCATGCCCCGTGGCTTACAGCAGGATTTGCCTGGCATAACTGTGCCACGAACTGTGCATGTTCCACTTCAGTGTAAACAGTATCATATATGTGTGTTGTGCCACACATGCAGCACGTGTCCAGCTGAGCTTCCCTGCAGTGTGCGTACACCATGCTTATGCATACTGTGTGTCATATCTGTGCATCCCTTCTTACACAGAACGTGCACGTGAGTCATGCATACAGCTGTCCATGGAGTGGTTATGCAGTTCGTAGAAATAAATAAATAGCATGCTATGGCCATTGCTGAATAGAAGCCATTATTAGCAACCAGTCACTTCTCTCCTTGACTCTGTATTTTATATACTAATATATATATATACATTAGAACATGGTCATCTAGGGTCCAGTGACCACCACACAGTGTGGTTCAGCATCAGTACAGTGTTGCAGGAGAGCCACACAATGACAAAGGTCCTGGATTTCAGGAGGTCAGACTTCTCTAGGATGAGGAGGGGGAAGGGATCCGGGGGAAGGGGTTGAGGAATGGTGGGTACACCTAAAAGAAGTCATGGTGGAAGTGACAGATGAATGCATTAGGCCGAGTAACAAGGGGAAAAAAGGAACAAACCAGTATGGTTCACAAAGGAGGTGGTAGAGAAAGTGAGGGACAAAAAGGGGTCTTTCAAAAATACAAGGAGACTCAGAAGGATGAGTATAGGGTGATGTACCTAGAGAGACAGAGGGAGGCAGGGAAAGCAGTTAAGAGCATGGAGGTACAAACAGAGGAAAGATTAATGCAGACAGTTAAGTGGGGGGACAAGACATTTTATAGATAAATTAGTAATAGAAGGGAGGTCTGGTGAGGGATTGTAAGGCTCAAAGGGGAGAAAGAGGTGTACATTGAGGATGACCTTGAAAAAGTATTGATTCTCAATGAATACTTCTGTTCGGTATTCATGGTAGAGGGGAAGGGACGGGGACCACACCTAGGCAGCAGAAACAACTGGGGGAGAGAGAGAAAAACACCAGTCCATTTACAGCAGAGAGGGTTATGGAGGAACTCACAAAACTGAGGGTGGGCAAAGCGATGGAGCCAGTTGATATGCACCCCAGGATATTAAAGGAATTATGGACGGTGCTAGCAGCACCACTGGTGGCTCTGTTTAGTGAGTTGCGCGATACAGGGGTAGTTCCAGAGGACTGGAAGGTGGCAAATGTAGTCCCTCTCCACAAGAGTGGTAGCAGGGAGGAGGCAGGAAACTATAGGCCTGACAGCCTCACCTCAGTAGTGGGTAAGATTATGGAAGCACTGCTTAAGGAAAGGATTGTGGAACACTTGGAAACCATGGGAGCACAGGATCCAAGGCAGCATGGTTTCACAGCAGGAAGGTCATGTCAAACAAATCTGATTGACTTTTTTGACTGGGTGACAAAGGAGGTGGATTAGGGAGGTGCAGTGGATATTGCCTGCCTCGATTTCAGTAAGGCCTTTGATGCTGTACCCCTCAGAAGACTATCCTAGATCTAGTACTGACTAATAGGGAAAGGATCACAGATCTCCAGGTAGAAGGTCACTGGGGGCCACTGACCATCACATGGTATGGTTCAATTTGGCCACTATAACTAAATCATCCCATTCCAAGGCAAAAATATAGGACTTCAGAGGAGCTGACTTTGATAAGATGGCCAACAGAGGTAAGCTGGCCTTAGCTAGAAGAAATACTGGTGAGGGGGTACAGGCAAAGTGGGCAAGCATTAAGGATGCAATACTTGAAACAACATCCAATTGTGTTAGAGAGAAAAGGAAGTGCAAAAGAAGATGGAAACCACTTTGGTTCTCAAAAACAGTAACAGAAAAGGTCAGAGCCAAAAGGCTGGCCTTCAGGAAATATAAGGGAACGCAGCAGGATGAAGATAGGGAGGAATACCAAACTTCTCCAAGGAAAGCAGGGAAGGCAGTAAGGCAGGCAAAGGCCCAAACCAAGGTAACACTAGCACAAACAGTAAAAGAAGGTGACAAGACTTTCTATAGATATATTAGTAAAAGGAGAAAGTCCAGAGGGGGTATTGCTAAGATCAAAGAGAATAAGGGGGCATGTGAGGAGGAGGAGGACCATGTAAAAGCATCTATCCTAAATAGATACTTCTGCTCAGTATTTACTGAGAAGGAGGTAGGGCAGGGCCCGCAGCTCAGCACCATGGACACAAGGGGGAGGAAGGTGTGCACTAGTCCCTTCACAAAATAAAGGGTCCTACAAGAGCTCAATAAGCTCAGGATGGACAAGGCAATGGGACCTGATAGCATACATCCCAGGGTACTAAAGGAGCTAAGGGTGGACTAGCAGAGACATGATCAGAACTGTTTACTTAGACTCTGAGCACAAGAGAGGTCCAAGAAGACTGGAGAAGGGCACATGTGATCCTGCTCCACAAGAGTGGTAGCAGGGAGGAGGCAGGGAACTACAAACCAATCAGTCTTCCCTCAGTAGTGGGCAACATTATGGAGGCACTCCTTAAGGAAAGGATAGTGCAACACCTGGAATCCATAGGAGCAAAGGATCCAAGACAGCATGGGTTTACAACAGGAAGGTCCTGTCAAACTAATCTCATAGATTCCTTTGACTGGGTAACCAGAGTGGTGGACCAAGGGGGAGCAGTTGATGTCACCTACCTTGACTTTAGCAAAGCTTTCGATACTGTTCCACATAGAAGATTGATTAATAAGCTGGGTAGGCTTGGAGTGGGTCAGAAGTTGGTCAACTGGGTGGCAAACTGGTTGACGGACAGAAAACAGGGAGTGGGTGGTAAACGGTATACAGTCAGAAGAGATGCAAGTCACAAGTGGGGTACCTCAGGGATCAGTCCTGGGACCAGTTCTCTTCAATATCTTCATCAGTGACATTGCAGATGACTGGAGGGTAAGGTTTGTCTGTTTGCAGATGACACCAAGATCTGCAATAGAGTAGATGATCCAGATGGAGTGGGCAGAATGAGAAGATATCTGGATAAACTGGCAAAATGGTTGGAAGAGTGGCAACTGGGGTTTAATGCAAAGAAGTCTAAGATCATGCATATAGGGAAGAGAAACCCTGAAGCCACCTATAGGTTGGGAGGGGAGTTGCTGGTAGTCACAAGGGAAGAAAAAGACTTGGGCATTATCATCACAGATGACCTGAAATCATCCAAGCAGACCACTAAAGCAGTAGGTAAGGCTAGAGGGATGTTGGGGTGTATTAGTAGGGGTATCACAAGTCGTAAGACGGAGGTAATAATCCCTCTTTACAAGACACTGGTTAGGCCCCATCTTGAGTACTGTGTGCAGTGCTAGAGGCCACACCTTCACAAGGATATTAACCAAACTGAGGCAGTCGAGAGAAGGGCAACCAAAATGGTGCAGGGTCTGCATCAGAAAACATGTGAGGACAGATTAACAGAGCTCAATATGTATACCCTAGAGCAAAGGAGGGAGAGAGGTGATATGATTGAAACATTCAAACACCTTAAGGGCATTAACAAGGTGAAAGAGTCTAACATGTTTCAATATAAGAAAAATAGCAGGACAAGAGGACACAGCATGAGATTAGAGGGAGACCAATTAAGGGGTAATGTGAGGAAGTTATTTTTCACAGAAAGGGTGGTGGATGCATGGAGCGGCCTACCTCAGGAAGTAGTGGATATGAATACAGTGCAGGGCAGACTGGATGGGCCTTGAGGTCCTTATCTGCCATCAACTTCTACGTTTCTATGGTGAACAAGCTAGGGAGCCTGGGGGTGGACCACAAAGTGGAAAACTGGGCTTAACTGGTTGAGGGACAGGAAGCAGAAGGTGGTAGTAAATGGAATCAAATCCAAGGAAAAGAGGGTGACCAGTGGGGTGCCTCAGGGATAGGTCCTGGGGCCAGTCCTTTTCAATGTCTTCAACAATGACATTGCTGAAGGACTGGAGGGGAAGGTTTGCCTATTTGCAGATGATACCAAGATCTGCAACAGAGCAGACTCTCCAGAGGGGATCAAAAGAATAAGGAAGGATCTGAGAAAGCTGGAAAAATGGTCAAAGTTGTGGCAGTTGAAATTTAATGCAAAAAAGTGCAAAATGGTGTACCTGGGGTGAAGAAACCCTGCGGAGAGCTACAGAATGGGGGGATTGCTGACAGTCACCAGGGAAGAAAGGGATTTAGGGATAATCATCTCAGATGACCTATAAGTGGCCAAACAGTGTAACAAGGCTGTGGGGAGGGCCAGTGGGATGTTGAGGTGCATAGGAAGGGGTATCACTAGCAGAAGAAGGGAGGTGGTGATGCCATTGTACAAAACATTGGTGATGCTGCATCTAGAATACTGTGTTCAGTTCTAGAGGCTGTATCTTCACAAAGACATAGACAGGGTGGAGGCAGTCCAGAGAAGGGTGACCAAGATGGTGCAGGGCTTGCATCAGAAAACATATGAAACAGATTCAAAGAACTTAATATGTATACACTTGAAAAGAGGAGGGAACTTGGGGATATGATAGAGACCTTCAAGTATCTTTAAGGCTTAAACAAAGTGCAGGGAGATGATATCTTTCAGTCTAAGAGTTGTACAAGGATGAGGGGGCACAATATGAGATTGGAGGGGGGCAGGATAAGGGGAAATGTGAGGAAGTGTTTCTTCACAGAGAGGGTAACAGAGCAAAAGCCAATGACCAAGTAGGGTCAGCGGCCGCTGATGCAGGCAGGGAATACAGGCAGACTAGGTGGGCCTAATGGTCCTTATCTGCCGTCAGCTGCTATGTTACTATGTTACTATGCATATTATTAGAAGCCAGTTATTTCTCCCCTTGACTTTATATGCTAATGTATATAAATGAAAGAGCACTTACCCACTCTCTAAACTGGAAGTTCTCAGTGTCCTGTCTGCCAAGTCACCAGAATGCAGAGCTGCCAGGATCTAGGTCTTTAATAGATCCACATCCACCCTCACGGACCATACTGGATGGATGTGCAATGCTGGCATCAGTGACATCACAAGTTGCGTGCATCACAGCTGAAGCCACACCCCAGCCTTGCCCCTCTGTTACTGATTATATAGACCCCATATTTCTGTCCCACAGCAGCAGTACTCACTAATTCCTAAGTATCTGCAGAGTTCCTGTTAGAGTGAAGTAGCCTTCAAGTGTGCCTCTCACCAGCATTGTTTGCACTAGCCATAGAGCCCCTAGCCCAAGCTATGGAAGAGCTCAAGAAAGTGTAGGGTATAAGCCTGGAGAGGATGGAATACAAACTCATCCTTTAAGCAGACAACGTGCTGTTAACCCTGAGATACACCCTGAAATTTATTCCCCATAAAATTAGCTAATTTTTGGACTTTGTGTGGTATTGGGGATCAATATTAACTGGTCAAAGTTTGAGGCACTCCGCCTCAACAAGTTTTGCAAACAACACCAATCTGAAAAGTAGAACATTAAGTGGGAAGAAGAATCAATTATCTACCTCTGAAATAAAATTACACACACTGGGCCCCATGCACTAATTGTGCACTGCATTGCTAGCCCCCTCGAGGGATCTGCAGGGCCAGTATGCATGCTCCTCTGGGTTGCCTGAGTGCAACCATGTAGCTCCATGCAAGTGGTGAGGATGACTGGGGGAGACAGATGTGGTCCAGACCAGGGGCTTTCACTCCAAAGCCTTGACTGGGCACCACAGTGGATCCCCTGCTCTGTGTTAGCAGGGAATCATGGGACATGGTGGCCTGCTTATGGACTGCCATGTCCCCATTGAACCGCAATAAATTTAACAATTTTGAAAGTCACCTCCCCACAGCCCTGGGGTCCATGGTTGCGAGGTGCTGTGTGGTGGTGGTTAGAGTTCCAGTCAGGGATGTGTGTGCCGCCATTACAGCAGCCCTGTCTGGCATAACAGAAAGACCCCCTGACACCTTCCTGGTGAGGTGCAAAAGTCATCATGCATACGGTACTCCACCAGCCCTCTGCAGGTATGCCCACTTCCTGCTCACTGCCTGGATCAGCAGCATAGTTGAGAGAGATCCCCACATATGGTTCCAGACAGGGGTGTGAAGCAGGTGAGCACCATCACACATCCAGGGTTTCTGTTGGAAACCCAGGATGTGTGTGTATCCTGGGCCCTACACACTGCATATTGGGGAACATAGGACTTGGACACTTTCATGCATAGGGCAAAAACTGAATAAAATGATACAGATAAAGTTCAAACACAACACGGTAAACACTGGAACTGCATTTGAGAGGTACAAATTGTCATTGTGGGGATATATACAAACTATTATAATGACAAAGGCCAAGCAGATATTTTTTGTTGACACCTACCACTGGCATACAAAGACAAAATATTTCAGAAATAGGAGAAGCTTATTGGGGGAGCTGCATAAATTCAGTGACATGAAGCTTAAAACAGGGCCAAGGGAAGATGACCTAGGCATCCCTTAAAGGGCCGAGGGAAGAGGGCCTAGGCCTCCCATGACTTAAGAGGTACTTTAAACCTTCTTGGCTCAACAATCCAAAATATGATTTCCATTAGGATAGCTAGAGAATATAAATAAGTGAAGAGCTCTGGAGGCAGACATATTAAACATGCAAGACCCAGATTTTTTGTTTTACAAAGGCCTACCGGTGGGTCTGCAATCACATCTTCCATAGCAAATACAGTTGAGGTGTGAAATAAAATTAAAGCAGGTATGAAATGGAGGACCTGGCCACCAGGGATGTCATGCCAAGAAGATTTCTTGGAGGAGGGCACATCGCTAAAACTGAATTAAAGGAGGTTGCTAAATGACACTTTTGCAGCCCTTCCTCCATTTAAAAAGCAATCCTTAGATGGGAATTTTTGGGGTTATGTGCCCCACCACCAATTCTATGGGTATGATGACACTGATGACCAGTATTAGCTGTGCCTCTATGGGAAGTAAACACTTTGATTTGGTGACTTTCTTATCAGAGGGGGATCATGGCAGAAATCAGCAGAGCCATGGGTGTTACGAATAATGAATCAGGCACCCTCGTGTCATTTGACCAGGTAAGGGGAAAAATATAGGCTAAATAAAAAAGATTTTTGGTTTTATTTGTAACTAAAAAGCAGCTTTCAGGAAGTGACAGACTCTGGGTTTGGGACATCCTCCCTGAAATTGGATATATATGACAGGAAGAACAGGTTCACATAGCGGTGTGCAGAAGAATATATAGAATGCTTAGGTGCCAAATGATGCAACTTGCTCCCAAACTTATAGTTCAGTAGGAAAGAAGCCTAAATATTCAAATATCTGAGGACATGTGGCAGATGTGTTCCAGTTAATGCCTGTAACAAACTACCCTTAGAGGTAATCATTAGTAAGGATAAACCTGAATTCAAAACCAAGTTGGACTCATATACTAATGGGTAACAACCTCTCCTACTATGGATAAATGTTTTTGGAGCACTTGTGGGCTCACCATCTTCTCTGCTCCTAACTGCCTTAGTATGCACCTTAGCATGTGTTGGGAGTATGTTTATCATTCCTTTAAAGCAGGGTTTCTCAAATGGTAAAGCCAACCTGCCTGGGAAGGCTTCAACGTGTTCCAGGGGAGGCTCAAGCAAGTTTGAAAAAGTACTGTATTTAAATGTTTTAACTTTAGATATTTTATGTGAAGGGTGAGTCAAACTGTTAGATAATACTTGTAGGTGAATTTATGTATTTACTTACAAATTGTTGACCAGGAAATTGTTAGCAAAGGTGGGTCTTTGAGGTCAGGCTCATTTTACTTTTGTCGTTCCAAAAAGGGGAGACCACGCTCCTCTTATTTTTAGGCCAGTGCAGATGCAGGGTGGCTACCCCAGAGTAAACAAACAAGTCGAAGGTCAGCTGCGCACAAAGAAATAAATAAATGTCCACAACAGCCATTTTAAAGTAACTGTGAGGTCCTTCTATTTAGGTACACTCTTTGGCAACTAAATTACCGCTCACTGAGCAAGTAAAGAGCCCAGCACGTCGTCTCCCACTGAGGCTTCGAAGGGGCTAATGAACACAGATTGGTACTGCATTTAAAGTCACCTCCTCCCTGTTGTCATATTAGTTCACTGCCTTCCTAACTGGCTAAAAAATGAACTCTTGCATTGATATAAAAACAGAGGAGCAAAAAGTAAAAAATGAAATCAACAATTAACTTCAACAGTGCCGTTAGTCTTAGTTTAACTTGTATTTAATTCATACATACAGATACTGATTTATAAGCGAGCCCCCAAATTGAGGTTATATATGAAATAATGCAAAAGTATACTGGCTCAAGTTCATTCATATCTGACCTGTGTCTAAGTATACTTATGTCTCAGTCTGTTGTCGTTGGATCAATTATAAGGTAGCATGAAATGTAATGCCTGCATAGTCTCATATCTATTAATATTTCAGACTTTTAATTTCATAATTCATCTCATGTCATGTTATGTCTTAGAAACCTATTTTAATAAAATTAAAGTACAGTGCACTGATAAACGAAATGTGATTAGGGGTATGTTACCAGAATTTGGTAAACTAGGACATAGCAGTATAATATTATAATTCTGCCAGTGAAGTCCATTGGTAAGTGCTGCAATCTCCCATCAGTGACATGGCTTTTCCTGGGGATCAGAAGCCTCAAATCCAATCGATCTCCATCTCCTACCAATAGCTGGATACCTAAAGATAATAAAATATATATCAATTATCATACAATGGAAAAAACATTTCAATAATTTTAGTCATAACAGTGATCATTTCTACTTAAAATAGTTTTTAAAGAGGAGTATAAATTTACACAGTTCCAAAGGGCACCTTTTTGAAAGACAGTGGAAAAATGCTAATTTAGTAGATAGGCAACATATCAGAACAGTTCCAAATAGAACAGTACATTCTTAATGTGTCTATATGATAAAGAAACAAATATTTTTAATTATTTACTGTAGAGGAAAATGGGGAGGGGGTGGAAGAGAAAAGAAAAAGGGGGGGGGGGAGTCTGATGTTTATACAGAGGGCTAGACCAGGAGCACACACGTCAGCAACTTACAAGTTACAAGTGTGACTTTTGGTCCAACATTTCATTTGTGCTTTTTGGGTTACATAGAAACATAGACTTTGATGGCAGATAAGGACCAGTTGGCCCACCCAGTCTGCCCTTTTCCCTACCTACTGGATAAGATGCAGATTCTAGTTAACCAGCAGCCTACTTCCTGCAACCCCCCACTATAATTGCCTTGTGTCTGTCCCATGCATGTTTGAATTCCCCCACTGTTTTAGACCCCACAACCTCTCTAGGAAGGTGGTTCCATGTGTCCACCACTGTCTCTGTGTAAAAAAAATTCCTCACATTACTCCTGAGCCATCCCCCCTCTATCTTTAAATTGTGCCCTCTTGTTCTTACACATCTCTTTTTCTGAAAGATGCTACCCTCCTGGACTTTGGTTAACCGTGTCCATTCTATAAATCCAATATGCTTCTTTTTTAATGATATGTCTGTCCTATTTCCGCCTCTCTTATCACACTTTGCAACTTCTGTGCCCATGCATTTAAAGCTACTGGGGTCTGAATCATGTACTTCAGTAAAGTGCTTACCTACAGCTTTATCCATCCTCCTGTTCCTGATGTATCCAATATGCTCCTGAATGCATTCTTTAAAGCTTCTTACTGTTCTCCCCATGTATGCTAAATTACATGCACATGCATGTACCTGAATAAAAGGACCTCACGGTTACTTTAAAACAACTGTTGTGGACATTTACATATTTCCTTGTGTGCAGCTGACCTTGGACTTGGTCATTTTACTTTTGAACATGGTGGAGGAAGGGATGAATATAGATTTGGGTTTTATGTCACATTATACTGCTTAAACAGCTCCTGTTTTTTCAATTGCTTCAGGGACAACACATGGATATATTATTTTGGTACATGGTGGTATATTACATTATGTTTAGATACAAAATGGTTGTATGGATTCCTTTTTACTGGTTACCTATGACTTCACCCCGGTGGGGGTAGGGTAGGGTCTGGTGCTGGGGTGTTGTTTCCCTCAGTTTTGGATTCAGATTTATAGAACTGTTATTTAATACTACAGAAGATTAGGTACTATGTATACAGACACATGTTGATACATGGACTTATTATTATAACAGTATCTCAGTTACAAAGGGGTCTGTGTTAGGTTTGGGTTTTGAATATACACAGTCACTTGTTACAGAGTTGCAGATAGATCATGTTTAAACAGTATAAGTTTGAATACTCATGAGTAACATTGAATTATTGTACACAGAGTTTAAGACAAATGTATCTGAACAGTACTTAAATTGTATAAATGTGTGAAACAGCTGGTGAATGCTAAATTTACACTAAGGGAGGTTGTCTGCAACCCCACTTTTTTTTGCTTAACACAAACATATTTTTGTATTTAAAGGACTTTTAACATGTACTATGTATCGTTTAAGCTTATTTTATCTCGTGGTTTAAAATTATAGTCATTTAGTAATGCAAGCAGAGACACACACACACACATAGTTTTAAAATGAAGATTTAGTTGTTTTATGACCTTTCTCAGGAAGGGAGCTATTTATCTGTTTTTTTTTTATGAGATATGAAAGAAAAACTAGGCACACAAATTGCTGATGAAGTGCACCAGTGCAAAATTTATTTTCAGCAGAACGCCCAAACAGACCTAGCCCTGCTTCAACCCTGAAGTGGGTCTTCCTTAGGAGTGGATCTGAATCACCCATAAACGTGAACTCTTTTATAAAAATTAAACCCTAATTATTTAAGTGACAATTAAAACTTAAAGAAATACATACAAATTGACATGTAAAAAGACAAATAACATGGAAAAGTTTTAAATAACTATAGCTTCTATACTGTATTACATTTAAAATACTTTACATTTCTATAAAAGGCATAGTACATTTCACTTTGATTTTATAATTACAGTACCAGCTAACTTCCAACAGGAAATAACATTTCTATGTAAACTTCAAATTATTTACCACAACAGGAAACCACTTTAAGAGTAGAAGCAATAACTAACATTTGTAATGCTTAAAACTGATTATATAAATAGAAGGTCAACCCCAATTGCAAAAGGTCAAATCTCAGAAAATTGGTTTGAATGGCAATTCCTTATAAATACTAATCATAAACCACAACAAATAAAAAATAAATAATAAAAGGACAAAAAAGAAATGAATAATTATAAATGTCTACATTGGAAGGTCAATCCCAGTTGCAGAAGGTCAAATAACTAAAATGATTTTCATTTAATTCTTATTTAACTCCCTAGTATAAATGTTAGCTCAGGATGACTAGAAACAAGGGAATTTAGTTTTTCAAATAGAAGGTTAACTTAAATTGCAAAAGGTCAAATTCCAAAAAGGCAAATTGTAAATTAATCTTTACACATACTAGGTTTTAAATGAAAGATAGTTTTTTTATGTATGATCTGAGTCTTGAGAAAGCATGTTCTTCAAACCAATTGCCATTGATTTCTGATGAAGGATTTTGTGTAGTCTGAAAACTCAAAGCACCTGTTTTCTTTTGTAACAACTCTGTTGGTCCAATAAAAGGTTTCAAATCATTTGTGTGGATCTTGTGTTACAAGGACCAATATGGCAACAATAATTTCTGTTGACCAGGAAAGAAACATTGAGACAAGGCTCATTTCAGTTGTACTAGGTGAAGGGCAGGGAGTGAATATAATTTAAAAGTTAACTGCAAAACAGTCAAGCAATACAAAATGAACAATAGTGCAAACAAATAGGAACAGTGAACAAATAACGAGAGGTAACAACTGACCAATTAGACTGATGACAGAGCAGCCCAAATACAAGGGTTAAGCAGAGAGGTATTTGGAGCAAGAGCAGGAAGAAGTAAAAAAGATCCCCTTTTTCCCTATGAAAATGTTATTAATGTTAGCATAAATAAGAACAATTCCAGCGTATCTTATACCATTATGATATAAATGTGAAACAAGAAAATAATAAAAGTGAACAAATAATTAATTTAGGAATCAAATAACTGGAATGTAGAACTCAATATGTATTTTTATTTATTTTATTTTTTATTTATTTGTAAAATCAGTTTACAACCTTTGAGCCAGAGGCTCGTTTCCAAAGGTACTTCGTCACATAGAGACATACATTGTGTTTTTGGTTACATAGCGTAGGTTTGCAAAACATTAGGCATTCAACAGAGGCGCCACGTCACACTGTGGTCAGACAAATACATTTGGATTACAGGGTACATGTAAATTGAGAACAGGTGTTACACAAATTGGTATCAATAGTGAGCAATCTAATAGGTAAACACTGAAACAGCTGGCACTGGCCAGGTTAAACCTAGGCACAGTGTACAGGGAAGTGGTGGTGGGGATGGCTAGGTGGAGAGCCGCCCGGAGGGCGTTGTCAAGAGAAGTAGAGGTGGAGGCTACTTTCAGAGACAGGAGCAGTTATGAGTGTTAATGATGTGGTTTCAAAGGGTGGTTTTGAACTTGGAGATGGTGGCGGCATTGGTGATGGGAGCAGGGAGAGAGTTAAACCAGGTTGGGGCTCTATAGCAGAAGGACCTCTGGCCATGGCTGGTTCTTGATCTGGGGACCATTAAAGTGGTCTTGTTGGAAGACCGTGTTGCAATAGTGGGAAGGCTCTGGTGGATGGATGCCGTTACCCCAGTGGGGGGAGAGCCTGAGTAGGGTTTTTTTTGTGAGGAGACAAGTTTGGTATCGGAGCCGTTCATCCAGGGTAAGCAATTTAGCCTCAACATACAGCTGACAGGTGTGTGTGAGCCTGGGGGCACCAGTAATCAATCTGCAGGCTTTGTTCAGGGTTAAGTGAATTTTTTTGAGTGCAGTGGTGTCGGCAGCACCATAGACTGGTAGGCCATAGTCTACAAGGGACAGAACGGATGATGTAACAGTGAGCCGGAGAGCATTTGGGGGGAAGGCAGGTTCTATGGCGGAAGAGAATGCCAAGCCGTATGTTAGTGGTGGATGTTAGGGCATCGATGTGGCTGTGAAATGTGAGGGCTGAGTCGAAGGTAACCCCAAGGTATTTGTAGGAGCAGACTTGTTCCAGTGGCTGATTGGTACTTGGCAGGATATGGAGTGGGTGGTTGCTAGCTTTGTTTTGGGGTGGGAAAAGAGCATAGCTTTGGTCTTTTTAAGATTGATGACGAGTCTGCGCTCCTTAAACCAAGCTTCGGCACTGTTGAAAGACTGCTGTAGGGTGTCCTGGAGGGAGATGGGATTGCGGTGGGTGGCAAAAAGGACAGCGTCATCTGCATACAGTAGAATTTTGCCAGGGCATGCACTGGGCAGGGTGTTCAGATAGAGCGAGAAGAGAAGGGAGCCCAGAATGGAGCCTTGGGGGACCCCAGAGTGAATGGGACAGGTATCGGAGACTGTGCTATTGATTTTTACACACTGCGATCGCGCGTCAAGATAGCTTGTGCACCATGCTAAGGGGCCAGCTGAGAGACCAGTATGGCAGACTGCATTCAGCAGAAGTGGATGGGAGACGGTGTCGAAGGCCTTTGAGAGGTCAATGAACACTGCACCAGCTAGGGAGCTGGTATCCAAGGAGGAGTGTAGGAAGTTGGAGAATTCAATTAGGGCAGTGCTGGTACTGTGACCAGCACGGAAGCCATGTTGCTCTGGGCATAGAATGTTATGCTTAGCCAGATAATCAGTGATTTGAATGGCCACCACTTTCTCCAGGGCTTTAGAGATGGGGGAGGATGGAGATAGGCCGGTAGTTGTTGGTCGATGACCTGTCGCCTTTATGAATTGGTGTGATAATGGCTGTTTTCACGTTAGGGAAATTGTCCCAGGCAGAGTGACTGGTTAATTAGGCTGGTGAGTGGGGCAAGGACTTCATCTAGCACCAGCCTGAGGATACTGGGGTCCAGTGAGTCACTGCCGGGACTGTTGCCATTCAAAGCTTTGGCTAGTATGGGTCTGGCTTCCCGGGTGGAAATCTTGCACAGGTGGAAGCTGGGGCACTGGAGGACAGGGGGAGGTTGGTTGGGGGGAGGGTCAAAGAAATTACTAGGGAGGACTGAGCTAAGGTCAGTGAAAGTGGTGTTGAACCAGTTAGCTATGGTGGCAGGCTCGGTGGTGGTAGTGCCATTTCTAGTGAGCTGGGATGGGGCAGGGGAGCGAGCTTTTCCGTTAAGTTGCTTAATATTTATCCCAGAAAGTCCGGGCCGAGCCCCAGGAGGAGGTAAGGGAGGCCTGGTAATGGTCGGCCTTGGCTTTCCTGATGGCCCATAAGCACTTATTCCGGGCTGCATTGTAAGCCTGCCTATCAGACAGACGACCCGTTTCAGTGGCAAGGTGCCAGAGGTTATCCCGATTTCTTAGTAATTGTAGAAGGGCCGGGCTAACCCAAGGTGCATTCTGTTTTTTGGACCGGATTTTGGTGAGGGGTGCAAAGAGATCACAGGCCATGCTGAAGGTGTGAGTGAAGAAGGCGAGGGCAGTGTCAATGTCGGTAGCATGATGAATGGGGGACCAGTTTATCTGGGTGAGGAATACTTTAAGTTTTTTCAGCCCACCAGGGCAGAGGCACCTGCGGAGGGTGGTCTGGGCTTTGGGTTTGGGATTGGAGACTGCCCAATGAAATAGGATAGGGGAGTGGTCACTTAGGGAGTCTGGGAGGACCTGGATGTTTTGGATTTTATGGGGTCGGTTAGTTATAATAACATCCAGAAGGGTGCTGGTACCTCTCTTAGGGTTTATTCTTGTGGGCTGGGTGACGAGTTGCGTCAGGTCTTGGGCGGCAAATGAGTCTCTGATCGCAGATGAGAAGGTGCTGAGCCAATTTACATTAACGTCCCCAACTAGGATTTGCTCCGCCTTATGGTGGAGGGTTGCCAGGTAGTCTGTTAAAGATACCAGGGCCGGGTGCTGGTTCTTTGGGGGAATGTAGGCTGTGGTGAGATAGAGGGCTCCTAGAGGGTCCAGGGTGAGTTTGAGGGTAGAGCCTGGGCCCCATTTACAGGGCAGGGTGGGAGTGCGTGTCCAAGTATTGTGTTCCTAGTGTAGATTGCACAGCCTCCCCTCGTTTGCTCTGATCGGGTCCTCCTGCATAAGGTATAGCCTGGGAGGAAACAAATGAGTCAGGGGTGGATTTGGGCAGCGGGTTTCAACCAGGGCTATGATGTCTGGTTGATGAGCCAAGGCCCAGCACTGTAGGGTGTCAAATTTCTTCAGCAAGCTGCATATGTTCATGGAGGCTACTTGAAGACCAATGGGCTGGGTGGGTGGGTGGGAGGGGCAGGGCCTGGATTGGGATGTATGTTCCCTGTTAGGAGTAGAAGGAGGAGAAGTGCTCTGGTTAGAGGGTGCCAGATGGAGAGTTTACGCGGGAGGCGATAGGATGAGGAAGGGGTTTTGTAGCACAGGGGTGGGTAGGGCAGCACAGGCAGAGAAGGATTAGTGACCAGAAGCGCAAAGGAGCTGGGGGGGAAGGTAATGTCTGGATGGGGAGGCGAGGTGGAGAGGAGCATATGGGGTGTGTGGAGGAGGAGGGAGGGAGGAGCAGTGGTAAAGGAGGAGGGAGGACAGGAGGGTAGGTAGGAACACTGGAATAGTGAGGCTGAGGGTTAATAGGGACAATAGGGTTGGTGGAAGGCAAAAGAAGGAGGATGAGAAGAGAGAGGCTGGCGAGCATGTACTACACTATATCAAAATAGTTAACAATTGATAGAAAAAGATCTTGCAAAAGAAAAAGGCAATGAAAGAATTCAGTATCCTGGTCAAGGCGTATTGGTAGTTCTATAAAAACACAATAAGATTTAGAGAAGTTGGGTGCAGTAAAGCAGAACTAGATATCCATTATTCACTTTGCTAAATGATAGTTAAGAACTAAGCATGTCAGGGAAAAGGTTACTTTTGCTAATTGCTATCTAAATCAAGTTTGCTGACAGAAATAGTTCCAAAACCTAGTTGAGTATATTAAGTTGGTCTTTCAGAAGATAAAACATTCTTTCATTTTGGGCTACTGTTGACAGACAGCTATACCATTCTCTAAATGATGGAGTTCTGTTTTTTTTTTCCAAGAAGACAGTAGGAGTCTTTTTAGAGAGAGAGATGCTGCTAAATTCCATTTGATCTGATCTTTACACATGGTTTTTAAATGTGAGTTAAAGCCTCGAATGAATACTTCAGGCACTAAAGGAATTCCTGCTATAAGCACCTAATTTATACATGTTTTGTGTATTTTACACCAGATGTTTGCAGTGACTGGCCAGGTCCTGATCATGTGGAATGTACCAGTGTGATGTTCATTACATCTCCAACAGGGTCCATCTTATAGGTGCTGCATTTCTTCTAGCCTTTGAGGGGAATAACACTAATCATGTACAATTTTAATTTGGATGGTTCTTCCTTGAACCTCTCTGCAGAATTTATAAGCATTAACCCATGTGGATAACTAATCTTCTTCTGAAATACAATGACCCAATTCTTTTTCCCACTTGAGTTTTAAGAATGCAGTCAAGTTGCAAGTCTGGCTATTTACTGTAAACATTATGTCAAGCCATGCAGCTCCCATTCTCATCAGTGTTACTGTATGATCCTGGTTACAGTTATAGCCTGACTTCGG
This sequence comes from Neoceratodus forsteri, assembly GCA_016271365.2. NCBI lineage: Eukaryota > Metazoa > Chordata > Ceratodontiformes > Ceratodontidae > Neoceratodus > Neoceratodus forsteri. Next base: position 517,212,981 of record CM028130.1, on the reverse strand, counting down.
TAGTGACATGCTGAGGTCTAAAACAGAATTAAGAGCTTCTCTTATCTGAACAGAACCTTGTGAAGTCTGAATTACTTTCTGACCTCTTCAAAGGAAAGGAGAATTCTATTATCTGGATTTATGAGGTCACAACATTAGTGACATCCTGTCTGCTCCAACCTGTATCCTTGATGGGTTGGCCCCCAGCAAGAATTAAGTGGTTGTCCCATACTGTAATCAAACAATCAGGTAGATTTTTAATCTGTAGCATAGACTGCACCTTTCTGATAGTGACTAAGGAGTTTTTTATGCATGTATTTGATAGGGCATTTTTTCAGGGGCTTTACAAATAGGTAGTCAGACAACTTAAATGGTGATGTTATCTGAAGTTCTACCTCTAAACAAAGGGGGATATTTGTGGTTAGTGGATTTGATAGGTATAATGCAGCTTGTTTGAACAAAGTGGCAGCTTGGTATCTTTTCCCACCATGGAAGGTTAAAGTCACCCTTCTTCCAGTGTACTCTGAGCTTTTGTAAAGAGAGTCTGGGAGGTTTTGAATCCCATAAAAATGTCTTGACCAATCTAGTCATTGAGTTAAATGTATCATTTTCCATTGTGATTGGGATTTTCTGGAATAAATAAAATAACTCTGGAACCATCATCATTTTTATTGCATTTATTCTTTCCCAGATGGACATATTGGTCCAGATATTCAAAAGGGTTGTGCATGGCACAACAATGTTGCGCCATGCACAACCCACTGATGCACCAGGCCCGGCGTGATATTCAAAAGGGAAAAGTGCGCCGCACAAATCCCGATGCGCCACAGTGCATCAGTAATGTATGCAGGCACAGGTAGGGGAGGCGTTCTCATGCATAACCGGCACAGCCCAATATTCAGCCCGGGATGTGCAGAGCCATGCATGCACAACCCCTACTTGCACCTGCACAAAGTTAAGCCAAAAAAAAAGGAACAACTGATGGCCACCCAAAGGTGAGCTGCCACATTGCAGGGCGCAACAAGGCAGCTGCCACCAGTGGGTGGCCACCCGAGTTCCGGCTGCACCTGGCGGCGCCCCCCCATGCCCAATCGTGGGCATATGTTGTAAAATAAAGTCCCCATCCAATATCCCTGGTGGTCCAGTGGACTGCTATGTGCCCGATCGCGGGCATGTGTTATATTAAAAAGGACTTTCACGTCCAAAATCCCTGGTGGTCCAGTGGACCGCTATGTGCCCGATCACAGGCATCGTTATAATAAACCCCCCCATCCAATATCCCTGGTAGTCCAGTGGACTGAATGCTGCTAATCGCGGGCATCCATTTAACAGAAATCTTCCTATTACCCTGGTGGTCTAGAAATCCCCCTCCCCACCACCCACTGGGTCCCACCACCCTGCTCCCCCATCAGCGGTGGGCGGCAGCACCCCACCCGCCTGCCACCTCACCGCCTGCCGACAGACACCTCGGTGAGGCTACACCCCATTAGTTCACAGCGTGAGTCAATGGGCATGCAGTCTGTACCGATTACTACATTCCAGATGGGTGGGTGCTGCCGCCTGCCAGCTTACCGGGGTGGGGCAGTGGAACTCAGTGGTGGGTGGGGAGGGGGTACCCTAGACCACCAGGGTAACAGGAAGATTTCTGTTAAATGGATGCCCACAATCGGGCAGCATTTGGTCCACTGGACCACCAGCGATATTGGACAGGGGGGTTTATTATAATGATGCCCGCGATCGGGAACATAGTGGTCCACTGGACCACCAGGGATATTGGACGTGGAAGTCCTTTTTAATATAACACATGCCCGTGATCGGGCACATAGCGGTTCACTGGACCACCAGGGATATTGGATGAGGAGGTCTATTTTTAGACAAATGCCCACAATCGGGCTGCAGGGGGCATTGGTCCCCAATGGCTGCTGCCTGGCAGGGCGCCAGGCTCAAGTTGTCAGGGATCAGCACACCTGCATGCTAATGGGAATGCAAATGGGGCCATAATGACATGCAAATGGCCCCATGTGTGCCTTGCATGAATTATGGCCCCATTTGCATGTCCCCTTTTAAATATCGCAGGTGCTGTAGATGGCACAATGGCACTAGCTAGCACATCTCCATGCTCCCACTCTGGCCGCTTGCGGCTGATTTGCAGTGCCACTCGCCATGCACAGTCAGGGGTGGCCAGGGTGCGATATTCAAAGTTGCTGAGCCATAGCGCAGCTCCGTTGAATATCACCCAGGCCACACCCCTACACAGCCATGTTGAGCTGGGCTCAGGCTTGCGCCACAGCCTGGTGCAGTTTGAATATCTGGGCCATTGAGTTTTCCCATTTTAATAAACATGACTAATTCTTTGAGAGTGGGATCTAAGTTAATAGCTATGATTTGATTAAGTCTTCTTGGGAGTTTAAGCCCCAGGCAAGTTATTGATTCTTCATCCAGGCAGTCTTCACTTAAACAGCTGATGAGGGATTGAGATGTGCAGTTTCCAGACATAGCTAAGGCTTGTGCTTTCTCCTAGTTTATAATTAGGCCACACAGGAGTGCAGAGTTTTTTAGTACATTTATGAGTTAGTTATTAATTCTTGAGGACTGGTTAATGTCAGCAGGTCATCAGTAAATGCAAAAAGCATATTCTTAGATTTACCTATCCTCACTCCTTTCATTTTAGAGGTTTCATTAATTGTTTTAATAAGTGTCTCAATAGCTAGAATGAATAAATAAGGGAAAGGGGGCAACCTTGCCTCATTCCTCTGAATAAACTAAAAGGTGATGATATGAAACTATTTGTTAAGATGTTCTGCCTTAGGGGAAGTGTGAAAAAGTTTAACCGATGAAGAGAAAGAATCTCCTAAATGGTGCTCCTTTAACACTTCAAAAAAGAAAGTCCCACTCCAAGGAGTCGAAGGCTTTGGTAAAGTCTAAGGAACACATAGTGGTTTGGGTTTCTTCCCCTTTGGGAAGCCCATACAACATTTAGCAGTCTTCTTATATTCTACATACCAGATCTCAAAGTAAACTGGTGGCTCAGGGTAAGTGAAATGAAGCCACATACACAGTGCAGAAAAGGCAAATCAATGAAAAAAGGCTACATGGCTACACTTTCACACACCCAACTCACTCCATTGCTAGGAGATGTTAAAAAATAAATGCATTAATGAGTGTTATAGTAGCACCCTCATGCAAGTGCACCCGTCAACATTTCATGCTTCACTAGCACTTTTTCATGACAACTACTCCCTCTAGTGATTGCCTTATATCATCATCAGCATCAAGTTTATTTGATCGTCCAAAGATTGTTGTGGACATTACAAAAAACAATTACAAATACATATTATCACATACAATTTGAGATTAATTAATGTTAAAAACCATAGAAACCCATTTTATTTTTATTTATTTATTTATTTCAATCTAGGATTACAATACCTTTGAGCCGAGGCTCTTTTACAAAAGTTACAGCGTGTGCAACAGTCATCATTTTTAGTTACAAACATATAATCATTGATTTACAGATATGTAATAACCAGTACAAAGACTTGAGCTATAAGCAAGACAAGGGAAGGAGGGTGGGTGGGAAGGAGGTGCAGGGGTAGGGGAGTACGAGAGGTGGTTGAGGCAGGGGCAGGAGTGGAGATATGGGGGGGAGGTGGGTGAGAGTGGGAGACAGTGCAGCCAGGGGGGCCTTGTCAAGGGAATATGACAGGTAAGGTGCTAGGGGCACAAAGACTGATTGTAAGTGCTAGGTGCTGGGGCATGTGCAGCTGGAATGGTGGAAATGTTAAGATGGGCAATCGCAGGATACAAGCAGTGAGAGGCGCAGCTTGGACTTGAAGAGGCCGAGTGTTGGAGAGGTCGCTATGTCGCTGCCAAGAGAGTCGAGCCAGTTGGATGCCCGATAGGTGAATGATCTTTGTCCTTGGGTTGTGCGACATTGTGGGATTCGTAGTAGATGGGAATTGGGTGTCCTTGTAGTGATGTTCCTATGTCTAGGATTAAGGAGGGCACAGACACCAGGTGGGGCAAGCCCCATTATAATTTTTTTGGCCGTGATGCAGGTTTGGTATTTTATGCGTTTGTCCCATTGAAGCCATCCAGATTGGGAATAAAGGTCACATGTGTGGGTACGGCGATGTGAGCCAGTGATGAGATGACAGGCCTTATTCAGGGAGGTAGCAATACATTTGAGAGAAGTGGTAGTTGCAGACCCATATATGATAAGACCATAGTCTCGATGCTGACAATGGAGCTTGGACTGACCACTGATAGTGCTTCTGGGTTAGGTGTTTCTCAGCCGAATAATATGCCAACCCTGGCACTGGAAAACTTTGCAACATTGCTGATATGGACAGCGTATGAGAGGTGGGGATCAAGGATGATGCCGAGGTACTTGAACAATTGTGTTTGCTCTAGTATGGCTCCTTGTTTGGTTGCAATGGAGAGGTGGAGTTGTTTGTTTTTGTCGTGGGGGCCACAGAAGACCATAGACTTGTTTTTCTTCTGATTGAGAAGCAGTTTATGATTTAGGAACCAGGATTCGATGGAGGAGAAGGCCCGCTGAAGTTTATTTTGTAATTGGATTGGATCAGGGTCCAAGGTGAGGATCAGAGCGTCGTCAGTGAATAGAATTATTTGTTCTGGGCAGCTGTCCGGTAGTGAGTTTAAGAATAGGCTGAAGAGGAGGGGTCCCAGAATGAAGCCCTGGGGAACTCCCGAGTGGACTGGTCTAGGGTCTGAGAGTGTATCAGCAATTCTTACTGCTTGGGACCGTTCTTCAAGGTAGCTCTTAAACCAGCCAATGGAGTCGGTTGACAGCCCAGTGTTCTGAAGCTGGACAAGCAGGAGATGGTGACTGACGGTGTCGAAGGCTTTAGTTAAGTCAATGTAGATTGAGCCTAGTAGTTCACCGGAGTCAAGTGCATTGTGGATTGCGCTGGTGAATTCAAGTAGGACTGTGGAGGTGCTGTGACCTATGCAGAACCCGTGTTGTTGCTTGCACAGGATGTTGTACATATCCAGGTATTCTGTGAGCTGGTCCAAGACGATGCGTTCTAGTGCCTTGGAGAGTGGGGGTAGTAGGGAGATAGGTCTGTAGTTATCATGGGCAGTTTTGTCACCACTTTTATGGATTGGGGTGACAGTGGCAGATTTCCATCAGTCCGGGAACTGGCTAAGGCTGAGGGAGAGGTTGAAAATTCTGGTCAAAGGACTAAGCATTTCATCAAGTGTGAGAGACAAGATTTTGAGATCGAGGGAGTCATTACTGAATCTTAATTTACCAAGGGCTTTGGTAACATATTTGCGTGCTTGGTGAGCCTTGACTGCTTTGAAGTAGAAGTGGAGGGAGCAGGTGGGGGTAGTGTTCATTGTGGACACAGGGGCTTCATCATCTTTGAAGTAGTCCTTGGGTAGGCCAGCGCTGAGGTCAGTAAAGGCTTTGTTAAAGGTATCCACAATGGTTTTTGGGTTGAGGGTTGTGGTTCCGTTGATGTTGAGTATTGATGGGAGGGTTTTGGGTGGATTCCCGATGAGTTCCTTTATGTTCTTCCAGAATTCCAGACCATTGCCCCAGGAGTTTGTGAGGGCATGCTTATAGTAGGTGGACTTTGTTTGCCAGATGGTTTTGGTGCAGTCATTGCAGGTACGTTTGTAGTTTTGGATGTCGTTTTGCCTTCCAGAGTTTCTGGCCAGCTTCCATAGGTGGTCTCTTGTTTTTAGCATCCTGAGGAGGTCACCTGTGAGCCAAGGGTTACTGAGTGATTTGACTTTGCATTTCTTAATAGGAGCATACGTGTCACAGGCCACAGTGAAGATGTTTATGAAGTGGTCAAGGGCAGTGTTTACGTTGGTTGCATTGATGATAGGGGACTAGCCTTGATGGAGGAGGTGGGATTTGAGTCGAGGAAGGTGACAATGGGGTAGAACCCTGCTGGTGATAGTTTTTGGTGGTGATTTGATGAATTTATTTGACGAGGTGCAGCTAACATGGGAGTGGTCACTGAGAGAGTCAGGGAGGACATTAGTGTTAGATATCTGTGATGGGTGACTGGTAAGGATCCAGCCCAAGAGTGTGCTGGTGCCAGTCCTGTAATTTTTACTGGTTAGTGAGTCAACCATTTGTGTGAGGTTCGCCGCAGCAATGGTATCCCTGTGTGCATCAGCATCGGCCGCAGGCCAGTTGATGTTGAAATTGCCTAGGAGGATGGATTCAGTGTCTGGTGGGAGTGACTTTACAAAGTCAAGAACAGCTGTTAGACCAGTTCCCTGTTCTTTGGGAGGGATGTAGATGGTGGCAATGGTGAGGGTTTTGTTTTGGGCTCCGAGGAGGATTCCCACTGGCAGTATCTGAGCAGTTGTGGGTTGGAGTGAGGTAATGATGTGGTGCCCCTGTATGGAGTCTTTTAGGTAGAGAGCACAGTCCCCGCATCTTTTGGAGAGGCGATCCAGCCTAAAGACATTGTAGCCAGGAAGGCTGATTGCATGGTCCAGTACTGATGGCGTGAGCCAGGTTTTGACAACTGCCAGGATGTCAGGGCAGTGTTGGCTGGTGAAGGCCTGTAGGGCATCCATTTTAGGAAGGAGGCTGCAGATGTTGATTGATACGAATGAGAGGGCACCCGAAGGCTTTCTCAGATTAGTGGCTTTAGAGCAGAATAGGCCAGGGTTTGCGTGCACATTGTCTGACAGCATTAGGAGGTGGAGGACTAGCCTCAAGGAGCTGCAGCGTATTTCTTTAAGGAAATGCTTTCTCCTGCTAGCATCTTGGGAAATTGCCGAGCATCGACGATAGTGGTTGAGGGTAAGCGCAGACAGGGGGGACCAGAGTGGAAGGCTAGGACCAGTGTGGGTGTAGGACAGTTTCATGGTGGTAGGATGGACCCTGGACAAGGGGCAGTGACCAGTGTGCAGCATGCCTATGTGGAGGAAGGATGTAGGAATGTGGAAACTGTGGGGGAGGAAGGGAAAGCAGACTTTTGGGGTGTGCAGTAGGGGAGGAAGACAGGCAAGGAGAAATAGAATAGGGGTAGAGAGCAGTGGAGGCACATGATTAAGGTAGGATTCAGGGTAGGTGGAGGGAGGGAGGGAGTTAAGACAGGCTGGCGGGGCTAGGAGAAGGGGGCAGAAGAGCAGTAGCTGGATCAGTGGGAAGTCAGAATACAGCCAGGAAGGCCAGGCAGCTAGGGAGTGGGAGGTGGTGACTAAAAATGGAGGGGAGGACTCCCAAAACAGGTACCCAATGGAGCACGAGTGGGGGGGGCGGAGCTACCAGGGGCGTGGAGGAAAGTCTAAAGTTAAGGTTGAGGGAGGGGTGGGCATAAAATGTTGGCTGTTGTCATAGAAATGAATGGGTGCAGCAGCCCCGAGCAGAGCAAAGTTTTAGCTGGCTCAAAAGCCAATCCCCAAGCATATTTGTAACATATTAAAAAGGTTAATCAATCAGTATAAGAGACTTCCTGACAGGGGAGTACATGAATTTAATATAAGAATAAACTATCTTTTTTTAAATCTAATCACAGTTTCCAGAGATTTTACAATCATTTCAGCCTCCTTTACTGTCTGAGTGTGCAGGAAGATAAATACTGGATCATAATTCAGAGACATGTATTCATTTAAGAAGTCATATAATACAGAATTCTTACATGAGTTGTACAGTGGACATTGTAGAATTATATGTATAATAGTTTCAGCAAAGCCTCTGTTACATTGGCAGAAGTCTGTTATAGCAGCAATATCTTTTTATGCCCACTAATATAGGTGTATTTAGAGGTTATAACTCCCAATCTTTCCCAGGTAATTAATTTTCTCTGTTTTAGGTGACATTGGCAATAGTAAGTATTCCTCAACACCACATATGTTCTTATTTTCTCTATACCAGGTTGATTGTTTCTGAGTTTTGATTGTTTCTATATCTTTAGTTTGAGTGAGATACAATAATTTCTTCTTAATGTTAAATCAGTATTGAGGAGCAATCTTTATGTTTCTTGTATGATCTACCCGTAGATGAGTAGTATTGTTTTTTTCTTAGAATAGATAGTAACTGTTTTAGCCAGGGGGATGAAATTCCTGCAGAGTGCCAAGTGAATGTTTCCTGTAAGCACTACATTGGGATTAGATTATCTGGATTATTTATAATGTGCATCCACTAGGAAGATATGCTGGACTCTATCAGGGCAGACAATGATGTTTTGCCCAATTCTGCTCTGGTCATGGTAGAAGTAGAAGCAATGGAAACCTGAAGTAATGCTTCATAGTAAAACAGCACTGGAGTTTCAATGTTTAGTGTAATTTGAGACCCCCATACTTTGGAGCCATACAGGAGTATAGGGTTCATTTTAGTTTCTCCCACTTTTAATGCTGGAAGTAGGGAGCTACACCCATAGTTACAGCTGAAACTAAGCAATGCTTTGGTTGAGATCTTTGCTTTTGCTCTTTGTTCCCAAATATGAGCATTCCACTTTCCATTAGAAGTGAATTTCATGCCCAAATATACATATTCTTTTACTACATCAATTTTATCATTTTTTAATCTTAAATTGCAATTAGGTATATTTGTTCCAAAAACATTGCTTTAGACCTTTTAAGATTGATTTTTATACCAAGATGTTCACATGTTATCAGTATTTTATTTATATGTCTTTGTAGCCCTGATCTTGTAAGTGACAATAAGACTAGATCGTCCACATAGGCCAAGATGTTAAAGGGTGTGTTACATATTTTCGGGGTGTCAATGGGAACTACCTCCTCCTGGTATAGTAAGACATCAATATAAATGTTGAAAAGAGTGAGGGCTAATTAACAGCCTTGTTTAGCACCTCTTGAGGATTTAAAAGATGCCCTGTATAGATACATTACCATACTTACAAATACAAATCAGAACCATATTTAGAAAGGAATATATATATATATTCCTCAATATGGCAATTACATATTACCCAGAACTGTGATGATCCCAATGAATACTATGGTTATCTACATATAATATATAAAGAATGAACATTCAAGATAGAAATCACAATACAAATAAACTTATCATCACTTACCAAAACCTTCCCTACTTTTTAATAAATAAAAAATGCATGTAGACTAAATTGCTACTTGCAGCTACAAATATCATAGAAATAATCAGATGAACACATTCTATTGCACTTACACACAAAAATACAGAATTACAGTAGCACAAACATCCTATCACATCAGAATCTATATACTAATTTTAAACTTATTTCTTGTGCAATAATGGAGCCAGTTGAAAGTGTTCATTCAGACCTGGATAACTTCCAGCTCTCAGCCTATACTGCCAAAATGATTCACAGCACTATAGTCTATTATCCAAATCACCCCCCTCGTCCCAAAGTTATTTTTTCAGTACCCATGAAGGTGAACATGTGGCCCTTCGTCTTCACATGCAGGGTATTTTTGTCCTGATGTGTCTAACATGTTCCAGAATACGTGCCCTAAATTTTCTTTTAGTTTTCCCTACATGGTAACACTTACATGAACACTGTGGCTGATCGATAACTGCTTCTGTTCCACGGGTGATGAAACAGTTCACTTCATAGCTCTTAGTTAATACAGAAAAGTCTTTTCCAACCTGTATATATTGGCATGTGGAGTAATTCCCACATTTGTGGTTACCAGTTGGTAGTGGGTTGTTACGATTCACTTTCAAAATCCCTTGTTCACATTTTTCAGCACTGTGTACCACTCAATTTCTTAAGTTTGTTCCCCTTCTATAAGTGATGACAGGACCTTCAGCTGTAATTTTCTGTAGGGCAGGTTCAATTTCCAAAATGTGCCAATTACAGAATGCATCGATGTGATCTTTTTCCTACCCTGGAAAATAGAGTAAAGATGAAAATGGGTTTATTTCTTTTGAAGGTAGTTAGGGGTTTACTTCCAAGTTCCATCTTTTATTTCCCAGAAGCATGAAGGTTCTGGGGACCAGGTCCCAAAACAAATTTGTGTTTAAGACATTGTTTTTAAAAACAATACTGGACAGAAATCATTGCTTTTCAGAGCTCCACTATTCTTTAACACTATACCAATATCTCTGACCAACTGTTTAACTGTTCATACACTCAAGAATAGACATCCCTCCACATACACAAGCCAGGAGAGCACACTTGGGACAGCGAGGACTGTGGGAGCCTGTTAAAGGCCATAGGACCCCATCCCTCCACATACACAAGCCAGCGAAGCACACCTGGGACAGCGAGCACTGCAGGAGCCTGTTAAAGGCCGCAGGACCCCATCCCTACACATACACAAGCCAGCAAGGCACACCTGGGACAGCAAGGACTGTGGAAGCCTGTTAAATGCTGTGGGACCCCATCCCTTCACATACACAAGCCAGCAGAGCACACCTGGGACAGCGAGGGTGGTGGGAGCCTGTTAAAAGTAAACTGCTCCCACGTCTGAGCATCCTCTGTGAAGAGGTGTTTAAGCCTTTCCATTTCTTCCCTCCGATTCTATCTGATTGTTTTTCTACTGGACCTGGAACCTCAGATCTTCAGGATTTTGCACGGAATCCATCAGAGCTTTAAGACTTCCTTTCTGGCTCCTGGGACATTTATTTCAGTTCAGGCTAGCTAGTTCTAGTTGTTTACAACAGCACTATTACTGTATTGCTCCCTGTTTGCCTACTTTTAACTGTTCTCCTAGCTATTTTTAACTGTTTGCTGTAAGCTTAGCAACTGTTTTAGGGAGTCAGTACTGTTGGTAAATGACCTGCTTTTACTGCTACTGCTGTTATTCCGCTAAGTAATTCTGGTACCAGTTCCCACAGCCTATCTGAGTCTGCCACTGGCCCACCGCATGGTCGGTGTCCTCTGGCTCTCTCCTAGGCCCCATTGTTGTTTCACTGTACTCCCTCTGTTCTCCGGCTGCACTCCCAGCCCATGCATGTGCACTGAGGTCAGTTCACTGGTCTCTCTCTCTCTCTCTGTCTCCCCTTCCTGCTGCATACTAATGTTCCTCTTTTGTTCTACCCTACTATTTCAGGCCATGGGATCCCATCCCTCTACATACACAAGCCAGCAAAGCACACCTGGGACAGTGAGGACTGCGGAAGCCTGTTAAAGATAAACTGCTCCCACTTCTGAGTAGCCTCTGTAAAGCAGTGTTAGCCTGTCGACACTGTCACGTTGACTGCCCCACCCTCCCACCCAGGGGTATCCCTTAATTTATGACACCTTCTGTCGTATGTGACTAAGTGTCTAAACCTCCCTTAGCAGGTTATCATGCTCTACACTAGAGGGGAGCAGAGCAATTCTCTTGCTCCTTCCCTAATCTAGCAAATCTCTCCTCCTCTCTATCTCCCCTGTCCCCCTTCCCAGAGTTTTTTTATGTTTCTTCTGACCACTAGGAGGCAATGTTGCCACTACTCTATGCCTCTTCTCTCCTTGCCTTCCTCTCCTTTCCTTAGCACGTTTTCCCCTCTCGCCCACCTCCACACACCACTCCCCCTCCGCTTCTCTAACTATCCCACAATCTCCCCAGCCCCCGGACTTAAACCTGGTACCTTCTACTCGGAAGTCCGTTACTCTTCCACTGCACTATTTAGGCTGCCCTACCACTTGCTGCCTACTGGCTCCCCTTTTCTTCTCCACCCCCTGCCTGTCCATTATGAATCGCCACTTACCACCACCACCCACCCTACTCACCCCATTACTCTTCTCATCCTTGCCCTGTTTCCACCAATTGCCACACCAACCCCAGCCATGTCCACCCCCTCTCTCCCCCCCTCTATACTTTCACCTGTCATCTACCCTTGACTGTTCCTCACCCCTACACCCCTTCCCACTCCCTGACCCAATACCCCCTTTTACACCATTTGTGCCCCCCTCCTCCTATTCCTCCCATGCCTTTGCTCTCTACCAGTCCCAACCAGCCTCCCACAGTCCACCCACCCATGCCGTGCTACGCCCCTATGCAAGAAGGTGCTGCGCCAGTTGCTCATGGGTCATGCAGCACATGGATGCGTGAGTGGCATGCGCCATAGGGATCTTTCATGCAGCACTGCACTTGCACACAGCATCATGGCCGCCTGACCCTGAGGGCACAGGCCGTGACCCGGCTCAGCGATGCACTTGTTCCTGGCATGCGTGGCATGCTGCATAGCACATCATGGGCATCTGCATCTTAATAGGCCAGGCGCCATGATCGCGCCGCATCGCGCGATAGGCACCCAGCACCACATGCGCACTGGGGGCACATCGCGCAAAGCAGATGGTCACATGATAGGCTATTGCAATGGTGTGCACACATGCGCACTGCAGGCCCATGGACCATGCATGCATGGTACTTGCACCACATGATTGCTCCAGTGCAACCTGATTGAGCATGGCGCATAATTGTGATATTCAGTCACCATATGCAAATTGTGTCATTAGGCTATGTGCGGCACAACAGGACACATTAGCAGCACATTACCATTGCGCACAAGCTGATTTGTATGCATTGTACTTTAAAAGTGCCATGCTGGAGCACAGGCCACAGACCTATACTGCAGCCAAATTGGTAAGGGGAACATAACGCTCTCCTTGAGAGGCTCATGCCTACAGTACAACAGAGCAACCTTCTGTACCATGCTGCCACTGACATCCTAGTCTGTCACTATCCACAGGTGGCAGAATGTCTGAGGCTGAGGGAGAAGAAGATCGTGGGCCTACACGGAAGCACAGGCCCAATTTCACAAAGGAGGAGCACAAGGCCCTGTTCTAGGCCTACCTTGACAGTGAGGCCCTGCTGAGTGGTGACAGGGGCACAACACAGGACAGGTCAGCCAGGTGGGAGGCAGTGGCCACCTACGTGAATGTCCATGGCAGGCACCAGCGGAGTGCCCAGGAGTGCCAGAAAAAGGTGGAAACCAACAAACGCAGGATAAAGGAGAAGGTGGCAGCCATCAGGATGTCCCACACCAGGATGGACGACGGACCACCCACCACTACAGCACTGATGGTGACTGAGGAGCAGGTGGCAGCTACCATCACTCGTGCTGCCATTGGGGACATACCTGGTGGTGATTTCCAGACAGGTGGCAGCCCCCCCAGTACGGTGAGTCAACACACCACGCAAGGAGGGGGTATTGGGGCAGTCACATGCAGGCCATCCTACCACCATGCCACGTGGGCCATGTGGGTGAAGCACACAGCTCGGCATGATGCACGGATGGCGGAAGGCCCTGGCAGCATGTGCCCCTGGGTGCAGGACCTGCCTGCATTGGTGCTACACAAATGCTCACGCTGTGTTTCTGTTTTCCAGCACTGTCACAGCTCCATGGAGATGCACCTGTGGATGAGGATGCCATTGTGGGACTGGAGCCAAAGGAGCCATCGACATCCATGGGCATCCAGCACAGGGACCAACTGTGCTGGAACAGTGAGGGGCTGCTGGATGTCCTGGGGCTGGAGTCGTATGATGCACTGGCCCAGCTGCTGATGAGTGAGAGCCTGCCTATGCTGTGCACAGGCACACAGCTGAGTGGTGCATTTGACTCCAATGATGAGATGGCATTGATCCTGGACAGCGCCGGGCATGTGGTGCCTGACAGTGCCCAGGGAGAGTTGCAGGCACATTCAGGGTCCAGTGGTGCGCCAGTGGCTGTGCAGCTGCCCCCTGTCCCTGCCAACACAGTGGTGTGGTGCCACCGCTGTGCCTGGCAAGGGTGGGGGTGCTATTGCAGTCGTGACTGCACTGGTTACAGACCAGCTGACAAAGGGACAGTGGCAGCAGGATGCAGGAACCACAGGGTAGCATGCCACAGTGGCTGCCGCTGATGTGCCCATATCCACACTATCCCCTGTGTGGCCCCCTGTGCAACGTCTACCAGAGAGGGGCATTGACTAGCATGCCGCAGCACCCACAGCAGACCAGCATCCACCCCAGGATGCGCAGGATGCTGACAGGCTGGTCAAGCACACCCAGCTGCTGTAAGCATCTGTAGACAACCAGGTGCTGCTTGCCACAGAGATCTGTGCACTGCGGGCTGAGGTGCGTCAGCTGGGTGGGTGTCAGGACAGTGGTCATGCATAGCTCATTGATGAGCCCCGCCAGCTGTGGGAGGTCATGACCGCATCTCTGGACTGTATGACCGGTACTATTGAGGCTGGGCTTGCATTGCTGGCAGCCACTGGTCATGGCCATGCGCAAAGGACCCCTGTAGTGCAATGTCAGCTCCACGGTCTAGGTGTCTGGTGACCCCTGCATGGTGGACATGGCCATCCCCGACACCCCCAGCATGGCCCTGTTCAGCCTGCTCTACACCTCAGCGAGGACACAGTCATGTTCTCAGGCCTTTACCCCCACAAGTGTGTTGGACACTCCCCCGGTGGCTGTTGCACAGCCTGTGGCTGCTGAACGGCCTGGGCATGGACACCCACGTGGCCATGGTGGCTGTGGCACCACACGGTAGGCCTGCTGGGTGTGCTGCCCTGACCTGCTGTCCACTGCTGCTGCATAGTGCAAACAGGTGTGGTGTTGCCCTGTGCATGTTGCGCACGCCCTCTGTGTGTGGTGTCTGGGTTGCAGGGCCTTGTGGTGTGGGAGGTGATGAATGCAGATCTGCACTGGCTGTGCCTGTGCACCGGCGTCATGCGTCTGATCCATGCATGTCCCACAGCCCGTGTGTGTGTGTGTGTGTGTGTGTGTGTGTGCCCATGTCTGTGCTGTGTGCGTCTGTGTGGCTCTGCATCCTCCATGCATTCTGTGTGTGCCCATATCACTGCATGCCTCCCTATGTGCCCGTCCAGCCCTGTGGGTGGGGTGGTGGTCCATGCTGGCCCTGCATGTATGTCATTATACTTACCTGTGGTCTCTGGAATGCTCCTGTGTGATGGTGGCCCTGTGACTCCTGGCCTCTGCCGCCAGCCTGGGGTCCCGCCTCCCCATGGGTGGCTGCACACCCCCTTCCAGCACATCATCCCCATCTTCCCCACTGCTGTCACCCTCATCCACCTTTACAGTTATCTCATGGTCAATGGCCATGTTGTGAAGCATGCAGCAGGCCAGGAATAGGCCACAGGCTTTTGATGGGCTGCACTGTAGGGCACCAACTGATCTGTCTAGGCAATGGAAATGCATCTTGATCATGCCAAAGACACGCTCGATAACACAGCATGTGGTGGTGTGTTCCTCATTGAATCGCTCCTCCACAGGTGTGGACAGGTGCCGGTAGGGGTGAGCAGCCAGGGCTGCAGTGAGTATGCACTGTCACCTGTGTGGGGAATGGATATGGTTATTGCTGTGCTGTGCTTGTACTCCCCCGTCACCCCTGCTGCCCTCTGACTCCTGCCCCCTCTCCCCTGTGTCATCGCCTTCTTCGCCCGGCATTGCTGCACCCACATCCTTCCCCATGCCTTGCTCACCTAACAGGTGCCCTGTGGGGATGTCCCCATGCTCAAATCTCTCACACAGGATTGAACTGTGCCAGATGTAGGTGTCATGTGCACTCCCAGGGTGTGTGGCACAGACATTGGTTTTGAACCCCATGGCACTGCACACCACCTGGCAGTTGATGGAGGGGTACCCCTTCCCATTGATGTATGCTATCCCCTCTGGGTCAGGTGGTGCGTGAATTGCCATGTGGGTACAGTCTATGGCTCCTATCATGCCTGGCATGTGTGCCACCCTGTAGAAGTCTTGCATGTTTGCTGTATGCTCTGCCTGTGTGTTTGGGAATAGTATGAACTCTGAAGCATGTGGCAGCAGAGCGTTGAGGAACTGTGTGAGGAGGTGGGACGTGGCCCTGTGGTATCATCCGTTGGTCTCTGGAAGGTGCCTGTGGCAAGCAGGCACATCACTGCTGTCACCTTCATCTCCACAGACATGGCATGACTCTATCCAGCGGGTGCCTGCAGCTCGTCACTGCACAGCTCACAGAGCTGCCTCAGAATTGCCCTGTTCAGGTGGTACTGGCCCACGATCTCCACATCTATGTAGTCCTCGAAGGGGGGGGATGGTACCACCTGTGTTGGGCATACCACTGATGGGCCCTTCGTTGGCCATGCTGTTGTTCCTCCCTACTCCTCCTCCTCCTCACACCCCTCATAACCTGCTCTATCAGAAATGGTCCTGCATCCATGCTGCTGGGTTTGCTCCAGGTTGTGCATCTGCTGTGTGTGTGTGTTTGAGTCTGTTTTTATGGACTCAAGTCCGACTGGCGCATCCTGTGATTTACTCCTGACATGCGCCATGGTTTTGTGTTGAATATGCCATTGCACTGCATATTCATGGGTACGCCCTCTTGTACTTGCTCTGCATACATTACTTTTCTGCCACGGCACAATGAAACTTTTGCTGCACAGCTGCACTGGTTGAACATGGCTGTGTGGTGCAACTCTGTTGCGCCATGTGCAACTGCTCTGAGTATCTGGGCCTATATGTATTTTCATTATTTGCTGTAACATCTCCACCTAGTCTGATGATTTTGTTACCAAGTTGTTGTATTCCCTGTATACTATCTGTAAAGTGTTGTCCTTCTTTGATGTGGAGCCTTTGTAAATGAGTCTCTGACTCAAAGGACTTTAATTCTGATACTGTTCAATAAACAAATAAAATAAATAAATAAATAAAGCATGATTAGACACCATCAATGTTTGTTCATGTACTCAAGTGAAAACGTAGTCCTCTAGCTTACATGCTGTATGTATTTTTCAATAGTTTTTTGGGGACTGTTTGTATTTCAATGTTGTTATTTGTGTCTGCTGTCCTTTTTGTAAAAAAACTTGTCGCTTGTGAAAATGGGCAGCAATGCTCATCATGCTAACAAGTATAAAAATAACAAACATTTGTCAATGCCAAATGTTGCTTGCTTCTATGTGTTGTTTAGGAATTTTGAAGTCATTGGAGTGCAAATATTGAAAATTTGCGAACTTACGAGCGTGTGTAGGAACTGCGCAATGCACGCTCGTAAAACAGTCATTTTTAGGAATTTTTTCACCAAATTTTCAACACAGCAATTTTAAGACCTCTGCTCATGAACAGTATCACTGTGATTTTCTTAATGTGTCCTATATTGATTTCAAGATAATCGACCGCGCCCATTGTAGCGCCATAGCGCGGAAACATTTTCGGTTAGATGTGAAAATGACAGCTGTACTGCTTATAAGGAGGCATGGTAAAATGGCAATGTTGAAAATCTGGAGTGAAAATATTGAAATTTCACAAACTTACGAGCATGAGAACTGCGTAACCTCAAGTAAACAGTCATTTTTAGGAATTTTTCACCAAATTTTCAACATAGCTATTTTAAGACCTCTGCTCATGAACAGTGTCACTGTGATTTTCTTAATGTGTCGTGACATTGATTTCTCACACCATCTGCGCCATTGTGCTACATATGGGCGAAACACATTTGGGTGAGATGTGAAAATTGACAGCTGTACTGCTCATAAGAAGGTTGGTAAAATGGCAATGTTGAAAATCTGGAGTGAAAATATTGAAAATTTGCAAACTTACAGGCGTGCGTAGGAACTGCGCAATGCACGCTCGTAAAACAGTCATTTTTTAGGAATTTTTCACCAAATTTTCAAAATAGGCTTTTTGAGAGCTCACCTTATGAACACTGGCAGTGTCATTTTGTTAATCATTCTGGAAAGGTGATTTCCACAGTGGCTGCAAAATCATTCTTCGGGCCCGAGTAACGCCATGACAGTGCAAGAATTCATGAGGAGGGGTCCCAAAAATCCCATGTTGAAAATTTGGTGCAAAAATTCCAAAAATGCCTGAGATATGCAACAAAGTTGAAAAAACCCTATCTATCCCATTATACAGCTTACCGCATTTCCTCAGTTCGCGGTCGGCCTTGAAGAGTGCAGAAGTGTTCCCGTCCACGAAGATGCTCGCGCGGACTCGGAGGTAAGTATGGGGTGAAGGGGGTGTGGGGAAGGCAGGGTGCGCAGTGGGTGGGCGAGTGGGTGCAGACACTGCGAGGGACCGCTTTTGTTTTTAGTTTTTTTTTTTTTTTAAATGACGACGTGGATGTTTGCCATGCTGGGGTGGGCTCCTAGCATGGCAGAAGGATGGCTGGGGGCGTGGAGCTGACGGAGATTGGGCACCGCCGCCATGGTATCTGTTGCCACGCTGGGGTGGGCTCCCAGCGTGGCACCCTGTACTGGGGGGGAGAGACAGTGGAGCTGACGGGGGATTGGGCACTCACCCAGTCAGCCATAACATGATTTTGCCACACTGGGGTGGGCTCCCAGCATGGCACCTGGATGCTTTTGCGGGGGGCGTGGAGCCAACGGGGGATTGGGCACCCCCATCGGCTGTACAGTGAGGGGGAAGGCGCATGAGCACGCAGTGTGCGTGCGTGCGCGTGTGTGGGGGGGAGAGCTCTGCTCACTCAAGCGGAGCTCTCCCTTTCAACTGTATGCCACTGCATTTTCAGCTTGTCATAGACAGCTGCAGCAGTGATTGGGGAACTGGGGCCATGCCTGCAAACACACTGACTGCATTGGAAGACGGGCTGACACACCTCCGAAACTCGGATGATGGCACTATGTTTCTTGCACATGCATGCAAGCAACATAAAAATGAAATGAAAATTAAATTACTCTTTCAAATTTCCACTATCTTGTTACTGTGTGTGGAAAAAGTGATAATAAAGTTAGGACCCTTTGCTCCATTACCACATTTCTTATTTTTAGGTGTCAGTAATGTAATTCTCTCCAGGGCATCTACCTTCATGTTTGCATTGTTCAGACACATAATATCATATCCCCCAGCTTCAAACCTTTCAATTAAATAATTTGATCAATATTCATAATCACATACAGAACTACAATTACATTTTACTTTCATGAATTGGCCCTTTGGAATGTTGGTAATTATATGTCTAGAACAGCAACTATTATAGTGCAGAACTGTATTTTTATCAGTCTCTTTCCTAAATAAGTCTGACATCAAGACTACTGAAGTGTTAGTGAAGCGTGAAACATTGACGGGTGCACTTGCATGGGGGCTAGTACTGTAATACTCACTAATAAATTTGTTTCTTAACACCTCCTAGCATTGGAGTGAGTTGGGTGTGTAAACATGTAGCCGTGCAGCCTTTTTTCATTGACATACCAGATCTGCCAGGATTGAAGCCTACCTGCTCTTTACCAGTTAGATCAGTGATTACTTTTTGAATTATATTAGCTAGTGCTTTTGTAAAGACCTTGTACTCACAACTGAGTAATGAAACTGGCCTGTAGTTTTCGCAATGATGAGGGTCTTTACCATTTTTGGAAAAAATCATCAATTCAATCAAAACTTTATTTGATAGAGCGCATTTCTCAATTTTGACTCAATGCACTTTGCAGTAAATGCAACAACATTTTAAACAATACAACGGTATCACATCACACTAATAAACATGTTACCTCAGTAAAATCAATTAAATATCAATAAAAGCTTGTCTAAATAAAAAGGTCTTTAGCTCTTGTTTTAAAATTTCAACAGGGCTTTCACAAATCTGACAGGGAAAGGAGTTCCACAGGACTGCAGCCACAAACGAAAAGGCGTGGGCCCCCGATGTCCTTATGTGGATCCTGGGAACTCCCAACAAACCCTCATCTGTGGAGCAGAGTGAGCAGATGGGACAGTAGAGACACAGGAGATCTTGCAATTAACTGGGCCCCTGACTGTGCAGAGCCTTATAGGCCAGCAAACTGACCTTGAAGGAGATCTGCCACCTAACCAGCAGCCAGTGCAGAGAGCACAGCACAGGTGTAATATGACACAATCTTAAAAGACTGGTCAACAACATGAGAGCTGCATTCTGCACTAGCTTCAGGCAGCACAGATCTACCCCCACTAGCCTCAGGTACAGAGCATTGCAGTAATCCAAATGCGAGGTCACAAATATGTGGACCAGTGCTGGTAGATCAGCGGGGCAAATCAGGTGTTTAACCCTGGAGATGTTTCTCAGATAATAGAAAGAGGTCTTGACTACAGCTGACACCTGGGATCTGAGCGTCAGACCACAGTCAAAAATAATGCCAAGGTTCCTTACTCAATAAGAGGTAAGCAACTGGAAATCCCCGAGCCTAAGCCCTGAGACTTGACCAGATTACACCCTCATCCCTTGGCGACCAAATTCCAACATTAGTACCTCAGTCTTATCCAGCTTGAACCTCAACCATTTTGCCCTCATCCAGTCTTGGATTTCATTCAGGCAGGTGTTCAGTACCAAGACCATCTCCTGCTGCTCGGGCACAAAGGACATGTAGAGCTGAGTATCATCCATATAGCAGTGAAAACTCAGCCCATACTACCTTATAATGTCTCCTAGTGGAAGCATATACACTGCAAACAACATGGCGAATAAGACAGAACCCTAAGGAACCCCACATGGCAGGGGCTTGGGGGCTGAGGAATAAACCCCAGACACCACATGTTGCACCCTTCTGGTGAGGAAGGATCTAAAACAATTGTGGACTTTTACCACAAGCCCACAGCATACCAGCAGGCCCTCCATCAACACCCCGTGGTCCACGGTGTCAAATGCCGCTGAGAGAGCAAGGAGAACAAGGATGGAATGTCTCCCCTGATCCCCCGTCACCAGTAGATCATTAAGCACCCGAACCAGGGCAGTCTTATTACTGTGCCTTTTCCTGAAACCAGACTGGAGAGGCTCATAGATGTCTTGGGCTGTTAAGTAGGTCTCCAGTTGAACAGCCAGCACCTTCTCAATAACCTTCCCCACAAAGGGAAGGTTTGAGACAGGTCTATAGTTTGCCAAACAGTCTGCATCTACTGTAGGTTTTTTAGCAGGGGCCTTACACCTGCCTCCTTCAGGGACCCTAGAAAGACCCCAGACACCAGAGAACATCAGACTATCTTTTCTAGGACCGGGCTGATGACTTTAATGCACCCTACTTGGAAGCATGCTGGTCCTGGTTCCAAACTACAGTAGGTTGGCCGTAACCCCTGGATGACCCTCACAACATCTGCTACAGCTACCTGGTTGAGATCAGACCAAACAGTCTGACTGCCTGCGAGTTGCGACCTCCCGCTCTTCACAGCAATGCCCATTTGAGGATGTTGACTGGGTCTCCGCTCTGACTGAGGCAACATTATCAGCAAAGAACAGAGCAAATTCATCACATTTTGACTGAAAAGGCTCCCCAGACTGAAGGCGGACTGGATTACACAGCCTGTCCACAGTGCAGAAGAGCTGAGCCAGTCTGTTAATTGCTGCTGCAATTTCCATGGACAGGAATTCTGCCTTCTTACAGGAGATTGCAGATTGATAGACTCTGTAATGGACCATCGATATAAGCATGTCCTCCCTCAGACCAGACCTCCGCCAACGTCACTCCAACCTTTGACCCCTCCTAAGGATAATACAGGCTCTGTTCATCAAGTCTGGTAGATATTGCTAGCCCATTGGGTTCCTGAATATGATTCATAAGGGTCAGGAATATACCAACCTTCTTGGTTGGCTATTAAAAAGGCCATGGTTGCTAAAACTTATTGTACCCTTCCTGCTCTATTATACTGTCGTCCACAATCTATCCCCCAAATCCTAAAGGACACCCCTATTCACTGGTCCCTTAGAGCCTTACACCAATTGCAAAAGTACCTAAACCTTGATTGGCATATGTCCCTGTATCAGCCACTGATAGGAAATCCTCATTTCCAAATTGGTAAAGGCCCCATTTCTCCTTCATCTGGACCCCCTTAGTGGATGCCAAACTCAGCGATTTGGTTGTTGAAGGTAAAGTCCTCACCTTATTACATTTCTATCAAGCTTTTAAAATACCAGACAGAAGCCCCTTCAAATACTGGCAAGTCAAACAAGCAGTTGCATCTTTTATAGGTACAGCACCCAATATAACCCCTCCTAAAACAGAATTGCATTCCCTTATGCTGATGGCTCATCAACTGCATTCAATATCCAAGGTTTATAAAGAACTACAATTCCTTGATTTGAGTTTGCCTACCAGTATATGCTATTACTGGGTTTCCAAACTTACCCTCCCTCCAGATGCACGTAACTGGCAGCATATGTGGTGCAACTTGTATCGGTACATTAAGCAAGTTAGGCTTCACTTGATACAATATAATATCATGCACAATTTATATTTCTCCCAGAGAAACTACATAAAATGAGCGGGCTTTCATCCCCTCAGTGCCACAGATGCCTAGGACCTTCTGGTGACCTATATCATATGCTATGGTCTTGTCCAAAGGTAGCTGTTTTCTGCCAAAAGGTTAAAACTTCCCTGGATCCATTATTGGGCTTGGAATCTTTATTCACCCCAGAGATATGCCTGCTGAATAGTTTCCGTCCGGGGATTATTAGAATCTGAAAAGCTCATATAGCTGTAGTTTCGGCAACGGTCAAATTAATCATCATGAGACACTGGAGGGAGGACTCCCTACCGTCCATGTTAGAATGGCATAGAGAAGTCCTACTAGCCCTACAGCTTGAAAAGCTAATTGCAATGATAGCCAATAGGCCTCAGACCTATTTTGATAGATGGGAACCACTTGATGCATTGCTTACAGTCTGGAAGCCCTAATAATTGATTTCTTTACTGCAAACATAGATTTTTCCTGCTATATGATAACCCCATGCTTGGCACTAGGAAGATGGTGGGTGGGTTAGATGGGAGGGGGTTGGGGAAATATGATGCCTGCTGTATTAACATGTATAGATTTGGGGAATTATCTTTGTTGAATTGTAATGTTTTAACAAACTTCTTCTCAATCTATGCTGGACACCTACTTGTGTATTGTTTTGAAACTTTAATAAAGTATATTGAATTTAAAAAAAAGTCTGGCAGATATTATTTCTCTAAAATCTCTTTACTTAGGTGAGGGAGTATCTAAGGCATTATAATGTTCTGCAGGTATAACATCAGGACTCAGTCTCTTATTTTTAGGAAGGTCTTTGATTACTTGAAAAATGTCATCTAAAGATATAGGTTTATTTAATGTACTAATTTCGTAGTCAGGTAATCTGATACATTTAGATAGCATAAGAATTCTGTAATTTTTTTCATATGATCCTGGCCCTCCACAGGTATACAGTTTTTTTGTAAAATTCAGAGAAAATTTAATTGATCTCATTATTGGATAACACTATTGTCTTATTTTTTTGTCTAGTATTCCAGATATTATATTCTGAAACTGATTCCTTTTTCAATCTGTACAGTATGCCAGTAATTTGCCTGACTTCTCACCAGAGTCCCAGAATAATTGTCTAGTTCTATATAGAGCATACTCGGCATCCATAGTGTATATTTTGTTAATGTCATATTTTAGTAATGTTATTTCATATAGTCTGTTGGGGGTTTTACCTTTGTTTAGTTTTTATTCTTGTTTTATCTGTTTCAGCCTATTTTCCTTTTCTGTAAATTCTTTAGTGGTCTTCTTTTTCTTTGCAGTGGCATGACTAATTATCTTGCTTCTCAGGAAGACCTTGAAGGCATCCCATAGGAAGGCCTCAGTAGTATCTCCTGTGTCACTGCAGGAAAACAAAAACTTACCAGATTTATTTGATAGTTCAATAAAAGTGCTGTACCTTAATAAGGATGTATTAAATCTCCACATCAGACCCTTAATCATTTCTTTGTATCTTACCAATTTCAGAGTAATGGGACTATGGTCCGAGATCAAAATCTGCCTTATTTCTGCAGAAATGATGTTAGTGTTTAGGTTTTTTGCAACTAACAAATAGTCTAATCTGCTGTAGGAATCATGTCTATTTGAATAAAAACAGTAATCCCTACCTTGAAGGTGTACTAGCCTCCAAGAATCTATCAGGTCAATATCATTCATCAGATTTTTGAAAGCTCTTCCTGATTTGGATGGTGGGGCAATAGTGGTGAGTCTGCTCCTATCATTTATAGAGTCTGCCACTTCATTAAAATCTTCACCACAAATAATCTCATGATATTTTTAAGCTGTAATGCTATATTGTCAAAAAAGGATGTCTGATCCTTATTAGGGGTGTAACGTTTGCTGATGTCTATTTATTTTTTGTTACCATTAAAGAGCTCCTGACACAGATGAGACAACTTTGAAAAAAATGTAATAGTCATGTGGTGACTGAACTCAGGTGGGTGGTCCGTCTCTTCTGGTCAAGGAGAGTCAGGCACAATGGTTCCAGATGCAGACAGATAGCTTTTATTAGGAGCGGTCACTGGATCCACTGAAAAGTAATGGGTTAGGTGGTTGTCATGCACAATGCAGTGTTTAGCAGTAAGAGACAATGATACAGGTCTAACAACAGTAGCTATAAAAATAATCATACATTTGTTACCAATGTGCGAAGTACCTCTAACAGGGTCACCTAGTGCCCTGTGTCTGCAGACATCAATAATAATACTTTATCAAGACCTAACCACCTTGGCCAAGGATACTTTAGAAAGGGCACCGCAATTACAGTCCGACAATCCAGTTGAAGGAGCAGTCTTTTTGGTGCAGCACAGGTGGAGGCTAGCTAGCTTTGAAGAATGGGGTACAGTACCTGAGTGACCAATCGGTCTCACTGGCCAGCAGGAGGGCTGAAGAAAACAAGATGGGGATGAAGATAAAGAAGATGAAGAGGATGCAGGCTGGTCCAGATCTGGAGATGCAGGTGATGAGAGGATGGAGTATGGTTGAGGCAATGTCTTCCGATGACAGGTCCTCTGGCAGGCTCTTGACGCAGTGCTGCCCAGCTGGGGAAGGGAGTTCTGGCTACCTCAAAAGAGCAAAACAAAAACAGGGCAATTTTCTACTTGCGTACTTTGGAGGGTACATCACTTCTATGAGCCGGGGCTGCTCCTAAGCTGACTAGACTGGGTGAGTACTGACTACTGCTAGGCTAGCTAGTGCAGACCGTCATCATCTTTGGGGGTTGCTGGCAGGCTGGGCGGAAGGCATTGGATGCTTGGCCGAAAGGTGGGTGACCCCTAACCTCAGAGGTGCAGGCAACTGCAGTCTTCTCAGGGCAGTTAGCTGGACGATGGGACTCCCACTGTTGGGCAGTCTGCCCACTTCCCCATGGCAACAGCTCAGCCTGGGGGTGGAGAGAGAGAACTGACCTGGCTCAATGCAGTTGGCAAGGGGCAGGCAGTTTGAGCCCCTTCAGGGACAGTTCAAGTGTCAACTGGCCAGGATGCAGGGTAGGCAGGTTCAGCCCCGATGTGGGTAGGTGAGTTTGGTGGGTGCAGAGTAGGCAGTTTAGGCCCTGCTACAGTCCTTGATCATACCCCAATCAGTTCAGTTAGTTGGGATCACTAACGTCCCGGGGCGCAACCCAAGCAGACATTAAACACAGCAAATACACAAGAAACACTTTTCTGTACCAGGGACTGGGTGTGCCTTCTGGTCAGGGTCAGGGTGACAGGCAGCACAGCACAGGCTGGACAGTCTCTACCTTGGCCAGGTACACATGTAATCAGCAAGCAGTTCAGGGGATGAAGGGGTGGCTAATAAGGGTTGGTTGGGACTCCCACAGTGCAACTGTAGCCTTGCTGACCAGATCCTCCAAGATGAGGCACTGGCCCTTTAAATCCCTAAGAACTAATCATGTTGGCTCAGTATGCCTGCAGGGGATTGCGTGGGCTGGGCTAACACCCCCTGCACATGTAGGAGGGGTGGCAGCTGGGCTATGCAGTGGACCCAGACTGAGCTCCACCCCTCATAAACATTAATGATTGGGCTGTGGCCCCACTTTGTAGGCCCTAGGCTTTGCTCTACCCCACCCCTACACACTGGGCACAAGTGCGCTATTGCATCAGATGCTCCTCCTTCCTAACACACCCTAGACCCCCCCCCCACTGCTCATCTGGCTGCCTTTCTCCTGGTGGGATGCCCTTCTGGCACTGACCCTAAGCACTGGGGTGTATGCCACGTGGTGCCCCTTTATTATTTCATTGTGGGTGCTCTGTTCCACCACTGCTACCTACTGCCCTTGTCTACCTCCTGGGTGCCCTTTTGCGTTGATTAAAATAACTTTTGGGCTTATCACCCACTCAATGCCTGGCCTGTGCCCTTGGTCACCAGATAACTCCCTGGTGGTGCTAGTGGTGGGGTTGGGGAGCTATGCTACCACCCAACGTCCTTTCTGCCCTTCTCGAGGGGCCTGTGGAACTCTGGGGCTCTGGGTGGTTGTTTCCGCCTGGACGCACTTCATGGTTGCACACCGCGGTCTGCCTAGCAAATAAGTCCCCTCCTGAGTGCAGCACAAGCACAGAGCACGAGTTGGCAGCTCTGACTCTGGGAATGCACTGGGTCAGGAGCTGGCGGGAGGCACGGGGGACCAGGGAACCAAGGGGGGGAGCATTGAATTCAAGCAGCCCCGCACTGCCGCGGAGCAACTCTGCCTGGGTCAGGCAAGGGGTGAGGAGGGAAATTTCACCACCACCACCGAAGACCATGCACAGGAGGGGAGGAAGGGGGGAAGTGACAATGCACCAATGAGATGGGACCCAACATGGCAGCTGGTGCCCTGGGCTGGAGTGCTACCCCAAATGAAAGGGAACAGGAGGATACCTCCAGAGGTCTACGTAAAGCTACAAAAAAAAAATAGCATACTAGAGAGCACGGACAGAGAGGCTGCAATAGCAGGGCCAGGCACAGTACACTACCAGGCACCAAGCCACAGAGTCAATCCTCCAGGCCACCCCAACCAGGAGCTGCCCACCCAGGAAACCGAGGGAGAACCCACTAACCCAGGGGCAGACAATGAAAGGGCCTTACCCTACGGGGATGGCTGCTGCTGGGAGGGGGTGCTGCTGGAGTCCTGGAGGAGCTGGAGGATGGCTGCTGCTGCTGGAGGCTGGAAGACTGCTGCTGCTGCTGGCTGGAGGATGTCTGCTGCTGCTGCTGGCTGGAGACCCCTAGACCCCTGGCTACAGTGGAGCAGCCACCAGTGAGCTACAGACCCAAGCTTAAGATAAGCTTCCAGGCATCCATACTCCTGTGCTCTCCGCTCTGTAAGCCACCCAGTCCAGAACTGCCCTCCAGCTAGCAGGGGTGGCCCTTTTCTAGCTGGGGGTGGACTTGGCTTCTGGCCAAGTGATTGGGTCCCTGGGGCCTAGATCAGCCCCTTGGGCTGATTTTTAGCCCCTTTAGGCATTGAATGGAGCTCTGGCCTGGCCAGAACAAAGGCTGAAACCCGGGGGAAAACATACAGGAGGGGGGGGGGAGAGAGAGGGGGGGGACCAGCACAGGAAGTGGTCAGCCAGCTAGCTCAGTCAGCAAGCTAGCTGGCTGGATGTGGGGTGGGTAGGAGGTTAACTCTTTCCCTCCCTGCTGTCCTTCCTGCTCCTTATGTAGCAACCATTGGGGTGCTACAGTTAGACATAACTGTAGCTTATATTTTGTATTCTGTAATTCTCATCCTTATTTCCTTAGTGTAGGGGTATTTGTATAAATACAGTATCTCTGCTCTTTGAGCTTTGGCTGCCTGCCTACACCTGACATCATAATTCTGTTTATGACATCAACATATGTTGCTGTGGAAATAATTATGATGTCATAAACAGGAGATTGTGATGTCATGTGTAGAGAAGCAGCCAGAGCAGATAGATTTTAGGGAACAGGGATCTTGTTTTCAATAATAAAGAAAATGGGGAATTAATTACTGAAAATACATGAAGTACCAAAGAATATGGGATGGAGCCGAAT
The DNA here is from genome assembly GCA_016271365.2 of Neoceratodus forsteri. Classification (NCBI taxonomy): domain Eukaryota; kingdom Metazoa; phylum Chordata; order Ceratodontiformes; family Ceratodontidae; genus Neoceratodus; species Neoceratodus forsteri. The sequence goes on along the minus strand of CM028130.1, from coordinate 517,185,390 downwards.
ATAAATCTTACTTTTTTCAAAGTTTTACTAATCCCGTCAGCGGCTCTTTAAGAGCTCCTGAAAGAAGTTGGTAACAGCCATCAGGATATGCCACTTGAGTTTCCTTAACAAAATTCACTTCTCTCTTCTATTCAGTCTGACCCACCCAACCTTTACAAAGTTTGACTGCTTCCTGATAAAGTGTGTTTCTTGAAGTAGGGTGTAGGCTCAGTTCTGTGGCCTAAGTTACCAACTATCATGGTGAAATGTTAGTTATATGTAGAAGGCCTGACAGTACTTGACCTGTTTACTGCCTATACAAGTGGAAGATCTTACAGCAAACTTGTAAGAGACCTTCATACTGTATGAACTCATGTTTTTCTAAAATGCTGTCAGGACTTTACTGGACTTTTTTTTCTAAAATGCTGACAGGACTTTACTGGACTTTGTAACCACAAATCGTTATTCTCCTAAAGGTCTTGAGACACCTCCTGTCACAAAATATCTAATTTTAACCAATGGGCCCCTTTACTTTTCAAAACAGGCATCCATGTGGATAGAACTTCAGGAACTGAAACTAGGGATGGAAGACCATCCAACTGAACAATGCCAATTTATTGGATATTGGACTTATCCAATTAAAAATTGACAAAACAACTGTTGGACCAGTAGAGGATCACATGTTATTCTCTATGGAACTTTGTTTTCTATAAAAATTGTGTGCAATGAATAAACCATTGTATACCATTTTTATGTTGCTTGCGTGTAGAGCAAGAAACATATTGCAGCAGCTTGGTGCCGAAGCAGGTTCTGGAGGTGCGGCACTGTTGTGGCCACTACTGGCACAGCATTTTGGGGCATGTAAATGGTATAAGGTTTTTTTTCTATTTTGTATATCTTTTGTATTATATGTATACACTTGGTATTATATTATATGTATACACTTTGTTTATTCTACATTCAAATGTTCCTGTTCATGTAATAGTGATATTTATGTGTATATGACTCAGGACCTCCTTGTGAATGAGCTTGCTCAACGAAGTTTTTTTTCCTGCAATAAACTTGAACTTGAACTTGAGTGTGATGTCCACCAGTAATGGGGACACAGCAACACTATTTTGGAACTTTGCCACCAACGAAAGAAAATAACCCGTGACGGATGGCTCCCCACACACACGCACATATTGCGTTAATGCTCTCCCCCCCACACACACTATATGGACTGTATGGCCGACAGGGGTGCCCAATCCCCCATCGACTCCAATGTCCCTCCCCCCAACAGACAACCGAGTGCCATGCTGGAAGCCCACCCCAGCGTGGCAACAGTCTGTATGGCCGAGGGGGGTGCCCAATCCCTTGTCGGCTCCACTGCCCCCCCGCCCCAAACAGCCTTCCAGCTGCCATGCTGGGAGCCCATCCCAACATGGCAAAAATCATGCATCGTCCAAGAAAAAAAAAAGAAACCTGAAAGAGAAAACCTTTCCTCGCTGACTGTCCTGACCCCCACTCCCCCCACCTGCATCTACCCTCTGCGCACCCTACCTCACACACCCCTCACCCCATATGTACCTCAGAATCCATTGTGACACTCTTAGTTGGACCAGAAACATGTCTGCACTCTTCAAAGCCGACCGCGAACTGAGGAAATGCTGGTAAGCTGTATAATGTAATAAACAGGTTTTTAACTTTGATGCATATCTCAGACATTTTTGGAATTTTTTCACCAAATTTTCAACATGGGATTTTTGGGACCCACCTCATTGAGTTCTGTCACTGTCATTTTGTTAATTGGCCCGAAAGGTGATTTCGCGGTCACTGCATGGAACCACCTTTCAGGACCAATTTATGAAATGACAGTGTCACAGTTCATGAGGTAGACTCCCAAAAACCTTATGTTGAAAATTTGGTGAAAGAATTTTCCAAAATGACTGTTTTACAAGCATGCATTGTGCTGTTCCTATGCACGCTCGTAAGTTCGCGAATTTTCAATATTTTCACTCCAGATTTTCAACATTGCCAGTTTACCACACCTCCTTATGAGCAGTACAGCTGTCATTGTTCACATTTCACCCAAAATGTGTTTCCACGCTTGTAGCACACAATGGCACAGTCGGTGTGCGAAATCAATGTTCAGGACAGATTAAGAAAATCACAGTGACACTGTTCAAGAGCAGAAGTGTTAAAATGGCTATGTTAAAAATTTGGTGAAAAAATTCCCCAGAATGACTGTTTTACGAGCATGCGTTGCACTGTTCCTACGCACGCTCATAAGTTCACGAATTTTCACTATTTTCACTCCAGATTTTCAACATTGCCATTTTATCACACCTCCTTATGAGCAATACAGCTGTCATTTTTCAAATCTCACCCAAAATGTGTTTCCACGCATGTAGCGCACAATGGCGCAGTCGGTGTGCAAAATCAATGTTCGGGACAGATTAAGAAAATCATAGTGACACTGTTCATAAGCAAAGGTGTTACAATGGCTATGTTAAAAATTTGGTGAAAAAAGTCCATAAAATTACTGTGTTATGAGTGACCATTGCAGTTTCCACGCACCCTTGTAAGTTCATGGATTTCTAATATTTTCAGTCCAGATTTTCACCACTGGCATTTTTCCACACTTCCTTATGAACAGTACAGCTGTCATTTTTCACACCATGGCCGAAATGTGTTTTCGCAGTTCTAGCGCAGAAATGCGTGGTCGCTGTGGGAAATCACTGTTCGGGACATATTAAGAAATTCACAGTGACACTGTTTATGAGCAGAGGTTCCAAAATGCCTGTGTTGACAATCTGCTGTAAAAAATCTGCAAACTAATTGCATTATGGGTGTGCATTGCGCAGTTTCTACACACGCTCGTGACTTCACCAGTTTTTTTAATATTTTCACTGCAGATTTTCAACGTTGCATTTTTTCCACCTCCCCATGAACAGTACAGCTGTCATTTTTCACATCCTGTTTGAAATGTGTTTTCGCACCTGTGGTGCCAAATGGCATAGTCGCTGTGCAAAATCAGCTTTTGGCTAACAAACTGATATTGCCACTGTTCATAAGGTGGGGGTCACAAAAAACCCATGATGAAAATTTGGAGCGAAAATGCCAACGAACGCCTGAGATGTTAGGGTTTCTGACCATAACGCCCCACCCTGTAGAGAATGACAGGCATCAGGGGTGTGACTTGGGATTCTCGCCTGTAATGCTCATACCATTCCACACCCTGCAGCCAGTGAGAGGCAGTGAGGTGTGTCTTGGACTCTTCAGCCCCCAAAGTTCACCCCATTCACCTATACAGCACCCATCTCACCATATTTCCTGATGGAATGGGGTGAGCATAAGGGCCAAAAACCCCAACGAACACCGTGACACTTGTTGGTGTCTGCAGGGTAGGGTGTGGTGAAATGGCGTGGCTGTTATGCCTGATGACCCAAAGGCACAACCCAATGCCTGTCAGTCTCTGCAGGTGGTGGTGGGGTTGGCTTCAGTTCAGTACTTCACTGCCGTTCCTATTATGCAGCTCTGTAACTCCTACACTACCAGTGCCAATGCCAGCAAGCAAACATTCGACATTGACAAATGCTTGTTATTTCTGCTATGAACTAACATAATATTGACCTCAAATATGCTATGGAGGCAAATCTACTGATGCCATTCTAATTTCAGAACTTTTACTTGTAAGACTTTCACTAAGAAGACTATTTTTTTCAGAGATTACATCTCATGATATTGCAAAGTGAGAAGCCACCTAAAGCTTTTAATAAACTTATGAACATTGTTTGAAGTGAACTTTCTAAAAAGACAGAATTGAAGGAGACCAAGCCAAAGGACTATGAAGGCACCAGAAAAAGAACACTGCTTATCAGGTGAATCAACAAAAAACTTCCCAAATCAGACTGCAAGGATAAGGGTAGGAGACCTGACAAATCCTGACAAAATCCAACGTACATTTGGCTGAGAATACTCCTTAAGACCTCTATGAGACTCCAATGCAATGAAACATTTGTGAAAATCATTGTTCTATTGTAAACAGAAAAAGAAATGTAAAATTGCACAGTTAGATACTGAAAACTAGGAAATATTATGCATGCATTATAGAAATAAATATTTCATAGAAGTTGCAGCTTACTTCTTAGAAGGAAGAAGCCTGTGGTTATAAATGAAATAGAGTTTGTGTAAGTACTTGAGATTGTAGTCATTAGCAAGGTCAGAAAGGGCTAGTCAGACCAAAACTTTTCACTTACATTGTCTCAGAGAGATTTTAGAACTTCAAGAACTGTTATGTGTGCAAAGCGTGTGTATGATGTTATAAATAAACTTCCAGTCTAACTCGTACCACAAAAGGTGAAGCTGTCTCAGTCCTGCACCACTTATATACACATTTCTAAATTATAAGTATAATTGATCATAAATGTAGTCTATGCTAGTTACCTTACAAATAAAACATTTTACTTATACAGCTACAGAGATAGAGACAAAATTGTAAAATTACAGTAGCTAGTAACATTTGTGACTACAAAGGCAATATGAGCTCACTTTTTTCCAGATGATTTAAAACTTTTTGTGTTTAATGGGAGAGCCTAATCCTTTAACATTCTAAGAGACAATAGAGATACAAGCAGTATACATTCTGGCTTTAAAAATGGTAAGGGTGCACATATAAGAACAGTGTAGAATCTGACCAGGCAAGGATTAAGAGTAAAATGTAGCATTAAAGAAGTAGAGAAAAGTAAGGCAATACCTGACTGACTATATGCTATGTCGTGGACTATCTACAATTGTTAATGTAACGTTCACTAATCGATACTTAAATAACATGTTACTATTTTAAATAACACAATTTATGAAGAATCAAGGCTTCTATAAACTAATAACAGTAAAGAGTCCAAAATAAATTGTTTCACCAGTAACTAACTTAGACTATAACTGTGATAACTCTGTAACAGAAAGAGAAATAAACACTAAACAATTAATATCTGTATGTAACTTTAATTAGTAAGGATTGGCAAAGTGATAAGAAAAAGAAAGGCTACTTGTTCTGTAGGCAAGAACATATAGAAAACAACCATATGGTTGTAATTGCTGTACAGCACTGGTATAGTAACGAGGTGCCAGTATTTTCACCAAAAACACAAACTGTTTGCTCTGTAGGTAGTTGAGGTGTCTGCACTTAATGTACTGATGATCTGTATTCATATTCAGGGACCATAAATGCCGCCATGTTATATTACCCCAGCCTTCCCTGAAGGGATTGTCAGATTAGTTCAGGGTTTAATTTAGAGTTTTGCAAACAACAAGAAATAGAGTTCCTTAGGTAGGCTGTGATTTAGAATACTTTATTAACGAGGGAAGGGGTGCAAGGGTAAAGATTCTCCTCAGAGCTGTCATTATAGACCAGAATGAGTATGTAACTATCAGATCTGAGTACCTCAGGGACACAGCTGCATGGAGCACAAGAGCATGTGCAATGAGCATCGTTTAGTCAAAATTCCTTATGGCCACCAAGTGCTCCAGGATTCCAAAAGGAGGCAAAAAGCAAACTTTTAGGCAGTGAGGGAGAAGATCATTCCCCCCTTTGCATGTCCATTCTGGATCCATCACCATTAGAGGTTTATTTTCTCTCTGCAAGTCGGGAGGTACTTTAGTACTTTAGTATACAGTAGTTCAAGTTCAGTCAGCCCAGGCTCAGTCCAATAAGGTTAAAAACCAAAATCTAGTACAGATGTTGTTCACAGTCAGCTCTGTTTGACATGGTAGGGAACTCTAGATACCAGATCCAAATATACTGACTAAATGAGGAGATGTGTAACTGTAAGGAGGGGTGAGGAAGGACTCCCTGTAAATTAAGTTCTGGTGACTGATAGTAACAGCTAGTGAATGACTTGACATAACCAGGAATCTGAGACTGAGCATAAAAACAAGACACAAAATGTACTGAAACAGAATTTGTGGACATTTGGATTTAAAAATGGGTAACTGATATAGTGTACCCACATCAATTAAATTTTATGCAGCGGTCAAGAGGGCTGATTCCAAGATGAATGGCGTAACATGAATGCAGTTGTGAGTTACACTATTCGCCCCTACACCAGGGACTCTATGCTGCATTCCAGGAGTGGCATGGTCCCAGCACTTGCGACGTGCGGGATACACCAGGCGTAGGCTACCATCACATGTCTGGCGTATAAAACCCGCAAGTCGCAAATCACGGCCGGTGACAGGCAGCCCTCCAAAGCCCCCCCACCTGCACCACCTCGGCATACAACAGGGGGCATGGGGGCAGGATAGATGGTACAGGTGTCAAGGGGGGCACACCAGAAATGGACCCCTGGGGGTTCCAGACAATCAGGGGTTGGGGGCAGGTGTGTGCTTGAGGGGGCCTGGGAGACAGAATGGCGTGGTTTCCACAGTGCTGCATGGCAGCATCCAATGGTGCCAGCCGTCGGATGCCACTTAGGACAGGTAGGAGCTGCCATAAGACCGCTACACCAGTGCACCTTTTGGAATGCCACTTGTGGGTTATGACAGCCACCGTCCTAGAATTAGGCTAAGTTGCTGTCATAACCTGCACTTGCGCCAGGTATTGCAGGCTGCTGCATAATGGGTGGTGTAACCCACGGTTGTCACAGCCCACATCTGCCATGGCACAAGTCGCCATTTGGAATTCCAACTGGCGTACTGCCTAGCATAAGTCACGGGATACGCCAAGGGGATTGGTGTATCTCGCCTTAAGCCGGCGTAGTCCATCCTGGAATCGGGTCCCCGGTCTTTTAGCCATACATATAGACAAGAGTCTGTAAAAGTCCCTTGAGCATTAGTAAAATGTGCAGCCATAAACAAGTCAAACAGCTCACCCACTAGCTGCTTGCAATTTGTTCCATATGTGTTGAAGATGGGTATGTAAACAGTCAGCAGCAGTGATTCTTGAACAAAAACACAAGTTCAGGAAGCAGAAGTATGTACACCACCAGTCAAGAGGAAGACTGAGTTATAGATGCTTGTGGGAAAGGTGATCCAGGTTAAAGACGGGTTGAAGGTCAGGTGAGGTCTCTCGAGAGTTTACTCTTCATATGTAGTGGTTGAAATCCATAGTCCCACTAGAAACTGAAAAGTGAAGAACTACATGAAAGAAACCAGAAATCAGTAATAAATCAGTATTCAATCAATGTGCATCTGTTCAACAACACTGGGCCATTCAGGGTAAGGTTTTGGAGCCAGTCTAGGAATAGAGGGCTCATATGGGGAAAATCTTCATTCATGGCTTTGACTTCCAGTGTGTTTTTTTTCGGTTTAAACCCCTTGTTGCTGAAGTAAGTAAACTGACTGCGAGTGGGAGGGGCTTCACTTTTCTTAAACTGTTTTCAGTCCATTTTTTTGTTAAATTTCTGTGTCACTGTCGCATAGGTGGGAGAATCAGGGGTGTATTTTGTGGCAGGCTTTGTGTTGCTGGAGTTACTGTGAACTTTGGATTTGACAGCAGGTTGATTTGATGCTGAGTGGCACCCAGGGTGTGAGTCATTAATAGAATCCATCAGTACCACACAAGCTGGTATATCTTCATGCACATAATTGACACTTTTTCTGTTGGAGAATTGAGAGAAAGGGAGGACTCAGAAATCACTTCCCATGCTTTCTAACAAAGGAGGGGGGCACTGTTGTTAAAAATAATGAGTTCTGCAGGGTACTTCATAAAGAAATTCCAACCCTTCTTTTGTAAAATTTGCCTCATCTCAGAAAACTCTTTCCTGTGGGAGAATTCAAGAATGCATGGTACAGACATAAGGCAATTCTTGTGGGGGGTAGGAAGAAATAGGCTGTTGGTTAACTAGGATCTGCGGCTTATCCTGTAGGTAGGGAAATAGGCAGACTAGGTGGGCCAAGTGGTCCTTATCTGCCGTCAAAGTTTATGTTTCTATGTTAATTACTGCCTCAGCTTCAAAGTCTTGAAATAAATAAATCCATTCCTCCCTCCAGAAAAGTTGTTGCTTTTCTCCTGTCAGTTTCATGATCAGTTCTTTAATAGAGACTTGCCAAAAAAATTGATAATTGGTCTAGATCTAGCTCCCCATTGTGGGCACGTGGCTAGTGAGTGGTGGGCATGCTTGACTGATAATGACCATTCCCACAGGTGATTTAGCAGTTCAGTAAAAAATTGCTGTAGGAAGGCCAGCCCTTTACCCCCTCAGGTAGCCCAGCAATCCCTATGTTATTTCTCCTGCCTCTGTTTTGCAAGTGCTCTATTTTTTCAATCAAAAACTGAATTTGCTTCGAGTGAACATCAGTGATATCTTCGACACAATACAGAGAGTCCTCTACAGAAGCAGGCTGTCTCTCTTTGATTTCTACTCTCCCCTTAGTTTCTTTAGACACTTTCGAATTTTGTTATGGCATTTCACATATCTTTTAAGCCCAGTCTGATACCTTGTAATATTTGTCCGTGAACTTCAATTGTTTTTGTGTTGTCAGTTATCTGCTGCTGCTGTACTGCGATGGTCTGAGCTCTTCACTGTGTCATTAGGTTTTTCTCCTGGCATTGCCAGCACAGTTAAAGTGACCACAATTCAAAATCAGTGAAAAACAATGAAAAACTGGCTGAAGACATCCCAAACTATTAGAATTGGTTGAGCAGGCAGTGGGACTAATGAATGAACATGTTTTTACCAGCAGTACTTGCAAAAGAAATAGAAAATGTAAAGGATTTCAGCAAATGCTGACAGAGTTAAATCTTCACACCACCTTCACTTCTGGCACTGCGTACACGAATCTCAGAGATATTGCTTATGAGCAGGGTAAGTGCAGAGAGGCAGAGGTGGGTAGGAAGGTTATTCTAGATAGAGAGAAAACAGACAGAGAATGTAGTCTGACCCATTAAGGCATTGCAACAAGGGGTAACAATGATTTGAGAGTCAAAATAGCAGAACAAGTAGACTGGCCTGAGGAGGGGGGATTACATGGTGGGGTTACAATAAGGTGGATGAAATGAGAGTCAGCTACTCTACTCAAAGGAGTTTCACTTTATTTCTGCAGTACTGTGCAAAGTATGCTATTTTCTATGGGGAAGGCCAAGATTATTTTATTATTTGGGGGAGGCTGATAATCTTTTCCATGGCTTGGGGGAGGCTCACTATGACAAAGTCAGAGAACTAATGCTATAAAGAAGTCCAAGGGAAATGTATAACATGGGTTGACAGAAACATGCAACCCGATTGGGTAAGTCACTTTGCGGGGCCATGAATTAAGTTAGCATTAAACCACAGTCCCGCGGAGCGACTCTGGAGATCCACCACTGGGTCTCGTTCTGTTGAGGGAGAAGAAGAGGAGACCAGCAGCCACGTGCAATAGGGAGACCACAAGTGGGACTGGACTGTGCCTCTTCTGTCTGTTAAGCCCTCTGTTGTGCCCAAGCCATGTTATAATCCTGCGATGTGTGTGGCCGCAGTTTTCCTTGAGTGGTGTGGTGTTGTTGGCAAGGGTGAACAGAACCACAAATGTGTGTACTGCTGTCACGGCACCATGGGCGAGCAACTGAGAGAGAGCAATGTTGTGGCTCCCCCGCTAGTGCTCCCTGCTAGTGCTGTCATTGTCATGGCAGCTGTAGACAGAAAATATGCTTTTTACTGTAGTTCCCCTGCCCCAACCCCCTTATCTGTCCATTCGTAGTCATCGACTGAGAGTTCCATGCTGTTTTTCAGAGGTTTTCAGCCTTACAATGTCCTTGTGAGTGAAGACAGTGATAGAGAGGGACACAGTCAATGGAGGTGGTATTTTTTGCTGGTAAAATAAAAGTTGAACTGGAGCAGTGAAACCATGATTGGCCAGTACATTCCCAACTGTGCCCTAATGAGCTGTACCTGTGGTCATAGCTTGTGTGCACAGTGTTCACACACACTGTTTCTCCATCAGTGGTGCAGGTGTGTGTTCATCAGGCAGAATTTACCGGGTCCCCCGAGTCGCCCCTGACCCCCATGTTGCAAACACAGTCACCATCTAGGAAACATGTAGGTAAGCAGTTAGCTGGGCAAGGTGCAACCATCACTCCACACTACAAAGGCATACCAAGTGAGAGAGAGAGAGAGAGAGAGAGAGAAAGAGGCACTGTCAAGCAAATGGTGACATCTGTCATTGCACACCATAAGGGAAAGTATTCAAAGACAGCAAGGCAGCACAGTGACACAGAAAACAAGCATTTGTCAATGCCGAATGTTGCTTGCTTGTATGTGCTGTTTAGGTATTTGGAAGTGATAGTTCCATGCCTTCCTCCCAAGACATCCACTGTGTCTTTCCGTTCAGTATTCACAGAAGAGTGGGAGGTGCAAGGGCCACAGCAGTACAGCAGTTGCCAAAGGGCTGAAGAGGTGGACAATAGTCAATTCAAAGGCAAAAGAGTCCTGCAGAAGCTCACTAAATTGAAGGTGGACAAAGCGATGGAACCAGATGACAAACACCCAAGGATATTAACAGAACTGCGAAGGGAGATAGCAGTACCTCTGGCAGCCATGTTCACTGAGTCATTCAACATGAGTGAATTGGAGGAGGGCACATGTGGTCCCTCTACACAAGTCCGGCAGCAGGGAGGAGGCAGGGAACAATAGGTCATTCAGCTTCACCTCAGTAGTGCGGAAGATCATGGAAACATTGCTTAAAGAAAGGATAGTGGGGCATCTAGAAGCCATCGGAGCCCAGGACCATAGACAACATGGATTCACAGTGGGGACATCATGTCAGACAAATCTGGTTGATTTCTTTGACTGGGTGACAAGGAAGTGAATCAGGGTGGGGCAGTGGACAACGCTTACCTTGATTTCAGCAAAGCCTTTGACACCATCCCATAAGGAGGCTGATAAACTAGCTGGGTAGGCTGGGCATGGGGGAAAGGTTGGTAAACTGGGTTAGAAACTGGCTAACAGACAGGAGGCAGAGAGTGGTGGTAAATGGTGTGCAGTCTAGGGAGAGGGGGTGACCAGTGGGGTGCTGCAGGGATCGGTCCTGGGGCCAGTTCTGTTCAATGGCTTCATTAGTAACATTGAAGAATGTCTGAAGGGAATTTTTTCACCAAATTTTCAACATAGCCATTTTAAGACCTCTGCTCATGAACAGTGTCACTGTGATTTTCTTAATCTGTCCCAAATATTGATTGCGCACACCGAATGCGCCATTGTGCGCTACATGCATGGAAACACATTTTGGGTGACATGTGAAAAATGACAGCTGTACTGCTCATAAGGAGGTGTGGTAAAATGGCAATGTTGAAAATCTGGAGTGCAAATATTAAAAATGTGCGAACTTACGAGCGTGCGTAGGAACTGCGCAACGCACGGTCATAAAACAGTCACTTTTAGGAATTTTTTAACCAAATTTTCTAAATAGCCATTTTAAGACCTCTGCTCATGAACAGTGTTACTGTAATTTTCTTAATGTGTCCCATACATTGATTTTGCACACCGACTGTGCCATTGTGCGCTACATGGGTGGAAACATGTTTTGGGCAAGATGTGAAAAATGGCAGCTGTACTGCTCATAAGGAGGTGTGGTAAAATGGCAATGTTGAAAATCTAGAGTGAAAATATTGAAAATTCGCAAACTTATGAGCGTGCGTAGGATCAGCGCAACAAATGCTCGTAAAACAGTCATTTTTGGGAATTTTTTCACCAAATTTTTAACATAGCCATTTTTAACACTTGTGCTTATGAACAGTGTGGCTGTGAGTTTCTTAGTCTGTCCCGAACATTGATTTTGCACACTGACTGTGCCATTGTGCGCTACATGTGCAGAAACACATATTGGGCAAGATGTGAAAAATGACAGCTGTACTGCTCATAAGGAGATGTGATAAAATGGCAATGTTGAAAATCTGGAGTGAAAATATTGAAAATTCCCAAACTTACTGACGTCTTGTGGGAACTCTTGTAATGCGCTCAGCTTCAGTCATTTTGGGAATTTTTTCACCAACTTTTCAACATAGCCATTTTAAGACCTCTGCTCATGAACAGAGTCACTGTGATTTTCTTAATCTGTCCAAAACATTGATTGTGCACACCAACTGCGCCATTGTGTGCTACATGCATGAAAACACATTTTGGGTGACGTGAAAAATGACAGCTATACTGCTCATAAGGAAGTGTGGTAAAATGGCAATGTTGAAAATCTGGAGTGAAAATATTAAAAATTCGCAAGCTTACAAATTGTGCGTGGGAACTGCATAGCCTGCGCTCGATAAAACAATCATTTTAATTTTTCACCAAATTTTCCAACACAGCCATTTTAAGACCTCTGCTCATGAACTGTGATTTTCTTAATGTGTCCCATACATTGATTTGCACACCGACTGTGCCATTGTGCTCTACATGCAAACACATTTTGGGCAAGATGTGAAAATGGCAGCTGTACTGCTCTCATAAGGAGGTGTGGTAAAATGGCAATGTTGAAAATCAGTGCAAATATTAAAAATTCCACGAGACTTCACAGTAGTCTCTGCGTCGGGGCCTACATAATGCAGCTATAAAACAGTCATTTTAGGTATTTTTCATCAAATTTGCAACATAGGCTTTTTGAGAGCCACCTTATGAACACTGGCACTGTCATTTCATTAATTGGTCCCAAAGGTGATTTCGGCGCAGTGACCGCGAAATCACCCTTCAAGCCAATTAACACCATGACAGTGACAGAATTCATGAGGAGGGGTCCCAAAACACCATGTTGAAATGTGGTGGTAAAATTCAAAAATGCCTGAGATATGCAGCAGCTGAAAAACCCTATCTATCCCATTATACAGCTTACCGGCATTTCCTCAGTCCGCGGTCGGCTTTGAAGAGTGCAGACATGTTTCCGGTCCACTGAAGATCATCGCGCTGAGGTCCGGAGGTAAGTATGGGGTGAGGGGGGTGTGTGGGGAGTCAGGGTGTGCAGTGGGTGGGTGCGGGTTGTGGGAGGGGGCAGGGAGAAGTGCAGAGGGACAGTTTTTTGTATTTACAGGTTTATTTTTTTTTTATAAGACGATGAGGGACATTTGCCATGCTGGTGTGGGCTCCCAGCGTGGCAGCTGGAAAACTGTTTGGAGGCTGGGCCGACAGAGTTAGGCACCTGTGAGCCATAACACATTTTGCCATGCTGGGGTGGGCTCCCAGCATGGCACCTAGATGCTTTGTGGGGGCGTGGAGCCGATGGGAGATTGTGCGCTCCCGTTGGCCATAACAAATTTTGCCACACTAAGGTGGGCTCCCAGTGTGGCACCTGGAAGATTTGGGGATTGGGCACCCCCGTCGGCTGTACAGTGTGTGCGTGGGGGAAGGGGGAAGGCGCATGAGCACACAGTATGCGTGCGTGTGTGTGTGTGTGTGTGTCTGTGTGTGTGTGTGGAGGGGGGGAGCTCTGCTCACTGAAGTGGAGCTCTCCCTTTCAACTGTACGACCACTGCATTTTCAACTGCTGTCATAGACAGCTGCAGTAGTGATTGGGGAACTGGGGCTGCGCCTGCAAACACACTGACTGAATTGGAAGACGGGTGCCACACCTCCGAAAACTCAGATGATGGCACTATGTTTCTTGCACATGTGTGCAAGCAACATAATGAAGGGACTGCTGAACTGCTTACATGCATTCATGGCATGCTACTCAGTACAGATATTTCAGTAGCTATAGCACCTGAGTCCTCTATAAGTAGCAGATGGTGGAGGTGCACTGAAGGAATGACTCAGTAAGAGAACACTTGTTGTCATAAGCGGTGGGGAAGGTGTACTTTGGGGCCCTGTCAGTCCCCCAGCAATGAACCAGGAGCAGCTTCTAGGCAGTAATAGTGGACTGAGGTGCTGTAACATGTACCAGTATTTCTGCAGTGAGCAGCATGACATGAATAGATGTATGCAATTGAGTATTCCTTTCATTTTCTGTGTCAGTATGCTGCAGCGAAATGCACACACAGAAGAAGCAAGTGACATTGCTGCCTGTCTCTCTGTGAGTGATCACTTTAGTGGTTTCTGTTTTGGGGCTCCTGCTGCAGCTTCATATTAGTGTTCCCTCTCCAGGAGCAGGTGAGTGTCACGGAGCAAGAGACAGACAGTGAGAGAGAGGAACACAGTTGAGGGGGCAGGGTGACATGCAACAATCATGTCTGTGTGCAAAACGTTATTATGACCCATAACAGCAATGCAGTACAGATATTGGGGAGGAAGAGAGAGAGAGAGAGAGAGAGAGAGCAAGAGAGAGACAGAGATGGGAAGTTTGACAGCAGTGTGCATGTGGCTTGTGGGGGGCAGGCACAGTAAGAATAATAGGCAATCTACCAGACAGTGTTATGCACAAGAAATGTCACAGATCTTGTCAGTAGTGTGTCTGTGACATTTTTATGTCATAACACCAATGCTGTGTGCATAATTTGTTAGGGTCTATTTTGCAAGGTGGCAGGATACAGTACCTTTCTTGCTGTTTAAACAGGAAAATAAAAACACCTTTTTGGACATTTTTTACTTGTTTAAACATAACCCATGTTAAAGAAGCAATAACCCACTCCAGGTTGTGCAGTTATTGGGGATGCTGTGAGGACACTTGGCCTGCAGCCTCATGCCTCACAACACACCCGGGATGTTAATTAATCCCTAATAACCAAACACCCTGTTGTGGGTTATCACTTATATATGCCACAAAAAGTTATGCATAGACGGTATCACACCCTATTTGCATACAAAAAGATGGGGTTACTTCCTCATGATCATTGCTGGTGGAGAGACTCTGGAGAGGCTACCCTGACAAACATACTATACACATGCTTGCACTGCAGGAATATTGGTCTTATATAATGCAAACAAATGTTAGGCAACCCACTGATGGAGAACCCAGCTTTATATTTAATAGGAACCTGCTCTGTGATATATGGGGTCCCCTTTAAAAAGGCAATACTTATGGCAGCCTTTCTTTGCATCAAATGCCCAATTCTGTCGCAGTGGAGACAGTCTGGGGCACCAAGGGGAAAGGACTGACTGGAAAATAAAAATGGATAGCTTGGCTGTGAATGAAAGGATTTCTTATGTAGCTGTGGACCAAACAGACAAATTTCATGAAATTTGGTAGCCCTTCTTAGGCAATACACAAGTCTTGGCACAGGGTGTTGAAAATACATCCTTGGGATATCAGCTCATAGTAGCCTAAACAACCTTTGCTTTAATCCCTTCCCCCCCTCTCAGTCCCTACTGCCAAGCATGGACTGTGGGTGTGGGAAGAGGATAAAACAGAGAGAAACCCAATAGCCTGTGCTGAAAACAACCACACTAGATTTATTTTTATTTATTTATTTAGTTTTTGTTAACTGGGTAGGTGCACTAGCCATAAACTGACTATTTTCAGGCACAACCCAGGAGAGTACAATAAAAAGAGAACAGTGGAATAACAGCAACAGGGGTACAGTAATACAAACAGAGGAACAGTACAGCAGTGCTACAAAAATACAAGGAGTAGAAACAACAAAAAATAATGGCAGATAGATATATAATAAATGCAGAAACCACAGACCTGACCTGTGGAGTGAAAGGGTTAATAAGAGAGTAAGGTTATATAGAGAGAAAAGTGAGGAATGTTCAAACATAACAAGAAAGACTGATGGAAGGTCAAGGGTGGTAACTGGCAAAACAACAGTGGATGGTAAGCAACAAGGTTCGAGAAGGAAAAGAGCTAGTAGTCAAGAAGTTATTTACAAAGAGAAGGAAAAATATGGGAGGGAAGAGGAGCCAGTCTTGGAGCTGGATTAGAGCAGGGGTGACATTATTGGTAAGTCTCAGGAGCTTCAGGGTGGGTCAAAGCATCAGCTAAGGATAGATAATGACGATATTCACTTTTAAATCTAAAGTGAGACTGAGACAGCCGAAGGTTGAGTGGAAGAGCATTCCATAGCCTGGGAGCAGAGAATTGGAAGGCCCCTGTGCCTTTAGTTGTCTGACGTCTTGGAACATAGAGCAAGGATTTGTCAGCTGATTGCAGGCCATGAGAGGATGGTTGAGAGACCAACAACCCCGCCAGCTGGGATGTTTTTTTTTCCCGGATGATCGAGTCCATTAGTGATCCAAGGTAGTATTGTCTACTAGCAGAGGGTGAGAGCCAATTATGATCCTTATAAGGAAGGCAGTGATGTAAGAGTTGAGGTGACGAAGAGGCAAATTGGCATATACTGTTATAAGTTATGTCCCATTTTAATAGGGTTTATGGGCAGAGGCAAGAATAGAGGCACCATAAGTAAGGGTTGGGAGCAGAATACCTCAGACAATTGCTAATTTCGTAGAGGGTGTAAGCTTGTAGCTCGTTTTGTAAGCTACTCCCAGTTTTGAGTTTACAGCTTTGCACGGCGACCGAATGTGAAGATTAAAATCCAGGGATTGGTCCGGCAGGATCCCAAGGTACTTGAAGGAAGTAACATTTTCAAGTGGAATTCCTCCTGGATGAAGAATCTCCAGCAAACTAGAACAGGTCTTAATCTTCGGTGCAGAACCGAGGAGCATGGCTTTGGTTTTCTTTTCATTTAGTACAAGCTTACGGTCTAGTAGCCAGACTAACGCCTTGTTGAAGTCTGAGGTACTGTAAGTGATGTGTTTATTCAGGCAATACTAGCAGAACTAGTATAGATGATCAGGTCATCAGCGTAGAGAATAGCCATGTAAAGAAACAGCACACAAACTTAATTAATTACATTTTATTTTATTTGGAACATCAAAACATCAGGCAATAAGTTTGAATATAAAGGAGGCATAGAAACATAGAAACATAGAATTTGACAGCAGATAAGGACCACTTGGCCCACCCGGTCTGCCCATTTTCCTACCTAATGGATACGCTGCAGGTCCTAGTTAACCAGCAGCCTACTTCTTCCTACACCCACCCCCTAGAATTGCCTTATAACTGTCCCATATATGCTTGAATTCCACCACTGTTTTTGACTCCACAACCTCCGGAAGGCCGTTCCATGCATCCACAACCCTCTCTGTAAAAAAATACTTCCTTACATTAACTCTGAGCCACCCCCCATCTTCAAAATGTGCCCCCTTGTTCTTGCACACCTCTTTTTTTGAAAGATGCTACCCTCTTGGACTTTGTTGATTCCTTTGAGGTACTTGAAAGGTTCTATTATGTCCCCCTCTCCCTCCTTTCCTCGAGGCTACACATATTAAGCTCCTTAAGTCTCTCTTCATATGTCTTTTGGTGCAGACCCTGCACCATTTTAGTTGCCCTCCTCTGGACAGCTTCCATCCTGTCTATGTCTTTGCTGAGATTGGGTCACCAGAACTGCACGCAGTACTCCAGATGGGGTCTCACCAGCTGTCTGTACAGAGGGATGACAACTTCCTGTTTTCTACTGGTGATGCCTCTCCCCATGCATGCCAGTATCCCCCAGTCCTCCTTACTGCCTTGTCACACTGCTTGCCCACCTTTAAGTCATCTGATATGACCACCCCCAGGTCCCTTTCCATTTTTTTTTTTTTGGGGTATTATTTTCTCTCCTCCAGAGCTCCGGCTATGACCCCCGCCCTCCGTTGTTCCCCACAGCGCCATCCCCAGACATCAGACCCCCTCCCTTATGCACCCCGTGACTTACCCTTCACAGCAGGGTGGTGGGGAGCAACTCGACCAACCCCAACGGATCCATGCCAGGGAGGCGCCCTTCAAGAATGGCGCCACGAGGAACAACTTTGTGCTGCCGGGCTGCGTTTTCGGCTGTTTTTCCTCGGCTGGGTCATGGCGAGCAATGGCGCCCAGCAACTGGTGACGCGCTCCGCAAGCAAGGTGCCCCAACTGCTGCCTGCCACGACCACTCCCCCAAGCTTGCAGCCACGTGCTGTCAACCCCAGCCTCCGCTAGGGGTCAGGCAAGCCCGCCGCCCAAATGCCCCCTCCCCGGAGATGGAGAGCAGTCCCTTGGATGCTCAATCCATCTCCTCCCCGCCAATCCACGGCAACCCTTGCCCGTTCCCGAACAAGGGTCGCCGGCATGGCGCGAGGTGTGGCGACCAGTGCCTCAACCCTCAGCACCACCGGGCCGGCCCCCTTTCCATTTTTGATGTTGTTAGTATCTCACCCCCCATTGTGTACTCTTCCCCTGGGTTTTTGTTTCCCAGGTGTATTACCTTGTACTTCTTAGCATTGAATCTAAGCTGCCATACATTTGACCATTCCTCTAACCTTGCCAAGTCCCTTCTCATCCTTTCCACCCCACCTTGTGCATCAACTCTGTTGCAGATCTTTGTGTCATCTGCAAAGAGACATACTTTTCCTTCCAGTCCCTCTGCAATGTCACTTATAAAGACATTGAAGAGGATCGATCCTAATACTGAACCCTGCGGTACCCCACTAGTAACCCCCCTTTCTTTAGAGTGGATTCCATTTACTATTACTCTCTGTGTCCTATTCTCCAGCCAATTCTTTACCCAGGCTATCATCTTGGGACCCACTCCCAGGCTGGCTAACTTGTATATTAATCTTTTGTGTAGGACTGTGTCAAATGCCTTGCTAAAGTCTAGGTAGGCCATGTCTACAGCCACTCCCTGATCTACTACTTTGGTCACGCAGTCAAAGAAATCTATTAGATTCGTCTGGCATGACCTTCCCGCTGTGAATCCATGCTGCCTTGGGTCCTGTGCCCCTCTGACCTCTAGGTACTCGACAATTCTTTCCTTCAGAAGTGATTCCATCATTTTCCCTATCACTGAGGTTAAACAAACAGGTCTATAGTTTCCTGCTTCTGCCCTGCTCCCACTTTTGTGAAGGGGAATCACATCTTCCCTCCTCCAGTCCTCAGGTACCACTCCATCCTCCCATGATTTGTTAAAGAGGGTAGTCAGTGGTGTCACTAGTTCTACATTTAGTTCTTTTAGAATTCTGAGATGAATCCCATCAAGCCCCATTGCTTTATCCACCTTCAGTTTTAAGAGTTCTTTCAGAACCCTTTCTTCTGTAAATGGGCTGGTATCAACTTCTGTATCCAGAGTGTTTCTATTGTTTGTTTTAGGTACCTCCCCCTCTTCATTTGTAAATACAGAGCAAAAATATTTGTGTAGTATCTCTGCCTTTTCACAGACACACTCTGCCCACACCCCTCCCCTTTATTAAGCCTCACTATCCCTCCCTTGGTCTTCCTTCACTCCCTGATGTACTTATAAAAGGTTTTATCCCCTTTCTTAACTGAGTTGGCTATCTTTTCCTTGGTTCAGGCCTTTGCTGTTCTGACTGCCTTCCCAGCTTCCTTTTGCCACCTCCTTTGAGAACCATAGTGGTTTCTTACATCGTTTTGTTTTGTTTATTTGCTTCACACAAAGGCTTATTACCTCTGTGATGGCAGTTTTTATTATTCCCCATTGTTCTTCCATCCCTCCTTCCTGCCCATTTGCTAGTGCATTCCTTAGGCATGCACCCATTTTGACAAAGTCAGCCCTCCTAAAGTCCAGTACTTTTTGCCTTTGTATGGCTTGACTCTATTGCTGTGTTTATTGTGAACCATACTGTTCGATGGTTGCTAGTTCCCAGATGGCTACCCACTTCTACATCTGTGACCCTCTCTCCATCTCCATTTGAGAGAACCAGGTCTAAGATTGCTCCCTCTCAAGTGGGTTCCAATACTAGTTGTCTAAGGCATGCACCCTGTAGGGCATCTAGAATAACCCCACTCTTAGAAGTGGCTGCTGCAACTGCACTCCAGTTAACATCGGGCGTACTCAGATCACCCATCAGCAATATCTCCCCTTTTTCTGCCATTCTAAGTATACTTTCTATCATTTCCTTGTCCATTTCCTCCCCCTGAGAGGGGTATCTGTATACAACCCCTGTGCGGATTGTGGTGCCATTGCCTGTCTCCAAATTGACCCACAGTGCTTTTTCTCCTCCCTGTTTACCCTTTTGTTCTGTTGCTTTGATTCCTTCTCTTATGTAAAGAGGTACTCCTCCTCCTCTTTTACCCTCCCTGTCCCCCCTGTAGATAGTGTATCCTGGTATGTTTATGTCACAGTCTTGGTTCTGTGTGTACCATGTTTCTGTGACTGCCACGATATCCAGATGTTCCTCCTCCATCAAGACCACTAATTCAGGAAGCTTGTTACCCAGACTACGGGCATTGGTACTCATTGCTCTCCATTTTTTGATGGCTTTACCTTCTGTAGCAGCATCCCCCACTGACCTTTCTACCTTGGTCTTTTTCTCATTTAGTACCCTGTTTTGTAGGGGGAGGCTGGGATTTTCCTGCTGCTTATCAGTGCCTCCCCCCTTGATTAGTTTAAGAGCTTTCCAATAAGCATTTAAACTGATTTCCCAAAAGACTTGTTCCCTTCCTGGACAGATGCAGTTCATCCTGCCAGTATAGGTTGGTATCCTTCCAGGTGGAAACCCAGTCCCCAATGAAGCCAAACCCCTGTGCTCCACACCATTTTTTCAACCATTCATTAAACTGCATGGTGCAAAGTGCCCTTGCCTCACCCGTGCCATTGACAGGCAGCACCTCTGAGAAGGATACTGTGTGTGCTATTTGTCTTAGGCCCCTCCCCAACTTTACAAAGTCCTCCTGCATTGCTCTAATCTCATGATGAGCCAAGTCATTTGTCCCTAGGTGGACAATGGCATCCAGCTCAGACTCCCGTGCAGCTGTTCTCGTGATCCTGATGATGCGCTTCCTATCCCTCCAAGCCATGGCACCAGGCAGGCACCTTACTTCAGTTTTCCCTGCTCCCCCCAGTTCTAACCCCCTAATAATTGAGTCCCCCACCAGGAGCTGCTTCCTTTCCCTGTGGTGTCCTCTGCCTCCTTCCTGTGGGCCTCTCTTGTGACAGTTGTCCTCAACCTCCTTAGTCTCCTCTGCGGGTACATCCATAGGGGAACTATGCTCCCCAGAATGGTGTATGGATTGTGGAGTGGAACAACTGACTGGGTGTGCCTCTATTCCACCACCCTCACCCTCCCTGAGCCCACTGTGGTCCAACTGCTGTGCTTTCTTCACAACCTCTGAGGTAGTGGTGATGGCTCTGGTGCTCCCTGGATGGGGGAGGTTCCCTTACTACTGCCCAGTGTGGCCTGGGGGAAGGTTCCCTTACTACTGTCCAGTGTGGCCTGAAGATGGGCAACTTCCTCCCTCAGGGCAGAGAGCTGTCTGCAAATAGGACAGCATCTCAGCCTCCAGAAAGACTCCCAGAAGACTGCTGCCCCACAGCCATTACATTGCACTACTCTTATCCATTTTATAAAAAACACAAACTATAATACATTGTTCTTGATTAATCTACTTTCCCTTTATTGTAACTCATCCCCCTCCCCTTATTTTTTTGTTGAACAGGACATGGGAAATAGCCTTGCTTTGTCTCTTTTAAGTTGGATGATTTAAGGTTTGCTATGATTTTAAAAGTTTTGGTTTCCTTGTTTGTATAATTTCATTGCCAATGAACTACCAATGAAGTATAAACAAGCATTTGCCAATGCCAAATGTTGCTTGCTTGTATGTGCTGTTTAGGCATTTGGAAGTGATAGTTCCATGCCTTCCTCCCAAGTCATCCACTGTGTCTTTCTGCTCAGTATTCACAGAAGAGTGGGAGGGGCAAGGGCCACAGCAGTTCAGCAGTTGCCAAGGGGGTGAAGAGGTGGACAATAGTCCATTCAAAGGCAAGAGAGTCCTGCAGGAGCTTACTAAATTGAAGGTGCACAAAGCGATGGAACCAGATGGCATATGCCCAAGGATATTAAGAGAACTGCGAAGGGAGATAGCATTACCTCTGGCAGCCATGTTCACCGAGTCATTCAACATGAGTGAATTGGAGGAGGGCACATGTGGTCCCTCTACAGAAATGCAGCAGCAGGGAGGAGGCAGGAAACAATAGGCCATTCAGCCTCACCTCAGTAGTGAGGAAGATCATGGAGGCATTGCTTAAAGAAAGGATAGTGGGGCATCTAGAAGCCATTGGAGCCCAGGACCATAGACAACATGGATTCACAGTGGGGACATCATGTCAGACAAATCTGATTGATTTCTTTGACTGGGTGACAAAGGAAGTGAATCAGGGTGGAGCAGTGGACAATGTTTACCCTGATTTCAGCAAAGCCTTTGACACCATCCCACATAGGAGGCTGATAAACTAGCTGGGTAGGCTGGGCATGGGGGAAAGGGTGGTAAACTGGGGTAGAAACTGGCTAACAGACAGGAGGCAGAGAGGGATGGTAAATGGGGTGCAGTCTAGGGAGAGGGGGTGACCAGTGGGGTGCTGCAGAGTTTTCATTAGTAACATGGCAGAATGGCCAAATTTTCAACATAGCCATTTTAAGACCTCTGCTCATGAACAGTGTCACTGTGATTTTCTTAATCTGTCCCAAACATTGATTGCGCACACTGACTGCCACTGTGCGCTACATGCACAGAAACACATTTTGGGTGACGTGAAAAATGACAGCTGTACTGCTCATAAGGAGGTGTGGTAAAATGGCAATGTTGAAAATGTGGAGTGAAAATATTGAAAATTCGCAAACTTATGAGCGTGCGTAGGAACTGCACAATGCACGCTCGTAAAACAGTCATTTTTAGGAATGCAGCAGTGATTGGGGAACTGGGGCCGCACCTGCAAACACACTGACTGAATTGGAAGACGGGTGCCACACCTTCGAAAACTCGGATGATGGCACTATGTTTCTTGCACCTGCGTGGACGCAACATAAAAAAGGATGTCCAGAATTACAGTCCTGTAAGTCTAACATCTGTTGTAGGCAAACTACTTGAAAGATTAATACAAAGGCATATATAACAACAACACATTATTCACCAAAGTGGATTGGCCAATGTAACAACATGGATTTAGTACAGGAAGGTCACGTTTAACAAACTTATTACAGTTCTTCGAACCGGTTAGTGCAGCACTGGATAAGGGTTTGCCTGTGGACGTTATGTTCCTAGACTATTCAAAGCATCTGACAATGTCCCACAGAATATTAATAGAACAATTAGGTTAAACTTCAATACTGATATAGCAGCATGGATCACATCATGGTTAAACAACAGAAGGCAAAGAGTAGGAATAAGAGAGGTAATATGTCTACCTGGGGAAATGCTACCAGTGGTGTGCCTCAGGGCTTACACTGTTCAACATACTGGTGTCGACTATGCAGACAAATAGCACATGCTCTTGGATATGTAACTATGCAGACAACTGCAATATAGGTAGCATAGGTAATGACCAAAAATCAGGACAAACACTCCAAGATAGCATAACAAAACTTTTAACATGGCAATAATGAGAATGCCGAAATGGGGACCCGCGATTGGGTAAAGCGCATCACGAGGGCGAAGTCGGAGCGGGTATTAATCCAGCATACCCACCGTGTTCAAAAGTGAACTACCACCATCAGCCAGACAGCTAGGTTAGCAGCACTAGACAGAGGTGGGGATCAAGTCTCAGAGAGGCAAGTATGGCACAGGGACAGGGAGACCAGCTAGAGCCAGACGGAAACGGGGCGGGGGAGAAGAAGCCGACAAGGACAGGAGCAATACATAGCAGAGTCCGACACAGACACAGTATGCAGGGAAGTGGCACATGGTTAGGGGAAGTGACCCAACCAGTATGGTAATTTCTGAGCGCTTCGCACACCGCGGCAAGGCAGCCGTCCACCGGACACCTCCAACGGCTGGTATCAGAGAAATACCCGCATACATTGCCACATTATTTGGACTGCCATGTGAGCAGCACTGTTTTCTTTCAGTACAGCTACTTAATGTTTTGACTGCATCAGCATATTAATGCTGTTGTGTTAGATGATTTGTAAGTGCAGTAAAAATCTTTGATCAACACACCGACTCCCTGTGTAATTTGTTCTAATATGAGCGAAATAAGCTCCTGGTGACTCTGTCATTGGTATGTTACAAGCACATTAAAGCCACTCGATGGGTGGCATCTAATGTGATTAATGCATGTTGGGCTGTTGTTCCCTCGGCCTCCGGCCACAACCCTCCCAACCATGCATTAATCCAGCATTAGATGCCACCCTTAATCAATCACTTGAAATCTGGGCTGAAAAAACAAAATGGCATTTAATGCAAACAAACGCAAAGTTATGCATCTTGGACATAACAACCCAAAACAAACCTATAAACTAAATAATACTATGTTACAGGAAACAACTAGTGAAAGAGAGCTGGGTGTAACTATCTCAAATAACTTATCCTTTGATTTACACACAAAAAATAGTCAAGAAATGTCAAAATCTCGTGCGTTGGGTGTTGGCAGGGGAAGGGGTAGGATTGAGCGTCTGTGGGACTGCTCTCCTCCCTTGGGGGGGGGTTGGGGATGCATGGTCGCTCTGCAGCGACCCCTGGTGGAGACCGGGAGCACAGCAGAGGGATCGCACTAAGGGGAACACCACAGAAAAGTGGAAACTGCACTGGGATCAGCCAGATGATGGTGGCTGTCCCCAACGATGTCCTTGAGCAATCCCAGCAGAGTAACGTCCGCCTCAGCAGCACCCGGGCAAGAAAGAAAATAGTGTGCTGGAGTCCCCCGGCCGGTGCCTTCCCTCTTGAAGGAGGAGGACCCTCCCGGCAAAAGGATATGCCGGGCTAACCTGAAGGAAGGCTGCAAATATGAGGTAGGCAACTCTGGGGGAATTGCAGGAAGGTGTTGCTGGTGGTACTAGGTGGCTTGAAGGAGGAGCAGGTCCCAGTGTGCGAGGTAGAGGAAAAAAAGATTACACAAAACCAAAAAAAAAAGTCAAAAAATATTGGGATGTATATTAAAATACATTAAGAGCAGAGAACCTGAGGTAATCATTCCCCTATATTCAAGTTTGGTTAGGCCCCATCTGGAGTACTGTTCCCCATTCTGTGCACCACAAAATGTACAAAGAAAAATGATGGAAAGTGTACAGAGAAAGGCTACTAAAAGGGTTAAATATATGAAACATCTTACATATGGGTGAGACTTAGTAGACTAGGTCTGTACTCACTGGAGTATAGAAGAACTAGAGAAGATCTTTGTTAGCGAACAGTAAAAACAACTAGATCACATAAATATAAACTATTACGACATATGCACAAACCAGTAAAAAGAAGCAATTGGTACACCCAAAGAATAGTTAATATTTGGAATACACTACCAGAAGCCGTAGTGAATAGCCCTACAATGGATACATTCAAAAATATGTTAGACAACTACATGGGTGATTCCAAACAAATGTTCCACCATTAATGGTGACGAGTTTGTACAGAGGTCCCTGACCTAATAAAACTTGTAACAAAACCTGTGAACCTATATTTAAGTGGCCAACACGATTTCTATGATGCTGAGCATCAAAAACCAGGCTTAGTGGCCTATATAAACTTTATGTTGCTGATGAGCAAATGTAGCGGGGGGGAGCAGTATGTGAAGTAGTGTAGTAATCATAGAAGGAGGAATGGCTTCGAGTTTGGATGCTATTTGACCAGATCCTTCTTGCTGTGTGGCAGGAGCACTGAGCGGTCAGAGCAGTAGCAGCAACAGGAGTATCCAGTGCTTAACAACGCGTGGAGGTAATAATGTGGTTAAAAATCCATGTGGGTAAAATCACGCGAGCAAAATAGCAAGAGTGAAAACAGCTACAGGCAAATATAACGCTGACGTTATAGCGCTATACCCGTACATGTTTTCAGTCATGCAGAGTAAGTTAACTTTCCATTGTGCGTAGAGTGAACAAGCTGGCATTGTGGCTTAGTGGTGAGAGTGACAAGCTGTGAATGCTTGCGATGGCCAGTGGACCCTGGTTCAAGTCTACCTCCCTCCTTTGAATTTTTGGTGTGTTTGTGGATGTTTATATATAATGAGGGGTGGGGGGGCACTGCTCTATGCTCAGTTGCCAGTTGGTGTTAATACTGTTTGTGGGGCTTGCTGCCCCCCGAACTGCATCCTCACCAGAGTTTATTTAATCTGCCACCCCCGGTTTCTCTCTTCCCCAAGTTGTGTCCCTTCCCCCCCAGAGTTTATATAATCTACCCAGCCCGAGTTTCACCCTTCCCGAGTCACCTCTCCTGTTTGCTGCTCCATGCTCAGCTGCTCGTTGGTGTTAGCGCTGTGTGTGGGGCTTACTGTTTTTCCAGGGCACTATATTGGTTCTCGCTGTGTTGCTTGCGTGGTTTTGGATCATGCATTTGTCTCCATGCTATCTCGACCCAAACCCCAGCAACAGGTATTAAGGTGTGTTGAAAACCTGAAACTGGTAGAGATGTGTAGCATTGGTTGTACCTGCCATATTGGGACTTACACTGTTGTGAAGATTGGTTGCCAGGTCAGCCATGTTGAGTGTGGGCAGAGGACAGCAGACTACTATAAAGGCAAGCAAAAAAGTTTTTGTTTTTTTTACCTGTGGTTATGTGTAGGGATGCCCCCATAGCAGTCAGCCAAGCAAGTTAGAGTATCTATTTGAGCCATTCAGTTAAAGGACAATTTTTACATAGTAGCTAACTGCCCTTCTATCTTCCTTTCCATGCCAGTTATGTATTCTTATATGCTCTGATCAATTAATCTACCTTTGGGGTGCCTACAAATCCACACAAAGTTCCACTCTCCTCACCAGCTACTGCTTTCTTTTCAAATATTATTAAGATACTCTATGACATCAATAATACCATTCCATGACTTTCATATGAATGGCCTGGAATGGTGTTAATCAATTTCGTAGAAGGTTGAGGCAGTATGTAGAGAGAGAGAGAGAGCAGCAACTGCTGAGGAGAGAGGGATTCAGGGCAGTTACAAAGGCAACACACTGAATAAGCAATAACACACGACAGGGTATGGAGTTATTGGCAGTTAATCCACACCCCGGGTGCACTGTGCAGCCTTGTCTCACAACGCCCCCACGGTGTGAATTACCTGCCAATAACGCCATACTCTGTCGTCGGTTATTGCGCTTATAACATGGGTGATGTTTAAAAACTAAATATATACCCAGAAAGGTGTTTTTTCCCCCCTTTCAATTGGGAAAATATGACTGTATTCTGCCAACTGGCAAAAGTGTCTCCAGAACTGATGCATACCTTATTTGTTTTATGAACATACAAATGCCAGAAATACAGTAGAGTACTGAAATGATTTTTGACATTTGTATGTTAATATATAACATACCAAAGACTGACTTTGCTGCAGCTGAGAAGCAGGATGTATCAGGGGTTGTAAAAATGGTGGTGACTGAAGTTTGTGGTCATCTCTCTTGCGGGGGGAGATGTCTGCTGTTCACTCTCGTCTCCGGTGGCGTTCCACTGCCAAATATGAGCTCTCATCAAATACGAGCTCTCACTTTTACAGGTAGGAGAACATTGAGGTGAATGACGGTTACGATCTTCGACCACCGAGCTCTCTCTTTTTTACAGGTAGCAGAAGAACATAGCAGGGAATGAAGGTTGCGGTCAGAGAATGGCCATCACTCACTCTCTGTCTCGTATGTCTCTCTCAAGCAGCACGCTTGTGCTGTCTCTCTCTGAATGCAGCACGCTTAGTCAGGGCATTCTCACAACACAATAACACCAACTTCAGTGCCTGTCACTCTAAGGGACTGTGTGCAACTGTCTCTCGCTTGCGTTTCACTGGCTGACTTCCCTGACATTGATTGGGGCGGGGGGACACGCAGGACTGACTGCATCAGGAATGCAGTTCAGGACAAGCTCATGCACTGGACTGCCCGCTTTTGCCTTTCATGTGTCTCTATTAGGGGAATAGGCTGTGTGTGTTCCTCTGTGTCTTGCTGACATGCCCTGGGGAATGTTCCATGGCTACCTTTCTGCTGTGATGTTTGCAACACATATCGAGTGCCGCTCTGCCCCAGGATATTGATTCAGGGAGCATCACAGCAGCTGTGCATTTACTAGCACTTAATCCATGGTCACGTGCTACTGTTTGACCAACTGGCTTGGTTTCCCTACCCCATGTTATAAGATTAGCAGAAAGGTCAAGAACTTTTCAGAACACTGGACAGACACTGAAAGGACAACAGGTGGGCATCTCAATCAATGTCTGTTTATTGGAAGGCAAGTTGAGAGTGTGGGCTCTCACTTACAATTGCGTCCAATACTCAAAGACATACATTGAGATTACATACAGTTTCAACAGAGTTACACACAGCTACAAAGCAGGGATAAGGTAAGTGCACAGTACAGGAGATTGATTTAGCCACAGCAGACGCACCGGATGTACAGTAGATTAGGTTGTATATACACAAGACTTGAAGTGGGTAACTGGAATTATGGTGGCCAGTTTTAGTGTATTTAGTATGGTTTCCCAAATACAAGGGACAGCGGCCGTGAGGGTGCATTCTACTGATTTGGTGCAGACTTTTGGTTGATTATATGCTGGCATATAAAGTGTAAAAAAAAAAAAACCTGTCACACCACCATTAGTTTTGCTTTGGGACTATATTTTACACCACAAAGTCATGGTCTTGTGAACTGAGCACATTTTGCAAACCGCAGTACTGTACTTAATCCAATTCACAATTCCTATTCTTATTCTATTTCATTTTCATGTACTGTTCCAAGGCAACCCCATCGCTGTCCAGGCCTATTAGCAACAGACTTTACTCTGTAAATTCTAGCTTACATAAACACAGGATCTGAAGTAGGTACAGTACAGCACATAATGTCTCTGTCCTCCAGAGTTGTTGTTTTACTCTCACTGCCAAAGGACCCGAGCTGGCCACAGAACCGTCAGACTCCAAACTGCTGACATGTAATTAAATTAAATAAAAATAAATAATAGATCTCAAGAACAATAATTATTTTTGCACCACTTGCTAGACTTGATGGAAACCCACGCCAGCCACAACAGTAATTAGTAACGCCAGACAATTTTTATTTTAACTAGAGTGACTGATGGTAACCTCTTCCATTTACGGACACTTTGTGATGTACAAATACGCTTCCCACTTAAAATACACATCACCTAACTGCAATAACTAAAGCCCTGCACGTAATATGTATACAATAAGACATGCCAGGATGTGCATGTATATTTTTCAGCATTTATCATATTCCGCTAAGTTTTGTATAAACACCAATACCGTTTATAATAGTGAATAAAAAACATGACGCCGATCAGAAACTAGTGTAAAACCAATCAATGCACCATTAATAGATCATACAACATTCATATATAACCACAGGCGTAAGACCAGTGGATTTGTCATTCGAGTTACCTATGTGAACAGAAATAAAACCCACGAGAGGTTCCCTTGCCGTCACTCTCTGCCCTGACGAGCAGGGACATGCCCTTCAGCCTCTCCACGTAGCCCGAGGAGACATGCCTGGTTCCCCAATTGTCCCACTGACAGTCTTCATTGAGGGTGTAAACCTTAACCTCTGCTGAGTGTCAGTCATCGTGCCTGTGCGGCCACTTTTACACCCGAAAATGAGCGACTGCAACACACAGCGTGGTGAGCAAGCAAGAACGAAATCAAACAGGAGACCGAGACTCCTTTCTTTTTAATTCGCTGGCTTACTGGAGTATTTTTTTTTGTCATTGTCACATCAACTAGGGCAACAAGTATTGGGGGTTTAATTGTTCCAGTATGTCAAAGGCCTTTCCAGTGGGGAAAAATTAAGACAGGATATACATAAAGCATTTTCGAGCGCTTACATAATTTTGAAGGAATTATTTATGCTCTGCTAAAAAGTAAAATATGCAGGCAAATGTGCAATGACTACTTTCTCAGTTCAGTACTTGGTTTTTATTTTTTACTCCGTGTTCCACCATGTTCTAACCCACGGGCTGAAGGAAGTGGTTTCCCTATTTAGCGACGCCGCTAAACTCCGCAACCAAGGAGTACAGAACCTAGTCAGCTTTTTATTTACATTTGTCTAGTCCAAATTTGGCAACTGTAAAATATCAAATTACTCTAATTTCAATTTCCCATCTCCTCAGTCTCAAATCCCCCATTTTGGGTCCTCTGGTACTGTCCAGGGGTCTCCCATCAGGAAAGCAGAACAGCAGCTGAAATTTAAAGTTGCAGCAGCCTAACTGCATGCATTAGCATCTTCTCAAGCGGAATATTGCGTGCGGGTTTGTTTTTCTGTTTATTTTTAAAGTTAGGTAGAATAGATCCTTTCTACGAAAATTACAGCACATAAAGCATGCTGTATTTACTTGTATGACCAGAAGGTGCAGGGACTGGGATGTACACAGACTGGAGGATTCGTGCTGACTGACAACGTTGCAATAAACATCTGGTAAGAAATTTTTCCTTGGTCGTCAGTGTGGCTAGTATCCTGGTTTTCAGGAGAACTTGTAAACCCTGCTCAATCTCCAGTGCTATCGGGTTACTGTACGACAGCAGGATTTATACTTTCGATTTTTTATTTTAGGTTTCACTGTAAATATCCGTCTTTATTTACTTCCAGTTTGGTGTCTTAAGTATTGTCGTTATTGTTTGTAATTCAACTTTACAGTATTCCAATGGTTAACTAGGAAATGGTTAGGAAGTGGAACTGGTCCTATGCATGTGTGTGTGTGTGTGTGTGTGTGAATGTGTGTAGGGGGAGCGCGCATGAGCAGGTGATATCTTATCGCTGCTCACTGAAGCGTAGCTCCCCCTTTCAACTGTATGCCACTGCATTTTTGCACTGCTGGACTGCTGTCATAGACAGCTCCAGCAGGCATTGGAGAACTGTGTCCGCGCCTGCAAACACACTGACTGAATTGGAAGAGGGCTGCCACACCTCCGAAAACTCGGATGATGGCACTATGTTTCTTGCACATGCGTGCAAGCAACATAAAAAGTAGTCATATATCTGATTGTTAACTAATTCTGGGTCACCCCTGAAAAAGGGGCTTTCAGTCTCAGTGGGACTACCCAGTTAACAAAATCCAGGAAATAAATAACATAAACAAACAAGAACTGAGGAATTCAAATGCAAAGTAAGCCACAGTGTCAGTCAGACAAAGGAATGACAGCATCGGTTTATCCTGTTCAACAAAAAAATAAGGAGGGGGTGAGTTACAATAAAGGGAAAGTAGATTAATCAAGAACAATGTATTATAGTTTGTGTTTTTTATAAAATGGGTAGGAAAATCCTGGATTCTGATTGGTTGTTACCTGTGCATTAGATCTGTCTAATGCACAGGTAACAAGTGCTGACAAAGTACCTATTCAAAATCATTGTGCCAATATGCAGAATGTTCAATTTTCAGTTAGCCTCCATCTAGTTTTTAAAACAGAGGAAAGAAACCCATTTCAGAAATGCCAAGAAATTCCCCAACAAACTCTAATGTTACCTTTTTCTTTTATTTATTCTTTCTTTATTTTTTTTTATTTGACATCATTTCTGCAGTTTGATTTGTTTACTCGAGCCTTGCCCTCCCCCAACTCCCTCGCTCCCTCAGTAATGTAAACAGAAAGCTGCTGCTCCCGCTGCTTAACAGTTCCATATTGATAGCTCTGCAAATTACCAATAACTTAGAATGTCACATATTTTGGAATATCCCTGTTTCACAAACCTTGTGGGATGTGGAACACCTCATGATGTGAAACGCCTTGGAACTGTTTAGATAAAATTGTTTGCTGAGCTTGAGCTTCCGATTCACCCCCCTTCTCCACTGTCCTGAAATGCCATCCTCCATCTTAGTCAAAGGACTGCAAGTCCTTTTAAAAAAAAAAAGTTAAATCAACTGTAAAACAAGCAGTTGTCAATGCTGAATGTTGTCTTTCTGGCATTGGCATTGGTAGTGCAGGAGTTAGAGAGATGCATGATAGGGATGACAGTGAGATATTGAACTGACGCCAACACTACCCCCATCCTGCAGAGACTGACAGGCATTGAGGTGTCCCTTTATGTGTTGGCCATAGTGCTCATGCAATTTCACCTTTCCTTATCCTGCAGACACCGACAAGTGTCGTGGTGTGCATTGGGGTCTTCAGGCTTTACGCTCACCCCATTCCATAAGGAAATACACTGAGATGGGTGCAGTATAGGACAGTGGGGTGAACTTTGGAGCCAGAGCATCCAAGGCACATCTTGATGATTGTCACTGGCTGAAGGGTGGGGGTGGAATGGCATGAGCATTACGCCCGACAATCCCAAGTCACATCCCTGACACCTGTCAGTCTCTACATATGGGCGTTCGGCACCAAATTTTCAACACTGCATTTTAGCACCTCTGCTCATGTACAGTGTCACTGTTATTTCCTCAAAGTGTCCCAAGAAGTGATTTCGCACAGCGAGCACACTATTCTGCACCGGAAGTGTGGAAACACATTTTGGGCAGGATATGTGAAATGATGGCTGTACTGTTCATCAAGAGGTGTGGACAAATGGCAATGGTGAACATCCAAAGTGAAAATATCACAAATGCACAATGGTATGAGCGTGCGTGCAATCTGCCAATGCACGGTCGTAACACAGTCATTTTATGGTGTACCATCACCAAATTTTCAACATAGGCATTTTAGGACCTCTGCTCATGAACTGTGTCACTGTCATTTTCATAATCTGGCCCAAACACTGATTTCACACAGCGACTGCGCTATTGTGCGTTGAAATTGCGGAAACACATTCCGGGCAGGACGTGGAAAATGACAGGTGTACTGTTCACAAGGAGGTGTACAAAAATGACAATGCTGAAAATCCGGTGTTAAAATATTGCGAATGCGCAAAGTTACGAGCCTGCATAGCAACTACGCAACGCACGCTGGTAAAACAGGCATTTGTTAGATTTTTTCCACCAAATTTGTAACATAGGCTTTTTGAGAGGCCACCTCATGAACACTGGCACTGTCATTTCATTAATGGGTCCCAAAAGGTGATTTCGCGCAGTGACTGTGAAATCACCTTTTGAGGCTGCTTAACACCATGACAGTGATAGAATTCATGAGGAGAGGCCCCAAAAACCCCATGTTGAAATTTTGGTGCCAAAATTACAACAAATGCCTGAGATATGCAATAAAGTTGAAAAAATCCTATTCATTCCATTATACAGCTTACCGGCATTTCCTCAGTTCGCAGTCGGCTTTGAAGAGTGCAGACGTGTTCCCGGTCCACCGAAGATCGTCACGCTGGACTCCAGAGGTAAGTATGGGGTGAGGGGTGGGGGGTGTGGGGAGGCAGGGTGCACAGTGGGTGGGTGCGGGTGGGGGGCAGGAGACTACGAGGGACCTTTTTTTGTTACAGGGAAGAAAAAGAAATAAAATTACATCGCAGGACAGTTTTTTTTTTTCAGGGGACGTGGCACACTGGGGTGGGTTCCCAGCATGTCACCTAGCTGTTTTTGGGAGGTGCTGCAGCCAGCAGGGATTGGGCACCCTCGTCAGCAGAAAATGGGAGTGAATTTATGCGACAGGGATTGAGCACCCTGTCGCGCACACAATGAAAGGCGGGGAGACAAGAGCCGAGGATTGGGCACCCTCAGCATATAAGAAATGTGGGGTGTTGATTTATGTCGATGGGGAGTGGACTTCTGTCACACACAATAAAAGTGTGGGGGGATGCAAGGAACTCGAGGGGATTGGGCAACCCCCTCAGCATATAGGGAAATGGGGGTGTTGTTTGTGGCCACAGTAAGCCGCTGGGGGGATTGGGCACCCCAAAGTCAGCCTTTGGGCATGCAGCCACCTGCCACGCTGCTCATGTGGTGAGCACGCAGGAAGGGTTCACTGTGTCTGACGAGCTTTGCTCGGATTTCAGCGGACCTTTCCTTAGATGTGCTTGCCACATTAGCATGCATGGGGCATGCAGACTGATTGGGGAATGAGGGACGCACCTACTGATGCATGCCCTTCTTCGCCCAACAGTGGCCGCACCTCCAAATCTGCACTACCACAAGATATTGACTTGCGCACAAGTGTGGCAAGCCAACATAAAAAGCTAAATTAATTTGCAGTGAGCTAATGGTTACAACCAGCATCACAGCTGTCAGGTCCTCCACCTGTATTCCAAACCAAAAGCAGCACCAAAAGAAAAATAATGTTGAAAAGTACTAGTTCCTACAGCCAAAATATACTAAAGCACCCAGAGGGATGTAAGTGTGTGTGTGTGTGGGGGGTTGAAAACAACAGATTTTGTTTGTTGAATTTTGTTGACCCGGTAAGCCCACTGGGCCTAGAAGTCCCTTTTTCAGGGGTGACCAGAGGGGAGGTGGGATACAGATGGTAAGCAACTGAAATTGAACCAGATTAAGCTGTTGGTGGTATTTTTTAGTGAATGAGGGAAATTTGGCCAGGACACTGGCGAAATTCCCCAACTCTTTTTGATAAGTGCCATGGGATCTTTAACATCCACCTGAACTACCACCAATCCAGGCAGATGGGACCTCGGTTTAATGTCTCATCTGAAAGACAGCACCTCAGAAGTGCAGCACCCCTCTAGTGCTGCACTACAGTGTCAGTAATGGGATATTAACCCAAATGCCAGATGTGGGAACTGAACCCACAGCCCTCTGATCTCCCGGCCTCAGAGGCGAGTGTGCTACCTACTGAGCCACTGACACTGACAATTTTCATGATCAAAAAAACTACAGTTATGGAAGAAACAGTAGGACTAAAGACTAAAGACCAAAGGAAAAAAAACTCAAATTCATGCTGGCAGAGGAACTAAGCCAAAGTTGTTAATATTTTTATCATTAAAATTTTTTTTATTTTTGATAGCATCTAAAAAAAACACTCATCTTATAAGCATAGTAAGACTCTCTGGGGTGTGTATTAGATATTTCTAGTACATGGCTAGGGCTGAAAGCACTCAGCATGCAGCCTCATGCCTCACTATTCCCCTGGCATGTGTTACAAATGTCTGATGTACATGTAATGACATCCTTCCTATGTTCTTAAAAACACAGTTGGTAGTTGGCAGCACAGATGGTGTTTGGCAACAGTTAGAATTTGCAACAAACAGTCCACACACTCCACTGGCAATTATTTTTGTAACCGACCGGTTCCTGGGGTTACTAGAATCCCATCCGTTTTAGATCAGGCAGATAGCCTGGGCAGTCAGAAGGTTTAAAAATTCTCTGTATAACATTACATCACCATCTGCTCAGCTCTGCTGAGGCAGGGGATGATGTCATGGAATTTAGAACCCTCGCAGCAGCATAAGCCACACTATGCCTGCAGCTGTTTTGAGCTGTGAGTCAGTTTGAAGTCAGAGTTCAAGTGGAGAGATCTACAGCAAGTGGTGCTCTGCCCCAAGATCACTTGCTAGAGGGAAGGACCCTCATTTGTTTTTTTTTCTACCATAGTTCAGTAACCAACGGCTGGTTTCATGAGAAGTGGTGGCTACCAGATCCCGTGAAGCCCCAAGGGGAGGAAGATTTTTCACAGAAAAAGGAATGGGACTGAAGTATCAGTGAGTACTTTGGGGCAACCCTTAAAAGACTGTAAGTGCTGTCAGAACTGCCCAGAATGTAGAGACTGCGTGTGTACAATTTGAAAGATAGGGATGTTGTGTGAGATATGGGTGTAATCACCCAGTCCCCTGGGGTTACTTGAATCCCCTCAGTTTCAAAGCTAGGCAGGGACAGGCAGCTGGTGATTAACTCAGTAAATGGGGTTTTCACCTACTCACTCTTTTGTTTACTTGGCCTCAGCTGATATGAAAGAGAGATTAGCTCATTTGGAACTCTTGCAGCAGCATAGGTCACGGCAGTTGTGAGTGAGGGAGTTTAGAATCTTGAGACGGTAGTCAGTGTCGAGTTGTAGCTTGAGGTGAGAGGAGTGAGAGCTGATCAGCTGAGGGCTCTGAGTGGAGAGCCTGCTTTCTCACCCTAGTCCTGATATTCTCCAATTTGCCCACAGAAGTGGTGGAAACCATTGTCTACAGCAGGATCTCCTGATTTTCATCCCCAGAGGGGTGAAAAGGATTGCTAGTGGATGGATCCAAGCAGCAGTCTCCCTTTTTCATCCAGGATGTTTTGAAGCTGCCTGTATTGTCTAACAGTGGGTAGGATCTGACTTTTTGCTGCCGAAAGCAAGTACCTGTGCAGTGTGTTCTCTCTTCTCTGACTAGAAGGGACACGCACAATCTTTTCTGTTCAGAAGTTTAAGACTGTTCTCAGTTTAAAATTGGCTGACAAGTGTGAGGTCCAGACATATGACTAATTCACATTGTTCAGGACTTTAGTTCTCCCACTACCAGTGTAGTGTTTTAAATGCTGAATGTGAAAGTTCATTAAATTAAGCATTTTCCAAGTGTTTTCAACTGTTTAAGGTGTAACTCTGAAGAATGACTGGGTATGGATTTGGGAGCAAAGGGTGGGCAGACCCCCCCCCCCATCTGGAGTAACCAGTTCAGGACTACAGGTTCAGTAAGGGTGCCTGGTTACTTTGGATATGTGGCCAATGTCTGAAGAGGATTTTACCCCTTGAAGTGGATTGTACTAGTTAATAGCCAAAAGTAATGTTCAGTTGTGGCCAGCGCCATTAGAAGTAATGTTCAGTTGTGACCAGTTCCACTAGAAGTAATGTTCAGTTGTGGCCAGCACCACTAGAAGTAATGTTCAGTTTTGGCCAGTGCCACTAGAAGTAATGTTCAGTTGTGACCAGTGCCACTAGAAGCATTTCCAGTTGTGGCCAGTGCCACTGGTAGAATTTTAATAGTCCTATGCCATATGGGAATACAAGGTGGAAGAGTTCTGTCCATAAATGCATGTTCAGTTGTGGCCAGTGCCACTGGAAAAAATGTAATAGTCCTATGCCATATGGGAATACCAGTACAAGATGTGTAATGTCCTATGAAATACAGGAATACAAAGAGTTTCTGTCAGATACAGTTGTTCTGCAAGTTCCTAGTGCCATGATGTGTAAACCTTGGGGGTCCACCCGTGCTTTAGAGAACATCTTTTTTGGGATAAAGCCACGCTCTAGAACCCCAACCATGGTTTGGACAGTTACATTATTGCTTCCTGTATGTAGAATTACTAGATACCCCACTAGAAGTATAGATCTAGAGTAGCCCTATCAAAAAGTTCTCTCCTCAGGACCTGGTTTTGTAAATACCTTCTAGGTCAGTTTGCTTTTGTACACCCCATCCCTTTGATCGCTAGAATAATGAACCTGGTATATATTTCCAAAGCTAAGTATGGTACCAATTGTCTAAATATTCCTGAAGTCTGTGCCCAGTTAAGGGTGCCAGGGGTAGCTAACTGTGTAAAGTAGTGAGGGGGTGGTTACATGCAGATTTCAAGTATTATTTACATGTGTACTGGGGGGTACAAGATGTAGCAAGTACAATGTTCAAATGGGGTTAGCTGGTGCCTTGTCAGATACAGGTACTCAGGACCTTGGCACAAGGTTTGTGCAGTAGGATGTCTCTTGTAGCCCCTGTGTGGCTAGGGAATCCTGTTTTCCTAAAACTGATGGCAGAGAGAATCTAGCTTTGGCCAGAGTGAGCTATCCCCTCAGTCCAGGTCTCAATAATACCTAACTGGTTACAAGAAGAATGGTCTAAGGTGTTAACTTAAGTCACCTAGTGGTGCTCGAAATAGGCCAGGTACCCCTGAAATAAGGCTGGACATTCATGAAAAATGTTCTTTTGGTAAGTCCATGATTCTCTGCATAGGGCTGGATGTCTGTGGGAAATGTTTGTGTAAGAAGTCAGTACTGCCTGCAAGAGGCTGGAAATGTTTTTGCCTGCTACAAAATGTAACATCTGTCTGCACAGCTACAAGCCCTGGGGGCACCACCACTTCTGTTAACACTGAGTCAGGAATAAAAGCTGTACAGTAACATCCCACATTTCTGGTTGCGGACAATCCATCTCTGAGTGACCTGTGGGATGTTCTTGGGACCTCCACAGATCAGAGACACACCATAGACTTGGCACTTCTCCCCTGGACCTGGGTAAAAATAGAAACGTTGTTTTGTGCCCTTCTCCTGACCTCTGAGATGCCCAAGCCAGGTGTTTTCCCTAATGCCAGGGGTGATACCTTTCTCTGCCAGTTGTTGGTTGTTGCCTTGTCTGAGTAACAAAGAAGGGGGATTGGAGTTACATTCTTCTGGGTCCATCTTTGGAGGAAGGGGGGCACACAAGAAATATTTGTATTTTTACTGGATTCTGGGGTGGGCCATGGCACTGAATGGGCTCCAAGAAATCACACAGTCACTCACAAAAGGCTGTCCACCACAATCAAAATAGAGACAAGTAGTAGATTTTATTCAGACAAGAGATGGACTGTCAGGACATTTGCTCACAGGGGCCACAGGTGCAATAACAGGTAGAAACAGAATCCACTGATTCACAGTAGTATGAAACTACGGTTCACAGGTTCAGATCCCACCACCTGATATAGAGGGTTCCAAACTACATTTCTGTCCATCCCTCCTCTGGGGCTATGGGCACAAGACTACTTCAAGATTGCTTATCCCGAGGTGAACACTCCAGGTTCCCCATTTACCAAATTTCTAAATCTACAGGATTCTTCCACTGGGCAGTACATCTTCCAAACTGTTCGGCAATTTCAGTGAAAATCATCCCAAAACTACACAAGATCTTTCTCCTCCTATGCCAGTCAGAAGCTTGGCACATCCCACTCTGGACAGAGGGGCGGCACCTTTTTTTCCATCATCAAATCAATATTGTGAAGGCATCATTTGTGACTAAAACAGCCCTTCCACAGTGTCTGAAGTACAAATTCTCAAAACTTAGAGGAATTCCCTGAGGTCAAAGGGCAAATCTTGACTATTCCCAACACTGGGTTCACTTCACTTTCTAAGTTTCCCACAGGTAGGGGGAGGGTCCCTAAAGTTACTCATGGTTGCAGAATTCATCTCCGTGATGGAGATGTCACCCTCCAAAAGGGCATGATACAGTAAAAGGCCATAGCCACTACTCAGTGGCATTCTCTTTTTGTCAACATTGGGGCTGACAGGGCCAGGGGAGAAGAGCAATCTCTCCTAAGCCAGCCCCACACTCCTCCTTTGCCCTCAGGCAGAAGGGAACTGACCACTGTAGCAAGATTCCAAAGTGAGCTGTGCTGCTGTGAGAGTTCCATCCACTTGGAACCTCTGCCAAGATGATTGGCAGGGGCTGCCAAGGGAGTCCAAACAGATTAAACCTGAGCTGCTCAACACTTTTTTTTTGTCAACTTTATTTACCTTACTCCTGAACTCCAGCTACCCAGGGCATCTCTTGGGTGTACCTCCCTCGACTGCTGGCTCCTACTCCCCACCTGAAACTCTCCGATCAGGGAATCAGGGACAGAGACACTCCACCCCACTCTGCTATCAAGACCACAGCCGACCCCCTGGATCTTCACCCCCCAGGGCAGGGTCACCCATCGCCTTACCTGGGTGTCCTGTCTGAAATCTAGACAGCCAGGCTGGGAGCAGAGTGAGGGCTTGGGAGAACCAATCAGGAGAGTCTGGTGTTGGGGATGTGGGCCACAGCCATTCAAGGTCACCATCGCCTCCCCAAGAGCTGGGAATTTCCTCTTATCATTGCAAGCGTGCAGACGTACAATGGTGTCCTGCTCATGACAGGCACACTCCCATGCCTGTGTGAAAGATGCCCACTGCTGCTCAACTCCTACGAACATGCCCCAGGGACTGCAGTGATCCCCAGGAACACCAGGGGTCACTAGTGCTACATAAGGCAGAACTCACCCACCCCAGGAGAGGAGAGCAGTCCACTGACCATTCAATCCTTTCCTCCTCAGCTGACCCCTGGTGGCTTGAGTTCGCTCCCAAACCCAGGTCACAGGCCATACGAGGTGTGGCATCCAGCGCCTCAACCCTCAGCACCACCAGGCTAGATCCAGTGCCCAGCACTTTTAAATAACAAGCCCACTAAAATACCAGGGTCCTAGTAACCCTGCGGGAACCCGGGGGTTACACACACACCCTTATGTCTTTTTGCTTCTGTATCTGCCTGTGCAGCCTCTTGAAGGAAGAGGCAATCCTTGACCTTGTTCTCATGAACAGAGAGCACGTATAGGATTTAAAAGTTAGGGAGCCACTGGGTGGAAGTGATCATTGCTTGGTGTGGTTCTGGCTGGACATGGGCAGAGAAAGTGTCCACACTAGGACCAAAATCCTGGACTTTAGGAGGGCAGACTTTAGAAGAAGAGAAGAAGTACTAAAAAGGTACCTAGGAAAAATTACAGCAACTATGGAGGTGGACCAGAAATGGGCTCTTATTAGGGAAGGCTTAAGGGCTGCAGTAGATACAATAGGAAGAGCTCAAAAGTCAAAACACCCAGATGGTACAGCTCTAAGGTAGCCCAGACAATGAGGAATAAGTGGCTGGCCTATTCATTTTTTTATTTATTTGAAAAGGTTTCACCAGGAAAGACAACATGAGCAGTAAGCAGCTTGTTTCCAGAAGTGTCCTGGAGGGAGGAGGGAGGAGTTACATAAGTGGGAGAGAAAAAAATAACCAGGCTAATATACTGTATATAAGTGCAATACAAAGTACAATTCATTGCAGTCCATGACAATGAGAAGAACTGGGACAGACGGTATTGTATAGAAATACATGCAGTGTAGCAGTACCATGAGCACAAGATTATTACAGGTAACCAGGTAAGGTATAGACCGGTAAGGAGGAGTACACAATAAAAGTGCTAGACATGGCAGGCTGAGTACGAGGATTTCTAAATGCTTAGTTTGCCTATTAGAAATGACAGTGAAACAAGGGGAG
The DNA here is from genome assembly GCA_016271365.2 of Neoceratodus forsteri. Lineage (NCBI taxonomy): Eukaryota > Metazoa > Chordata > Ceratodontiformes > Ceratodontidae > Neoceratodus > Neoceratodus forsteri. Next base: position 517,144,848 of record CM028130.1, on the reverse strand, counting down.
TGTTGGGGGGAGGGAAGGGAAAGGGCAGGGGAAGGGGAGAGAGGAGGGAGAGATATGCAAATAACTACACCCCTTCAGGATGCTGAGAACCCTGCAAGGGACACGGATCTGGCAAGGAAGGTGGCGAGAGGAAGAGAAGAGGAGAGGGAGTAACTGCGTGGATGTCAGATGGGGAGGAGGAATGAGGGGGTAACAGTGGCTGCTGCAAAAAAGAGACCTAGTAGTTAGAGGGGGAAGTAGAGAGGGGATCCTGGGGTTAGGGAATTAAGTAGGCATAGAAGGGATTAGGTACCGAGAAATACCCCTTCAGGATGCTAAGAACCCTGCAAAGGGGCAAGGATGGTGATGACAGAAAGACGGGTGGAGAGGGAGTAATTTGGTGTGGGTAAGATGTGGAAGAGGGGTGAGAGAGCAACAGTGGCTGCTGACAAAAGGTGACTAAGTTCTTGGGGAAGTTGATAGCCTATAGGAAATTCAAGAAGACCAAGAGAGAGGAGGACAGGGAAAAATAGCTAGGGCTGGTGAGGGAGGTAGGAAGGGTGGTTTGGAGAGCCAAGGTGCAGATGGAACTACAATTAGTGGAGGGTATTAAGAAGGAGGAGAAGGCTTTCTTCTACTACATAAGCAAAAAGAGACAAGAAAGGTGGTACAGTTAGACTAAGACAAGGAGACAGGTGGGTGGAGGAAAATAGGGAGAAGGCGGAGCTAATGAACAAATACTTCTGCTCTGTCTTTACCAAGGAGAAAGATGGAGTGGTACAGACAGAGGGAAAAGGGGACCAGAAGGGGGCAGGAGAACAGATGGGGCAATAGATGGGGAAAGAGTGAAGAAAGGGTTGCTAGCATTAAAGATAGACAAATCACCAGGCACGGATGGAGTGCACCCTAGGGTGCTGAGGTAACCAGTGGGGGAGCTAGTGGAGCCACTGGTGGGCCTATTCAGTTGTTCACTGGAGTCTGGCATGATACCACAAGACTGGAGAATGGCACACGTGGTGTCCTTCCCCAACAGCGGCCCCAGAAATGACTCCAGGAACTGCAGACCAGTCAGTCTCACTTCAATAATGTGCAAACATATGGAGACCATACTGAAGGAATGATTGATACTACATCTAGAGAAACACAGTCTCCAGGATGCAAAGCAGCATGGATTTATGGGAGGGAGATCTTGTTAGATGAATCTGATTGACTTCTTTGACTGGGTTACCAAAACAGGGGACAGAGGCCAAGCAGTGGACATCCACTACCTGGATTTCAGCGAGGTCTTTGACTCTGTATCCCACAGGAGGCTGATCAGGAAGTTTGTGGACCTCGGAGTAGGAGATAAGATATTTAGATGGGTGGAAAACTGGCTAGGGAGCAGGACCCAAAAGGTATGAAAGTAAAGTAAGTTAAAATGTATTTCTTAAGTGCCTTTCAAGTACCAAGGCGCTGTACAGTAAATTAACATTCAATATAACAAATAATGTCAGTAAAATTCTAAAAACCTTCACAAAAAGCTTGATAAAACAGATAAGTTTTAAGCTCTGATTTAAAACTCGAGAAATGGTGATGGTGGGGGAGAGTTGTCTAGTACCAGGGTGGTCACAAGGGCTCAGTGCTAGGGCCGGTGCTAGTCAACATTTTCATTAATTATATTGGGGATGACATCAAAGGCAAAATGTGCCTGTTCATAGATGACACCAAGCTCAACAGGAGGGTGGACTCAGCTAATGGGATACAGGACCTTAAAGAGGACCTAAGAAGACTTGAAAAATGGTCCGGGATCTAGCAACCAAGCTTCAATGCTAAGAAGCGCAAAGTTACACACATTGGAGTCAAAAATGCCAGGACATAGTATTACTTAGAAGGGGTCTGAGTATCTCCTGCAGAGAAGGAGAAAAATCTGGGAGTGATGATAACTAGTGACCTGAAGCACTCTATGCAGTACAAGAAGGCAGTAGCAAGAGCAAACAGAATGTTGGGTTGCATAGCCAGGGGGATCTGCAGTAGCTGACATGAGGTGGTATTGCCCTTGTACAGGTCACTGGTGAGACCACATCCGGAGCATGTGGTGCAGTTCTGGAGCCCTCACCTTAAAAAGGACATCAGCCTGATGGAGACAGTCCAGAGGAGGGCTATGAAGATGATTATGGAGCAGAAGGGTAAATTGTATGAGGAGAGACTGAGGGCCCTAAACATGTACTCCTGGGGCACAGGAGGCAGAGGGGAGAGATGACTGAGACCTTCAAGTAGTTGAAATGGATCAAAAAGGTGAACAGGAAGGGTCTCTTCAGGCTAAGCTACAGCAAAGCCATGAGGGGGCACAGCCTAAAGTTGGAGGGGGGATGTGTAAGAGGGAGGTCAGAAGACAATTCTTCACAGAAAAGGTGGTGAGCAATGGGATGCACTGCCAGATGAGGTGATCTCATCGAGGATGATGGGCAGCTTCAAGAGTGGCTGGGATAGATATAGAGGGAAGATAATGGTTATGGAAGGGGGAGGAAAGGGATGGAAAGGTAGGGGGAGAATGGACACCAGCATGAACTGAGAATGTTGCACAGTGAGCAGACTAGATATACCAAAAGGCTTAATTCTGCTGGCTTCTTCATATTGTCGTATAAAAATGCAATAAAGAATTTTTTTTTTTTTTAAATCACACATGACAATCCATTCTCATGTGGCACGGTATTAGTATGAATGATCATGACCATGGACACAAAGTAGGACCCTTGGAGTTCCTTACTGAAACTGTTGCACCCTGAATTCACTCGCCGACCAGGCACTATGGTGCCAGTCTATAAATCCATGACAGTACTTGAACAGTGCGAGCTCAGATGAAATAACCAGAGTAAATCAGGATCTGACCCGAAGTATTACCTTACACTTCAGGAGCCATATAGCCCCCTTTTCCTTTTTACATCTCAGGTCCAGACACAAGTGAGTAAGGTAATACCGCGGGTCAGAGCCTGATTTACTCTGGTTAATTAATCTGAGCTTCCACTGTTCAAGTACTGTCATGCATTTATAGACTGGCACCATAGTGCCTGGTCGGCGAGTGGTGTAGAAAGTGTCTACTGCAGAAGTGGTAATTTATTATTTACTGTTTACAGATTAACTATTTACAAGTTTTTGACACCAGGGTGTTGGTTCAGCTATGAGGACTGCTTTTCTCATGTTGGGGATTTTGAATACATGTGACTGCCTCAGCCCAGGCTGAAAGAATTTGCTGCTGTGGTGTTCATGTGTCCCCAAATCCTCAGAGCATACTTGCTCTGTAACAGGTAAATCTCCCCTCTGGAGTCGGGAGGTCACCAGCTTGATGGGTGCTTTGTTGCATGGTTTCACTTCCTGGATAATGACAGCATTCTCCAAGCTGCCCACTAGCTGAAGTCAGCCATCACACCTCCTCCATACATCACAGGTTTGGGGATATCTCTCTCTGGATATAATCTGGGCATATCTCCTACCTTGGTCAGCAGTCTCATCTCTCATCAGGCCTTTCTAATTCCAAAGCACTTCTTGCAGCAGCTCTCAGGACACCAGCTGAAAACATGTCCCAGAGAACATGCTCTCTTCTGGAGAACCCCTCCTGTGCCACAAAGCTGTCAGAAACTTCCCTTGAGAGGAATCCCAGCAGGGTCCCACACCCGCCTGGTGTATCCCCTTACATGGTTACTTCAGTAGGGTTATCTACAGAGTTAATCACACACAATGCATGCTGCAGCTACTCTGTTTTCAAAAGTGGTTTGGTTTAGTTATCTCAAGTACCTTAAGGTGAACTGCAGTTATACTGCAGTAGATGTCAACTTTTTAATGATTACCATGGTTTGCTGAATTTCCCCATAATCCGTCTTGGACCTGCCACTGGAGACATCCAGAGGGTAGGTGTTTAGGTGTTCTGATCTCAGTCATCTGGCTGAAGTAGAGATGGAAGGTGCAAGGTCCTTGCTTCATCTGGGCAATTCTCTTCAAGGGTACCCTGCCACCCTCCTTTCAAGCACTAAGCCCCTCCCACAATACTATCTAAGGTCAGAATCACTACCAGAAGGTAGGCTCTGGGTCTGCTGTCTGGTAATCATCCCTCTCTCAAGACTGGTAGGACGGGATTGTTATGGTAGTGAGGGATGAAGTATGCATGTGGTAAGGACAGTGATCTAGTGTACTTAAAACATTATTTTCTTAGCTGGCCCACTGGTGCAGCAATATAATGAGCCCGGGGCATCGGGGCTGGGAGAGGAGAGGATCAAGCATTCCAGGGGATGCTGCCCTCTGGGGAGAGAGGGATGCCACCTTTGCTTCAATATTGTTATCTGGGTAACCACAAGTGGCAGTGCAGCAGGACACCCTGAATGAAAGTAAAGACATCAGCAGGGATCCACACTGTGCAGAAAATGCGCATGCATTTGCATTGGTCCCCCTTACACACCTGCATCCTACAGAGGAGCGAGGGAGAAAACAGAAAGTGACTTCAGTGCTCGCCTGCCAGGACCCAGGTATATCAAAGACCAGCCCCCATCTCCTTACAGCATCACCTGATGCCAAGCATGTTTGAAGGGTATATCCCCCTTCACCCCATACCCTGCCCAAGGGGTAAGCTGAGGTTCCATGGAGGATGGTGAGAGTGGTTGGTAGGGGCAAGTGGGATGGTGCACGAGGGTTCCAGAGGTGCCAGGCACCAGAGGCAGGAAGGCAGCATACAAAATATAAATAAAATCATTTTCTGCAATGAGGTGGGCTGAAACTGACTTTTGCTGCTGACAGTGAAAAATGAAGAGGGACAGAGTGATTTTTGCCCATAGTACCAAGGGAGCTGGAGGTCAAAGAAAGCAGTATGTGGTTGGTAGCAAGTTAACAAAAACATCTTCAGAACTGACTGGGGCTAATAGGAGGCAGTCATTGGTATGTACAATTTATCAAACATTTTGTGACGGATGCTGGGATGAGCAGATAACTTTTGCTGATAGTTTGAAATATGTCTGTCAAATGCTAATAACTTCTGTAGCAGTTGGGGGCCAGGAAGCAGAGTTTTCAAAGGTGAGAAAACTGGCCTATTTGGGAAATTCTCAATAGCACAGCAGGTTTTCTTATGTAAGTGTGGACATTCATTGTTTTGGCTTCATGGAAGGGAGATAAGTTTGTTAATACACAAAGGAATCAGACATTCTGCCCCTGTGGCATCTGAGCACAAACATTCAGATGCTAAATAATCTGTGAGAGGAAGTTGGGTCCCACAGACATGAAGGACAGATAACATCACAAGGTAGTTGTCACTCAAAATGCCAGGTGTGAAGTGGTTTCAGCCAATCGGATGAACCTGGGTACAGTGAAGTTACATTTATTTATTTATTTGAAATATCGGATTTACAACCTTTGAGCCAGACGGCTCATTTACAAAGGTACCTTGTCACATGGAGGACAGAAATAAAAACAGACAGGGTACAATTTACAAAGGAAATAACTGTCATGTATGGGTTACAGACATTGTTTACAGACATTATATACAGTTTTGGACATCAGCCTTCCTTGACCAAGGCACGAGAGAGAGAGAGAGAGAGAGAGAGAGAGAAGGGAGAGGACATAAATGCTTCAACCCAGTTATTTTCTGTCTCTTTTTACTGGAGTTTCCATAGGTGACGGAACTGGGAGGGTGAAAGGGGTGGCAGCCACTCTGATTTTTATGTTGCTTGCACGCATGTGCAAGAAACATAGTGCCATCATCGGAGATTTCGGAGGTGTGTCACCTCCTCCTCCAATTCAGTCAGTGAGCTGGCAGGCGCGGCCTGTAAGCCAATGCATTTTTGGAGCTGTCTTAACTCCCAAAATGCAGTAACCTCCCAGATGAAATGAGGGAGCTACGCTTCGGTGAGCAGAGATAAGAAGCCCACTGAAGTGTAGCTCCCCTCACACGCAGCGTGCGCACCCCACACACCTACTGCGTGGCCACAGGTGCCCAAACCCCGTCGGCTGAGCTGCGTCTCCCAGTTGTAGTGCCACGCTGGAAGCCCACCCCAGCGTGGGAATGAGTCCTTGGCCGGCGGGGTGCCTAATCCCGCCGGCTGAACGCTTCAACGTCCTTGTGCCACACTGGGGCCCACCCCAGTGTGACAAAAGCGATCCCCACGATGTCTTTTTTTTTTTAACCTGAAAAGCAGCGGTCCTGCGGGCGTCTCGACCCCCTCCACAACCCGCACCCACCCACTGGGCACCAGCCTCCCACACCCCCACCCCATACTTATCTCCGGACTCCTGCGCGACGATCTTCGGTGGACTGGGAACACGTCTGCACTCTTCAAAGCCGACCGCGAACTGAGGAAATGCCGGTAAGCTGTATAATGGCCTAGATAGGGGGGTTTCAACTTTGTTGCATATCTCAGGCATTTTTGGGACTTTTTGCACCAAACTTTCAACATGGGGTTTTGGGACCCTTCTCATGAGTGATGTCACTGTCATGGCGTTATTTGGGCCGAAGGAGTGATTTGACGCAGTGACTGTGCAGTGACTCTTGAAATCACCCGCCAGGACCCAAATACCACCATGACAGTGACATTATTCATGAGAAGGGGTCCCAAAACCCCATGTTGAAATTTGGTGCAAAATTCCAAAAAATGACTGTTTTATGGCGTCGTGCGCAGTTCCCTCTCACTTGAGCTCGTAAGTTGTAATTTCAATATTTTTCACTCAGATTTTCAACATTGCCATTTTACCACCTTCTTATGAGCAGTATAGCTGTCATTTTTCACATCTCACCCAAAATGTGTTTCCGCCCATGTAGCGCAGAATGGCGCAGTCGGTGTCTGAAATCAATGTACGGGGCAAATTAAGAAAATTACAGTGACACTGTTCATGAGCAGAGGTTTTAAAATGGCTATGTTGAAAATTTGGTGAAAATATTCCTAAAAATGACTGTTTTACGATGCGTTGCGCAGTTCCTACGCAGGCTCGTAAGTTCTCAAATTTTCTATATTTTCACTCCAGATTTTCAACATTGCCATTTTACCACACCTCCTTATGAGCAGTACAGCTGTCATTTTTCACATCCTGCCCAAAACGTGTTTCCGCCCATGTAGCGCACAATGGCGCAATCGGTGTGCAAACTCAATGTATGGGACACATTAACAAAATCACAGTGACACTGTTCATGAGCAGAGGTCTTAAAATGGCTATGTTGAAAATTTGGTGAAAAAATTCCTAAAAATGACTGTTTTACGAGCGTGCGTTGCGCAGTTCCTACGCACACTTGTAAGTTCGCAAATTTTCAATATTTGCACTCCAATGACTTCCAAATACCTAAACAGCACATAGAAGCAAGCAACATTCGGCATTGACAAATGCTTGTTATTTTTGTATGCCAAAAATTAGCATAGAAAAAGTGCCCTTTGTACCCTCATAAGTGCCCTTCTGATTCTCAGCCCCCTCAGCTTTTATTATCTTTTGGCACCCTCGGGAGTTTCTGTGTGTCCAAGGAGGGAGCCAGGCTCTGTGTCTGCAGAGAGAGGTTAAGGGGTACAAGGCTAGTGGATAGTGAGGAAAGAAGACTCTGTAACTTGTAAGAAAAATAGAAGCATTTACCTGCAAAAGTGTGCAAGCCTTCTGTTATAATCCTGTATGTGAACTGTTGTTGTTTCCTTGTGCTTGTGCAAGAAACATTTTCTTAGAAGTAATGATATTTCAGAGGTGTGTCATGTTGGGTCCAATGCAGTTCAGGCTACAAGGGGCTCGACAGTGACAGCCCAGTGATCAGCAAGGCTGATCATGACACCGTTCTCTTTGTGGGGTGAAAACTTTATATACTTTAAAGGACTCAGTCACTCATATCATAAAAGGACTGTCTCCTTTGATCTAGATATAAATGCCCTGAAACCAGTCATGTCATATTCCTTCTGTTCCCCAGTAACCTATTTGGTCTTAGTCCCCAGGCTGTGGTGTATCTGGGGGGCTGGAGGGTGCAGACACACCCCACCATTCAAAAGTATAAAACTTGCCCTTTGCAGCTACCACCATGACCGCAAACTTACTCTGAAGTGGTAGTATTGCAAATGAGCATAAAAGCAATTCACATCTTTTCAGAGTACTGCACCAATAAGCATAGATCCCCACCCCAGCCTAGAATAGCAGGACCAAAACAATTGCTCAATTTGACACCAAACGTCTGCTTGACCACAGTGTGACATAACAAAGAAACATTGCCCCACACTCAAGCAGAGTCCGTGCCTGGCTAACCATAAATTAATAAGACCAGAACTGCCAGCACCAGACATAAGGAACTCACATTCTTTATTCAGCAAAACAGAGTATAAGAATGAGCAACTTATTACAAAAGTTAAAATAAAAACCTTATCAGTGGTGATATACTAAGCCCGACGAGAACCTCGGCCAGTTTCGCCTTCCAGTAGACGTAGTATACCGCCACTGACAAGGTAAAATGTGTTTTAACTTTTGTAATATGTCACTGACTCTTAGACTCTGTTTTGCTGAATAGAGAATGTGTGTTCCTCAAGTGCAGTGCCAGCAGTTTTGATCTTGTTGCCCAGAATGTGGCAGAATCTTTGCTGCTGGGCTTTGACGTCCGTAGGCTGGTGGCACCGGCTTTGTAGCAGTGAAGCACATATGTCTTATGTGCTTAAAGCAGCAGTGCATGGAAGCTTGATTTTTTTGGTAAAATCATTTTAGATGCTGAATTATGATGTCTGTGGATAATTATATGCGTGCCTTTGTCCGGTTCCTAGATTTGCTATTTTTAATAAAAAGAAAAAAAACCTGAAAACACACATCTTTTATTCGGACAGTAACAACTTTTCTGTGCTCACTTGAAATTGTGCCACATGCTGTGTACTGTGACTGTGCAGGAAACTGCCTCATGCTGATAGCACTTGTCCATGCAGTTGTCAAAGTACGCAGGGACGAGCATGGAGGGAGACAGTTTGCCCGGTGAGCAGTGTCATCAGAGAGCAGCTGAAACTGTTGAAATCAGTGCATGTAGTTATTTTCTCCGTGCATATTAACTACAACAAATTCATTTTTTGAAAGAGGGTGCCAATATTTTAACAGTAGCCATTAATTGAGACAGTATTTTTCTTATCTATTAGAAACTGCACTTACTCAGCATAGACAGCTGCCAGTATTCGGCCAGCAATACTGTTTCACCTATATCAGATTTATTAAATATATTTAGCCAAATTAAATGTATGACATTTACTCTATCGCTTTTCATCTTACTACTGCTATTGTTTTTTTTTTTTAATGGTTGTCTTGACCATAGTGGATGTTGTGGCTGGTGTGGCGGGGGGCGGTGTAGTGTCTGTGAATAATTTAGCATTCAAATCATACATGTCTGCATTTCATCCATCATATGTTGTTGAATAAAAAAAAAAGATGTCATTTCAGTCATTCAGTTTTCATAGATATAGATAGTATTATACTTATTTCAAGTATCGTGGTCATGACATAGTGTTCTGTTGCGAGTCACACCCCTTAGTCACTGTTTAGACACGTGTTTTGACTGTTCTTAAAAGTTGACATAACTACCCAGTGGTTCATATTTTGTGTCATACTGTATATACTTGTGAGATACATAGATTGGGCACAGTATTCCCTATGAATCTAGATGCTGAAATTTTTTCTTGCCTTCATATGGCTGGTATATATGAAAATCCACCAAAAGAAAGGATAAACTTCCTGAGTGCCCTTCATAGCCATATGAATACTCTTTACTTTTTTTAATATTAATGTTTCCAATCAAATTAAACTAGGTACTGACAGTTACAGTCAGTCAATCAATTTTCATTCTTATGAAACTGACTGTCGGTGAATGAATGATCCTAGTCCACAGAACACCTTATAATTACATCCTAACCTGAACTGGACATTTTTGCTACAGCAGGGAAAGGAGTGTTGGTGTGGTCCTGTGATAAATGTTTGCATTTATCACTAACAACTTATGATAAGGCTCTGTTGGACTATGCCGACCCTGTTGTCAAACTGTAACAAAAAAGAAATGAATTTGACAAGCTCAGATATGAAAAATTGAAAAAAATTGTAAAAGATATGCAACTTTTAATAGATACAAATAAATTATTCCTCCCAGCTTATGATACTCTTAACCTCATTATTTGTGCCAGCCATTCACAAAATTAAACAAAAATAAACAAATAAATAAAAGAAAAAGACAAGAAATAAAGACAGATATTATATTAGCTTATAGTCAGAAATGTAGTAAAAAAACTGCCATCAGCTCCCCCCAGTCTCCCATGAGGCACTGTATCAAAGGACTTACTGAAGTCCAAGTACAGGACATGTTCCACGTGGCCTCTGTCCAACTCCCTTGTCACCCAGTCATAATACTCTATTAGGTTGGTTTGACAAGACCTCCCTGAGATGAACATGTGTTTCTGGCCATCTTGGAGGCCATTACTCTCTAGGAATGCCACCAGCCTCTGCTTCGGTATCACCACTATAAGCTTACCCACTATGGATGTGAGAGTGACTATCCGATAATTTCCTTGCTCCTCCCTAGGACCACGCTTGTGTATGGGCACCACACAGACCACCCTCCAGTCCTGGAGCACACAACCCATTTCCAGGGAAGTGTTGAACAGTTCCACCAGCGGCTCAGCCATCAGCTCTGCCATCTCCCTCAGCAGCCTAGGGTGGATGCCATCAGGATCTGGTGCCTTGTCCACCCTTACTGTCTTCAGCCCCTCTAGCACCCAACTCCCTGTGATCACTTTGTCCATCACCTCCTCCCCCCCCTTCCCCACCCCCCAGCCCATGCTGATAGTGGACCATCCCTCTCCTTAGTGAAAACAGAGCAGAAACACTCATTTAGAATTTCCGCTTGCTCCTCCTCCTTTTTCACCCAATCCATTCCCCGCTTTATCCTCACAATATGTTCCTTGCACTTCCTCTTTTCCCTGACATACCTAAAAAGTCCTTTTCCGGGGGTCACGTGATGGCGGCCTGACGAGCAGCAGCAGTCTCCTGCGGCTCCGTGTCTCTCTCGCTGAAACCCACTGCTAAACTGTGAAAAATGCCTACTAACTCACCCAGCAGCTCGCAATTGGTGCAGGAACTTTTGCCAGTCCTAGCGGGAGATTCCAGCATGGATGTCTACATGAAGAAGGCTCTCCCGCAGCATTCCCCTCCTCCTACTCCAGAGAAAGATAAGACCGTGAAGTGCCATAAACAACAGGCCGCCAGCTAGCCCAAAATGCCAGCCACACAGACGGTGCTCTCAGAGGAGAGGTTTCTTGAGATAATGAGGCCCATGAAAGAATCAGTTTCAAGTATATCAGTGGATATGCATATGATTAAAAACTCCGCTGATGCCCTAACAACTAGGGTAAGTGATTTGGAAGCCATGCTGGTCTCTTTGGAAAAGAAACAGCTTAAAACTGACCAAGAACTGACTAGTGATCATTGGAAACTTAAGAAAGTAGAAGAGAAGCTGGAAAATTTAGAATGGAGGAGCAGGTGGAACAATCTTCTTGTTACTGGTATACCGGAGAAAGAAGAAGGGACTGCCTGATCCTTTTCATGCCGAAATTCTGCGAGAAAATTGCTGGTCTGACCCCAAATGGCACAATCTATGTAATAGAAATGGCACATCGGACCCTTCGCCCTCCACCTCCCCCTGGCTCGCCACCTAGGCCCATGATTTTCAGACTACTCAATTTTTTGGATAAACAGCATATTTCGTCAAAGGTAAAGGAATTGCAAGAGATTCAATGGAAGGGGCACAAGATTTGCATCGCCCAAGATCTCCCATAATTAGTCCAGATGAAGTGACAAGAACTGCACCCGACAGTCTCGAAGCTAATAGCCACCAGGAAACAATTCTGTATGAAATATCCTGCAGTGCTTCAGGTCAAGCATGGGGACCAGTGGCTGTCTTTCAAAATGCAAAAGCAGGCTGTACAGGAGCTTAAAACCCTATTCCCGTATCTGTTCAAATGAGACTGTATGATTGGACGGGTTGTTACTGTTTTGACTCTTTGCACTGTTGGTACGGGGAATAGGCAGCCAGGGGAAAGGCTTCAGATGACTAATTGTCCACACCAAAGAGGACATAAATTAATGTATTTAAAACTTATTTGGATTGCTTGAACCCCGGGGAACATATTTTGTTCAGTGGTCCCGAAGAGAATTGGTGGGACTCAAACTGGAGTCATGCAGAGGACTAAGTTAATGCGACGCACCAGAGACTTGCAGCCCTGAGGGGTGCCCCACTGGTTCTTTTGTGGAAGGCAGCCTCTCCCTTTTTTGTTTTTTGCCTCCTGCTCCTGGCTTTTTTCTTCTACTCTGATGGTGCATCAGAACATTTATAGCGAGAGTGCAGGTCTCACACATACGGAGGGACATTTCAATCTCATTAAAAAAGCAGACCTCCTTAACATTGGGAGACTTGATTCCCTTCCCTTTCACTGAGAAATGGGGCATTTTCTTTAGTGCTGCCACTGCTGATCATTAATTCCTCTGTTGTCCCTCTTATTAACTTTTTATTGAAAAGGGGTCTCAACTGTGGAGCATGTGTCAGCCATTTGGCTGCTTTCCTGGGGGTCTTTCCAGGGCCTGCATGTCAAGGCTCGACGGAGTCATTCGACTGAGTCATGATTTTTTCTTTCAGAGGGGCGGGTTTTACCTTAGATGCCCAGCTTATGGTTTGTGTCCCCCCTTTTTTTTTTGTTTCCATTTTGGGGTGACGTGGGATACTTTCAGCGCCTTGTTTTAATGGACAATGCATAGATTTGTGCATGCAAATCCAACTTTTATTGTTTCTATAGCTGTTGAGATGTTATGCAACTAATTTTCTTTTTTTATTCCAACAGTGGGAGGGGTGGGAGGCTGGGGAAGGGGGCATGTAGCGATATCAGGCTTGCACAAAAATATCACCTGACAGCACTTTTGAGGTGGTGCAGTTGTCCAGAACTGGGGGTAGCTTAGACAAGTTGGATTTTTTTTTCTTTTTTCTTTCTTTTGAGTTGGGCAAGGGGGGGAGGCATGATTAGAAATGCTAGAACCCTTTTGCAGTCTCTGTTTGGTTGTGGGAGGAGGTGTGCCTAACCTGACAATCTCAAGTTTCTGGGAAAGCATACTGTCCATATTGGAAAATGTGCTCAACAGCCTAACGGCATCTTTTTTCCTTTTTATTCCTTGCCTCCATCTTGTCATGAGTGGGCCTTATACTATAGTGAGTTGGAATGTAAGGGGTGCACAGGATCGATGTAAATGGTAAGTAATACTTAAACACCTTTTACATCTGAGAACGGGGATTGCCTGTCTACAAGAGACGCATCTTCGGAAGAAGGATGTTTCCCTTTTGTGCAGGAGTTGGGTGGGACAGACCTTTGGGTCAGGCAACTCTACGAGCTGAGAGTGAGTGGCCATATTGGTAGCTAAAAGGGTTCCCTTCAGATTGGAACGGAGGTCTGGGGCCCAAGCGGTTGCTACATCCTGCTCCACGGTACCCTGAAGTCTCAGCAGATTCTTCTGGGAGCAATTAATGGTCCGATTGTAGATTCCCTCAGTTTTTTATACAGCTACTAGGGTTTATAGCTACTAACCCGCACAAGTTGACCTTGTTAGAAGGGGGATTGGAATATCACCTCACACGAAACCCTAGATAGACGTGTCTGTCTACAGCCCAAAGGGCCTTGAAAGATCTCATGCATGGGGCAGACCCAACAGACATCGGGAGAGTATTGAATCCTGATGAATGCCGATATACCTTTTTTTCCTCCCCCCATAAATCCCACTCCAGGATTGATTATATTCTAGTTAGCTCTTTTGCCCTGTCTGGTATAGATGGCTCGACTATACAGGCTAGGGTCATATCTCACCACTCGCCCGTATCCATCACCTTCTTACTGGGCCCTGGGATCAGGAGAGATGCCTTGTAGTGCCTGAACATTCAGTTGCGTCAAAAATCGGACTCTCTCTCAGTTGTTAAAGACTTCATCTCCCATTTCTTAGCAGACAACAAAGAGTTCGTGGCTAGAATAGATATGGTATGGGCGGCCTTGAAATGTGCCCTACAGGGTGAATGCATCTGCTTGGCTGCCACTAAGTCTAGACAAACTAAAAGACAGATGGATAGTCTGCTCAGATCAATCAGGACCCTTGAACGTACCCTTAGCCATCAGTCTCTGGATGGGGAATGGGCTAAGTTACATAATTTGTAAGCACTATACTTTGACTCGATGTCTCAGAAAGCTGAGCTTTCCCTGAAATGTACCAATCTCAAGTATTTGGATGCAGGAGAGACAGCGGGCAAATTGCTTGCTATTAGACTGAAGCAAGCTGAAGCCTCCCGATTCATCCCGGGTCTCTGTTTTGAGGAAGCCAGTTCTGTAATTACTGATACTAGAGACACAGCTGCTGGACTAGGCCAGTACTACCAAAGCCTATATTCCGCAGAAGACCTTCGGCCCTCTGACAGAGATAGAATGGACTACTTCCACTCATTTGAACTTACCAAGCTGTCCCCTGCCAAAGTGAGGTCCCTAGGTAGTCACGTTACTGTTTGGGAAGTTACGCAAGCCACTGAGCAACTCCCCCTTGATAAGTCCCCGGGTCCCAATGGTATATCTAATAACCTGTATAAGGCATGCCTCTCAAAACTGGCTCCATTATTGGTAGAGGTATATAATTGTTGGTACATAGATGGGTTTTCAGAGCCTACCTTCCTTAACGTACTTATTACTCTTATCCCTAAAGAGGGGAGGGATCCACAGTTCCCTGGGAATTATCGACCTATTTCGCTACTTAATTCTGATGTGAAAATCCTCGATAAAGTTGTAGCCAATAGGTTAGGTCCCCTTATGTGTAATCTTATTGGTAGTGAGCAGGTGGGTTTCATGCCCGGGAGGTCCTCGGGAGATCACATACTAAAACTGTTACATCTTCTCTCGGCATCAAGGGACTCAGATTCCCTGGCTATTCTTGTGTCCCTTGATGCTGAGAAACCTTTTGATTGGGTCTCCTGGGACTTTCTTTTTTTCTGCTATGGCCCAATTTGTTCTCCCTGAGGATTTCATTAAATGGGTCTGACTTTTATATACCTCCACAATGGCTCAAATTTGGTGCAATGGCATCCTTTCCAATCCCTTTCCTCTATGCCGGGGTACCAGGCAAGGCTGCCCATTATCCCCTCTCCTGTTTAATTTGTATCTGGAGTCCCTGATTGGAAGACTGGTCACTTCCCCCAGGATATAGGGGATTAAGGTGGGGGAACATCACTATACCCTTTCAGCTTATGCTGATGACCTGTTACCGCATCTAGAGGAGCCACTGATGGGTATATCATCCCCTTTGGCAGAAGCAGAAGCCTTTTCTAAGGTCTCTTACTATAAACTTAATCTCTTGAAAATCAAGATATTTCCTATGAATAATAAAATCACTCAGGCAGAAATAGTAGATTACCATCTTGCATGGGAGGCAAAATCTTTAACATATCTGGGCATCAAGGTGACCAGGGATACACCCACTATGATCAGGGAAAAATTTTCTGGGCTGTTGAGCACTTTAAAAGCTGATCTAGACAAATGGGTCACTCTTCCCCTATTGTTACCCTGCATGCTGCAAATAACCACCTCTCCATCTCCTGTGGCTCCCCAAACTCTTGGCACTTACATGTATTCCCCGAGCACTTCTCTTCTTCTTTCCACCTTGGGATTGTTCTGCCAACTCCCACCTGTTTGTTTAACTACATCTATTTCCACCCCTCACTGACCCTTTTCTTATTTCTCCCCCCGCACATAAACCTTCGGTTGTTGTTCCCTCACTTACCCTACCTGGTATCCCTTGTCTTACTGTAACGTTGTGACCTTTGTCTGAATAATCCCACGTTTTGAGGGAATCCTTTATATATACAGTCAATTATCAACCCGGATAGTGTTCACCATATGTATTCCCCAACCCTGATCTTATTTGTTTCTCTGTAACTGTCTTTTATTTGCTCATTGTGTGTACACTACTTATCTGGTAATTTTGCTGTAGTTGTATATGTCCTACTTGTCCAGGATCATCTTGCCTGGTTAAATAAAGTTTGATTGATTGATTGGTTATTGGGTAGAGTTAATATTGTTAAGATGAATGTGCTTCCTTGCCTCCTTTATCCAATGGGCATGCTTGGTGTTTCTTTCCTCAAAAGTTGATTCTCTAAACTTCAAAAAATGCTTAATGCCTTTATGTAAAAGGGGAAAGGTGTCAGAAGAGCCTACTTTAAGCTCACAGTCCCGAAATCTCTAGGCGGATTAGCGATCCCCTCCTTTTTCACATATTATTGTGTGCATAGCAAATTGGCTTACTGGGTTAAGGGTGTTGATGCAGGTAGACCTCAAATTTAAACGCCTCTGTTGCTAAATACAGAGACCTTCCTGGCTGCCAAGAATCACTGTGCACTCTCATCACTAGTGTATACAACTCCTCGACTGCTTCGCAAATCCTTAAGGGACACTCCTATCGGGTGGTCCCTTGGCATTACATCAAGTGCAAACTCACCTTTCTCTTAATTGGCACCTGTCCTTCAATCAGCCCATTTTGGGCAATCCCTACTTTCAAACTGAGCATAAGCCTACCTCAGTCAAGTACTGGGCTCCTTTAATGAGGGAAAAAACTCTCTGAGCTTTGCTCTGGGGGAGAAGTGATTTCATTCCCGAATTTCCAATCCCAATTCAAGGTGCAGGACAGGTCCTTCTTTAAGTATCGGCAGCTCAAAGGGGCCATCACTTCCTTTATGAGAAGTATGTTGGGGGCACCCCCTCCCAAAACTGATTTGTCTTCAATTCTGCAGGTGGCAGATCAGCCACATGCAGTTTCTAATGTTTACGAGCTACAGTCCTTGGACCCTCATTTTCCTAAAAGGTGTCTGCTTCTATCGGACCCAAGAACTTCTCCTTCCAATCGAAGCAGATATCTATAAAAAGATATGGCAAAACATGTACAAGTTTGCTAAGCAGGACAGGTTACGCTTAGTGCAGTTTAGCATACTGCACAACTTATATCTTACGCCAGTGAAGAGCTACAAAACGGGTAGGCTCCCTTCCCCTAACTGCCCGCGGTGTTCCGATATTGAAGGGTCTTTATACCATATGCTGTGGACTTGCCCAAAAGCTCAGATCTTCTGGCAAACTATCTTAGACCCAATTCTTGGTCTTGATCCACTATTCACCCCGAGGCCTGTATACTGAATAGCTTCCCTCATGAAGTCCTCAAAGTCAGGAAAGCACATATGGCAGTAATTTTAGCCATAGCCAAACTGGTGATAATGAGGCACTGGAAGGGGGGCTCTCTTCCTCCGGTGATAGAGTGGCACAGGGAAGCTTTTCTGGCTCTCCAGTTAGAGAAACATATTGCTTCAATGTGTAATAGACTTAATGTTTACCAGAATAATTGGGATCTTTAGATGCTTTCCACACTATATGGAATCCCTGACTTTACTTAGCATGAACACCTCAAGTTAATCCCAGATCAATCAACTGATGACTGCAATCTGCAAGGGGTGGGATTGTGTGGTATGGGGGAGTGGTTGTTTTATGTTCTTTGGTATAGAGAATGTGGTTTGTATTAGTGTAGGTATTTTATTTCTTCCCTTTTGTTTGATGGGTGTAGTCCCTGAGCCAGCACCAGTTTGCCTGTATACCCACAATTTCTTTTTTGTTATACTAACGACAATAAAGTATATTGAATTAGAAAATTAAAAAAGTCCTTTTCCCCTCCCTTTATGCCCTGTGCTAACCTTAATTCCCTGGAGGCCTTAGCTTTTTTCACCCTCCTGGCCACCTCCCTTGACCAAATCCGTAAACCTCCTTATCCTCTCCTTTCCCTGTTCTCCTGTACTTCCAGTATGCAGCCCTCTATGCCCTCATCCCTTGCAGCACTTCCTTGTTCAGCCAGCATGGTTTCTTGGCTCTGCTCTTCTTACTCCTGGCCCTGTTGCAGGCTACTGTGGCCTCTGTTAGCCCAGTCTTTATGACTCCCCACTTCTGTTCGGCATCCATCCCAGGCCTTATATCCTGGACTCTCCCTCGCAGTATTGTTCCCATCCTCCCAAAGTCCACCCTACTAAAGTCCACCACCTTAGTGCCCATGCCTCCTGTCTCCCTGCCCAGCATGAGATCAAGCCACACTGTTTTGTGGTCACTACCCGCTAGTGGGTTCTCCACCTTTACCTCTGTCACCACCTCCCCATTTGCCAGTACGAGGTCCAGAGTGCTACCAAGCCTTGCAGGCCCACTTACCAATTGTGTCAGAAGGCTGTCCTGGGATGCATCAAGGAGCACCTGCTCCCTGTTACTGCTAGTGGCTGCGGTGCACCAGTCAACCCCTGGTAGGTTAAAATCCCCTACTATCACCACACTCCCCCTTCTACACACCCTCCTTATCTGCTCTGCCAACTCCCCATCCAGATCCCTGGATTGGGCTGGTGGTCTGTACACCACTTCCAACCTCAGCTTTCTGCCCTTCAAGTCCAGGAGCTGCACCCAAAGCGCCTCTGTCCTCTCCTCTTCTCCCTCATCCCTTATGCATTTGATCCCTTCCCTCACATAGAGTGCAACCCCACTTCCAATCCCCCGGTCCCTGCTATATATCCTGTATCCTGGGATTGCCAAGTCCCAGTCATGGTACTCTGTGGCCCAAGTCTCTGTCACTGCAACAGTGTCCATCTTCCCCTCTGAAAGAAGCACCTGAAGCTCTGCAATTTTGTTCCCCAGGTTTCTTGCATTGAGAGAGACCACCTTCCACCCATACGCCTCCTTCTCTTCACTCTTCTCCTTGGCCTGTGTCTCTCCTCCTGGTAGTCCGCACTCTTTCTCCTTGTTATTCTCACTGGGTGGTGGTGCCTTCTATATTGCACTCAGACCACTCCTCCTGCCCCCTCCCAGGGTTACTCTGCCTCCACCGTTACCTACATTTAGGGGGTGAGCTCATTAGGTTCCCCTGTCCGGACCTTTCTACCAACCTCAGTCTTTTGGCCACCCCCAGTTTAAATCCACCTTTGTACAGATATACCTTAATCACCTTTATGCCCCGCTCAAATTACCCTGTCCCTGTGTACAAATCACTATTTCCCCAGACCCTACCCCTGTTAGTCACTAACCCATAATTTTGTGTGGCACCAATTCCTCCACTACTCGTTGAACTCCTCAATCCTACCCTTCCTCCCAATGCTTGCACATGGTAAAGGGAGTACCTCCAAGAATGCCACCGACTCCTTCACCCCCTCACAATGCATGTCAAACTCCTAGAACTTCCCCCTCACTACTTCCACAGTCTCCCCCGCCAAGTCATTTGTACCCACATGCAACAGTAAATGAGGTTTCTTCCTCCCTCTCACTGCACATTTGAGCAGTGACTGCCCTGCCCCTCCTGCAGTCAACCTGGGGATAGTTTCAACCCAAATACCCAAGTGGGCTCCCCGTCAGCAAATGAAGTGGGTCAGGGGCATACTGACAGGGGGATTGGGCACCCCCATTGGCTTTCATGGGGCTCTGAGGTGGCCGCATAGAGCTGCCATGTTCCTGGTAATGTTACACCGGGCAAGGTACCACCCTGCAATGACGGGTCGCTCCCTCATTGCAGCGGAATTGCTGACTCTGCAATGATGAGGCGGCCCCTTATTGCAGCAACCAAATCATTTCAATTTAGTGGCACTTCTGCAGAACCAGTGTCATCAGGACACTGGGCCTGCATTGGGTGCACACCGCCAAGCCCACAAATGCAGTGCTGGCATTGGCTGCCACACTGCCGCACCTCCACAACCCACTTCTCTCCTAAGCTGCTGCATAATGTTTCTTGCGCATGCGTGCAAGCAAACATAAAATTTGATAGCACTGGCCTACAAAATGTGGAGTAAATATTTCAAATAAAACAATACATCCCTGACACATACACCATGCAAGGAAACATTCGGCATTGACAAATGCTTGCATTACTATATAGAAACATAGAAACAGATTTTGACGGCAGATAAGGACCGCTTGGCCCACCCAGTCTGCCCATTTCCCTACCTATTGGATAAGCTGTAGATCCTAGTTAACCAGCAGCCTACTTCTTCCTACCCCCCCCACTAGAATTGCCTTATGACTGTCCCATGCATGCTTGAATTCCACCACTGTTTTTGACTCCACAACCTCCTCTGGAAGGCCGTTCCATGCATCCACAACCCTCTCTGTGAAAAAATACTTCCTTAAATTACCTCTGAGCCGCCCCCCTTCTATCTTCAAATTGTGCCCCCTTGTTCTTGCACACCTCTTTTTTTGAAATATGTAACTAGTGTTATACCTAATTATTACTGTGGTTATTTACACAACCAGTGTTATTCAATAAATTAGCTATCTGGAGTAACAGGTTGTTTGTGAGTGCATCTCTGAGGGAATGGTATGTGGATAAAAAGGGTGCATAGCAAAAGGTCTCTGAGAGAGTAGCATGTGTCCTACTCAGAGCAGAGAACCTCAGTATGAGGAGCTTAAAGGTAGAAGGTGGCAGAAAAGAGCCATCAGAACACTGTGGTCTGAACTCTTGCTAAAGTGGGGACCTTTACAGCAGTGATGCTGGTCCAGATGGCCTCAGTGGTAAAGGCCTGAGCGAGAAAGAGAATAAGGCTCATAGGGGACTGGAGGGTGCTGTGACCATCATGGATGCCAATACCTAGGGGGCATGAGGGAGCAAGTATGTGGCCAGTACTGAGGAACCAGTACTTCTGTTCCAAGTTTGTGCATTATCAGAAGAAAATGGCTGCTAAAATACACACACACATATATATATATATATATATATATACAGTATATATACTGTATATTAAAAGCCTCATAGCCTCATAGCATACCGATATGACATCAGGCTGAGGATCAGGAAGCAAGATGACTGTGCACTGTGACAAATCAACAGATGGCCACATGATAACTTTTGGCCAATGATATCTCCATATTCCCCTTTCCCATATTGATCCCCAGTCCCATTTTTAAATACTTTAATTCCTAATTCTTAGCAATAACCTAATTACAACCCTCTTCACAACCACAGAATAGCCAGATTTTAAATCCTCCCATTTTACTGTTGCTAAACTTAAACGGACACTCTTGCAGAGCAGATGTCCTTTGCAAATGAACTTGACATGTGATCGAAGTGTTCCAAAAAAATTAGGCACCCCTGAGTACCCCCGTCACTTTGTCCCATTAATCTATTTTATTGGTAAATTTTCTATTTTCAGATTTTTAACTTCAACAATATGCTAATTACAGCCTGCGCCATGGTCACAGGAGTGTCAAAAGATTTTTTTTATTCAAGTCGTATCAAGTCACATAACTTTTTTTGGATAAGCTCATCTTAACTTAAAAAGGAGTATACTCCTTGGTGGGCCATCCGCCCTCTCCCTTCATCTTACCAGTCCAGCTGTGCTATCTTCCTCTCCAAATATTGGTTTGTGTCCCTCCCTTCATACCAATCTTCACTCCTCTCTCCAACCCCTCTGCCTCTACTCCCTTTGCTCTAGACACTCTCGCACCATCTCCCTTTCCTGCCCACAGTCCTCTTCTGGACAGTCTGATTTCTCCTATTGCCTCCTTTCCCTTCAGAACCTGCTCCCTTCCTCCCTCCATCTCTTCCCCTCACAACCCTCCCTTAGATATCAGCTAAAGCTTCTCCCTGCCCCCTCCTGCACCTGCCAACCCTATACCTGACCATGTTCTGCTAATGTTTCACCCATTGTATGATTTGGCTGTTCCCAGAGTACTGTATTTGACATTTATTGGCTCTTCTCCATGGCTCAAGTGGCGTCACTTTTTCTACAAGCACCACACACTTTATTTGCTCCTGACAAAATTGATTGCTGCTCTAGAAGCAACTTTATCGTCCCTCAGATGTCATCATTTTGATAACCTGTTATTCTATACACTATTCTGTAAGCAATAAGACATGATGGGGTGTGCATTGTGCTATCACAACACCTACCCTGGGAAATTATGAGGCACAACGTTGCAGGAGGAGTGCCTTGTGCCCTGAGGGTGAGCGTTGTTGACAGCACAATGCCCCCCGAGTGTCTTATTGCATTTATGAAATGGTTAAAAAAACTATATTACACTAAACAGATTCTGTATTAAACCAAAAAATGCTGTTTTTTAATTGAGACACTATGTCGCCAGGCTGACATAAAATAGTCCCTTCTCAATAGTCCCTCTTCAGTCTTGTTCCAGCATTGGATTCTGTCACAAAATTTGTTGTGGGCATTTTTTATGTGTTTTGTTTATAGAGACACCCTGTGCTTAAAGGGAAGGGTGACTATAGAAATGTCAGATAATATAGTGCGCTTACTATTGATGTTTCAACTAATTCAATTCATATTGCTTTGCCTGCACAACACTTTGAAACATTAATCAATCAGATGACACTTGCAAATGCTACATGATATCACATTTTATAAATATCAGAAATAGTCAAGATGACCCCTTGAACAAATACAGTACTTCAAGTACCTTGGAGTCACCCTAGATAGTCACCTCACTTATACATCCCACATTGAAAATGTAGCCAGAGCCGTCAATGCTAGGAATGGTCTTCTCTATTGACTCAGAAAGTCTCTAACACCTAAAGCTCTCAATCTGGCGATTCACAGTTTGGTGCTCTCTGTTATCCACTATGGCCTTGTCATTTACGGAGCTGCTACCGATACTGCTCTCAAAAGGCTCTCTGTTGCGCTAAACAAGGCTTGTAGACTCCAAATGGGGGCATCCCACCTCACCCACACCTGCGATCTCTATAAACAGACTGGATGGCTCAATCTATCTGGGAGAATTAAACACCACACCTGCCTTCTCACTAAACAGACTGTACTTGGGTTTATGCTGAAGGGTCTGTGTTGTCTGCTTCACAAATCTCCAAAGACCCAACCTACGCGCACCTCATTCACTGAACTCCTACTAGTCCCACGGTGCTGGACCTGGTAACGCCAATGCACCTTTGGTAGCAGAGTGCCTTCCTGGTTCAATGAACTCCCGAATAGTCTAGCTACCCTTCCTAAACTTGGAGAGTTCAAACATAAGCTCCGAACTCACCTCCTAACTGAAAATCTCTGTGATTGCTTAACCTAATTTCCAGGTCCCTTTCAGGACCTCCACTAGGCCATCCCCCCCCCCCCTTGGACGTCCCCTCACTGACACCTCCATCACCCCCATCATACAACCCTCCTCCCTGCCTTTCCTCCTCTCCCCTCTCCCTCTCCTTTCTAAGATTCTTTTCTCCTCCCTATCGTAGTTGCAACTTTACAAGGCTGCCCGCTGCTCCTCTCCCCTTATCCCCCACACTTTTCTTCCCTCTGCCTCTGATCAGATTTTGCTTACTGTGTATATAACTGAAGATTAATTGACCTATACTATAATGTACATTTGTTCTGAAATATTTTGTATGACTTGTCTGTTTCCCTACAACTGTTTGTAACCCTCCCTACTGACGTGGAACCTTTGTAAATGAGCTGCCTGGCGCTCAAAGGTATTTGTAACCCTAGAATGAATAAATAAGTAAATAGAATAATACTTTTAAACAATAAGTGCTCGAACTTGTGAAATCACTACTGGAGTGCCTCCTATCAGATAGCTGGTATAGGATTCCATGTCGCCACAGTGACAGAAAGTTTGCTGACCATCATTATAGCAACAGCACAATGCCAACAATTGGCATTATGCTGTCACTGTATACAATTCATTTTTTGGGGGCTTGCCCCTGCACCACTCAAGACTATAGATTACCAATCCAAGTTGGAGTTGGTCTGGGACTCTAGAGACAGCAGTGGAATAACCTGACCATCACAGTGAACAGCCAGTTCTGTTGCTGTGATGGTCTTTGCTGTTTTCCCGTTGTTGTAGTGATGGTATACGCTGGTATAGTGGGGGAGTGTGGAGAGTCCGCCGGCAGCACACATCCATCTGTGGTGTTCTAAGTCATGAAACTGCCAATGCTCTGCTTGCTGACAGTGGGCTACTACAGCCATTTCAATACTTGTTTTACTATATTTATGTTCACTTTGCTTTGCACTATACTGTAGAGGACATTAATTTCGTGTTCACTATTGTTCACGACGTCAGGTGTTTATTCGACTTCACAGTATAAAATTTTGGCGCAAGCGCAGCAGCCCAGCACTGCTATATAAATAGTAGTTTGACAGATAGCAATCTGACTGACATTGTTGTATTCTGTGTTGTGGGTGCATCGTGTCTCTAATATCTGGGTTAAGAAGCTGTCTTGAGAAGCAGAAGTGTGAGCATCCTCTTGATGTTAACAACGTCAATCCAGCAGACCCTGCACATTCCTCTGGTGTTAATGTGCCTGTAGCCACAGCTGTTGCCAGCGAGCTTGCCTCTGTCAACTCACCAGCAAAAAGAAGGTGCACAGGGACATATGTACACTACATCCCTGAGGTTCATTTCGAGTGTGGCAAATACGTGGTGGATCACGGGGTGATGTCAGCAGTACAGTATTATAAAATGAAAACAAAAAGCAATATTAATGAAATCACAATCAGAAGTTTTAAAAATGATTACTTGGCTAAGCTCAAAGGTACTCCTGATCCAACACACCTATCAACAAGCTTGCCATGTAAGCCAAGAGGACGCTCCAGTATGGTACCTGAGAATGTCACAGCCCAGCTTAAAAAAAAAATGTGCAGCCTGCATGCAGAAGGTGGTGTTATGAATGCTTCTGTGGTGCTTTCAATTGCACAGGGCATCATTAAATCAAGTGCTCCTTACTTGCTGAAGGAAAATGGGGGGTCCACTGAGCTTACACAAAAGTGGGCATGGCATTTTCTGAACAAGATGAGGTACAGCAAGCATAAGGGTACCAAAACCGCTCATAAAACCCCACTGACTTTCGCAAGCTAAAGGCAAAATTTCTCACATGAATAGTAAAGTGTGTATCCCAAGAGCTTGTAGCTCACGAGCCAGTCATTAACATTGATGAAACTGGGGTATTCATGATACCCATATCTCAGTGGACAATGGCTGCAACAGTCTCCTGACAAGTTTCTGTCACAGGACTAGTGGACAAGCATCGGGTTTCCATGATGTTAGCTTGCTCTCTCTGTGGTTCATTTTTACCACTGCAGATAATCTACAAAGGTAAAACCACTGCTTGCCACCCTGCGCACAAATTCCTCAATGGCTGGTGCATTACACACTCAGAAAACCACTGGGCAAATCAATCCACAATGATGCAGTACATTCAAGAAATGTTAATACCATACTTTGAGGTCACTAAAGTAAAACTCGATCACCCATCCGAACAAAAGGCAATTCTCATCATGGACCTTTTCCAAGCCCATACTACACCAGTTGAGGAGGCTAACATAGTGCCCATTTTAATACCCCCCTCATGCACTGACCTTCTCCAACCCCTCAACATTTCTATAAACAAACTTTACAAGGACAATCTTCATCGCTGTTTTACCAGCTGGTATGCTGGTATAGTTGCAGAAAATGTTGCACGGGGGAGCCAAGAGTTCAAGACTGATTTTAAACTCCACCAGCTTAAAGAACGGCATGCCACTGGGCTAGTGCAGAGTTTTGTGCAGCTGTCAACTGGAAGTGTTGACTGTGTAAGGGGGTTTGCTGAAGCTGGTATCCTAAATGCCCACTGTAACAGTTTGAATTGGGTAAGTTTTCTTTTACTTACTCCGGAGTTGTTTCTGGCCATTCTCTGCATCTCCATCATATCAATTAAGGCTTGTTTGTACTTACAGGATGAGTCATGCGAGGCAGTGATGTCAGATGTCAACCTGATGCACCCAAATGGTTCGGACGAGGATGAGAAAGTGGCGGGATAAAGTGAAGGAACATTTTGAACAAATGTAAAACCAAATGTAATGATGAATGTACAGTAAATTCATTTTTTGGGGCACAATAATAAATGTCAATCCATTACGCATTCAAAACTGACTAAATGTCTCCTCCTTGACTGAACAAGAATGCGATGATGTGTAAGTTGTGATAAGAGAGAAAGACGATGAAGTAAGTCATTACAGTAGACAGTTTTTTTTCCTAATTGTTTAACCTGGGTTTGCTAAGTATGGGTTAAAGTTACACAACCTCTGATCCAAAGTCAATGAACTGAATTTACCGAACATATATTTCACTGAGACAAAAATTTCGCTGAACTTTTGCATAACCGAAAATCGTGAAAATGTTGTCCCAGTGAAATATATGTCCTCTACAATATGTCTTTATTGTAATGCTTTCAGGCCAATGATTCTTGTCACCTGTTTATGATGTCATCTTTTATGACCCTCCTTATGAGAGCTTACAAATTCCTCTGCCTCAACTCCCTACTAAATGACCTCGCCCTTGTCGACTGGTCATTCATCCAACTGGCATCCTCCATCGACCATGCCTTCGACATCAAGTTCTTGCTGTCTGGGACTATCATGCCCCCCAAAGAAGAAAAAGGGTCAGGGAAACCCATCTCCCCTGGGTCTGTGCCGACATCTTCTCCAGATGTTGTGCCAGAGACCAGGCCTAGAAAAAACAAAGGCAGACAGGCTCCCCTGAATCCCTGCAGCATTACCGTACCCTCCGCAATAATTGCAAAAAAGCCATAAGACAGGCTAAAAAGAACTACTTCCAAGCGGCCCTCTCTTCTAACCTTAGCCACCCTTCCAAATTCTGGAAATCCATTAAAACCCTGCTCGCTCTCCCGTCCAGCCGCCCACCCCTACCCTAACCATTCAGAGCAAAATTGTATCTGACCCCAGTGAGGTTGCCTCAGCTTTCAATACCTTTTTTACCAACTGTGCTAAATTTCTCCTAACAAACCAACAAATCACCACACCCACATCCAGCCCTCTCGCGTCACCCCAGCATACCCCCCACGCCACCACATTCCCTTTCCGCCCTGTCACCACAACAGAAGTCCTAGAAGCCCTATGTTCCCTTGACCCTAATAAAGGCAAATGCCCTTTAGGACTTGACGCCAAACTCCTATACCTATCAGCCCCTGCCATTGCCGCCCCCCTAGCCGACCTCCTGAACCTTTCCTTCACCACAGCACAAATTCCAGCAGCTTGGAAGGAGGCAGTAGTCATCCCACTACCAAAGGGTGGCGATCCATCTGTGCTCGGAAACTATCGCCCTATCTCCCTTCTACCAATTCTGGCCAAATTACAGGAACACCTAGCCCTCTCCCAACTCACACAATTCCTCAAATCTACCTCCTTCTTCACCCCTTATTAGTCGGGCTTTCACAAATTGCACTCCACCATCACAGCACTACTAAGACTCACAAACGATATTGCCTCAGGTATGGACAAAGGGCATTTCACCTCGGCCATATTCATTGACCTGGCCAAAGCATTTGACACCATATCCCACCCTAAGCTAATCACTAAACTGCACGACGCAGGCCTCTCCGATCTAGCCACCAGCTGGTTCCAAGCCTACCTGACAGGTAGGAAACAGGCAGTAAAAATTGGCCCACACGTATCCCCCTCGCTCCCAGTCACCATGGGGGTCCCCCACGGCTCTGTCCTGGGCCCCCTACTCTTTTCCATATTTTTAAATGACCTACCACTGACCTGCTCCAACTCATCTATACAAATGTATGCAGACGACACCATTCTGTACACCTCCAGCCTATCCATCGGGGTTATAAATTCTGCCCTTCAACAGGATTTTGATGCCATTCAAACCTGGCTCAGGTCAAACCAACTTGTCCTAAACGCAAAGAAAACCGTCTCCCTAACCTTTGGCATGCAGCCTAGACTCTCCCGTCTAGCTGCTCCCCCCTGCTTTCCATACTCTGGATGGGTCCAAGTTGGAATCCTGCACCTCCTTTAGGTACCTGGGTGTATGGCTTGATTGTCACTTAGACTTCTCCATCCACATTGACTCCCTACAGAAAAAAACTACACCCAAAACTAGGCGCACTATACCGCAATAAAGGCCGCCTACCAACCACGGTCAGGAGGGAATTAGTGCACAAAATGATTCTCCCTATTTTTGACTACGGCAACGTGGTCTACAGCGCAGCCCCCCCATCCACCCTGGCCAGCTTGGACCCCCCCTCTTTCATTCTTTCTGTCAGCTCATCCGGGAATGTCCCCCCACCACCCATCTTTGCAACCTATACAGCGCCCTAGCTCTTCCCTCGCTGGAGTCTAGACGTCAGCTTCATTGTGCTAATCTCATAGCTGAGCACTGGACCAACTCCCTCCCCCCATCTCAGCTCCATCCTGTCAACACAACCCCCCCAGCATACTCCCTGAGATGCTCAGACTCAAAGCTACTACAAGTCCCTTTCATGCACACATCAAAGGGCCAATCTGCCTTCAAATATCATCTGCCCAAACTCTGGAATGACCTCCCTGTAGATATTAGGCTGTCCCCCTCCCCTAGGCTCCTTAAACCTCTCCTTCAGGCCCACTTCTCAGACACATGCAACTGCAACCTGCAGCCCAGACCTGCTACCACGAGGCATCGTAATGTGCCCTGACTTGTACCAATGACCAGAAACTTACTATATTTGTTGTATACCTACTGTCACTGTCTGTTATACCCTGCGGTCATAGGCCCTAACTGTGGCATAGTAACTATGCACTCTGGTCTTAGGTCTAAACTTGTATATCACAAACTAATGCATAGTCCAGCCTGTAACTATTCTGGACCTGTTGTAATCACCCTGTATGCATCTACTCTGAACCTGTTGTAGCACCATTGTTTTTGCACCATTTGTATTGTATGCAACCCCCCAGGTCACATCTGGAAACGAACGGTCCCCGCTCAGTATGCTTATCTGGTAAATCTCTTAAATAAATAAATAAACAAATAAATAAATAAATAAATGTGCATAAGAAGTGGTTCATTGCCTGATGTGTACATCTATTGATCAAGGAGTATAATCCAAAATGTGTAAAGGCATATTTTAGATGTCTGTTGGCACTAAATAAAGTGACACTATTTTTGTACTTTACAATGGAGAACAGCATCTTTTCTCAATGTGGAGGTGAGGAGTGCTGAATTTTTTGTTTGTAAGCACCCCTTTGGGAGCTTACTAGTTATATTCTTGTAGTCAGGCAGAGAATCTTTGTGCCTGTAGGTCTGGGTGTTGGGACTGCCTGTGGCCAGCAGGGGACCCATCCCAAGGGTATAAGTAGGGTGGTTTTGGTACCAAGAGAGGAGTTCAGGGGTTAGTTCTGAGGTGGAAGAGAGAGCTAGGAGTTGGGTGGTTGGTCCGCTAGTTCAGCCGGAGGGCTATGGCAGGGCTGATATGGGCTGCCTGCCACCCTGGCCTCCCCCCTCAAAGACCGTCAATGGCTGTATGATGTTTTGGGCAGTAGAAGACATGGGAGCAGTGGAGCACTAGTATTTGGACCCATCAGTGCTGTTTGTGGGTTCTGGAGCCTATATGTGAGGACGTTAGAGCCTACCAAGTGATCTTTGGCACCTTGATATGGGTAAGTACTGGTGGGGGTCCCTGTTCTAAAGAATTTCTCACCTATGGGCGAGTGCAGTCTAGAAGCCGGTGGGTTTTCTGTGGCTGAGCCTGCTATGGCAGAGAGGGCCTGGGGCTCAGTTCAGAGGTGGTGGCCTGGATCATTGTGGTGTAGTGTGGCTGGCTACTCCCCATTCTGTGGTCCATGGAGCCACAAAAGTGTTGGGGCTCCCTAGTTTGTGCAACCTGTGGAGGCATGAGGAGTCCTGTATGGGGATTGATTGTTGGGACTTCAGGTGGGGTGGCAGTCTGCCTGGGTGCTCTGTGTGGCACATCAGCTGGGTCCTCTGGGTGAAAGCAGTCCTGAAATTGGAATCGCTGCATGAGCAGAAAGTGCTGAAGTTCTTGGATGGCAGGGGTTTGCATAACAGCCTGGGGGACCAGACTCAAACATGTGGCATCAGTGATTGGGTGGCAGGAGGATTTTCAGTAGTACCTTCCATGCTAAAATTAATATTGGCAACAGAAATCAAGAATGTCTCATCTTTAAAATGTCTCCTTCTGTATTAAAGTAACCCCAAGTTTGAAGGCAAATGATGAATGAGATTGGGACAGTAAAAACATCTTGAGCTTTCTCACTGTTGCCTCAGTCGGAATGTGATTGGGACTAAGAGAGAGAGAGAAGAAAATTGAAGCTGATTATTGGGTGGACTCCCACAGCCCCTACTTGCATACTGTGTGACCCCTGAGCAAGTCACTTAACTTCCTTGAGCTCCCAGGTCACACTTGTAAACAAGCTTTCAGCTTAGTTTGTCTCTCCTGGTAAAAAGGAAAAAAATGAAAGAAGGAATATGAAATGGCAGTGTTGCTAATAGTAGTAGTATCTTTGTGGAAGGCCTTTCTCAGCCTTCAGTTCTGTGCTGTTGCCAGGAAATTAAGTGTTTTTTAGCTCAAGGGGATTTCAGCATATATTTGAGTCAATCTGTTGAAAAAAGAGATTGTATGCATAGTTTATGATCAGGTCCTGCGCCTGCAAGAATGCTCCCACCGTTATCATGTAACCCCAGTGCTTCATGGAGTGGTTCATCAAATTAATCTAAACATTAAATCAGTTTTGCAATTTTTATGTTGATTGTGCACATGAGCAAGAAACATGTTGCGACAGGTTTCTCGAGAAGCAGGTTATGGAGGCACGGTACTGTTGTGGCCAATGCCCCCACAGCCTGCAAAGGCTTGCCCTGCTTCCCCCAATGCCGTGGCATGCTGCTGCTGGCACTAGTTCAGCCAGTGTGCCACAACTTTCTAAAAAAACAGCCGCTCCAATCAGGGGCCGCCTCATCATTGCAGCATCAGTCATCCGCTGCAATGAGAGAGCGACTCGTCATTGCAGGGCGGGATGTGAAACCCTGAGATTGTTTAGAACGCCGTGTTCACAAAACAATATAACCCCACCCCCACGCTAGTTGCCGACGGGGCCCCAATCTCTGTCGGCATTCTGTGTCCCCAGCTTTTGTTTCTGCCGATGCGTGCCAATCCCCGCCGGCTGTAGTGTTCCCTGTTTGTTTTTTTGCCAACGGGGAGCCCACCCGCCGGCATTCTGTTACCCCTTGTTGTTGCTGACTGGTGCCCAATCCCCATCGGCACACTGATACCCGCCTCGTTTGCGATGGGGCCCCAATCCCGCTGGCATTCTGTGCCCCCACTTTTGTTCCTGCCGACGGGTGGCCACCCCGTCGCTGTAGTGCTCCCCATTTGTGTTTTTGCCGACAGGGAGCTCACCGTCGGCATTCTGTTACCCCCTTTGTTGCTGCCGATGGGGTGCCCAATCCCTCGCCGGCATACTGATACCCTCACTGGCTTGCCGACGGGGTGCCCAACACCCGTCGGCTACTGCTGGGCCCGGTCCAGAGAAGCTTCTGCTGGCACACTGGGAGCCCACCCCAGTGTGCCAGATGCCCCTGCAAGTGAGAAAACAGTCCCGTGACGCCTGGTTTATTTATTTATTTTTTTTAAACCTGGAAGAAAGGAAACCTTCCCTCGGTGCTGTCCCTGCTTCCCTCCTGCAACCCGCACCCACCCACTGCACGCCCTGCCTCCCCATACCCCCCTCGCCCCATACTTACCTTAGGAGCTCGGCATGACGATCTTCGGTGGACCGGGAACACGTCTGCACTCTTTAAAGCCGACCGCAAACTGAGGAAATGCCGGTAAGCTGTATAATGTAATACATAGAGTTTTTTCAACTTTACTGCATATCTCGGGCATTTTTGGGAATTTTTCCACCAAATTTTCAACATGGGTTTTTTGGGACCCCTCCTCATGAATTCTTGAACTGTCATAGCGTTAATCGGCCCAGAAAGGTGATTTCGTGGTCACCGCGAGGAATCACCTTTTGGGGCTGATTAATGAAATGACAGTGCCAGTGTTCATGAGGTGTGCTCTCAAAAAGCCTATGTTGCAAATTTGGTGGAAAAAATCCAAAAAATGACTGTTTACTGAGCCGCAGGCATGCAAGAGTTGCTGCACGCTGTAGCTTCGTGAATTTGGAACATTTTCATGCCAGATTTTCAACATTGCCATTTTGTCAACCTCCTTGTGAATAGTACAGCTGTCATTGTTCACATCCTGGCAGAAATGTGTTTTGCACTTGCCATAGAATAGCGGTCGGTGTGAGAAATCAGTGTTCAGGACAGATTAAAAAAATGAGAGTGATACTGTTCATGAGCAGAGGTCATAAAATGCCTATGTTGAAAATTTGGTAATGATACTCCATAAAATGACTGTGTTAAGAGCGTGCGTTGCGCAGTTTGCATGCACTCTCGTAACTTAGCGAATTTATAATATTTTCACTCCAGATTTCCAACATTGTCATTTTCCCACATCTACTTATGAACAGTAAAGCTGTCATTTTTCCCATCCTGGCCAAAATGTGTTTTCACAGTTCCGGCTCAGAATACAGCGGTCGCTGTGGGAAATCACTGTCCGGGACAGATTAAGAAAATGAGAGTGATACTGTTCATGAGCAGAGGTCATAAAATGCCTATGTTGAAAATTTGGTGATAATAGCCCATCGAATGACTGTGTTACAAGTGTGCATTGCACACTTTCCACGCACGCTTGTAACTTTGCAGATTTGTAATATTGTCACGCCACATTTTCACCAGTGGAATTTTCCCACACTTCCTTATGAGTTGTGCAGCTGTCATTTTTCACATCCTGACCAAAATGTGTTTTCACAGTTCCAGCGCAGAATAATGCGGTTGTTGTGGGAAATCACTGTTCGGGACAGATTAAGAAAATGACAGTGGCACTGTTCATGAGCAGAGGTCCTAAAATGCCTATGTTGAAAATCAGGTGATGAAACTCCATAACATGACTGTGTTACAAGCGTGCATTGAACTGTTTGCACGCACCCTTGTAACATCTCACCTTTGTAATATTTTCACCCCACATTTTCAACAGTGGCATTTGTCCACACCTCCTTATGAACAGTACAGCTGCCATTTTTCACATCGTAGCTCAAATGTGTTTTTGCACTCCTGCCGCAGAATAGCATGGCCGCTGTGGGGAATAGCTGCATGGGACACATTTAGATCGAACGAGTGAGAGGGAGGGTGGGTGACCGTGCTGAACTGAGGTCTGTCGGGACTGCTGCAGATTTGTTTGTGGGCAGAGAAAGGGCCCAACGCAAGAGCCCAGTACAAAAAGGGCAGCCTGCAGCACTGGGAGAAACAGAACAAGAGAGCGAGTGAGAGAGGGGGAGTGAGCGAAGTCACCGGAGCTCTTTCAGGACTGCTGCGGATTTCTTTGTGGGCAGGAAAAGGCATCAGTGCAGGCAGGGGCCCAGTGCAAAAGGCCAGCCTGCAGCGGTGGGAGAAACAGTACAAGCAAGTGAGACAGGGGGACTGAGTGAGCTTAATAGAGCTCTGTCAGGACTGCTGAGGATTTCTTTGTGTGCAGACAAAGGCATCAATGCAGGCAGGAGTCCCGTACAAAAGGGCCACTTGCAGTACCAGGACAAACAGAATCAGTGTGTGAGACAGGGAGACTGAGCGACCTCAACAGAGCTCTGAGGGGACAGCTGTGGATTTGTTTGTGGGCAGAGAAAGGGCACAACATAAGAGCCCAGTACAAAAGGGCAGCCTGCAACACCGGGAGAAACAGAATGAGAGAGTGAGTGACGGAGGGGGAGTGACCAAATTCACTGGAGCTCTTTTCATGACTGCTGTGGATTTCTTTGTAGGCAGAAAAAGGCATCAGTGCAGCCAAGGGCCCAGTACAAAAGGCCAGCCTGCAGCGGTGGGAGAAACAGTACGAGCAAGTGAGACAGGGGAACCGAGTGAGCTCAACGGAGCTCTGTCAGGATTGCTGCGGATTTGTTTGTGGGCAGAAAAAGGTGCCAATGCAGGCAGGAGTCCCATACAAAAGGGCTGCAGCGCAGGACAAGCAGAATGAGCGTGTGAGACAGGGAGACTGAGCGACCTCAACAGAGCTCTGTCAGGACAGTCATGGATTTGTTTGTGGACAGACAAAGGTGCTAGTGCATGCAGGGGCCCAGTACAAATGGACAGCCTGCACTGGCGGGGAAACCCAGAATGAGCGAGTGAGACAGGGGAGTGAGCTAATCAACAGAGCTCTATTGTAACTGCTGCAAATTTCTTTGTGGACAGAAGAAGGTGGCAATGCAGGCAGAAGTCCAATAAAAAAGGGCAGCCTGTAGCACTGGCAGAAATGGAATGAATGAATGAGAGAAGGGGAGCGAGCGAGCTAAATGGAGCTTTGTCGGGACTGCTGCAGATTTCTTTGTGGGTACACAAAGGCGCCAACAGAGGCAGGAACCCAGTACAAAAGGGCAGCCTGCAGCGCCAGGACAGACAGAATGAGTGAGTGAGTGAATGAGTGACACAGGGGGAGTGAGCGAGCTCAACAGAGCTCTATTGTAACTGCTGCAAATTTCTTTGTGGACAGAAGAAGGTGGCAATGCAGGCAGAAGTCCAATAAAAAAGGCCACCCTGCAGCACTGGCAGAAATGGAACGAGTGAGTGAGAGAGGGGGAGTCAGCAGGCTCAACAGACCTGTGTCGGGACTGCTGCAGTTTTCTTTGTGGGCAGAAAGAGCCACCAACAGAGGAAGGAGCCTAGTACAAAAGGGCAGCCTGCAGCACCAGGACACACAGAATGAATGAGTGAGAGAGGGGGAGTGAGCCACCTCAACAGAGTTCTGTCGGAACAGCTGCAGAATTCTTAGTGGGCAGAACAAGGTGCAAATGCAGGCAGGAGCCCAGTACAAAACAGCAGCCTGAAGCACTGGGACGAAACAGACTGAGCGACTGACAGAGGGCCAGTGAGTGTGCACAACATACCAACGCAATCAACATTTGGCGTTGACAAATGCTTGTTATTCTGGAGTGGACATTGGTTTCGCTTGATAAGAACTGTTTTATGATATGTACTTCAACAATCATTGCCCCTGCAGCGCTTCCCTAAGTAACAAAGCAATGTGCCTGCTCCCCAGCCATGCGAAGCCATCTCACAACAATCAAGAACCAGGTAATGACCATTTCTGTTTTGGACTGTGTATATCTCGGTTGTACAGTGCACCCTTCCCCAGGATATTTATGACCTAGATGCAGGGAGGGAGGCTTGGAACATGGGAGCTCATCTGGGATTCTGTAGAAGTGTCAGCAGAGCATGAAAATCAATTAAAACTTTATAGCTGCATGTCTTTGGGAAGCTGCCTGGAATCTGCCAAACTTTGGAGCCTATTTGTTGACATTTGGAGAATTGGAGGCACCATTTAGTGGCCTACAGTCTTCACGGCATTGGAGTGGCTGCACGTGGACTCGCATGAGACTAGAAAAGCCACAAGTATGCAAATGACCTGCTGATTGGTGCGTGGCAGCCTGTGATTGGCCTGGGGCAGGTTTTGGGTCACAGGGGCATAAATTTTCCAGCAGGAGTGGATCCATTTTGAGGAGCCAGTTGGACAGAGTATCCTGGGAGTGTATTTTGTCCAAAGGCAACATTTTGTACCATGGTAGGGTTTTCGTATAGCCGAAGAGTGACTGTGCCTGTGTCATTGCTGGCCTGGACATGGGACACGATGGAAAAGAGCATGACACTGGACCACTGTGTAGTGTGCTACACCATTCAGGAGAGACTACTCCAGTTGCCTGTATGTATAGGATGTTCTAAAGGAGCTGTACAATATTCTAATGCCTCTCTGTTGCCCTCACGTGGAGGGGTGGGGGTGGCATGGAGCCCACACTCATGTGGGTAGTGAGGAGACCCTTGATAGTGCTGATACCTGGGATGAGTTGGAGCAAGCCCTGGGAGAAGGTTATCCTAAGCCAAGGGGGAAGGGTGCTAGCCATCTGCCCAGCCATTCTCCATTCTCTGATTCCACCCCTCCCAGTGGCAGTGTGAGAGGCCTTTGTGGTGGTCAGGCTGTTACAAGTACAGGCTAGGGTTGCCCTGGTAGCCCCTTCTTGGCATTGGATTTGTTGGTGACCAACCTAGAAACAGAAGCACCTCCTATCTCCCTCCAGGGTCCTCACTATGTCGAGGGGGCAGACTCGATGATGGTGTGCACCTCTGGCTCAGAAGAAGGAGCTGGGTTTTCCACCCCAAGCATTACCCCCATATTGTGGAAGTTTGTTGACCACTGTATTGAGGGTGACATCCCTAAACCATAGCGTCTTCTGCCAGGCAGTTTGTCAGTGACCCCGTTTCACTTGTCTGAACTGTGCAAGACCCGCCGGAGGAAAATGGAGGCTTTAAGCCCCTCAGACCTAATGGTGGCCCATTACACCACTGATAGTTGGTTGCAGAAAGGTACCGCTCCAGCAACTAACGTGTCCAGTATTTTGAAGTAGTCTACTACAGAAAAATTGGTAAGGCAGCACATTGCAAAGGTGTAGCCTGGCGCAAAGTACCCCTATCTGATGGAAAGGATCTGGGATATTATCAAGGAGAACCGGGAACCCGTCACCTGTGAGATGACAGGCCGTGCGGCAGGCTAAGAGGATGTGCAACTACCAAATATGGACTGAACTCACCCTATTTAGGATTTTTGCCCTGGTGCAAGACAAGGATGGCAGCCGCGCCAAGTATTATATTGTGTCCTCAGATTCTTCTGGTAGAGACATCACCAAGTTGGACCATAAGTTTTATTAGGCAGTGATCTCTCCCAGAAATGTTTTTCTGCTCTTAACTGTACACATCATTGCTGCAAGTTGGCCTGGGTCCCTATCTTGTCGAGATTGATGCTATGGACTCCCATCACTGGATGCTGGGTGAGATCAACCCCTTTTTCTTTTACAGTTTAAAAATGTTTACATGTTTTAAGGGGTTGATTCCCTAGTGAGTAAAGCAAATGTCATTTGTCACTTATAGTTAAAATGAAAATGTTTTGTTTTGAAAAAAAAAGGAAGTGATGCATGATGTGATTTTTTTAGACCTGTTTCTAGAGAGGGGGCTGAACTGAAATAAGCCCCTCTGTGCAATTGCTAGACTTAGTGCTGTGTAAGAGGAATGTATGTTTGGTGTGAGTGGGAGTGAGTGATTTCAGTCAAACATTTTTGAGTGACTGAGTATGAATCAGAATGTGCGTGGTTAGTCTGTTACCTTTGAACTGTTATATTGTTGTCAAATTGCTGTGCCTTAGTAGCAGTAATGTCTTTGCCTCTGTTCTAGATGGGGAACAAAAGATTGTACCAAACTATTGTAGGTTGTTTTAGTAAGCAGTTATGGTTATGACAAAGTAAAGGGGGTAGGTATACCTTACACCCATTCCTGGCAGCAGCAACTTTGTTTTAAGAAAGGACATTTTGGGTTGGCCTACAGTGTTAATGGGGAAGGGATGCGCCTACTACATTACCCAGCAGTCTGTCCATGGGAACCAGTGGGTGGGTCGCCAGAATGCCCTGTGGGAGGAGTCAGCTTAGTTAAGTTAGAGCACTGGGTTAGAATAACTCGAAATCCTCCGTTTTGGTGGTGTGGCCAGTTTTATGCTGTTGCCCTTGTGGGGAGGGAGAGCTGGCCAGATCTCTCCTCTGGGGGGGGGGGGTCTGTTGTGTGGCCAGGTAGGCATTCACCAGGGGGTGAATGTTTTGTGTGGGGGGAAGTGTAAGCACCCCTTTGGGAGCTCACTAGTTAAATTCCTGTAGTCAAGCAGGGAATCTTGGTGCCTGTTGATCTGGGTGTTGGGACTGCCTGTGGCCAGCAGCAAGGCCCATCCCATGGTTATAAGCAGGGTGGTTTTGGCACCAAGAAAGGAATTCAGGGAGTGAGTCCTGAGGGGAAAGAGAGAGAGGTAAGAGTCAGGTGGTCGGCCAGCTACTTCATCCAGAGGGCTGTTGCAGGGCTAAGGTGGGCCACTTGCCACCCTGGCCCTCCTCCCTTGAAGATCCATGATGGCTGTGTGATGGTTCAGGCAGTAGAAGGCAGGGGAGCACTGGAGCACTAATATTTGGACCCATCGGTGCTAGATGTGGGAGCCAGAGCCTGTATGAGAGGAAGTTGGAGCCTGCCAAGTGATCTTTGGCACCTTGGTATGGGTAAGCACTGATGGAGTCCCTGTTCTAAAGAATTTCTCACCCATGGGTGAGTGCAACCTGTGGAGGCATAAGGAGTCCTGCATAGGGCGTGCCTGTGGGGACCTCAGATGGGGTGGCAGTCTGCCTGTTTGCTCTGTGTGGCATGTCAGCTGGGTCCTCTGGGTGAAAGCAGTCCTGAAATTGGAATCGCTGCATGAGCGGACAGTGCTGAAGTTCTGGGATGGCCAGGAGTTTGCGAAAAAGCCTGGAGGGGTCAGACTCAAGCATGTGGCATCAGCTATTGGGTGGCAGGATTTTCTGTAGTACCTTTCATGCTAAAATGAACATTGTTAACAGAAATCAAGAATGTCTTAGCTTTAAAGTGTGTCCCTCTGTATTAAAGTAACCCCAATGAAGAATGGGATTTGGACACTAAAAACGTTCCATGCTGTCTCAGGGCTACCTCAGTCGGAATGTGAGGTAGCACTGAGGCAGCTGGGCCTGGGAGGGTGAGGGAACAAACAAAAAAGGAGATTTTGTGTAAACCCAAGTCCAATTGGAAATTTCTCGTAGTGAATGCCAGAAGCCTTATTAATAAAATGGATGAATTAATGTTTAAATTACGTAATTCAGATATTCATATATGCACTATTACAGAAACCTGGTGGAGGGTGGAGGGTGAAGGACACATGGGACAAACAGATCCCTGGGTATACACTTTATAATAAGGATAGGCAGTTTTCTAGAGGAGAAGGAGTGGCACTGTATGTCTTAAATGAAATAACATCTGAAAATATTGATTGTTCAGCCTGGGGTGAGTCCGAGGTATTATAGGTCAAAATTACTGCCTCGAATAAACCCAAGTTAAGTATTGGTGTATAGACCACCAGCTAGTCTGGTACAGAATGATGACCTTATTCTGAAGTTCATCAAATGTATTACACAGGAGGATAGGGCCATTATTATGGGGGACTTTAATTTACCTGGAATTAACTGGATAACGTGCCAGACTGGCTCCAAAATGGAAGCTAGTTTTTTGGCGTCCTTTCTGGTGGTGGGATTGGAACAACTGGTCATGGACAATACAAGGGGAAACCATATTTTAGATCTGGTATTGACCAATATAGCAGATAACATTCAAAAGTGTACAGTTGAAGTTCCCCAGGGTACCAGCGACCACTCTATGACTGGATTTATGTACAATGCAGCAGTAGAAACAGAGGTTGGTAGTACAATTGTGCATGATTATAATAAAACTGACTTCCTAGCTTTTAGAGAAGAACTGAGTAAATGGAACTGGGTACATGAACTCCAGAATATCACAGTACATTAAATTTGGGACAGACTCAGTAACAAATTGAATGAGTTAATTCAGAAATATGTGCCTGTGGGTACAAAATATCAGAATCCCAAAAAGGCTATGCCACCATGGCTATCACCTTCAGTCAAGAGAGCTATCAAGAAAAAGAATAGGGTGTTCATCAGGGCAAAAAAAAAGTGGCAAGGCTAGGTCCTGGGCTTTATATAAAGCATGTTTGAAAAAGACCAAGTTAACCATCTCCAAGGCAAAAAGGGCATTTGGATATAAACTTGCCACAAAAGTACAGGATAATTATAAATCCTTTTACGCCCATATAAACAAAAAAAGGGGGCAAGTGTAGAACAGTAGGACCACTGAAGGATACTAGTGATAGCCTTATAACAGATAATAAGGCTATGTCTGATAGGCTAAATACTTATTTTACCTCAGTCTTTAATGTTGGCCAAAAAATTAGGGATCCCGATATTGGGTTATGTGACTCAACCTGCCCTAAAATTGAGGTAGAGGATGTTCGGAAGAGGCTAAGAAATCTGAACCCATATAAGGCACAAGGACCAGACGGTATGCATCCTAGAATGCTTAAAGAATTGGTGGACTGTTTGACAGGGCCAGCTACTTTATTATTTCAGCAGTCCTTAGAGACAGGTCAGGTCATTGAGGCCTGGAAACAAGCTGTAGTGATCCCCATCTATAAGAAACGCTCTAGGCAGGAGGTGACAAACTATAGACCAATTAGCCTGACATTGGTTCTTGGAAAGATATTTGAAGTCATAATTAAGGATCAAATTATGACTAGTGTTGAGGAAAAAGGGGTTCTGGATGCTACACAACATGATTTTACAAGGGGGCGTTCATGCCAGACAAATTTACTGGAGTTTTATGGGAAGGTCAGCAACACTTTGGATGACGGCAAATCGGTGCACGTCATCTTTTTGGACTTTGCCAAGGCCTTTGAAAAGGTCCCCCATGACCAGCTGATACTAACCCTTAGTAATATAGGCATACAGGCACACCTAGTGTTCTGGATCAAGGCATGGTTGTCTGGCAGGAGGCAGAGAGTGAGTGTGCTGGGTGAACTGTCAGATTGGACAGGGGTTACTAGTGGGGTCCCTCAGGGATCCATATTGGGACCATGTCTATATAATTTTTATATTTCAACCATGAAGCCTAATATGAATATTTGGCTGTCAAAGTTTGCAGACGATACACGCATAGGTTTTCCAGTAAACAGCCAAGCCGAGGGTACAAAAATCCAGGAAGCCCTAAATGAACTAGCGGTTTGGGCCCAGGGCAACGGGGCTACATATAATGTAGCCAAGTATTCAGTGATGCATGTGGGTAGCAACAATCCAGGGGTGGTGTACAAACTGGTAGGGCAAGAATTAAGTGTGGTTCAGGAAGAGTATGATCTAGGAATCAGGGTAAATAATAACCTTAAATTCAATTTACAGTGTAAACAGGTGGTTAGAAAAGCAGGAGGTATACTTAGTTATATTCATAGATACGTTAAGAGTAGGGACAAGGAAGTCTTGCTTCCACAGTATACCTTCCTGGTGAGGCCACATACAGAGTACTGCGCGCAGTTCTGGGCACCAGGACAAAGGGGAGCTATAACTATGATTGAGAGGATTCAGAGAAGAGCTACAAGAAAAATTAGGAAAGTCTAGGGCCTTAATTATGAAACAAGGTTAAAAAGATTAGATCTCTTCTCATTAGAATATCGTAGATTACGTGGGGACATGTGTATGGTTTACCAGGCTATGTCGGACCATCAACTGTGGGAGTTGTTGGGCTTTGAGCTGTGGGACCAGAATTATAATACACAAGCCCATCCCCTACAGTTAAAGTGCAAGAGATTCAATAGGCAGGCAAGAAAACATTGGTTTTCAGTAAAAGTTATTAAAATATCTAATGAGTTGCCTATAGAAGTCATCGGTTCTCAAACAATGTCAGCATTTAAATATTCCCTAGATCTTCATCTATGGAGTTAATATATCTGGGTATTAGTAAGAGCCGTGGCGAGCAAATGGACTTATGGTCTTTGTAAAGCTCAGTTTACCTATGAAACCTATGATTGGGACTAAGAGAGAGAATAAAATTAATCCTATTTTATTGGGTAGAAATGAATGAAGGAATATGAAATGGAAGTGCTGTTAATAGTTCTAGTCTCTTTGTGAAAGGCCTTTCTCAGCCCTCAGTTATGTGCTGCTGCCAGGAAACGAAGTCTCTTTTGGCTCAAGTGGATTTCTGTATAGATTTAAGTCAGTCTGTTGGAAAAAGAGATTGTATGCCGAGTTTATGATCAGGTCCTGCACCTGCAAGAATGCTCCCACCATTATCATGTAACCCCCATGCTCCATGGAGTGGTTCATCAAATTAATCTTTACATTAAGTGCGTTTTGCAATTTTGATTCCAGAGTGGACATTGGTTTCGCTTGATAGGAACTGTTTTATGAAATGTGCTTTAACAATTATTGTCCCTGCAGCATTTCCCTAAGTGACAAAGTAATGTGTCTGCTCCCCAGCCATGCAAAGCTATCTCACAACAATCAAGAACCAGGTAATGAATGTTAGTATTTTTTGGACTGTGTGTTTCTGGGTTATACAGTGCGCCCCTCCCCCTTCCCAGGACAATTACCACCTTTATACCTCTAGATGCAGGGGAAGGGGGCTTGCATGTACACAGCCTATGTAATTTGTTGTGGTCATGCAAACAGTGGAATTAAATGTTCCCCTGAAAACCCATTTCAGGGGGATTTAAGTTGGACCATTTATGCAGTAGTAGTAATAATAAAAGTTTGTATTCATTCAAACATGAATAAGGCATTTCCTGTTGAGCCGAAGCTCATTTAGTAAGGATGTGATGAGCTTAACCTGTTACAAGAAGCATTTGTGAATGCCAAATGTTTGCTTGCATGGCACTGATAGTGCAGAGGTGATAATTAATAAACATAACATCTCAGTCAGGCCAAAAATATCAGAGTTATAGCGATGGTTAAAGTCATTATTGCTCACCACAGATCATCTTTAATCTCAGGATTAATGCCATAAACAGAACACAAATAGTTCATGGATCTAAATATATATATATATATATATATATATATGTCTAAGAAGAATTAAAAAATATGCTGCTTCTTTACCTGAAATCCTATGTGTCTTAATGAAGTCATTCAAATAGACCTGACACTGCAAGTAAGTGCTCCTATAGTTGGATGGAGCCACAACTGACAAGGAAAGGGGAATGAAGACACTTTTTTTAAAGGCAAAATTGATTGGAAGGCAGGGCAGGTGGTAGACGCCAGGGATTTTGGGACTGGGGAAAGGGAGGGGGCAGTGTTGGAATTACACTTCCAGAGGTAGCGACCCCTAAACATTTTAGACCACGGACCATCTGTGGCTGTTTTGAATCATTACATAACACAAGCTAAGGGGCCAGATGGAAGGCACCCTGCAGCAAGCATCACTCATTAGTCTGTGTGGGGTGTCAGTGCTGTGTATAATATCAGAAAAATGTGATCCAGTAGGAGCCCTCCCCAGTCAAAAA
The DNA here is from genome assembly GCA_016271365.2 of Neoceratodus forsteri. Taxonomy (NCBI): domain Eukaryota; kingdom Metazoa; phylum Chordata; order Ceratodontiformes; family Ceratodontidae; genus Neoceratodus; species Neoceratodus forsteri. Next base: position 517,102,053 of record CM028130.1, on the reverse strand, counting down.
TAACCTTATCTGCAAAGTGCTCTAAAGGGCTTTTTGAAGAGAGGACACAGCAGGAGATTGTTGGGAGGTGAACAGTAGGCTTCCCTTCACTAGCCCAAGCAGCCCCATCATGGCTATTTGCAAAGTGCCCCAAGGGGCTCTTAGGAGAGAAAACACTGGAGGAGAGTGCCGGGAGATGGAGGAGATGAGGGAAAGTAGGCCTCTCTCCACCAACCTGAACAGCCACACCATGGCTATTTGCAAAGTGCCCTAAGGGGCTTTTAGTAAAGGGGGTAGGGTCAGACTGTGTAACAAAGGGCCTACCTAGAAATGGAGCCATGGTGGACCTGGTACCAACAGCAGTATCCCCTAGTGAGCAAACTGGAGCCCGAATTTTACTGAGAACGGTAAGCCCAGGTGAACAAACTGTAGCCCAAATTTTTAACCATAAAATCACTAACTAATAACAGCATGGGAAAGCTATTACTGTACTGGTGTTAGATTTATTATATCTGACCATTTCAGAGGCTGTACAGATCACTGGTAGGACCCCACCTTGAGTACTATGTACAGTTCTGGAGGCCCCACCTCCAGAAAGGCATTGATAAGGTGGAGATGGTACAAAAGAGGGCAACCAAAATGGTGCAGGGCCTGCATCAAAAGCCCTATGAGGACAGACTCAAGGAACTGAATATGTACTCTCTGGAGGAGAAAAGGGAAATGGTGGGGGTTATGACAGATTCATTCAAATACCTAACAGGTTACAGTATTAATAAGGCACAGCAAGATAGCATTTTCCATAGAAAAAGAAGCTCGCGGGCAAGGGGTCACGCTATGAAGTTGGGGGGGCTATGAGGAAATGTGAGGAAATACTTCTTCACGGAGAGGGTGGTGGATGCCTGGAACAGCCTTCCAGTGGAGGTGGTGGATGCCAAAATAGTGACAGGATTCAAGCATGCATGGGACAGATACAAGGGGACCTTGGTAGTAAGGCAATGGGAGAGACAACAGGAGATCTATTAGGGTCTGCGGTGGCACAGTAAGCAGGGAACAATGAACAGATTAGGTGGGCCAAGAGGTCCTTATCTGCTGACAACTTCTGTTTCTATATTTAGCATCATTCATAAAACATGAACTGTCAGCTCCCCTGCAGAAATGCTGTAGGGCTGAAAACTCTCTGCTTCCCTGCAGCAATGATGGGGGACTTTGAGGTCCAGATTTAGCAAAACCATGACCCCTAAATCTTTGTCTTATTTTAAGTAGCCCTTTGCAAAATGTCTTTATAATATAGTTTGAATGATAAAATGTACATTTAAATACCTGTTCATTTCTCAACAAGTTTGAGGCAACTTGTTCCATACAATCTTTTAAATAAATTCTAGCATGCAATCTTATAAACCATTAAAACTAGCAAATGTAGTTCAGTAACAAAAACGTGTTCTCAGAAGTCTATAGTGCTTTCGGTCAATATCTTTTCAGCATTACACGGATAAATTAAGTGAATGAATCACCATCTATTTAGTAATCACTTCAAAAGAGATTTTTTTTTGTTTAATTATGTATTTAGAACATTACATAAATCTGAAACGTAAAAGCTCAGTCTTCAGTGAGTACTCAGAAGTCTGAGAAAAAATGTAATACAGCAGATGAATCAATCACAAGCAAAACAGAATCAGAAGATGCTACAGACTATTTCAGTACCCCATGGTTTGAGAAATGCAGTAGGCCATGTGTGCTAGCCTAATCATATCAACACCACCAGTATAAGATGATTCACATTGCAGATTAGCATCAAGAGTAATTTGGGAATGCCATCAGGCCCCAAGTAGTCTGTGGGGCAATGTCACTAGTAATAATGTTATTAGTAGTGATCAACTGAGATGTTAAACAGAGGTGCACGCCACAAATTACAAAATGTTTTTTTTTCAACATCCATCAACTATGATGCTTTTGTACTTTTAGTTTCTGTGACAGGAAATGTAACTAGATTAATTTATTTTGTGTTAATTATTTTTCTCTTATAAGTTTTTATTTATTTATTTAGCTTTTGTTGACCAGGTTAAGTGCACTAGACAAATCCTGCCTATTTTCAGGCACGACCCGGGGGAGGGGGATACAGATGAATGCCAACTGACCTTGAACCAGATTAAGCTGTTGGTGGTATTTTTAGTGAATGAGGGAAATTTGGCCAGGACACCAGGGAAATTCCCCTACTCTTTTCGATAAGTGCCATGGGATCTTTAACATCTACCTGAACTACCACCAATCCAGGCAGATGGGACCTCGGTTTTACGTCTCATCCGAAAGACGGCACCTCAGAAGTGCAGCACCCCTCTCATGCTGCACTACAGTGTCAGTATTGGGATATTAACCCAAGTGCCAGATGTGGGAACTGAACCCACAACCCTCTGATCTCCCGGCCTCAGAGGCGAGTGTGCTACCTACTGAGCCACTGACACTGCTAAGTTCTGTTGTTTGGAATGGACACCAAAATGTCTTCCAGGTCACATGTTCAGGCTGCTCTCAGGAGAAACACTGGCCAACTGGGAAGGTGCTAAATCCCCCATGACCTCATCTGGCAGCAGACCCGGGCAGATGTGAGCGTGCTATTTCAGGCACAGAGACATCCTGCAATAAGGATGAAAACACAATCGTAAAACTGTGACTAAGGATGTTGCTAGGTGAGAATAAAGCCACTAGTGATGTCATATACACACACACAGACAAATGCACACACACACATATATGCACTCACAAGAGTGGGGATGCTGAAGGGCGAGGTCACACCACCACAGCCCTGTGAACATAAATTGGGGAGCTGGACACCCAGCTCTCTCTCTCTCTCTCTCTCTCTCCTGATTTTCTACATCTGGTGAAGAAAGGGGGACCCTGCCAATAGACAGCTATCTGTGTGAGGGAAGGACAGTTTTGCATGAGTGTTCTTTCAGGTTATCTGGCAGGTAAATATAGACTCCAGGAGAGACTAGATTTTTGCGATTCTTCTAATAATCATCTGTCCTTTAACTGTTTTTATTTTCTTTTTCCCAGTAAATGTGTAACTCTTTTGATGTATTGGATATATATCCTGTTGATTTGTTAATACCTGCAGCATTTAGTAGCAAAACATCTATTTCTTATAGAACAGTGACTTTGCCTCATCATTGAAAAGGTAATTTTAATATTTCTGCTGCAACAAAGAATTCTGTTAAACAGTTTGCTGTCTGAAGTGCACTCTACCAAATATTATTGTGTTTGACCTTCCAGGCTCTGAGCAGGCTGGGGTTTTCCTAATACAATTAGGTAGTTGCAGCAAAGTGACTCAGAATACCAAAACTGCCCTGCAGGTTAGTATGGCCCAAGGGACAGGTTGTCACTGTTTCCACTTTAACCAAACCCAGATTACATTACAAAAAGAAAGCATGTAAACAAATGGAACACAAGGTGAAATGTTTCACAGTTTACCTCGGGTGTTTTGTATACACGTAAAGGGCAAATAGACAGGATTTCTTGGGTAGGATGGCCTGCATGGATCTGGTGAGATGTGGACATTTTTTTTTTATTCTTTAGTAACCAGTAAGACCCACTGGGCACGAGGCCCATTTTCAGGGGTGAGTCCTAAAGTGACTTGCATGGGGTCGGTCTTACAATACGCAAGTGGAGGCTACGTGAATCAAATCCAGGTCTGCTGGATGTACTAGTCTCATTCACAGCTGTACAATACCACCACTTTCCCTAGAAAACTAAATAAATAAAGGAAACTCTGCTTATCAGATGCAAAACATCTATGGCATGTTTCTAATTAACCATCCCAAATTGTTATTTTTTTGGGTTAGAAGGCCATGGGGGGGGTTGATTTGCACACAGTAAAGGGCAGTGTGAACATAGCCAGCTTCTGAAAAAGGTACCAGTGTGGCATGAGCAGGTCCAACTCCCCAGCTCTAAATTTGGTTCTGTGTGGTAAGATCGCAGGACAATATATCGCAGAACAAGCTTTCATGGGCAAAACATTGCAGAACTAAATACAGCCAGGAAAACCTATCGTGGGACAGAACTGGTCAGACAGGATGAGGCAGTACATGCAGAAGGGCTGCACAGGAGCACAGGACACAGACTCCTCCTGCCTCGCTGTCCCCCTATGTAATGAAGCCCTTGATGTGTGCAAACCGCTAGCTGGACACGAGGGGGGGCTTCCATGCATGGCCGTGAGTACCATCCAACCGCTGCTGGTGCTGTGTGGGAGGAGAGAGGCACAGCATGGCACGGGGAGCACAGCAAGGCTACCTGGGTGCAGGCACATGGCTCTGGCCATCAACTGAGGTACTCCCAGGCTTCTGACACCACCCACTGCCATGTGTGTGATGGTGTCTGTGACTATGTTGTGGAGCACCATGGTGATTGCCAGTGTCCGTTGTGGGGCACAGCATTGTGCAGCAAAGGTATGGCTCTGGGGCTGCAGGTCAGCTGCCTGTAGGATGACGAGTCTGGACCGGACACCGACACAGGCAGCAGGACACATGGACTGGAAGTATATGAGGTAGGTGAGCCTTGTAGAGTGCTGTTCTACAGGCAGGAGCACCACAGACATGGGTAGCAATGTCTGTGGTGAGGGTAGGCTGACTGATGGCTGGGCAGGTTCAGGGGCTGTGGGTGGGCCATGGTTCCTGGGGCTTGCAGGGCACTTGGGGAGCTATGGTGGCACCTCCAGCCACAGGGAGAGGGCACTGAGTTTCATGGCTATGGTCATTTGCCAGCCTCTGATTGGTGCGCCTTCTCCCATTGACTTTTGCTGTATCTTTGCACCACCAAAACTGGCCGAGATTGCTTGTGTTTGTACTGAAAAGTTAATTTCTCTAAAAAAGGGCTGTTTTTGCTGTTTTACTGTGTACTTCTGTGAAATGCCTACTTACCTGTTTAGATAGTAATCACAGTCTTTTGGGTCAATTTTGTGTTGGGCTAGACGCTCAGGCGCCTAACCCCCCCATCCTCCCAGTCTTTGTTGTGCAAAGTTTTACAATCTAGCACCTCTAGCAAGCCACTGCCTGCAAGTGCTACTTCTGATTGCCCTCTCCTCTGTCCCCTCCCTTCTAGCCGGCCTGCCCTCGAGGGGACACACACACCAGAGGGCTCCCGAGGCAGCCAGTGGCAGGCCACCTTACAACCGAAAGGAACCAGAGGCGGGAGAAAGCCAGAAAGGATATGGGAAAGCCGCATTCTTGCCCACCCCCACCCCCCTTCAGGGTGTTTCTTTTATACACACCTTCCCGCCAAATCTCATCCCTACTTTAGCTATTCTCCTAGCCAATTCCCGAGCTCATTTTCTTCACATCACTTACTTTCTTTAACCTCTCCTACCCTCCACCATGCTACTGCACCTACTACTGCTGCTTTGTCTCACCTTCCTTAGATCCAGAAGAGATAACTGATGGAACCCTAACCGAGGTGCTTAGGCGACCACTCAACACTGCCCCCTCTACTGTCCCCAGTGGATGCCCCTAAACTCTACATACTTATACTACCGCTTTGCATAATAATCCTTGGGAATCCCAAAAAGGCTCACAACCAGTTTGGAACTCCTCTATCTCCCTGCTACCATACTGGCACTACAATTACTCCTCACGCCTGTCCATTAAGCTGGTAATCTATGATAAAATCGATAATCATGCAGCAGGATCATCACCCACTATATATTGGATCCCAAGAAAGAAGAAAATACTGCTTGACTGCTCACTACTTCTATCACTGGTGCCCTCATCAAGTTAATCTTCTTTCTGCTGGTCTGTGTTGGCACTGTGGAAATCAACCCTGGACCCACTGAAAGCTCGATCTCTCCAACTGACCTAACCTCCATAAATGGATTGAGTTTTCTTCACTTCAATGCCTGCAGCCTCCTAAAAAAGTTCTCATTAATACAGGCCTGGGTTGCACACACCCTACCGGACTGTCTGGTTATATCTGAAACATGGCTCAAATCTGCAACAAAAGATAGTGAAATAAACCTTCCCAACTACCAGCTCTTCAGATCTGACCGTCTATCCAGGGGCGATGGGGTAGCCATCTATGTCAAAGCAAATATCTCTGCATCCTGCCTCAATTCTACATCACAACCAAAGGAATTTGAATGCTTGTCAATTAAAATAACCCTTCCCAACACATCATCCTTTCAACTGATTGGTTGCTATAGGCCCCCTCTGCAGGCCTCAACTCTATCCCACTTAGGATCTATACTTAATCTGGGCCCTGAAGACACCATCATCTTAGGAGACATGAACTTAAATTGGCTGACTAATGCATCTGCACCCTGGTAACCTTCTGTGACACCTATGGATTCTCTCAATTAATCAAAGAACCAACAAGGATCAACCCAAGAATACTCCTCAACAGCACACTCCTGGATATTATATTGGTAAATAAACCTCATCATTATCCCTATGCAGGAGTACTATTCAGTGACATAAGTGACCACTGTCCCATAGCTGCCATTAGATCAACAATCAAGCCACCCAATCCTGCAAAATTCCTCCCACGAAGGTCAAAAAGAACTTTAATATTACAGGATATCTCCATGATCTGTGCCACACCACACGCTATAAGAATTCTATCTCACAGCCTCAATAGAGACAGCTCTTCAAATCCTAAATGATATAATCATAAGTGCCCTCAATTCACATGCACCCTCACCAGTGTCAGAACCAAACTCAAATCCTGTCGCTGGTTCTCTGTCGACCTTAAATCAAGACTGCTTGCCAGAGACAAACTCTGAAAAGGGCAAGAAAGACAAAGGACCCAAATGACTGGCTCCAATTCAGAAAAGCCAGAAACTCCTGCACAAACAAGTAAGAAAAGCCAAGCAACCTTCTACACAGCTGAACTAGATGCCTCCTATAACAACCCTTCCAGGTTCTGGGGTACCATAAAGGGCATCATAGGTCAAACCTCTACCCCTGTCTTACCATCCAAAATTCAATTAAATAATATTGAAATCACCGACAAGCAAAATATCTTGAATGCCTTCAATGATCATTTCACTACACACTGGCCTGGCTTTACTCCTCTCCTGCAAACCTTTTAAGATCATCTCTAAACCTACAATCTACTGAGAGTCAAAAGGTTGCTTCCACATTCTCATTCAAACCAATATTGTTCAAAGAAGTAGAAGACCTCCTACTCCAACTAGATACCACCAAAAGTGCAGGTGCAGACTCCCTGGATCCCTACTTCTAAAAGTAGCACTGTATGCCTTAACCGCCCCTCACCCACTCTTCAATCTATCACTTGCCACTGGTTCTATCCTCAATATGGAAAACAGCTCATGTGTTTCCATTACTAAGGCAGGTGATCCCATGGACCTCAATAATTATAGGCCCATCTCCATCTTACCAATACTATCCAAGATGCTTGAGAAGCTGGTAAACTCTCAGTTAACTGCCTACCTTGATATCAACAATCTCCCAAATCCAGCTCAATCTGGGTTTAGATCCATGCATAGCACCATCTCTGCACTAGCAAAAGTCACAAATGACTGGCAAACTGCCCTAGACAAAAAGAATAATACCTGTGCTGTGTTTCTGGATCTAAGCAAAGCCTTTGACACTGTGGATCATGATCTTCTAATCACCCTACTGAACTCCATAGGTCTTGACTCACTCTCTCTTAAATGGTTCAGATGCTATCTCTCTGGAAGACTACAATTGGTAAAGAATGATGGTGATCTAGCTACCTCTAAGCCACTCCTAAGAGGTGTACACTGCAGGCTCCATCCTGGGTCCCATCCTTTTGCCATTTACATCAACAATATTGACTCAATCTCTCTTTCTAATATCCACCTTTTGCTGATGACACTGTACTTTATGTGAGCGATCCCTCACCATCAAAAGCCTGTGAGCTCCTACAGTCTCAATTCTCCCTCCTCCAGCATAACCTATTAAGAAAGAAATTATTACTAAATGCTAAGAAAACCAAAGCTATGTTCTTTGCCACCAAGTACTGTTCTTCCACTATCCCATCATTCACCCTCCCACAACTCTCTACCATCCTTGGTGAAAATCTGGAATATGTTGACAAATTCAAATACCTAGGAGTATGGATAGACAATAAACTAGACTATACTACCCACGTTGAAGAGCTCCTGAAAAAGCTAAGACAAAGACTTGGTCTATTCTATAGGATCAAACACTACCTGACCAAAGATTCCAAACAAAGATTAATCCTTGCATCATTCATGTCCCTCATTGATTATGCTGACTTCCTCTATGGTCATTGCTCCTCTCCCATCTAAACAAACTAGACACCCTGTATCATAGAGCTATTAGATTCATTACTGACCTTCCCTCTAGCACCCATCATTGCTTCTCTATAATGCAGTCAGCTGGACATCCCTGCAACACAGAAGAAGAAAAATGCTGCTACCTGGATCTACAAAGCTCTGACAAACAAACTCCTTCCTACATCTCAGACTGCTTCAACCAGATCACATCCAGGCCCTACACCTTGAGGATCAACAAACTGATCCTGCTGAAGATTCCTATCACCTGCACCCGGTATGGAAGAGCTGCAATCAGTTATTCCCTGGCACTTATCTGGAATTCTATCCAAAGACATTGAAAATGGAAACACTGATTCCCTTACATCCTTCAAAAGCTGTACACCAGCCTAATCCCAGATTCGTGCAATTGCTTCCACAAGGCCTAGTCCTCCCACACACCCCCCTCTTTTAAAGCTCCTCCCTATTCTTCTATCATTCCTCTGGTCCTTTCCACATCAAACCTCAAACATATATGCCCACCCATGTACCATTATCCAAGCCTTATCCCTACTAGACTGTTTGTTTCTCTCCTTTATTAGGTTTTTGGTTTACTGTCCTTTGCCTTGTATATATGTAAATATTTGTACATCTATCTCACTCATAAATGATTGTATTTGTGCTTATTCAATATCATGTTTTTGTATACACTCTGTAACCTTTTTTTGTTATGACCACTCAGGTCCATCTTGTAAATGAGCTATGCTCAATGATGTTCGCCTGAATAAATAAAGATTTTGATTGATTGATTGATTGATGGTGTCCCCTGTTGCGTACCTACTGTGCCTGCCTCCTGGATTGCTCACAGGTGCCTGGCTGCTGTACGGTATGTGCAGCGGTTGGTGCAGCAGTCCTTTCTGGCTGCTGTCTGCTGGTCAGTGTGGTACTGCCTTCCCTGTTGTATTGTTCCAGTGCTACACTGACCGAGTGTCACAACATGACTGCAGCCATAACCATCCGTCTGTGCCACCTGGTCCAATTGGGCCCCGTGGTGTCTGGCAACACACAGCAAGCTCTGCATCTGCGGTATTGTGGCCTGAGATGTTTTTGTTCCTGCAGTGATATCACCCACGATGTGCTGCCTGCGATATATCGCTCTGCTTTCTTTTGCGGGCGATAATAACACCCAGAACCCTAAAAGCTATGCTACTCCGCTCTGCTCTCAGGCACCCGTCCGAGTCACTCCCTCTACTCAATATTCACTGATTCCGGTGGTCAGAATCAGAATGGATGGATGGATGGCTATAACTACAACAACTAGTAACCATGGTGGGGAGGGGGCACTGTTATTTGTGCTGTAAAACATTCAGATCCCTCATTCTCACCTTTTCCAACCAGACCAGCAGGCTTCCATCAAGCTGCAAAATTTGACAGATAGATAGATAGATAGATAGATAGATAGATAGATAGATAGATAGATAGATAGATAGATAGATAGATAGATAGATACATGCATAATTTAATTTATTTGTTTCCTACTTGACTTCCTCTAATTTCCATATGCCTAACTGCTGACTCAGCCTCCTTCCATTATGAGAAGTGGATCTGAGCCAGCAGTCTGGGGATAAAGAAAAGAGAGGAAGAAAGGAAAGAATATTAAAAATATGCCTGATGGACTTGCCGAAAATGGCAAGAATGAGGGCCAGGAAGGCTTTAGAGCAAAAAAACAAAGAAAAGCCCTGGTCCATGCTGGCATGCCCTCCTGTCAGTTTGTTTTTTATGTTGGTTCGCACATGCGCAGCCAACATATTGCGGTAGTAGCAGATTTGGAGGCACGGTCACTGTTGGGCAAATGCAGGGCATGTATCAGTAGATGTGTCCCTCATTCCCCAATCAGCCTGCATGCCGGCACCACACCATGCATACCTAATGTGACGATCACATCAAATGAAAAGACCACTGCAATGCGAGCAAAGCTCGTCATAAGCAGCGGACCTCCCGACGTGCTTTCCCTGGTGGTGTAAAAAGATTAACATGGCAGCACACTGCCTACCATACTGCCGGCTTCGAGGGTGCCCAATCCCAATGTATGTGCCGATGGGGGAGCCCACTCCCCATCGGCATAATGCACCCCCCATTTGTTATGTGCAGAGGGGGGGTGCCCAATCCCCCCTCGGCTTTTGCCCCCCCGCTTTCATTGTTTGCCGACGGGGGTGCCCAATCCCCTGTCAGCTACAGCATACCTCCCAAAACACTTAGGTGGCATGCTGGGAGCCCACCCCAGTGTGTCAAATCACCCTGAAAAATAAAAACCATCCCACAGGTTTTTTTTTCTTTTTAAACCCTGTGAAAAAAGAAAACAGTCCCTCGCTGTCTCCCTACCCCCTTCCCGCAATCTGCGCCCACCCACTGCGCACCCTGCCTCCCCACATCCCCCTCACTCCATACTTATCTCTGGAATCCGGCGCGATGCTCTTTGGTGGACCGGGAACACATCTGCACTCTTCAAAGCTGACCTCGAACTGAAGACATGCCGGTAAGCTGTATAATGGCATAAATAGGATTTTTTCAACTTTGATGCATATCTCAGGTATTTTTGGGAATTTTGGCACCAAATTTTCAACATGGGTTTTTTGGGACCCCTCCTCATGAATTCAGGCACTGTCATTGCTTAATTGGCCCCAAAAGGTGATTTTGTGGTCACTCGGTAGAATCACCTTTGGGACCGATTAACAAAATGACAGTGCCAGTGTTCATGAGGTGGGTCTCAAAATGCTTATGTTGCAAATTTGGTGGAAAAATCAAATAAATGACTGTTTTCTACGAGCGTGTTTTTGTGCAGTTTCCATGCACGCTCGTAACTTTGTGAATTTGTAATATTTTCTCTCCAGATTTTCAAAATTGGCATTTTTCCACACCTCCTTATGAACAGTATGGCTGTCATTTTACACATCCTGACCAAAATGTGTTTTCGCATGTGCGGCACAGAATAGCGTGGTTGCTGTGCGAAATCAGTTTTCGGGACAGTTTCAGGAAATGAAGGTGACACTGTTCATGAGCAGAAGTCCTAAAATGCCTGTGTTGAAAATTTGGTGACAAAATTCCATAAAATGACTGTTACAAGCGTAAGTGCTGCACAGTTTCCCGCACCCTTGTAACTTCGTAAATTTGCACATATTTTCATGCCAGATTTTCAACACTTGCATTTTTTTACACTTCCTTATGAACAGTACAGCTGTCATTTTCCACATCCTGCCCTAAATGTGTTTTCGCACCTGTGGTGCACAATGGTGTGGTCACTGTGCGAAATCAACGTTTCTGACACATTAACAGAATCACACTGCCACTGTTCATGAGGGGTGGTCCCAAAATGCCTATGTTAAAGATGTGGTTAAAAAAATCCCAGAAATAATTGGGTTACTGACGTGTGTTGCACAGTTTCTATGCATGCTCATATCTTCACCAATTTTTCATATTTACACTCCAGATTTTCAAGTTTGCCATTTTTATGTTTGCTTGCATGCATGTGCAAGAAACATAGTGCCATCATCTGACTTTTCGGAGGTGTAGCAGCCCTCTTCCAATTCAGGCAGTGTGTTTGCAGACGCGGCCACAGTTCTCCAACGCCTGCTCCAGCTGTCTATGACAGCAGTCCAAAATGCAGTGGCGTACAGTTGAAAGGGGGAGCTACACTTCAGTGAGCAGCGATAATATATCGCCTGTTCATGCACGCTCCCCTACACACACACACACACACACACACACACACGCGCCGCGTACTGCGTGCTCGTCCCCACACTGTGTAGCCGATGGGGGTGCCCAATCCCGTCAGCTGTACGCACCCCAAGAAACAGAGTTCTATATGCCACTGGGTGCCCACTTCCCAGTGTGGCTACACATGAGTATAGCCGACGGGGTGCCCAATACCCTGTCGGCTCCACTGGTCCCCCAGAGTAGCAGGGTGGTGCCACGCTGGGAGCCCACCAGCATGGCAACACATGCTATTGCCGACGGGGATGCTCAATACCCCATCGGCTCCACGCCCCCCCACCAGCCATCCTTGTGCCATGCTGCGAGCCCACCCCACTGTGGCAAACATCCCGCGTCATCGTCATTTGAAAAAAAAACACCTGAAACTCAAAAGCGGTCCCTCAGTGTCTCTGCCCCACCGCGCTCACCCACTGCACTCCTGCCTCCCAAAACCCCCCCCCCATACTTACCTCTGGACTCCGTGCGACGATCTTCGGTGGACCGGGAACACGTCTGCACTCTTCAAAGCCGACCGCGAACTGAGGAAATGCCGGTAAGCTGTATAATGGGCTAGATAGGGGGTTTTCAACTTTGCTGCATATCTCAGGCATTTTTTGGAATTTTTGCACCAAATTTTCAACATGGGGTTTTTGGGACCCCTTCTCATGAATGATCTCACTGTCATGGTGTTAATCAGCCCTGAAGGGTGATTTCACAGTCACTGCGTGAAATCACCTTTCGGGACCGAGTAATGAAACGACACTGCCACTGTCCATAATGTGGGGTCTCAGTCTGTCAAAGTGTCTGCAGGGTAGGGTGTGGTGAAATGGCGTGGCTGTTATGCCTGATGACCCAAAGGCACACCCCAATACTTCAATAGTTCAATACTTCACTGCCATTTCTGTTATGCAGCTCTGTAACTTCCACACTACCAATGCCAATGCCAGCAAGCAAACATTTGGCATTGACAAATGCTGGTTTTACATCTCCTCATGAACAATACAGTTGACATTTTCCACATCCTGCCCAAAATGTGTTTTCGTCCCTGTGTCGCCAAATGGCATAGCCACTGTGCAAAACCACCTTTCAGCCAACAAACTGATAGTGCTGCTTTTCATGAGGTGGGCTCACAAAAAGCCCATGTTGAACATTTGGAGTGAAAATACCAACACACACCTGCGGTGTTAGGGTTTCCAACTGTAGCACCACACCCTGTAGAGACTGACAGGCGTCAGGGGTGTGACTTGGGATCATCAGCGGTAATGCTCACGCCATTCCACCCCCACTCCCCACCCTGCAGCCAGTGACAGGCATCGTGGTGTGCCTTGCACTGTTCGGCCACAAAGTTCACCTCATTCTCCTATACTGCACCCACCTCAGTGTATTTCCTTATGGAATGGGGTAAGTATAATGCCCAAAGACCCCAAAGCACACCACGACACTTGTCAGTGTCTACAGGGTAGGGTGAGGTACAATGCCATGAGTGTTATAGCTGATGACCGAAAGGCACACCCCAATGCCTGTCAGTCTCTACAGGGTGGGGGTGGGGATGGGGTTGGCGACAATTCAATACTTCACTGCCATTCCTGTTATGCATCTCTAACTCCAGCACTACCAATGCCAATGCCAGCGAGACAACATTCGTCATTAGGGTTGCCACCTGTCAGGTTTTTTACCTGGTGATCAGGTTTTCAGGGCCCCTATCAGGTAATCCAGTTTTGCTCTGTGCTGGTCAGGTTTTTTGAGCCATTTTGAGTGCTCACATACTTTTGAAACACATTTTGTCATATCATTCATTGTTTCAGCTACATGTCCAGGTTACAAACAAGTTCTGTTGTCAATGTAGCCTTTTGTTTGTGAATGCAGTCATCTTGGGAGGTGTAAAGTATGGCCATTAACACCATTAGCACTTACTTAGCCTAATCTTTCCACTGCATCTGAAAGTGGCATAGCAGCACAGCTGCCCCTACCTTTTGTAACAGTAACAGAGCCAGTTGTTCTCCACTTTCATTTGCTGGTAAACATTTTCATCTCTAACAAAATTTAGGTATTTTTAAATATTTTAATTTTTTTTTTCCACAAGAAATAAGTTTGGTCACTTCTTTGGCTTTGAAATAGTACTGTGGACAAGAACAGGAAATGGAGCCAGAAAAAGATATAAAGTATGTATACTGTTGTATGCTATTTACAGTATTTCCCTTGTCTCCCCCAGATCATATCTGTAAATGAGATTTATTTTATCTCTTTATGTTTATCTGGTTAACCAATGTCAATAAATCAATACATCATTAAATAAATAATTAGGAAGAACCTAGGAATGTAACTTTAACAGGCACAGTACAGTATCTTAACATTTTTATTTAACTGCGGCTTTAAGTGTTGTCTTTTATTGATATAATAAATGGCCTTCTAGGAGGAACAATGCATGATGAGTCATGAAAAGGGGTGGGGCTAGGGGTAGAGCTTAGGATCCGGTTTTTGCCTCATCAAAAGGTGGCAACCCTATCGGCATTGACAAATGCTTGTTATAAAAATGCAACCATCAGCATTTGGTTCAGGCTCTTCAATGTTGCCAGACCAGCTCTGAATGCTCACTACTATCAAAGTGCAGACCATCTAGCATTTGAGAAGATTTTTAATCTTTACCAAAAAATAAACAAACTCTGTCCAGAGACGATAGGGCTGCAGTTGAAGAAGTTTGTTTTGTAATATTTTCACACCAAATTTCAACATAGCTTTGTTATGACACTGCCTCATGAAGAAGGGCAGAGAAAATGTTCAACTCCTGGCCTGGAAGTGATTTTGCACAGGGACTGCAAAATCAACTTTCAGGACATAGAAACACATTTTCGGCAGGAGTTGAAAAATGACAGCTGTCACATTCATGAGGTGCTATAAAGATATGGCTATGTTGTAAATTTGGGTTAAAAATATTGAAAATTGCCATCATTACAAGACTGCATTCACAAAATTCAGCTCACTGTAGGCTCATAACTGTACTGATTTTTTATATTTTTACACCAACATTTCAACATAGCCTTCTTATGATGCCACCTCATGAACAAAGGTAGAGAAAATTGTCAACTCCTGCCGAAAGGTGATTTCACACAGGGACCACAAAATCCCCTTTCGGGTTGTAAAAAAAAAAACATTTTGGCTAGGATTTGAAAATGACAGCTGTCACATTCATGAGGTGCTGTAAAGATATGGCTTTGTTGTGAATTTTGGGGGAAAATATTGAAAATTACCAAAGTTATGAGTCTGCGTTCGCAAAATTTAACATAGGCACATAACTTTGTTTTTTAAATATTTTTACATCAGCTTTTCAACATAGCCTTCTTATGACCCCACTTCATGAACAAGGGCAGAAAAAATGTTAAACTCCTGCCTGAAAGGTGATTTTGCACAGGGACCACAAAATCACCTTTCAAAACAGATTTGCCTAATGTCAGTTCAATTGTTCATGAGGTGGGGTCCCAAAAAAGACATGCTGAAAATTTGGCCCAAAATATGTGCAAAAATGCCTAAGTTATGCCAGTAAGTTCAAAACCCCATTGAAATACATTGAATCGCATACCTGTTTCTTCAGATCACAGTCCAGCTTTGCCGAGTGAAGATGTGTCTGTGGTCCAGAGAGGGTTACAGCATTGGACTCCCGATCAGTAAGTAATGGCTTTGGGTGGGGTGGTGGGTGCAGTGTGGAAGGGTCAGGTGGGGGACTCTATCAGCCACAAAAGACATCAATGGATGGTTTTATGTTTACAGATTTAAAAAATAAATGAGTGGATTCCTGCACTGGGGGATTGGGCACCCTCCAGTGCAACTACTTTGTTTTTAGAAGAGGAGGAGTGGGGTGGAGTGTGCTGAGAGGGAGGGTCGCGTGGGGGGGGGAATATCTGTAAAAAAGAAAAAAAAAAACAATCCTGACACTGGTGGATTCGGCATCCCCAGCGTCAACAAGCGGATTCCTGCACTAGGGGATTGGATACTCCCCAGTGCAACTATTTCATTTCTGACATTGGGGGATTGGGCACCCCCAGTGTCACGTGTATGTTTCTGGGGGGGGGGTTGCTAAAAGGTAGGGTTGGTGGGGTGATATTAATAATTTATAAATTATTTTTTCAGCGGTCACAGTGGAATATGGTACAATCCGCCATGACCAAGATGGCTACTGAGTGCTATTGTGCATGCGCTAATAGTCGTGCATGTGCAATACGGTTTGATGGCCGTGACTGGCGTTTATTTTTTTGTGATTATTACAGATATCCCCCCACCCAACCATCCTTGTTAGCACCTACCACCCACACACCCCCAGAGTCATAAGAGTGCCACTGGAGGTGTCCAGTCCCCCAGTGTCACAATTCGGACTGCCATTTTGTTTTGTTCCCCACCAAGAAAAAATAGTGCTTTGCCAGCAGACTGCTCCACAGGCGCACAGATGCAGAGATGACTGTGATGGATGTCCAATAGGTTGTTGGGTGGGAAAGAATGCAAAGAATGTAGAGTCATTTTTCTGAAAGCAAAAGGACTGCAGTGCTCCACCCAGTGCAGCCCTAAAAACAGTATGAATCCACAAACACCTTTAATGGCTATCCTGTCTGAAGTAGTGCAGTGCTACAGAGTTCCACCAAATCAAAGCACTGAGCACTTCATAGGACATTACCTAATACTGTCATAGAAACACAGAAACATAGAAATTGACGGCAGATAAGGACTGCAAGGCCCATCCAGTCTGGCCATTTTTTCTACCTTATGAATGTGCCATAGGTCTTTACACTGTCAATGGCCTATCAGTCATACTCATCTGTATTGCAGCCTTATGCCTATCCCATGCCTGTTTGAAGCCCTGCACTGTATTCATATCCAACACTTCCTGAGGTAGGCTGTTCCAAGCATCCATCACCCTTTTTTGTGAAAAAGAACTTCCTCACATTACCCCTTAATTGGCCTCCCTCTAATCTTACGTTGTGTCCTCTTGTCCTATTGTTCTTATATTGAAACATGTTAGACTCTTTCACCTTGTTAATGCCCTTAAGATGTTTGATTGTTTTGATCATATCACCTCTCTCCCTCCTTCGCTCTAGGGTATACATATTGAGCTCTGTTAATCTGTCCTCATATGTTTTCTGATGCAGTCCCTGCACCATTTTGGTTGCCCTTCTCTGGAGTGTCTCCATTTTGTTAATGTCCTTGTACAGGTGTGGCCTTCAGTACTGCATGCAGGACTCCAGATGGGGCCTAACCAGTGTCTTGTAAAGAGGGATTATTACCTCCCTCCTATGACTTGTGATACCCCTACTAATACACCCCAACATCCCTCTAGCCTTACCTACTGCTTTAGTGGTCTGCTTGGATGACTTCAGGTCATCTGTGATGATGATGCCCAAGTCTCTTTCTTACCTTGTGATTGCCAGCAACTCCCCTCCCAACCTAGAGATGGCTTCAGGGTTTCTGTTCCCTATGTGCATGATCTTGCACTTCTTTGCGTTAAACCCCAGTTGCCACTCTTCCAACCATTTTGCCAGTTTATCCCAGATCTCTTCTCATTCTGCCCACCCCATCTGGATCATCTTCTCTGTTGCAGATCTTGGTGTTATCTGCAAACAGACAAACCTTACCCTCCAGTCCATCTGCAATGTCACTGATGAAGACAGTGAAGAGGACTGGCCCAAGGACTGATCCCTGAGGTACCCCACTTGTGACTTGCATCTCTTCTGACTGTATACCATTTACCACCACTCTCTGTTTCCTGCCCGCCAACCAGTTGAACAACTTCTGACCCACCCCGAGCCTACCCAGCTCATTAATCAATCTTCTATGCGGAACAGTATCGAAAGTTTTGCTGAAGTCAAGTGCACCCCCTTGGTCAACCACTCTGGTTACCCAGTCAAAGAAATCTATGAGATCAGTTTGACAGGACCTTCTTGTAGTAAGGTCCTAACCATTTGTATTCCATATTCATTCCAAAACTCTACTCTTGACAGGTGTCTCGACAAATTAGCTCCCCCCCACTTTGTCCTTGACCCCCACCCTGACAGCTCCTGAATCCCACCCATCTTACTATAGTCACTAGGTCTTCAGGCCAGGAATGAGGAAGTCTAAATCTATCATGGGTGCCTGTTTTGCACTACTACAGATTGCAACTGAGAAGGATAGTTTTTTTTAGCTGCTTTATTTAGTAACCCAACAACCAGAATCCCCCCCACCCACACACACACACACACCCCCCTACATACAGGATGTGTAGGCACAGAAGGGTGGGGATATACACTGATATGCCCTCAAAGATAAGTTGAATATTAAAAGTAAGGAGCCGAGGGGGTGAGTGAGACTGGAAGTGGAACAACAAGCATTTGTTAATGCTGAACGTTCACTTGCAGGTATTTGCAGTGGTGTTTGGTACTGGTACTGGCTTCAGAGGAGTGAGGAGGCAGCAGTGAGAGTGACAGGTGCCTCATGGTGGAAGCTGCACTGTAAATGCAGGAAGAAGCTGCTAGTCAGAGAAGCCACTCCTGCTGGCCTTAGTGGATGGGGGAGAGAGAGAGTGCATGGAGTGGCAGGAACCACCAATAAGTACATCAACACCGCAGGTAATGTAGAAGCCTGATGGGGGGGTTCAGAGGAGTGAGGACCAGGGAGAGAGAGTGTGCACCAGGTGGCAGAAGATGCTAATAAGTAAAGCAGCACCGCAGCTATTGTAGAAGCCTGGGAGTGGGATTTCAGAGCAGCGAGAACCAGGGAGACAGAGTGTGAGGGGGTGGCAGATAAGGACCACTAGGCCCATCCAGTGTGCCTGTAAGCCATGTACTTCACTATGGCTTCTGACTCTCCCTCAGCTTCCTCTGTTAATATCTCTGCCTATACACCCCAGCATGCCAAGGCCCTCCCTGCAGACTTTGTGCTGAGTTTTGACACCTGTAGGTCATCAGTAATGATAACTCTGAGGTCCTTATCTACCTTGGTGATCTTCAGCACCTTCCCCATGTATCCTGTAGCTCTCCCCAGGGTTTCCTCCTACCAAGTGCATTACTTTGCATTTCTTTTCATTGAATTTCAGTTGCTAGTCCTCAGACCATTTTTCAATCCTCTCCAGGTCCCGCCTCATTTTCTCCACCCCTTCTGGAATATCCACTATGTTACAGATCTTGGTGTCATCTGCAAAGAGGCAGACCTTTCCCTCTAGCCCTTCTGCAATGCCAGTAATGAAGACACCCAGGAACGTTCCCTGAAGTACTCTGCTGGTCATACCCCTCTCCCTGGATTGGATCCCATTTACCACCACCCTCTGCCTTGCTTGCACTCACCACCTCTTATGCCAAACTATTCCATGTGTCCACCACCCTCTTGGTGAAGAAACATTTTCTCACATTTCCTCCTAATGTGTCCCCTCCAATTTCATATAATGTCTCCTTGGTCTTGTACTCCTTCTACATTAGAAAATGTCTCCCCCCTGCACCTTGTTTATGCCCTTGAGGTACTTGAACATTTCTATCATGTCCCCCCGTTCCCTCCTTTCCTCCAATGAGTATGTATTGAGGTCCTTTAATCTCTCCTCATATGTTTTGTGCTGCAAGCCATGTACCATGTTGGTTGCCCTTTTGTGAACTGCCTCCACCCTGTTAATGTCCTTGAGAACATGCAGCCTCCAGAATTGCACACAGTACTCTAGGTGAGGCCTCAGTAGTGTTTTATACAATGGTATTACAACCTCCCGCCTTCTGCTAGTGATACTTCTGCCTATGCACCCCAGCATGTCACTAGCCCTCCCTTTAGCCTTTGTGCTCAGTTTTGACACCTGTAGGTGATCAGAAATGATAACTCCTAGGTCCTTATCTTCCTTGGTAATTTTCAGCACCTTCCCCACCCATCCTATAGCTCGCCCCAGGGTTTCCTCTTACCAGGTGCATTACTTTGCACTTCTTTGCATTGAACCTCAGTTGCTACTCCTCAGACCATTTTAAAGCATCCTCCAGGTCACTCTTCATTTTCTCCACCACTTCTGGAGTATTCACTATGTTACAAATCTTGGTGTCATCTGCAGACAGGCACACTTTTCCTTCTAGATCTTCTGTAATGTCAGTAATGAAAACACCCAGGAATGTTCCCTGAGGTACTCTGCTAGTCATACCCCTCTCCCTGGATTGGATCCCATTTACTACAACCCTTTGCGTTGCTTGCTCTCACCATCTCTTGTATCAGACTATTCCATGTGTTCGCCACCCTCTTGGTAAAGAAACATTTTCTCACATTTCCTCCTAATGTGCTCCCTTCAATTTCATATAATGCTCCCTCAGTCTTATACACCTTCTGCATTGGAAGATGTCATCCCCCTGCACCTTGTTTATGCCCTTGAGGTACTTAAACATTTCTATCATGTCCCCCAGCTCTCTCCTTTCCTACAGTGAGTATGCATTGAGGTCCTTTAATCTCTCCTTATATCTTTTGTGCTGCAATCCATGTACCATGTTGGTTGCCTTTTTGTGGACTGCCTCAACCTTGAAGGTGCAGCCTCCAGAATTGCACACAGTACTCTAGGAAAGGACTCAGTAGTGTTTTATACAATGGCATCACCACCTGCCACCTTCTGCTAGTGATGCCGCTCCCTATGCACCCCAGCATCCTACTGGCCATCCCTACAGCCTTTGTGCTCTGTTTTGACACCTTTAGGTCATCAGAGCTGATAACTCCTAGATTCCTTTCTTCCTTGGTGATCGTCATCACCTCCAATTCTTCCTGTAGCTCTTCACAAGGTTCCTTCTTTCTAGGTGCATTATTTTGCACTGAACGTCAGTTGCCACTCCTCAGATCATTTTTCAAGCCTCTCCATGTCCCTCCTCATTTTCTCCACCCCTTCTGCAGTATCCACTCTGTTACAGATCTTAGTGTCATCTGCAAAAAGGCAGACCTTTCCTTGTAGGCCTACTGCAATGTCACTAATGAAGACATTGAACAGGACTGGTCCCAGGACTGATCCATGAGGTACCCTGCTGTTCACCACCCATCTCCCAGGATTGGATCCCATTTACCACCACTCTCTCCCTTACTTGCTTCCACCACCTCTTGTGACAGACTATTCCATGTGTTCACTATTGTCTCTGTGAAGAAAACTTTTCTCACATTTCCTCTTAATCTACCCCCCTCCAACTGCATATCATTCCCCCTCATTGTTGTACTCCTTCTACATTGGAAGAGGTCTCCCCTCTCCACCTTGTTTATGCCCTTGAGGGACTTGAAAGTGTCTATCATGTCCCCCCGCTCCCTTCTTTCCTCCAGTGAGTACATATTGAGGTCCTTTAATCTCTCCTGGTATGTTCTATGTTGCACGCCATGTACCGTCTTATTTGCCCTTCTCTGAACCGCCTCCACCCTGTCAATGTCCTTGCACAGCTGCAACCACCAGAATAGTACACAGTACTGTAGGTGAGTCCTCACTAGTGTATTATGCAATGACATCACCACCTCTCACCTTCTGCTAGTAATACCTCTGTCTATGCACCTCAGCATGGCACTCCCCCCATCCTGTGGCTGTCCCAGGTTTCCCTCTTCTCAGGTGCGTTATTTAGTATTTCTTTACACTGAACCTCAGTTGCCACTCCTCAGATCATTTTTCAAACCTCTTCTGGTCCCTCCTCATTTTCTCCGCCTCTTCTGCAGTATCCACTCTGTTACAGATATTGTTGTCATCTGTAGGCAGACTTTTCTTGTAGGCCTTCCACAATGTCACTAATGAAGACATTGAACAGGAGTGGTCCCAGGACTGATCCCTGAGGTACCTCGCTGGTCACTCCCCTCTCCCTCCAGATTGGATCCCATTTACCACCACCCTCTGCCTTGCTTGCTCCCACCACCTCTTATGGCACACTATTTTATGTGACCACCACTCTCTCTGTGAAGAAAACTTTTCTCACATTTCCTCCTAATTTACCCCTGGCCAATTTTATATCAGGCCCCCTCATTCTTGTTCTCCTTCTACATCGGAAGATATCTGTCCCTGCAACTTGTTTAAACCCTTGAGGTACTTGAACATGTCTGTCATGTCCCCCCGCTCCCTCCTTTCCTCCAATGAGTACATATTAAGATTCTTTAATCTCTTCTGATATGTTCTGTGTTGCAAGTCATGTACCATCTTGGTTGATCTTCTGTAGACCACCACCACCCTGTCAATGTCCTTGCACAGTTGTGGCCTCCAGAACTGCACACAGTACTGTAGGTGAGGCCTCACTAGTGGATTGTACAATGGCATCACCACCTCATGCCTTCTGCTAGTGATACCTCTGCCTATGCATCCCAGTATCCCTTCTGGCCATCAGTGCACCCATCGGAATGTAACCTTCATTAGGGCACCAGAAGAGAAAATTCACTGTCCCCTCCCCGAGGTCCTCCTCTCCCAGAGTTAGAATAACTAGAAGGGTGGGGCATGGGGGCACAGGGGGCATAGCCCCCCACAAAAAGAGGGGATGAAAAAATTGGGACTTGGCACCCTAATAACCTGGCGTGTCCAGACAGGAGCCTTCTGAGGATGGAACCCCCCCAGCATGCCACTGGCCCTCCTTGCAACATTTGTGCTCAGTTGTGACACCTTTAGATCATAAGAACTGATAACTCCTAAGTAACCTTCTTCCTTGGTGATCATCATCACCTCCTCCCTATCCTGTAGCTCTCCACAGGATTCCCTCTTTCCAGGAGCATTATTTTGTGCTTCTTTGCATTGAACCTCAGTTGCCACTCCTCAGACCATTTTTCAAGCTTCTTCATGTCCCTACTCATTTTCTTCCACCCATTCTGGAGCATTCACTCTGTTACAGATGTTGGTGTCATCTGCAAACAGGCAGACCTTTCCTTCTAGCCCTTCGGCAGTGTCTGTAATAAAGATATTGAACAGGACTGGTCCCAGGAGTTATCCCTGAGGTACCCTGCAGGTCACCCCCCCTCCCCCGATTGAATACCATTACCACCACCCAATGCCTCCTGTCCATAATCCAGTTTCTAACCCAGTTTATCAGCTTGTACCCCAAGGCAAAACTACCCATCTTGTTAATCAGCCTTCTATGTTGGATGGTGTCAAAGGCTTTGCTGAAATCAAGGTACAGTTGGTGACATTCACCGCCCCTCCCTGATTTACTTCCTTAATGAGGCATTAGGGTTTCCAGATCTAATGCCCCACCCTCACCCTGCAGAGACTGACATGCAACAGGTGTGTGCCTTGGGGTCTTCCGCCCTAATGCTCACCCCATTCCATAAGGAAATAAGCTGAGAAGGGTGCAGTATAGGAGAATGAGGTGTGCATTAGGGTTGAAGACCCCAAAGCACACCCTGACACCTGTCACTGTCTGCAGGGTGGGGATGGGGTGGAATGACATGAGCATTATGGCTGACAAACCCAAGGCACACCCCGACACCTGTCAGTCTCTGCAGGTTGAGGGGTGGGGCATTATGGTTGGAAACCCTAACGTCCCGGACATTTGTTGGTATTTCCGCTCCAAATTTTCAACATGGGCTTTTTGAGACCAAACCTCATGAATAGTGGCACTATCATTTTGTTACTGAATCCCAAAAAGTGATTTTGTGCAGTGACTGTGCCATTCTGCACAACAGGTGTGAAAACGCATTTCAGGCAGGATGTGAAAAATGACAGCTGTACTGTTCATGAGGTGGTGTGGAAAAATTGCTGTGCTGAAAATTTGGAGTGAAAGTATTGAAAATTACCAAAGTTACGCGAGTGTTGGAAAATTTCAATGAACCTGCGTAACATGGCCATTTTTAGCCATTTTTCCACCAAATTTTCAACATGAGCTTTTTGGTACCTCACCTCATGAACACTGCCACTGCCATTTTCTTAATCAGTCCTGAAAGGTTATTTTGTACAGTAAATGTGCAATTCTGTGCCAGATGTGCAAAAACACGTTTCAGGAAGGATGTGAAAAATGATAGCTGTACAGTTCATGAGGGGGTGTGATAAAATGTGTATGTTGAAAATCTGGAGTGAAAAATATAAAAAAAATTGGCAAAGTTATGCACCTGCATAGAAACTGCACAGTGCACCCTTGTAACGTGCCCTTTTTTTGGAAATTTTTCACCACATTTTCAACATGGGCTTTTTGAGACCCTGCTTCATGAACACTGGCACTGTTGTTTCATTAATTGGTCCTGAAAGATGATTCCACACAGTGACCACAAATTCACCATTCAGGACTGAATAACAAAATGACAGTGCCAATGTTGATAAGATGGGGTCCCAAGAACCCCATGTTGAAAATTTTGGGCAAAAATTCCTAAAAATGACCAATATAGCAACATAAGTTGAAAACTCCACTGGCAGCTATTATACGGCGCTTACCCTAATTCTTCAGTTCGGGTTCGACTTTGAAAAGTGCAGACATGTCCCAGTCTGCAGAATATCACAGCCGTCAACCTTGGAGGGAAAGTATAAGGTAAGGGGGGTGTGGGGAGGTGGGTGCACAGTGGGAAGGTCGGGGGAAAAAAAGATGTTGGGGGACACTGGAAGTGGGGTCCCCAGTGACCAGGACTATTCGGGGGGACATAGATTTGGGAACACTGGGATTGGGCTCCCCAGTGTCCCGGACTATGGGGGGTGGGTGTGTGTGAGGACTGGGAGAGAAAGCTGCACTGCAGCTATTGTTGAAATGGAGGGTCAGAGGAGAGAAGAGCAAGGACCAGGCACACAGAATGCAGCAGGAGCCGCTAACAAGGAAAGCTGCACCGCAGCTATTGTTGAAGTTGGGGGGGTCAGAGGGAAGAGAGGGAAGCGAGGACCGTGTATGCAGAGTGCAGCGGGAGCCACTAATAAGGAAAGCCACACAATGGCTATTGTTGAAGCGGGGGGGGGGCGTCTGAGGAGAGAGGTCCTCGCTCCTGCCAGAGAGGAACGAGGACCGGGCACGCAGAGTGTGGCAGGAGCTGCTAACAAAGAAAGCCACACCACAACTAGAGATGCAGTGAAGTTTTAATTCATGGGCAAAGTGAACCTGAAGTGGCTCACTTCTAATTCACAAAGTACTACATGTAATTCCCATTAAAAAGTAGAAACTCGCCTTAATGGACTTCGTGTTGGCCACTTCGAGTTCACTTCAAGTTACATTTTGATAAGGTGAAGTCATTAAGAAACAGATAACTGATCACATACCTGACTGTCTCTGCAGGTCTGCAGGTCACATGATTCAGGGAGACAGTTAAATAGGCAGGAAGTCAGTGTTTTACTTTCACTATCTTTTGTAGAAAGATGTATGCAGCAGATCTGTACTGTGCATTGTGTGTATACTAATGATGAAAGTAGCTCAGTTTCACTTTTTTGTGTTTAAACCCTTTGTGATTCAGTTTTAGTAGTAGTGCAGGAAGTTTTATTTAACTAGGCTTTTTTTGTTTAAAAAATATTTTTTTTTGGTGTACTTGGTTTTAGTTCATGTACTTATTTTACTAGTACTTGTACTAGTATTTTTTTTTTTCTTTTGTGTTAGCAGTTTAATTTATCGATGGATCATGTCAGGCAAAGTGGTGGCCAGAGGGGGCCACAAATGCGGGGTGGCCTTGTCCGCCCAGTTCGATTGCACTGGCCCAGTTTCAGAACCTCAATTACAGCCACAGACAGCCCTGCTGCAGTGGTCCTCCAGCAGCAGCAGGAGGTACAGCAGCAGCAGCTGAAGAAACAGCAGCAGGAGGTACAGCAGCAGCAGCTGAAGAAGCAGCATCAGGAGGAGGAGCAGCAGCAGCAGCAACTGTAGCAGGTTGCTGCCTCTCCTCCACCGGCAGCAAAGCAGGTGTCATCTGCCGCCCCCCCCCCCCCCCCCCACTGCTTGTACCGGGCTCTGCACAGAGCGCTCCCATGTGGGATGTTTTTAGTAGCCTCCCTAGGAACCTCACTGTGGTGGGTTGCAACATTTGCAACATGATGGTCCATCGGGGTTGCAAGGATAGGCACCTTGGCACAGGTGGACAGAGAATCCACCTAGTTGTTTACCATCATGCCGAGTGGGATGCCAAGCTGCAGGAGGTAGCAGCCACTCCTGCAGCTGTGGCAGAGGTACCTCGTCCACCTGCACATCACTGTCAGAGAACGGAAACTGCATCAGCAGATGTGTTGTGTCCCGTACTGCCCACGCTGAAGACCCCGTCACAGCAGCCTGTGATACAGGCGGACCTGGCTCAGCTGTGGGCTGAGGTGGAGGCAGTGAAAGCGGTGGTAGAGGTGGCTGTGCAGCATCTGACTCGTATCGAGGGGCAGAATGAGGAGATAATAAGCTTGCTGTGGAATTTCAATGATGGTCAGCAACAGCCCCCACAAGCCTCTTAAAAAATTATTTGGGCTTGCAATTTAACCCCCAAATGTCTCCTCTACTTTTAATTTTTTTTCTTAATTTCATATTTTTCTTTTGCTCCAGACTAAATATTAAATTTATGTTCAGGTAATGTTTTGTTTGTGATTTTTCTTACTTATTACTTAATTTACTTTATTTGTTACATGACTGCTGGTCGGCAAAATGGCAGACGCTGCGTGCTTACATTACAGGTGAAACTGCTGTGCCACTATGCATGCTGCAACAAAAGTGTCTTGAAGACTGCTTTTTGGTGACACAATTTCAATTGAAATGAAAGCATGCAGTGTATGCACAGTTGGTGACCACATGCCTTATTACATAAAATAATGATGAGTAACAACAAAACAATTAGTATTGTGGAAAGCACAATGGGGGGGTGGAACATTTTGAGAAGGTGGTGAATCAGATTTACTATTATGAGGGTCAAGATCAAGAAAGACATAATTAACACCCCCCCCCAAAAAAAATTAATCTCTTCTTTTATTTATTTTCTTAAGCCATATTTATGTGTCTTACATAGTAAGTATGACATTTATGTTCAATTAATGTTTTCTTCATTATGTTAATTTTGTTAATCCTGTAGTTTTTGAGCCTCATAATGGTAAATCAGATTCCCCACCTCCCCCAATGCCCCACCACACCATTATGCTTTCAGCAATAAAAACTGTTTTTTTCTTACTCATTACTGTATTTTATGTAAGAAGTCATGTGGTTGCCAACTGTGCGTACACTGTGTGCTTTCATTTCAGTTGAAATTGTGCCACCAAAAAGCCATCTTCAAGACACTTTTATTGCAGCATGTGTAGTGGCACAACAGTTTCACCTGTAATGAAAGCACGCAGCGTCTGCCATTTTGCTGACCATCAGTCACTTAAAAAATAAATGAACAGCTATGAAAATACTCATTACTTTTCTGAACATTTAGTTAAAGCACCAGCACAATTATTTCAATACCATTGCCCCTCCTACCATGCCCCCAGAAATGTGCTATCATGTATGTGAATGTCCAACTGTTTTAATTTCATGAAAAGCCCAGATGAAAAATAAAATGCCAGAAATGCATCACAGTGTATTAAGTGACAGCATTGCCTTGTGACACCACTTGCTGCTGCTGTTCTTGTGTTGCTGTAATTGAATTAAAAGTCCAGATGAAGATTAAAATGTCATAAATGTGTCACTTTGTCCCAAGTGAGAGCATTGCCTATGTTGACGCTTGCTGCATCACCAATACACGTTGCCCTTTGTGTGTACCTTCATACCACAATGGTGACTTATCATGCCTGCCATTGTAATTCTTTTTCATAGACACATGCATTTAATTTCTATATAATCTTGTTCTGTGTTGTAAGCAGTCCATCATGTTGTTCTGTTTCAGGGAATCTTGATACTGTGGTGGGCATGATGATCAAATCACATCAACATGCAAGCAACACATATGTTATGAGTTGGACGCCTAATGTGGTGCTGTAAAATTAAAATGTTTTTTTGTGGGGGAGGGGTGTTGTGGTTCACTGAAAGACAATCATTTATGATTCTTTTTCTTTTCAGGTAGCAGGCACACCGCCAGTGGTCCACCACTTTCGGATGGCTGCTGACTTCGGCTACATGGATACTGTCAACCCATGCAAGGTAAGCATTATTTTTGTTGGGGGGGGGCGGGAAGCATTTGAAAAAAAAGCTTAATTAATGTTTTTGTCATCTTTACAGGTCTTCAGTGTATCATCATCATCATTACCATAACTGTTGTCCTTCTTCAGACTGGAAGATACCACCCACGGCACTGCACAGCACCTCAGTGTTAACTGAAAAGAGATTGAGAAGAAATTATGAGTTCATTGTTTCTACCACATTCACTTCCCAGCATGGCTGTTCCTGTCTTCTGTTATATATCCAGCGTGAAATACCAAGTTATTAGTAAACACCTTATCCAGCTTAAAATACCAAGGTATTAGTAAGAACCCCTTATGAAGCTGAAAATAACAAGCTATTATTAATGTAATAAACCACGGACATAAATGTTACATGTCTACTAAGTGGTACGCACTGGCCCACTGTGTTAAGTTACTTTACATCATGGTATGTGACCTTCATTCAGTTTGATAAATGTCAGCCTGCTAACATTTGTAGGTGATAAGTTAGTATGACAGTCACACACTATGGCCCCCACAGAACTGAATACCCTTTCCACACTTACACTGGAGGTACTTTACTGCCACTGATGTGAGCACTGGTCATTCATTCACCTTGCCACTCCAGTACACCAAAAGATCATCCATTATTCTCAGATGCCTATTTTCTGCCAAATAGGCCTCAACCATGCTCTGTGATGCACGCATTCTGGATGAATCATCTACCTTTTCTCAAGGTTCATCTGGGTCACAAATTCTGACTTGGGACAAGGCACCCCAAAGTGGATTAATGGACAGCTGTTTTGCTGACACCACCCCTTGCCCTTCAGCCGCCTTACTGGATGTGCTCGGTCACTAGTGACCTTCAGCCTTGTTATGCTGTGATTTGTATAACTTTGCACATGACTTCTGTGCCCCATGAACCAATCAAACCAGCTGTCCAGTCAGATTTGTAACCTGATCTTGCCCTCCCTCCAGTGTGGATGCAATACCACGTTTGTAGCATGGGTCCAGCATTGTTGCTATTCCAAATTCAGGAGATTGCTGAATAGTGGTGATGAGTCAATTGCTGTCTAATACAGTAATCATGTGTTTCAGTAATGCACAGCTTGACCTATCTCTGGCCACGTCAAAGCTAGGTTGCAGATTCAACAAAGTCTTCCTCGGCACCCAGAGCAGTGAAATGGCTTGACTAATGGATGCAGTGTCACCTCTCACTGCCTATGTGGCATGTTCAAACGGCCTCAAAATTGTTATTACTGAGTCCATAAGTCACCATTGTTTACTTGTCAATAGACATTGAGGCCCCTGAACTGTCTCGGCTAGTGTGCATAAATAAGTACTCAGACTGCTTTGTACTGCTCGTACAATCATTCTGCCATGTAAAGTGTTGCGTTCCATCTCGTGACAACTTCAAGCTTCGGACAGTGCTGAGGGAGGTTGTTTTGAATCTGCAGCTGCCTAAGCTGGTTACGAGCCTTTTCAGATCGTGCAAAGTGGGCACAGATGCAGCATGCAACAGTCAGCATTTGTTTTATTTCAGGGCACTGCAGAAACTCCTGTACCTCCAGATTTAAACAGTGGGCCATATAGAGAACCTGGACAAAGCCACCATTGCCGATACATTTCACAGTGTTTGATCCATTATCACTAGCTATGAAGTCAGCTTTTAGGGACAGGGGGTGCTGCCACTGATCAATTTCTGTCAATAGCAAGTCTAGCATGTGTTCGCCTGTATGTGATCCTGCTACACTACGCATTGCAAGTGTGGCATGCTGTCTAATGCCATGAAGGTTGCTACCACCACCACCACCACCACAGTCTGACTTATTACACTGCTTTCCCATCCCACCATCACAGACAACCCCAGGTATCTGCACTCTATGTGCAATAGTACACAGATAGGAACTACCTGCTGTTTTGCCACTTGTCCACATATCCATGCTTAAGTGAATGTAAGGTGATGTGGAATGTTGAAGGGCATGTCTTACAGACTCTGTCACAGTGCGATATAATTCAGGGACAGCACGGGTGGAAAAGAATGTCCGGGAACAAACCTTCCATTTAGGACATGCACGTGCTGCAAAGCGCCAGAAGCCTGCATTCTCCACGGATGAAATGGCAAAAGGTCAATCATCAGCATTTCTGCTATGGCAGTATTGAGTTCACGTGCAACCACATGATTAGGTGGGTATTTACTGTTGCACTCAAAAAGGTCGTGCAACATGGGTTGCATTGTTCATTGCTTTACATGTGGTGTACCAAACGGCTGTACTCTACTAACTGACATGGATGGGCTACCTTGGACATGTGATGGTGGGTGCACAGGTGACAAGCCAATACATGCTGGTAGTTCCTGTGTTTTAAGCACAGGGGTTGATGTGGTAGAATTACTATATGGACCACCACTGCTGCTCTGACCACTGCTTGAACATTCCAAATCATCATCCTCCCCATGCCTGTAGTAATCCCCTGGTGTTATTTCACCACTTTTACTGACATGACTACTTACACTGACAGAAGGGGATACCATGCTCACTAACGTGGCTGAGGGTGAATGCCCAACTACAGCATTAGCTCCCCTCTGGTGCCGAGTCCACAGTGCCATGTGCCTGCTCTTCAGATGAGTATGCTGGTCCCCAGTGCCCAAATGGCTACTCTTTTTACTATGTTTCACACGCGCTTGGCAAAGCTGGCAGATTGCTACTGTTTCATTGTTGCCATCTTGTACAAAAAAATCCCAAACTAGGGATTTGGATGCCCTACTCTTCACATGTTGCTGCTGGTGCTGCTGCTACATATCTAACTGCAGTTTTGATGGCAATGAAATGGGGGGGGGTGTAATGCATGGGTTCTGCTGTTGTGCACAATTAGACTTTGACTTAACATCACAATCTATGACTATTAATTCAGGGATATCATCAACAGACACAGCTACAGCAGAACCTTGAGGAGGGGGCGATTGACTAACAGACGGTTTACATACAGCCACCTTCACTTTCTTTTTTCTGGTTCCCAAATGGGGTCACTAGCATCATCATCATAATCATCATCCAGTAATTCACTTTGGAGGCTGTCCTCCTGTGGAGATATTTCAAGTTCAACAGCAGCCTCAATATTATCAGCCACACTTTTTTGATCAACGTCTGAATGTTTGGATGGCCTATCCTCAGCATCAGTGGAAACATTAGACTGTAAGACATCATCAAGATCAGATCATGTTCAAGTACTGTAGGTAGTGGGACATCAACTGCACTCAAGTCTGCAGATTCAACAACATTTTTCCCCACATGTGAAGTTTAACAGGGTTGAACTTGTAGCAGTACTCATGCTGTTATCAACCATGCCCTCACTAACTTTACTAACAGCAGGGACAACACCATCTCCAACCAGCATTGAAGTGACTGATTTCGCAGTGAAAAACAGAGTCAGAGAAATCCCTTTACTTTCACCAACTACTACCTTTCCCCTTCTGCTGCGT
Organism: Neoceratodus forsteri; assembly: GCA_016271365.2. Taxonomy (NCBI): domain Eukaryota; kingdom Metazoa; phylum Chordata; order Ceratodontiformes; family Ceratodontidae; genus Neoceratodus; species Neoceratodus forsteri. The sequence goes on along the minus strand of CM028130.1, from coordinate 517,070,643 downwards.
ACTACCATGGCCACGGCCATGACTACCTTGAACACTGCTAGCCTTGGTAGCCCCTGATGAACCTGACTCATCTTCACAACTTCCACTGCTAATAGTCTTCTTGGCAGCAGTGCCACAGCCAGAAACTGCTTTGCCTGGCCGTCTCTTCATGGGTATTTTTTCAGATGACTCAGACAATTTACAGCAACTTAATATTTCAGCACTTTTGGGTTGCTAGGAAGAAAAACACTAAATGCAGCCGCACAGGCACAACAAAATACCTGTCCTTGAATCCTTAACCAATATTCAAAAAGCAGACAGTCAAAAAACAATACCTTGTTTTGATGGGGAGGGGGGAGACACAGTACCTTTCTACACAGAAGCAGAGAAATATATTGCAGACAGCCTTAGAAATTCAGAGTACTGTTATTGCGGACCAGGTGCCTCAGTGAAATGCATATCAATTGATATCACGCACACAGATTAAAGGTCAGGCACAGAAACTTTAACTGTTCAGTAAACTGTCTACAACACAGAAATTCCTGTAAAAGGACTGAAAACCTGCCGAGCAAACTGAAAATATTTATAAACAACTCAGTGAAGTTATTCTGCGTCCTCCTGAATGCAAAAATAATAAAACAATAGCCAACAACAGTTGGGAAAAATGCCTTTATCACTAATCTCCCTTCTGCACCACAGATCAGCCCTTCCCCCGAAGCACACGTCTCAGTACAGAGACTGAATCAACTGAATTAACATTCAATATTCACAAAAAAATCAATAAATGCTCGATAATATAACAACATAAGGGTTTACTGCAATTGATCTACTAAATTTTGTCACAAAATTTGGTGGCAGAAAGCCATTTTTAAAGGTTTTTAGAGGGTTTGAATTTCAGAGTTCTGCAAGCAAACTGTCTCCAGCTTTCCACTACACACACTACGAAGAAATGAGGCTGTAAAGACAATATAGAGCCCATGTGACCTTATATCCCATGAATCACTACAAAATTCACCTTAAACTGCACAAATACAAGGCGAAGTAATGCGAAATCCATAGAGAACAATGGAAACTTCATGTTACTTCAAGATGTGTAGTTATTCGCTTCACTTGACAGAGTATTACACGAAATTTGGGTTATACGCGAAATACTACGCGTAGTGCATTTTAGGCATTTCACCCACCACTAACCGCGGCTACTGTTGGGGGGGGTGGCAAAGTTGTGAGGACTGGGGAGAGGCAGTGCGGCAGGCAGCAGGAGACAGCTGTAGCCATAACTCTGACCATGCACATTAGTGATTAGTGTGAACTGTAATGTGCATGGCCAGAGTTACGGCTATGGAAAGAAATGAAGTGCTCCCGTTGAAGCAGTTCATTTCTTTTAACTAGAGAATTTGCCACATCAGCAAAGTTGAACTAGTGTCATGACCAGAGTGCCTGGTCATTGGTGTACACTGCCAAGCCCATTGCAGTTTCAGCTGTAATTGGCTCGGGCAGTGACACACCTCTCAAATGTCGTATAAGATGCAAGACATTTCTCGTGCAAGAGCAAGTGAATGCAAAAATGGCAATCATGAACAGTCAACTCTCAGTCTATTACCTTTTCTTTTAGGAGCCACACATTTATATAGTACTCCTATAGCAGAGTAACACCTTCCCAGGGCAGAGTTTGAAGACTGTTTATGCAACATCTTTCTAGATAGTGGTTTAAGTAAATCAAACTTCTACAGACTGAGAATCCCAACAGCTCCCTGCACCTACTGTACAGTCCTCAAAAGGTCAGGACTGAAGAAACAGACAAGCGTCTTACTGCCTGCTGCTGGGGGGGGTCTAAATTAAGTACTGTACTAACCTAAAATACACACTAGGTGTCACACCTGTTTATCTCCTTCGCTACATATAAACACTGTCCTTTACCCTAGCTGAATGCTCTTGATGCTGTACTATCACCACTGGTACTATGAATGACATTGTATCCTTACTGTATACTAGCTACCTACTATTCGAGTATTGTATATAACCTGTTTGTTATTGCTGTCATTGTCACTGTTTGACATGGAACCTTTGTAAAAGAGCTCTGAGCTCAAAGGTATGATCCGAATCCCTAAATAAATAAATAAAATAAATAAATAAAAATAAGGGCAAATAAAGTAAAACAATACTGTAGCCTGCTTTCCACTGCAGCCTGCTCTCTCCCCCCTCACTAAATTGACTCTTAGTGGGTCCTAACAGAACGTCTAACAGCAGTCAGATGGGAACCCCAGTGCCCCTGGTAGCATCTCCTCTGCTCCTTCTGGAGGAGGCCAGGACTGATGAAGTAAATAAAGTCTGTGCTGGGGGGTTCTAAATGCAGCAAGCAGCACCATTGAGTACTGTACTGTTGTACTGCACAACTTGCCCCAGCAGCAGCTCTCCACTCCTATTGTAATGTGCCCGACCCACTCCAGTCCAAGTGTTGGACTAACTAACGTTACCTCTGTGCTGGTCAGAGACAGGGATCTAAATGATGAAACACTTCAGAGTCAGTAAACTTTACTATACTGAGTAGTCTTTGGATGTACACCCCATCCCACCCCCCAGCAGCATCACACTCCCCTTGCTCCTAAAGGATCTGAACCCCAATCTGACTCTAACCAAATATTATCTTAGCTTCGGGGGGGTGGGAATAAATGCTCCTGGCATCAGATTTTCAAAGGGCAATGCAGGGCTTGTCAAGCCCTGCATCAAACCCATTGTCTGTCACTGCCAAACGCCTGTGCTGCGACATGCACCCAACTTTCAATTCTCAGGTGCAGTTGCAACAGTTTCCTCACCTTACAGCAGCTTGCACCAAATAGTTGGTGCACACCCTGTAAAAAGAGTCCCTTGAATGCCGCAAGCTAGATGAGGGAGAAGCTAGTCTAAGTTGCAGCACTTGGTGCATGAGATTAAAAATCCTGATCACTGGCAGGGAGAATGCCACAAGCCCCATGCGCCATATGATCAGTGCACCAGGGGCTTGCGGCATTGTCGGGGCTTTGAAAATCTGGTCCCGGGTCTCTTACCTGGGTTTTTTTCACCAGCCTCTTATCTTAATGCAGTTTCAACTTGGGCTCAATGGAAATATTGCTGCTTTGGTGCTGCTCACGTCGATGGTACTGTGCTCCCAGTGTGAGTACAGATCAGCTGGCAGCTTACTGCTCCCACTTCTCTAGTCTCACTGTCCAGTTGCTGTCATCGGTGTGGAAGGACAATTTCATGAGAAAAAAAGTTGCTGGATTCTTCTCTGGTTCAGCCATGCGCCATCTGGATCTACAGTCCTCCTCACTTGGTCGAACGCTCAGCACAGGTCCGCCACTTGACTTGTTGCTCTTTCTCTGTCTGGCCACTATGCCAATTATGCCACCACCTGGGGCCATGGCCAACAGTCCCTCCATGCACCACTGCACCAGTACAGATAAAATGGATGGCATATCATCCCAGGCTCAAAATTTTGAAGAGCCTGACCCCACCCACCACCCCCAGTGCTGATGACTAATCAGTTTAGAAAGACTGTAGCTATGGCAGATCAAAGACTAAACTGCACCAAACAAAACTGCATCATGCAGATGACATACAGCAAGCTCCTGATCAGTGCTTGTGGAGAATGCTAGGAAAGGCTTTCTTTGTTTCTTGCTGCTGCCTGAACCCAGCCATGTTACTGTCCAATTTCAATTGCTTTGCTTTAGCGCTGTTGCGATGTGTATTTTGCTGTCTGTCTGGCAGCATGAAAAAACAGAGGGGCCTGCATTGACTCCAGCCAAATGCCAACGCCCCATGCATGTCTGATTTCTGCTGCAATGCCCTGGCCCTATGTGTATTATGAGGATGCCAGGTTTGGAAGAGAGGATCAAGAGAGCTGGAAAAGCTGCTCAGCTGATTGCTGCCCAACTTCATGCAAATGAAAGGACTGAAGCCCTGTCTCATAGGAGGGCTTTGGTCCTTTCAACTACACAAAGTTTTCACCTATCAGACAGGACCAGTGTCATACTCTCCTAGCCTGGTGATTGATCTGCAATGAGGAACCCAATGCAGCTTGACCTGCATTGAATACGACAGTGACACACCTCTCAAATGCTGTTCATTGTAAACAAGATTTTTCTTGTGCACATGCTAGCAAACATAACAAGATTAATAAAATCTGCTATAGTTAAGCAATATATATCGGCACCAACAACATTCAGAAACCAGTTCACAATCTTAAAATGACTAGTGCTGCAATACAGCCTCACTATATCAGAGTATTGTGAGGCAAACTACAGTATACAAAATGCAAGAAGTAACAGGCGTCCGATTAAAAGGAAACCTCTTTGCCAGTTTGCTTCATGCTTGAAGTGTTCCATACCTCATCTTCCTTTGCCAGATATTGATTGCTAGCTTCCTGACAAGTGCAGCCCAAGACATTTCTATTGTCAGCAGTAAATCAGAAACCAAAAGGACAACTCTAATATCACCTTTGGAAAATATGAAACAGGAAACATAAGTATACATAAAAGAGATTATTACAGGGGAAACGTTTTTCACAATTCATTGTATCATTTCACTCTTCTGTAACAGAGTATCGTTTAGAAAATATAAAACAGATTACTGAATATTTTTTTAGCTGGGACTTCAGGATACATAACTGAGAGATGTTATAAAGGGGTTATAATAATAGAGATGCACAATGAAAAACAGTAGTGACACGATCATACATAACAACAACAGTATATGAAAATTTTAGTGTGCTTGTTTAAAAATAGAACAACAGTACTAAACAACTACAAGCTTTCTTGGAGGAGTTATTGGTTCATAGGTTTGGGTTTCAGGTCCGTTAGCTACAAGAGCCATGTATGAATCTGCCACTGTTCAGTGGCCAAATTACCATTTTTTGTCTCCCATATTTATCTAGTAGGCATTTAAAGGCTGTCAGACTATTAGCACTCACCACCTCAGTTCATTTCATATATTAACAACCCGTTGGTTAAACCACCTTCCCCTTTCGGTGGTTTTATAACTTTCACCCCTTAACTGCAGCTGGTGGTCCCTGGTTACTATACCATTCCTCTCTTCCCAACGCAAGCCTGCTGACTCCCATAGTATACCATCAATTTTTGCTTTGTATACGTAACAGAGATCTCTTATTTTTCCGTAGGTCATGGAATATAACCCCAAGGACTCTAGTCTGAGATGATATTCCTCATCTTTAACTGCATGTACATTTTACGTAAACCTACACTGAGCCTACTCTGTCTTTCTACTGGTTCCTGTGTTCTGTGGTGCACTAAATGGGGCCCCATACTCTAGCACCAGTCTGACCAGGGACCCATATAGGGGCACGTGTACCTCCCTTTTTCTACTTTTAATGTTCCTCAATATATTCCCTATAAGGAGTATAGTGCAGACAACTTGTAACAGGTATGGAACAATTCATTTTTATAATGTTAAACTCACTAGCTCAGAGACTCCACACTGCCTGAAAATGAGACTAAACAGTAGCTGTGATGGAATTAGACACATCCCTTAAATAAACAGCTGAATAAGAATGTATGAGCATGTCACTCCACTAAACTGCTATACAATATAGCTGTATTTTTGTATGACTAGATGGTCTTGGTAACAGAACTTATTTCAGATGACTGTTCACAAATGGCTGAGCACAGACATATCATGAAAGGCTGTAAACTGGAGCAAATAAATTTTAAAATCCTAAATTGCCCTGCCTGCTCTAAATTAATACTCTGCCCAGAAAGATAGACCCCTATGCAAAGGGGTCCCAGACATAACAAGCATTTGTCAATGCTGAATGTTGTCTTGCTGGCATTGGCATTGGTAGTGCAGGAGTTAGAGAGATGCATGATAGGGATGACAGTGAGATATTGAAGTGACGCCAACCCTACCCCCACCTTGCAGAGACTGATAGGCATTGGGGTGTGACTTTGGGTCATTGGCCATAACGCTCATGCCATTTCACCTCATCCTACCCTGCAAACACTGACAAGTGTCATAGTGTGCCTTGAGGTCTTCGGGTTTATGCTCACCCCATTCCAATAAGAAAAGACGCTTTGATGGGTGCCATATAGGAGAATGAGGTAAACTTTGGGGCCAAAGAGTCCAAGGCACACCTCAGTGCCTGTCACTGGCTGCAGGGTGGGGGTGGAAGTGGAATGGCATGAGCATTACAGCCGACAATCCCAAGTCACACCCCTGATGCCTATCAGTCTTTACAGGGTGGGCATTACCGTTGGAAACCCTAATGCCTCGGGCATTTGTAGGTATTTTCACTCCAAATTTTCAGCATGGGCTTTTTGTGATCCCACCTCATGAACTTCATTAGCCAAAAGATGATTTTGCACAGTGACTGCACCATTTGACGCCACAGGTGTGAAAACACGTTTTGGGCAGGATGTGAAAAATTACAGCTGCACTGTTCATGAGGAGGGGTGAAAAAATGGCAATGTAAAAAATCTAGAGTGAAAATATGAAAAATTTGTGAAATCATGAGCGTGCATAGAAGTTGCATAACACATACCCATAACAATTATTTTGGGGATTTTTTTTAACCAAATTTTCAATATAGGCATTTTGGGACCTCCGCTCATGAACAGTGGCACTGTGATTTTGTTACTCTGTCCCAAAGGTTGATTTCCCACAGCGACTGTGCCATTGTGCACCAGATGTGTAAAAACACATTTTGGGCAGGATGTGAAATATGACAGCTGTACTGATCATAAGGAGGTGTGAAAAAATGGCAATGTTGAAAATCTGGGGTGAAAATATTAAAAATTGTGGACGTTACAAGCTTGCATGGAAACTGTTCAATGCACGCTCGTAACACAGTCATTTTTTGAAATGTTCTCACCAGATTTGCAACATATGCTTTTTGGGACCCCACATCATGAACAGTGGCACTGTTGCTTTGTTAATCAGTCCTGAAAGGTGATTCTGCGCAGTGACTGTGAAATTACCTTTTGGGACCAAATAACAACATGACAGTGCATGTGTTCATGAGGCAGGGTCTCAAGAACCCCATGTTGAAAATTTGGAGTCAAAATTAAAATAAAAGGCTAAAATATCCACCTAAATTGAACCCCTCCGCCACTGATGCCATTATACAGCTTACCGGCATTTCTTCAATTTGCAGTTCAGCTTTGAAGAGTCCAGATGTGTTCCCGCTCCACAGAAGATCGCAGTGCTGGAAATCCAGAAGTAAGTATGGGGTTATGGTGTGTGTGTGTGTGTGTGTGTATGTGTGTGTGTGTGGAGGTGGGGTGCACAGAGGGTGGGTGCGGGTTGAGGAAGGGGGGGTGCTGTGGTCAGCGAGGGACTGTTTTCTTTGTTTCAGGTACAGAAAAAAAAAGAACACTGCAGATGGTTTTCTTTCCTCACAGGTGAAATAAAACAAACGTTGGGCACACTGTGGTGGGCTCCTAGTGTGCCCCATGACTTTTGGGGGGGAATGTTGGCCACATTGGGGTGGGCTCCCAGTGTGCCACACAATGGGCATGGGGGAACATGCCAACACAGTCGGCTTTGTGTGAGCAGTGGCACACTGGGGTGGGTTCCCAGTGTGCCACACAATGTGGGGTAGTGGGGGACATGCCAACATGGGTATTGCACCCAGAGGCAGTATTGTGCAGTGGTTTAAGGCTCTGAGCTGCAAATCTGGAGACCTGGGTTTGAATCCCACAGCCCCCACTTGCATACTGTGTGGCCCTGAGCAAGTCACTTAACTTCCTTGTGCTCCCAGGTCGCACCTGTAAACAAGCTTTCAGCTTAGTGTGTCGCTCCTGGTAAAAAAGAAAAAAAAAAGATGTCGGCTTTGTTTGGGGATTGTGTGGCGGTGGCTGCTGGTGCCATGTTTATTGAAATGTTTCACCGTGAAAGGCACATACGAGAGGTGTGTCATCTGTGCCACTGCAAGACGAACTTGTCTCCAATTGCAGTGGCACATTTCTTTCAAGTTGGTGGTACTTTACATAATTCTTGTTTCAGCACTAGCATGCTGGCTAACTGGGGAATGAGGGACACACCTACTAAAGTGTGCCCTGCATTCACCAACATTGACTCACCTCTGCATTTCTGCTACTACCACAAGATGCTGCTTGTGCGAGACAAGATAATAAAAATATAATGCAAAATTGTCCCCAGTAGCATACTTCAGTGATTTTAAAGATCAGTGGCACATGTGTCCATCTTTATTTTATCTAAGTTCATGAATTTGGCATAAAATAATTGTAACTAAACTAATTAAAACAATGGTGTCAGTTAGTGGGGAAGTTCAAGCAGCTTTAATGTGTGTGTTAGGGGGGGGCAAAGAATCTTCACCAAAGGGATTGGGAGTCTGAGGGCCAGTTAGACTCCTACAAAATTTTGCATTTTTTGAAGTGCTCTGGTAAATTTTTTAAATCTCTCTGGCAGTAGAAACTTTTAAAAAAGTGAGCATCCTCACTCTGGAATTCTTCACTGACCAGAACTTCCCAGTTTAGCAAACTTTCCATTCTCCTCTCGACTGCTCCCAATGTCTAACTGACCCCTGTGATACCAGCCTCCTTTTCTCAGTTAGCCTTGCTCTGCTCTAAAAACATCTCTCTCAGCCCTACTTCTGCTTTGAGGTTGCTCACTACTGCATGGAATATGTCAGAGATTTCAGTATCATGCGACATACGAATGCACCAAAATAATGGGGGTGTAACAGAGTTAATTAATTTTGCTCCTAGACAACACACTTGGCAAGGGAAAGGTATCCCCAGCAGAAGGTGGGAGGTGGTGTTGCTACAGTATCAGTCACTGGTGAGACCTTACCTGGATTATTGTTTCCAGTTAAGGAGGCTGCACCTTAGAAAGGACATAGATGGGGTGGAGGCAGTCCAGAGGAGGGCAACTAAAATGGTGTAGGGGTTGCACCAAACGCCTTATGAAGAGAGACTCAGGGATCTCAACATGTACACTCTGGAAGAGATGAGATAGAGAGAGAGAGAGAGAGAGGGGGGACATGACAAAGACCTACAAGTACCTCATGGGATGAACAGGGTACAGGTGGGGAGTGTCTTTCAAATGAGGAAGAGCACTAGGACCAGAGGACATGTGATGAAGCTGAGGGGAGGGAGGGAGGTTAAGAGGTATGTGAGAAAGTACTACTTCAGTGAAAGAGTGCTGGATGCCCAGAATAGACTGCCAGCAGAAACGGTGGAGGCAAATAAAGGGGAGTACTGCGATAAACCAAACTCTGTTTCCCCAATTTCATTAGCCCGACACTGTTTGCCCGAAATACACTTGCCTGATATGTGAAATTTGCCCATGGTGGAGTTGACTGTATTAAGTACAGTAGGTGCGGGGGCTGAAGCCCCCAGCAATGGGGGAATGCAAGGGGCAAAGCCCCCCGAAACATAAAATTACTTCTGCCTCAGGTGAATTTTGCATATTGGGCAAGTGTGTTTTGGGCAAACAGTGTTGGGCTACTGAAACTCAGGGAACAGAGTTTCAGTTTATAGTAATATATTCCAGAAAAGTAGGGGGTCTGCAAGCATGCATGCGATAGACATAGGGGAATATTAGTAAATAGGCAGGGAAGAGTGAGGGTCGCTGGACACCAGTTAGGGTCTGTCGAGATAGACTAGGCAGGGACCAAATGGTCCTTTTCTACCAGAAAATTCTTTGTTTCTATGTTTCTGTTCAGATCACTCAACTAATAAAAAGATATATTCCACTCTTCAGATACTAAAGATCATTGAAGACTGATATACAAGATGACTATGACCTGCAAAATAAGAAGACTTTATGTTTGTGTGGGTCTAATTGAGGTCAGGCAGCTTTGAAGCTATAGCAACCTTGGCAAGGTAGCTCAAGTGGACAGATTGCTCCACCCTGCCTGTCTGCAGCCGGTTAGAGTAGCTTCTGTTGCAAAGTGTGAGGAGTTCACTCTGTGCTTCTCTGACAGAGTGTCCTCCATCAGGACTATGATTTCCCCAGCCGGGCATCCTAGGCCTGGCAGTGTCATGTGGGCTGTCTTTGAGGGCACTCCACTTGCCTGGAGCAACTTTAGACCAGTAGGGGGGGTGGAAGAGGTCTGTGAGGTGATTTCAAGGTGCCACCCAGTTTTTGTGAACTGGGCACGGGCCCAACACGTCTCCTAGTGGAGGCATGGAGTCCGTTGATCCAGTGTTCGCCAAGATGGTTCAGTGCTCACTTTTGGAGGGGGTATTTCCTGATGCCTTGAAAGAGGCACTGGTGAAGCCCTTCTGAAAAAAACATCTCTTGACCCAGACATCTTGGCAAATTATAGACCAGTCTCTAACCTTCCATTTTTGGATAAAGTTATTCAGAAAATTGCGGCTCTGCTGCTCGTGGCAGACCTTGTGGCCTTTGACATCTACGAGCCTCTACAGTCTGGATTTAGGACTGAGCATAGCACCAAAACTGCATTGGTCAGGTTATGAAATGATCTCCTCAGTGCAAGAGATAGATGAGAGTGGTCAATACTTGTTCTTCTCGACCTGTCATCAGCATTTGACACTGTAGACCATAGGATGTTATTGAATCACATGAAGGGTTATGTGTAGACTCACCAGCACTGTCATCAGTTTGAGTCCTTTCTCACAGGCAGATCACAGAGGGTGATGACGAGAAATTTTTCCTCCTGCCCCCAGTCAGTGCTTTATGGAGTACCCCAAATGTATGGGCTGGCAGTATAGCTTAGAGGTTAGAGGAATGAGGTGTGAAAGAGTTTGATACATCCAGCAGACCAGACCTGAGTTTCATTCTCACAACCTCCACTTGCATACTGTGTGACTCTGAGCAAGTCACTTAACCGCCCAGTGCTCCCAGGTCGCCCCTGAAAACAGGCACTTGTGCCTAGTGGGCCTTACCCAGTTACCAAAGACTAAAACAAATAAAATAAAAATAAATATATTCTTTCACCCATGTTGTTTGTAGTGTACATTCTGCCCCTGGGTGAGATCACTAGACGTTACAGTGTAGAGTTTCATTGCTATGCCAATGACACCCAACTGTATGTCTTTTGTGCTCAGGACATCTATGCAATGGTGGTGCTAAATAACTGTCTGTCTGAGATCCAGAACTAAATCTCCTCTAACTGGTTGATGTTCAGTCCGGGTAACACAGAGGTACTGGTGATTGAGTAAGCTCACCGGAGAGAGGCAGATGGCAGAAGGTCTGAAATGGGATTGATGCTTGGCATTGGAAAAAGTGAAAAATCTGAGCATGTTCCTAGACAGCAGATTGACACTTGAAGCTCAGGTGTCATCTGTTGCCCAGATTGGTTTTTACTATCTTAGTTATATCACCCAGATCAAAGCCTTTACACCTCCTGATGACCTATCATCACCAGTGCATGACTGCATGATGGTGAGGCTCGACTACCGTAACGCTCTTTATCTTGGGGTTAGTGGAGGGGGGTCTTGTGCCACCTGCAGCTGTTGCAGAACACAGCTGCCAGGCTGCTGATGGCCCCGTCAAGGTCTTGTCATGTTACCTTAGTGCTGTGTGACCTGCCAGCTAGGTGGAGGATCTCCTTCAAGGTGAGTTTACTTACCTATAAGGTGCTATACGGTTTGGGTCTGGCTATCTGCAAGACCTCCTGACACTGGCCTGCCCCTTGGGTGCTCTCCAGTCTGCTGAGCAGGGCCTTCTGGTGGTTCCCAGTATTCAGCTGAAATCATCTGGTGATCGTGCCTTTGAAGCGGCAGTGCCGGTCCTGTGGAACTCACTTCCCAGATCTCTGAGGGAGGCCCCCTTGGTAGAAGTCTTTAAACAGGGCCTGAAGATGCACCTTTTTTATACAGGCATTTGAATCTTAAATGCTGTTCTATCCTCATTTGATTTTACTGCTGTTTTTATAATATGTGTTTATTGTAAATTGTCTTGCCTGCCTGATTTGTACAGCACCCTGAGCCTCAGGGAAATGAGCACTTAATAAAACCTACTACTACTCCTCCTTAAGACATGTATCCAGAGAAACTTATTTATACATGAAGATTTAGAGCTCCCAACCATTCTCAAAGCCCACTGCATTACAGCAGCTGCCTCATTTTGGGCTGAATGACTCTCTCCATCCCTGGAGGGCAAGTATCAATACAGAAATTGGGCTGCACCTTCTCCAAACATTAAGGGACTGGATGTGCACACAGTATCTGTCAACTGCTATGAATTTTGCATAACCTATGAATTTTACACCCACATTTACCCTGGCTTCGTGAGGATTATCTAATGTTCTTCATAATGTTAAAGCTAGGTCTGGACATAGAAAAATAGAAACATAGACTTTAATGGCAAATAAGGATCGCTTGGCCCACCCAGTCTACCCATTTCCCTACCTTTTGGATAAGCTGCAGATCCTAGTTAACCAACAGCGTACTTCCTCCTACCCCCCACTAGAATTGCCTTATGTCTGTCCCATGCATTTTTGAATTCCCCCATTGTTTTTGACCCCACTACCTCTTCTAGAAGGCTGTTCCATGCGTCCACCATCCTCTCTGTGAAAAAATACTTCCTCAAGTTGCCCCTGAGTCATCCCCCCTCTATCTTCAAAATTGCACCCTCTTGTTCTTGTACATCTCTTTTTCTGAAAAGTGCTACCCTCTTGGACATTGCTGATTCCCTTGAGATACTTGAATGTTTGTATCATGTCCCCCCTCTCCCTCCTTTCCTCTAGGGTATACATATTAAGCTCATTTAGTCTCTCTTCATATGGCTTCTGGTGCAGACCCTGCACTATTTTAGCTGCCCTCCTCTGGACAGCCTCCATCCTGTCTATGTCCTTGCGGAGACAGGGTCTCCAGAACTGCATGCAGCACTACAGATGGAGTCTCACCAACTGTCTGTACAGAGGGATAACAACTTCAAGTTATCTACTGGTGATGCCTCTCCCTGTACATCCCAGTATCCCCCCAGCCCTTCTTACTGCCTTTTCACATTGCGTGTCTACTGTTAGGTCATCTGTTATGACTATCCCCAGGTCCCATTCCATTTTTGTTGTTGTTAGTACCTCCTCCTCCCCCTCCCCATTGTGTACTCTTCCCCTGGGCGTTTGTTTCCCAGGTGCATTTATTTGCACTTCTTTGCATTGAATCTAAGCTGCCATACTTTTGGCCATTCCTCCAACCTACCAAGTCCTTCTCATCTCTTCCACCCCCACCCGTGTATCAACCCTGTTGCAAATCTTTGTGTCATCTGCAAAGAGGTATACTTTTCCTTCCAGCCCCTCCGCAATGTCACTTATAAAGACATTGAAGAGGACCGGTCCCAGTACTAAACCCTGCACTACCCCGCTAGTAACCCCCCCTTTCTTCAGAGTGGACTCCGTTTACTATTACTGTCTGCATCCTGTGTTGTTCAGCCAATGTTTTATCCAGACTACCTCCCTAGGACCCACTCCCAGGCTGGCTAACTTGTTTGTTACTCTTTTGTGTCAGACTGTGTCAAATGCCTTGCTAAAGTCTAGGTAGGCCACATCCGTAGCCCCTCCCTGGTCTACTACTTTGGTCACCCAATCAAAGAAATCTATTAGATGCATCTGACATGACCTTTCTGCTGTGAATCCATGCTGCCTTGGGTCCTGTGCCCCATTGACCTCTAGATACTTAACAATTCTTTCTTTCAGAAGTGATTCCATAATTTTCCCTTCCACTGAGGCCAAACTAGCAGGTCTGTAGTTTTCTTTCTCTGCCTTGCTCCAACTTTTATGGAGGGGAATAACATCTGCCTTCCTCCAGTCCTCAGCTGCCACAGCATCCTCCCATGATTTGTTAAAAAAGGTAGTCAGGATGGTCGCATGATGGCAGCTTGAAAAACAATAGCAGCCTTCCACAGCACCACACCTCTGCTATCTAATTCAGCTTTTTTGTGCAGTTTCAACATCAAATAATGATTTGCAAACTACATTAATCAACTTCAGAAGGCTTCTGGATCTCAACAATACCAAACAACATGGATATTTATATGAAAAAGGCACCTCCACGGCATTCCCCTCTGCCAACCCCGGAGAAGGACAAGGCCGCAAAGTGCCCTAAGCACCAACTTACAGGCTCACCTAAACCTCCCACTTCAGCAGCTGCTCTTTTGTAAGAAAGATTTTTGGAAATCATGCAGCCACTACAGGAGAAAATAGCTGACATTTCGAAGGACTTACAACAAATTAAAACATCAGTTCAGTCCCTAACTATTCGTGTGGGAGACTCAGAAGCCAAAATGATTTCCCAAGAGAAAAAACAAGATAAAAATGAGCAAGCAATGATGCATTTCAGCTGAATATTCAAGAATTGTGAGGAGAAACTAGAAGATCCGGAGAGCAGGTGCAGGAGGAACAACCTCCTTGTTATCAGAGTCCCTGAAAAAGAAGGAAACGCTCCCATTTTATTTCTTAAAAAAATGTGAGAAGATTGCAGAACCATCCACGAACGGCACCACCTATGTTACTAAATGCGCACACTGGGCCCTCTGCTCACTCCCACCTTCTTGCTTCCCACCTCGGCCCCTCATCTTCAAGTTGTTAAACTTTCTGGACAAACAACACATACTTGCCAAAGTCAGAAAATTGCAAGATGTTTTATGGGAGGGGCGCAGAACCGAATCACCCAAGATCTTCCCCAGTCAGTCAGGGCAAAAAGGCAAGAAATGTACCCGACTTTCTCGAAGCTGATCGCCTCTGGCACACTGTTTCATATGCGATAATAGGCGAGGCTTCAAATAAAATCTGGTGACCAATGGATTTCCTTCGATTCACACAAACAGGTTGGACAAGAACTCAGAAGCCTATCGTCACACCTGTAAGTGAGGAGACCCTTGGGGGTAGGTGATAACCTTGTTTCTTACAAGAACTGGCTATGTGGTAATTTCGAAAGATTTTGTTGTTTCCCTTGAGGTGACAACTTGCCGATCGATAGGTTGGATCTAATTTCTATCAGCAACCTCATCGTCTTTGCATTTGGGACCCTCTGAACTGTGTTTGCTATGGCAATCCGGACTTAGCACTGGGGCCTACTTTCACAGTTTGGTCTTTCATGGTGGAGGCCTGCTGTGGTGCTTGAGTTGGAATCTACCTTGTTAATCAGTGTGCACCTCCTTTTTTTTTTAAATTATCTCTGGACTACCACACTACTGCAGTTATTAGACACTCATCAGAATTATTGCCTGATAGATGCTGGTTAAAGGCTACAGACCTTCAGAGAATCCCAGACCAGGGTGGAAGGAAATGCTTCACTTTATTTTCACCTCCCAGTGACTTTTGTTTGATGACCTATTTCAGCTGCAGTCCCTTGAACCTTTAAAGCTCCTGCATCATTTTCTTTTACTACACCTTGATTACCCCCGAGAAAGATTGGGGACAGCTTCTTTTTGTGTTTTGGAGACAGCTTCTTCTTGTATTTTCTTTAATGCACAGAGAAGCACCCTTGATGACATTTTGCATGATAAAAAATGGAGGACTATGTTGTTCCTTTGACTGTCACTCAGTCATCTAAGTTCATTTGATTTACTGCATTGCTTTATTCAATTTCAATTTCCTAAATGTAAGAGTTGCTATTTGTGTAGCAGGGGAAGGGCAGGAGTGTGTGTGTGTGTGTGGGGGGGTTCTTCTGGTGTGATTCAAGTCTGTGCAAATATGTCACTTGCTAGAGTATATCTAGTGGTATGGTTAACTTGAACTGGGGTTAGCGCTTGCAGAATACGACTGGGTATTTTGCTAAGGTTTTATTAGTTAAGGGGAGGGCTACAGGGAAAAAGTTTTATTGAGAGTAAGTTTCCTTCATATTTTGATAGAATGGTTTGTGGGCATGGGATACCAAGTGTGTCAGAACAACCCACCCTTGAAGAACATACCTTGATCAACAAATCAGTAATTATTACGTGTTATTCCAACTTTGATAGACCAGGCCGTCTTGCTATTTCCCTCCCAATTAATGATTATGAGTGGTGCTTATAATGTCATAAGCTGGAATGTGAGAGGTGCCCAAGATAGAGGCAAGTCATTCTTCAGCATCTTCATCATTTAAAGGCAGGGACTGCATGTCTCCAAGAGACACATCTCTGGTGAGAAGATGTGACTCTGTTGTGCCGGACCTGGGTGGGGCAGGCATTTGGAGCAGGGAAGTCCACAAATAGTGGGGGAGTAGCAATACTATTTGATAAAAAAATCCCCTTTAAATTGGAATGAGTAATATGGGACCCTAATGGCCGATATATTATCCTTCTTGGTCTCCTGGAAACACAACAAATTAAATTGGGTGCTATATATGGTCCAAACAACGACGCCTCCCAATTTTTCACACAATTGATAGGGCTTGTTGTCACCAACCCCCCACACTCACTATCTTAAGCAGAGACTGGAATATCGCCCTGTATCCACATTTAGATAGGTCTGACTCCCAGAAACAAGGTTTATCTCCTACACAATGGGCCTTACATGACCTAATGAGGGGTGCTGACCTCATAGATGTCTGGAGAGTATTAAACCTTGAGAAACGCCTGTACACCTTCTTTTCACCTCCACGTAAGTCATTCTGTAGAATTGACTTCTTGTTAATGAGCTTGTTTGCCCTTCCGGGCATAATAAACACAGTGATATATGCAAGGGTCATATCTGACCACTCACCTATATCCCTCATGTACCTCCTTGGTCCCGGAATTAAAAGGGATGCCCTCTGGTGGTTAAACACTCAACTGCTTCAAAAACCAGATTCTTTACCACAGATTAAAGAATATGTTGCCAGTTTTCTAGCGATTAGCAGGGACTCTGTAACCAGAATAGATGTGGTTTGGGCAGCCATAAAATGCTTCCTTAGGGGGAATGCCTCCGATTGTCTGCCACCAAATTCTGGCAGTTTAAACGTCAGCAAAATAGCTTACTTTGCGCCATCCACCAGCTGGAACACACACTCAGTCACCAATCCCCAGAGGCTGATTGGGCCAATCTGCACAGGCTGCAAGCCCAATATTCTGCTTTGATGTTCCAGAGAGCCGAGCTCTCACTAAAAAGTACAAAATTTAAATATCTTGACACAGGGGAGAAGGTGAGCAAGCTATTGACAAACCGGCTTAGGCAAGCCAAAGCCTCTTGATTTATTACGAGTATCAGGCCTGACAAAGACAGTCCAGTAGTCACTTCCCCCAGAGATATTGCAGCTGTTTTAAGATCCTACTATCAGAAACCCTATTCTGAGGACAGAACTGAACAACCCACTGATACAAATATCACTGAATATCTCAATTCAATTGACCTTCCCAAACTCTCCCCCTTCCAGGCCATGCCCCTTGGCAATCTTATCAGTATTCAGGAAGTTAAAAATGCAGTTGAGCAGCTCCCACTTGATAAATGCCCCAGACCCGATGGCCCATCTAATAATTTATACAAGGCACGCCTATGAGAACTTGGCCCGCTCTTAACTGAGGTATACAACTTCTGGTATGCCAAGGGACTCTAGGAATTGAACTTCCTCAATGCCCTAATCACTCTTATCCCTAAGCAGGGTAAGGACCCCTTGTACCTCGAAAGCTACTGACCTATATCATTGATCAACACCAATGTAAAAATTCTTGCCAAAATTCTAGCCAATAGGCTGGGACCTCTCCTGACTATCCTCATTAGTAGAGAGCAAATTGGTGTCACGGTAGGCAGATCTTCAATCGACCACATGCGTAAACTACTGCATATGCTATCAGCGTCCAGGGACTCAGCCCTGCCAGCAGTTCTTGTGTCCCTGGACACTGAGAAAGCATTTGACAGGGTCTCTTGGGACTTCCTTTTTGTGACTATGGCCCATTTTGGTCTCACCGCCAGATTCCTTAAATGGGCCAAAGTGCTATATTCTTCCCCATCTGCTCAAATTTGGTGTAATGGAATACTTTCAGATCCCTTTCTGCTCCAACAAGGGACTAGACAAGGCTGCCCCCTATCCCCCTTCCTGTTTAATATCTACTTGGAGCCTCTGATCAGGAAACTAGTAACCTCTCCATGGCTCCAGGGGATTAAAATAGGAGACCAACATTACACCCTCTCCACATACGCAGATGATCTTCTTCTACCCCTTGAGGAGCCCCAGACAGGTATCTTTTTTCTTCTAGATGAAATCAACAATTTCTCTGTGGTATCCCACTATACACTCAACCTCTCCAAAACCAAAGTTCTTCCCTTAAACAACAGAACTCCCCGGACAGTGATTGCCCACCTGTTTTCTCGTGGGAGCCCAATTCCCTTACCTACCTTGGAATCAGGGTCACCAAAGATATACCTACTATGCTTAAAGCTAATCTTTCAGACCTTTTAAGTACACTTAAAACTGATCTTGATAGATGGAGTGGTCTTCCCCTCTCACTGTGGGGGAGAATGAACACTGTCAAAATGAATGTCTTACTCTGTTTGCTGTATCCTCTGGGAATGCTTGGCTTTTTTCTCCCCTTAAAAAATGGTTCTCTAAACTTCAAACCATGCTCACTGCTTTCATATGGAAAGCAAGGGAGTCTAGTGGTCCTATTCCAATCCCACAGCACCGAAACTGCAGGGCGGTCTTTCAGTACCCTCCTATTTTACATATTACTGTGCTCAACATCTCACCCAACTGGCACACTGGACAAAAGAAGCACAAGATGATGGTCTGCAGACCTAAGTTCCCCTATGGCTAGACACTGAGAGGTTCTTGGCTGCTCAATACCATTGTTCCCTCCCTTCCTTGGTATATGCCACTCCCAAGGCACTTCTTAAACCGCTGTGGAATATCCCAATAGGGTGGTCCATCAGAGCTCTATTTCAGCTGTAAATGCATATCTCCCATAAATGGCACACCTCATTGGACCAACCGATCCTGGGTAACCCTCATTTTAAAATTTGGCATAAACCCCTTTTTGCCTGTTTCTGGACCCCCTTGATCAAGAAGAAAATTTCAGACCTATTTACTGACAGCACAATAATTTCCTTCCCCATATTCCAACTCTGGTTTAACATGCCTGCTGAAGCCTTTTTCAAATACAGGCAACTCAAGGAGGCCATTACAGCTCACCTGCCATCACCCACTGATAGTTTATCCTCGATCCTACAGCTGGCCAGGGAACCCCATGCAGTTTCTAAAATTTATAAAGAAATGCAATAACTTGACCTCAGTTTGCCTCACGGGGTCTGTTATTATTGGTCCCAGGTATTATCCCTTGGTAGTGAAGAAGCCTTCTGGAGAAAACTGTGGCAAAATATATATCAACTTGTTAAACAAGGCAGATTGCACTTAATTCAATTTAATATTATGTAAAATCTATATTTCACCCTGGTGAAACTTCACAAATTGGGTTGATTACCCTCTCCTGGTTGCTCACGATGCGGCAATCTCCCTGGAACTTTATACCACATGCTGTGGACTTGTCCGAAAGTTCAGATCTTTTGGCAAGTCATTAGACAAGCCCTGGATCCAATTTTACATCTTAATCCCCTAATTACCCCAGAAGCCTGCTTACTATACTGCTTTCCACAGGGTACCCCTAGAGTTAGAAAAGCACACCTGGTGCTGATTTCTGCCATGGCTAAGTTAATAATTATGAGACACTGGAAAGAAAGCACGTCCCTATCTGTTTTGAAATGGCATAAAGAAATATTACTCGCTCTCCAACTGGAGAAGCATATCTCATCCATGGGTAATAGATTCAACACCTACCAGTCTAGATGGGGATCGCTAGATGCTTTGCTTACTACATGGAAACCCTAACTGATTAAACTGAAGATCCCTCGTCATAGGTATTCCAGCTTGATCAAACAGGAACACACTTGGCAAGGGGTGGACTAGGGAAGGTTTATGAGGGTGGAAGTGAGAAGAGGGGTGGGGGGTGGAGGAGATGGGGGTTTCACCTCCAACACATGTTTTATTCCATTTTTGTAATTTCTGGAATTTACATTGCCGATATCTTCCCATGAGACTGCACATATTGTACTATGGAGTGATCCTCTTGGTTGCCCAATTGTCTCCCATGTTATTGTAAGTAATATGTGAATAAGAAAAGTTAAATAAAGCTTTTTGAATTATAAAAAAAAAGGTAGTCAGTGGTATCACTAGTTCTCCCCTTAGTTCTTTTAGAATTCTGGGGTGAATCCTGTCAGGCCCCATTACTTTGTCCACCTTAAGTTTTAAGAGTTTTTTCAGGACTCTTTCTTCTGTGGATGGACTGGTATCGTCCCTCTATCCAGATGTGCTTCTATTGTTTGATTTAGGTACCTCTCCTTCCTCTTCTTTTGTGAATACTGAGCAAAAGTATTCATTCAGGATCTCTGCCTTTTCACTGTCACCCTCTGCCCACCTCCCCTCACCTTTATTAAGCCTCACTATCCACTCCTTGGTCTTTTTTTGCTCCTTAATGTACCTATAAAAGGTGTTTTCCCCCTTCTTAACTGAGTTGGCTATCTTTTCCTCTGTTTGGGCCTTTGCTATTCTGATTGCCTTGCCTGCTTCCTTCTGCTTTAACTGATACAGTTCCCTGTCCTGCTCCTCCTGTGATTCTTTATACTTCCCAAATGCTATTTTTCTCTCCCTAATCTTCCCCACCACCTCTTTTGAGAACCATAGTGTTTTTTTCTTTTGTTTTGATTTGTTTATTTGCTTCACACAAAGGCTTGTTTCCCCTGTGATGGCAGTTTTGATGTTTCCCCATTGTTCCTGAACCCCTCGTTCTTGCTCATTTGCTAGTGCATTTCTTATGCATGCACCCATTTTGCTAGAGTCAGTCCTCCTAAAGTTCAGTACCCTTGCTTTTGTATGACTTTACTGTACGGCTGTGTTTATCGTGAACCACACTGTTTGGTGGTAGCTTGTTCCCAGATGGCCACCCACTTCTATATCTGAGATCCTCTATTTGTCCCCATTTGAGAGTACCAGGTCTAAGATTGCTCCCTCCCGAGTGGGTTCCAGCACTAGCTGTCTGAGGCATGCCTCCTGTAGGGCATCGAGAAGGATCCTGCTCTTGGATGTGGTTGCAGAAAATGTGCTCCAGTAAACATCTGGCATATTCAGGTCCCCCATCAATAATAACTCCCATTTTTCTGCCATTCTAAGGATGCCGTCTATCATTTTCTTGTCCCTTTCTTCCCCCTGAGGAGTCTATGTAATAATGGCAAACACCTAAAGGCAATCACCATTATCACACAGTCAGAATGCTGAAAACATTTTCGGCACTCTGACGACCCCGGCGCACAGGACAACGGCGCCAGGACAGTTTTTTAATGCTTTCTGTTGGGGGGGCTGCACCCCATACCACCCCCCCTCACGGGGGGTTTTCCCCTCGCGCTCCCCTACTTAAGGATTCTCAACTCCAGGGAGGTGCATGTCAGGGGGGTGAAAGCATTAAAAAAAAAAAGGTTCGGCCGGGCACAATAAAATCGCACCATCGCCTGGACTTGAACCCGGTACCTCACCCACCCCAACCACTAGCCAACCCCTGACACCACAACACAGCTCAGCCATCCACCACAGCACCACCCCCTACAGCCCCTCTGCCCATTCCCAGCCCATTCTCGCCGTGTTCTCTTCCCCCCACGCACATAAACATAGCGACATCCTGTCGCCCAGTTCACCCACCCCCCTCATCCAGTCACTTTACCCTCCCATTGCCATGAGGGACTGCACCAGGAAGGAGTCACCGTTATGGACGGTGCCCTTCCTCTTGCACCCACCTCATGGGATACCCCCCCTGAGACATACAAGCTACTACAGATTTAAACTAACTTGACAGAAACAATCATAAACACTAAATATATGGTGCCTCCAATTTTAAATGTATTAATCTTTACAATAAACCTGTCTTGTCTAGGAAGGCTGGCCACTTGCTACAAATGACAGGTAGAGAGGTATGCGGATGGGTGATCTCCACCTTAGCAGTCACCAACAGGCATGCTTCAGATCATATTCAGAACAAGCATGTGAATGCCGAATGTTGTCCTGCTGGCATTGGCATTGGTAGTGCAGGAGTTAGAGATACATAATAGGAATGGCACTGAAGTATGGAACTGACGCCAACCCCGCCCCCCCGCAGAGACTGACAGGCACCGGGGGTGTGCCTTTGGGGCATCAGCTGTAATGCTCATGCCATTTTACCTCAACCTACCCTGTAGACACTGACAAGTTTTGTGGTGTGCTTTGGGGTCTTTGGGCCTTATACTTACTCCATTCCATAAGGAAATACATTGAGACAGGTGTAGTATAGGAGAATGGGGTGAACTTTAGGGCCGAACATTCCAAGGCACACCTCGGTGCCTGTCACTGGCTGCAAGGTGGGGGTGGAATGGCATGAGCATTACAGCCAATGATCCCAAGTCACACCCCTGACGCCTGGCAGTCTCTACAGGGTGGGGTGTTACAGCTGGAAACCCTAACATTGTAGGTGTTTGTTGGTATTTTCATTCCAAATGTTCAACATAGGTTTTTTGTGACCCCACCTCATGAAGAGTGGCACAATCAGTTTATTAGCTGAAAGGTGGTTTTGCACAGTGGCTATGCCATTTGGTGACACAGGGACAAAAACACATTTTGGGCAGGATGTGGAAAATGACAACTGTATTGTTCATGAGGAGGTGTAAAAAAATGTCAACATTGAAAATCTGGAGTGAAAATATGAAATATTGGTGAAGTCATGAGCATGCATAGAAACTGCGCAACACACGACCGAAACCCAAATAT
The DNA here is from genome assembly GCA_016271365.2 of Neoceratodus forsteri. Lineage (NCBI taxonomy): Eukaryota > Metazoa > Chordata > Ceratodontiformes > Ceratodontidae > Neoceratodus > Neoceratodus forsteri. The sequence continues at coordinate 517,048,006 of CM028130.1, read as the reverse complement.
TTTTGAGATCTTTTTAGCCACATTTTCAACATAGGCATTTTGGGACCTCTCCTCATGAACAGTGGCACTGTGATTTTGTTGATCTGTCCCAAAAGTTGATTTCCCATAGCAACCACACCATTGTGCGCCACAGGTGTGGAAACACATTTTGGGCGGGCTGTGAAAAATGACAGCTGTACTATTCATAAGGAGGTGTGAAAAAATGCCAGTGCTGAAAATCTGGCATGAAAACATTGCAAATTTGTGAAGTTATAACGGTGCGTTGAAACTGCGCAACACGCTTGTAACACAGTCATTTTATGGACTTTCATCACCAAATTTTCAACACTGGCATTTTAGGACCTCTGCTCATGGAAAGTGTCACCGGCATTTTCTCAAACTGTCCCAAAAACTGATTTCACACAGTGATGCGCTATTCTGTGCCGGACATGTGAAAACACGTTTTGGCCTGGATATGTAAAATGACAGCTGTACTGTTGATAAGGAGGTGTGGAAAAATGCCAATGTTGAAAATCTGGAGTGAAAATATTACAAATTCACGAAGTTACCAGCGTGCATGGAAACAGCGCAATGCACGTTCGTAAAACAGACATTTTTTTGATTTTTTCACCAAATTTGCAACACAGGCTTTTTGAGAGCCCTGCCCTATGAACAGTGGCACTGTCATTTTGTTACTCGGTCCCAAAAGGTGATTCCGCACAGTGACCCTGAAATCACCTTTCGGGACCGAATAATGCCATGACAGTGACTGAACTCATGAGGAGAGGCCCCAATAATCCCATGCTGAAAATTTGGTGCAAAAATTCCAAACAATGCCCGAGATATGCATCAAAGTTGAAAAAACCCTATTTATGCCATTATACAGCTTACCGACATTTCTTCAGTTCACAGTCATCTTTGAAGAGTGCAGACATGTTCCCAGTCCACTGAAGATCAACGTGCCGGACTCCGGAGGTAAGTATGGGATGAGGGGGGTGTGTGTGGGGAGGCAGGGTGTGCAGAGGGTTGGTCGGGTTGGGGCAGGGAGCTGGACAGACCACGGGGACCGTTTTCTTCTTTTACAGGTTAAAAAAAATCACAGGACTTTTTTTTTTTTTGTACAGGACATCTGGCACGCTGGGGTGGGCTCTCAGCGTCCACCTGAGTGTTTTCGGGGCTTGCCGACGAGGGATTGGGCACCCTGCTAAGTAATACAGAAGGGGGGCAAGAGCCGAGGGGATTGAGCAACAGTGACTGCGCCTCCAAATCTCCTATTAATGCAATATGTTGGCTGGCGACCAGCGCGAACCAACATAAAAATAGTAATTCATCATGTGATATACAGTATTTTGCTTTCAAATCTAGAATGTGCTACACATTATGACTGCAATGCCATAAAGAAATATCCATTCATTTATACCTGAGATAGGTACTATGCAGGGCTTGCAGGGTATGAAATATTTGCATTAAACTGGATATCTGAAACTTGCATCCCAGGATGACTATAATTATTTCAGATAGTGCACCTTTGGAGATAAGCATTTTGAATGAAACGAATGACTATTGCTTGTGTCATTTGCATCATGTTTCACCTTTTCCCTAACAGGTCCCATCAGTCAGACAAGAATGACCACCTGCCATGTTTCTTGAACTTGATACAACCACTTGCTGTGTTTCCTGTATTTGCTATGGAGCAGAATAACAACAGTTTACCCTATTTAACAGACACAGTCCGTACAATCTGGGATAAAGAGAGCTCTCACGATAGGCATGCCACTTTTTTCTAACTAGGCTCCTACATGATGCTGCTAACTTTCCTTTACAGTAAATGTGGAATCTAACAGAGCAGTGTGGCTTAGCCCTAGGGGTAAAGCAGGGAGCTGAGAGCAACTCTTATTTGGTTCCCTTTGTGCCGCACTGGTTAGCTACTTGGGCCCCAAGGCCCAGATATTCAAAAGGGTTGCGCATGGCGCAACAGTGTTGCACAACCCACTGATGTGCCCCGGTGCGATATTTAAAAGGGAGAAGTGCGCCTGCACAAATCCCAATGTGCCGGGGCGCATCAGTAATGTATGCAGGCACAGGTGGGGGCATGCCCATGCATAAACTGCACAGCCCGATATTCAGCCCGGGCCATGCAGAGTTATGCAGGCGCCAACCCTACCAGCACCTGCACAATGTTACGCTGAAAAAAAAAGGAACAAGTCGAGGGCCACCCACAGGTGAGCTGCCGCATTGCAGGGTGCAACACAACCGCTGCCACCTGTGGGTGGCCCTCCACTTGTTCCCGCCGCACCTGGCGGTGCCCCCATACCCAACTGCGGGCTGAAGTGTCCCCCGAGTAGCCCGATCGCAGGCAGCACAGTATCCCCCAGCAGCCCGATGGCGGGCATAACAGTCTCCTACCCCCATTAGCCTGATCGCGGGCATAAATGAAATACCCCCACCCCGAATAGCCCGATTCTGGGCATCAGACCTCCCAAGTCCAATATCCCTGGTGGTCCAGTGGACCAGAGAGTAGCCCGATCATGGTGACATCCTACCCCCAAGCATGTTATCCCTGGTGATCTAGTGGCCATCCACCCCACTCCGGCCCACGGAGCCCCAGACCCCGCTCCCCCTGTCAGCCAGCAGGCGGCAGCACCCTACCGCTGCCTTCCGCCAACTGACAGCTCCGGTAGGGGCTGCACGCCCATTGGTTCAGAGCTGTCAAGGCAGTCCAGATATGTGAATGAGCTGTCATTCGGCGAGTGGTGGGGCGGAAGTGGGTGGGGTCGCCGCCCGCCGCTGACGGGGAGCGGGTGGTGGGGCTCTGTGGGCGGGTGGGGACTCACTAAATCACCAGGGATAACATACTTTGGGGTATGATGCTGCCCGCGACCGGGCTACTGGGGAATACTATTATGCCCGCGATCGGGCTGCAGAGGGCATCGGTCCCCGACGGCTGCTGCCTGACAGGACGCCAGGTGCAAGTCGTCGGGGATCGGTGCACCTGCATGCTAATGGCATGCAAATGGGGCTGTAATTAGATGCAAATGGCCCCCCATGAGCCTTGGTAACAATTATGAACCAATTTGTATGTCACCCTTTGAATATCACAGGTGCTGTGCATGGCGCAATGGGACTTGCACACCGCATCTCAATACTCACTCTGACCCTTAAGCTGGCCAGGCGTGTTCAAGTTGCGCCATAAGCGCAACTCATGTGAATATCACCTGGTCACACCCTGCGCAACTATTTTGTGCAGCACAGGGCTTGCACCACAGAATGGCGCAGTTTGAATATCTGGGCCCAAGTGTTTAACTCCTTACACAGCTGAGTCTGTAAACAAGGATAACAGAGGCACTGGAATCCTCATTTACTGTTAGCAAACATAATCTGACTGTTGGATTAAGAGTGTGCCGTGTCCAATAGTCCGATTCTGTTGAGCATCACTAAATCTGAAATGCAGAAGATGGAGACTAAAATAGGGGTATGTGGGGACTTCAACATCCATGGGTTTATGTTCCAGTGATGCAATTACTCTACCTTCTGATATCCCTTAATATGCAAAACAGCTGAATAGGATGACAACTTTTAAAGATTAGTCAAATTAAATACATGGGGGGGGGAGAGACTACTGATACCAAATTTCTTCACAGTAATGCCGGAGGCCACAAGAAGCCACCACAAAACCACACATATGCAAAGAAAAAAAAATACTTTTAGGCAGAAAATGCTAACTGGTATAAAAGACTCATTATTTAACATTACTATGGACAGCAGACACAGTGTAGATCATAATTTTGATGAGACGGTTTATAATCTGACCATGAATTTACCTCACTCACCTGACACTATCTGAATGCCCAGCATCCAACTCAGGCTGATAACCAGTGTGCAGTGTTTCCACTCCAGCCAGTGACTGCTGATATTTCATTGGCCTGTACCCATTGCCATAGTAATACTGCTTGGGAGAACAAATAAATGAGGCCTCCCAGATCTACCGGGATTCCTGTATTCTACAGGAAAATGCAGACATTTACAGGAAAAAGTGTTCCAATAGATGTGCACTGATTATACGGGAAAACAGAGCAATTTGGCTTGAACAGGGAAATAATGTAATTTACAGGAAAACACAGGAAAATTGCTCTGATGTTACAGAGAAAATGCCAACTCAATCTGGGAGCACTATGACAGTCTGTGCATGATTTGATGTGGCCTTGGAAGTCTGTTACATGTCTGTCAGAGTGTGTGATGATGCAGCTTGTGATACAGCTCTGCTGCAGTATGTGTGATGATGCCGCTTGTGTTACAGGTCTGTCACAGTGAGTGTGATGATACAGCTTGTGTTACAGGTCTGTTGCATTGTGTGTGATGATGCAGCTTGTGTTACAGGTCTGTTGCATTGTATGTGATGATGCAGCTTGTATTACAGATCTGTTGCAATATGTGTGATAATTAAGCAATAAAGCATGACAGGGTGTGGTATTTAATGAGATATCATCACGTGTCGGGAGGTTGGGCATGAGGCCCCAGGCCAAGTGCATCCAACCGCACGAGAAGTGACGATATATCATGATATACCACACCCTGGAGTGCATTATTGCTATTATGAACTAGTCTGTGAAGAGAAAGTGGTTAGTAAATTGAATGAAGAGTCAGTTTTAATATTTCAAGCATGTATTTCTTGTTTCAATACATTTGTTTGTAAGATGACAAAAAATTGTCCCTTTTTTGAAATAATATGCAAATGCATCATTCAAATGATTCTTCCTGTATATTTTTTGTTAGTAAGCAAACAGTAAAGGAGGAACATGTTTCTTTTTACATACTTTGGATTGTAACATCAGCACATTTTAGATTAAAACTGTTTATTTGGTAGTTTTCTGCAGTATGGTAACATCAAAACATTTAAGGAAAAAAACTATTCTTTTGTGCAGTACATTTGAAATAAAACACTAACTTTTCAGTAGTCAAACTCATGCATTTATGTTATTCTTTATTTGTCATTTTGCTCATTGTCCTTGTAATTTTATATATTGAATTAGATGTTCCAGACATTGTGCCTACTTGGATGTAAGGAAAAAACTGTTTCTCTGAGGATGGTATGCAGAGATCATCGGTTAAGGTTTCTGATCGGCTCTGTTTTGGTGGATGTACGGTAGACGTTTGGGCTGAGCTGGTTGAAGCGATATCCTGTCGTTGCTGCTGTGGGTGGAGCTGTAGAAAACAGAATAAAAGTTAGTGTGCTGTGGAGTACGGTTTCATTTTTCCTTTTTTTTTGAGAGAGAACGAGTTGGGGTTATTATAGGGATCTACTTGTGTTTGGGGCCAGTTTTACATTGCCTATCTACATTGAATTAGTCACATTTTTTGGGAAGAAGCATTTAAGGAAGGTAAGTGGTACAAGGGAGACGGCTCTGCATAGGTTTTGGGAGCCGCATTATTGCTCGCATGTTTCTGGCGCCACGGGTTCGAAACTTGATACTGTACACATTGTTATACGTGTAATACTTCTGCTGAATGTATATGTGTGACTTCTTGGGGAATAGTCTTAAGCTGGACTTACTGTTGCTGGTGACAAACATTTCTGTTACTGTATTCTGCTTACCAGATGTGATGGTGAGTCCATGCAGCAAGGAGTCATGGTTTTCTTCTGTTCTATGATGATGGAGATCTGTAGAGAAGAAAAAATAATGTATTAAGTGTTATGAAGTTTAACTGTTGGGAGGGGGGATCAGTAATGGTCTTACCAAGTCGTTGTCGTGTACATTGTCACATGGGCTGTGTGGGTCTGTTGGTTTAGATTTTTTCCTTGGAACTGCTGTTTCTTCTGGTGGAATTTTGGCTGCTGCATTTTCTGTTTGGATGTTGGATAATTCACTTTAGGCTCGATGGGATGTTTCACGCACTTCTTTATTAAAGGGGCACTGTCAGCTTTTTCTCTCATTTTTAATGAAAGGGTAACCATCGTACCTCTAGGCACATAAATGTAAAGCAATGTAACTGTACAACCCAAAATCAAGTTTTTTACCTAATTCGTTTAATATTTACATTTATCATGTTCCAGTCATCCTGAATTAAACTCTGATGTGCCCCGGAAGCATATCCACAAGTAAAGCATGCATCTGTTCAGGAGCATGGTCCCAAAAAGCACTTTTTGACATGCCCATCGAGAAAGGGCATTTAGCCAACACATCTGGCCATAACGATTCTTTCCTTGCGTCTAAATTAAAAAAACAAGTGGTCATAATGCCGCAAAATACATTTTTAACTGAGTGTCGAAATCACACGCATGCGGAACAGCTGGTGCTAATATCCTGCACATGCGCAACAGTGTGCCGTTCTTGCGCATGAGCGGAATATTTTATCCTGTAGCTGTTCTGCATGTGCGTGATTTCGGCACTCACTTAAAAATGTATTTTGCAGCATTATGACTGCTTGTTTTTTTAATTTAGACCCAAGGAAACATCATTATGGCCAGATGTATTAGGTAAATATCCTTTCTCGATGGTCATATCAAAAAGTGCACTTTGGGACCGCGTTCCCTAGCAGACACGCATTCTGCTTGTGAGTATGCTTCCGGTGAACATCGAAACTTCATTCGGGACGACTGAAACAAGATAAATGTAAATATTAAACAAATTGGGCAAAAACCTTGTTTTTGGGCTGTACGGTTACACTGCATTGTGATATCTTTACATGTGTGTGCCTAGAGGCACAATGGTTACCCTTTCATGAAAAATGAGAGAAAAAGCTGACAGTGCCCCTTTAACATTTACTGTGGTAAGAATTTTGCTCCACTGTTCTCTGTCCATTAAGGAGGGTTGCCAGTAGCTATGGATTGATGTCTCAGATTTGTGCCCGGTAACGGACATTATTTCCTTCGTTTCTAGTCCGGCTTTAGATAGGAGTAGAACTGCTGTACTTTGTAGACTGTGATTGGTGTAGATTGTACCAAGATTTATCTCTTTACAGATTCCAGGGAGCAAGGAAGCTAGGTAGTTTACACCCAAGGGTTCTTTAGAGTACCATATACTCTGGGTGTCTAGGAAGTTTTGCGGCAGTCATTTGGGATGGCAGTATAGTGCTGGGGCATCCGGTGGAAGATTCTGTAGGTAGAGCTCGAGGTTTCTGACAGGGCAAAGTGGGTCAGTGGGGTTCTCAAACATAAAGCCACATGTGCTTTCTCTGTTGCTCTCTAATGGGTTGTTGTGGTTTTTGGTGTACTCATTACGGGCAAGAGAAACATATCACAGTCCCAGTTCATTAGTGTGGAACACAAAACTTGTTGGTTTTAACTGCCGGACTCCTTCTTTCCCTCGGAGAGCAAAATTAAGCTATAAATCTAGCCAAGCCTTTCGCAATAAACTGGGTGATGTGGTTGGGCTAAGGGCTCTTGATTTTTTAATTAAAAGTAGATGGTTTTCAGATAGTGCTGGGTAGTGTTTTGTTATGTCCTTTCCGTCACGCTTGATGTTTTTTATGACTCCAGTAAAGACATTATTTTGAAGTAGCGAAGCAAGGGTCAGTCATTAAGCAAAAACTTCTGTTCATTGAAAAAGCGGTTAAGACCAGCTCTTATTCTAGTGTAACTAGTTATACCATACTGTTCCCCATTTGCTGTTCTGACACTGCCATAAAATTCACAAAGTAATATGTTTAAATTTTGGGATGTTACTGTTGAAAAGTCAATATCTAATTTTTTTTCTGTCAGCTAGTCATTAAAGACATTGATTGCCCACTTTGTTTGGCTTTTGGTATTCTGCTCATTTTTACTCATCTCTATGGAATCTGATTCCTGAGCTGTGACCTGCACATGGCGTTTTACATCTTTTTTAACTGTTGGTGTACTCATTTTTTTTTTTCTTTTAATATTTTCAAGGTGTGTTCAATGCCCAAATTGAAGTTTACTTGATAACATGCTGCTTCTTTTTCCATTTGAGGTAAGTGTTGCTTTCTGTTAGGGGCATAGTGATATGGTACTTGGCAGCTTGACTGTTTTGCTGGGTCTTTTTTTTGGTGTGATGATGTAGCTAGATATCATCACACCTCTACAGAGGAACTGACCAATCAGATTACTGGATTATTTTTCCCTAGTTCATAATACAGTTTGTTTTACAGGACTGTTGCACTGTATGTGATAATGCAGCTTGTGTTACAGGTCTATTGAAGTGTGTGTAATGAGGCAGCTTGAATTACAGGTCTGTTGCAGTGTGTGTCATAATGCAGCTTGTGTTACATGTCTGTCACAGAATGCGTGATGATGCAGCTTGTGTTACCGATCTGTTGCAATGTGTGTGATTATGTAGCATGTGTTACAGGTCTGTAGCAGACTTGTGTGTGATAATGCAGCTAGTGTTACAGGTCTGTTGCAGTGTGTCTGATGATGCAGCTTGTGTCACAGGTCTGTCACAGTGTGTATGATGTTACATTTTGTGTTACAGGTCTGTCGCAATGTGTGTGATAATGCAGCTTCTCTTACAGATCTGTCATAGTGTGTGTGATAATGCAGTTTGTGTTACAGGTCTCTCGCAGTGTGTGTGATGATGCAGCTTGTGTTACAGATTTGTTGCAGTGTGTGTGATAATGCAACTTGTATTACAGGTCTGTTGCAGTGTGCATGAAGATGCAGCTTGTGATACAGATCTGTTGCAGTGTGTGTGATGATACAGCTTGTGCTGCAATTTTGTTGCAGTGTGCGTGATGATGCAGCTTGTGTCACAGGTCTGCAACAGAGTGTGTGATGATGCAGCTTGTGTTACAGCTCTGTCAAAGTGTGTGATGATGCAGCTTGTGTTACAGGTCTGTCGCAGTATGTGCTGATTCAGGTTGTGTAACAGATCTGATGCAGTGTGTGTATGATGATGCAGCTTGTGTTACAGGTCTGTTGCAATATGTGACATAATGCAGCTTGGGTTACAGGTCTGTTGCAGTGTGTGTGATGATGCAGCTTGTGTTACAGGTCTGTCGCAGTGTGCATGATACAACACATCTGTCGCAGTGTGTGTGATGATGCAGATTGCGTCACAGGTCTGTCACATTGTGTTCTATGATGCAGCTTGTGTTACATGTCCGCTGCAGTGTGTGTGAAGATGCAGCTTGTGTTGCAGGTCTGTCGCAGTGTGCATGATACAACACATCTGTCGCAGTGTGTGTGATGATGCAGATTGCGTCGCAGGTCTGTCACATTGTGTTCTATGATGCAGCTTGTGTTACATGTCCGCTGCAGTGTGTGTGAAGATGCAGCTTGTGTTGCAGGTCTGTCGCAGTGTGCATGATACAACACATCTGTCGCAGTGTGTGTGATGATGCAGATTGCGTCACAGGTCTGTCACATTGTGTTCTATGATGCAGCTTGTGTTACATGTCCGCTGCAGTGTGTGGGAAGATGCAGCTTGTGTTACAGATCTGTTGCAATGTGTGTGATAATGCAGCTTTTCTTACAGGTCTCTTGCAGTGTGTGTGAAGATGAAGCTTGTGTTTCAGATCTGTTGCAGTGTGTGTGGTGATGCAGCTTGTGTTACAGGCCTGTCAAAGTGTGTATGTTGCAGCTTGTGTTACAGGTCTGTTGCAGTGTGTGTGTTGATTTAGGTTGTGTAACAGATCTGATGCAATGTGTGTGATGATGCAGCTTGTGTTACAGGTCTGTCGCAGTGTGTGTGATGATACAGCTTCTGTTACAAGTCTGTTGCAGTGTGCGTGATGATGCAGCTTGTGTTACAGGTCTGTTGCAGTGTGCGTGAGATGATGCAGCTTGTGTTACAGGTCTGTCGCAGTGTGTGTGAGATGATGCAGCTTGTGTTACAGGTCTGTCGCAGTGTGAGTGATGATGCAACTCATCTGCCGCAGTGTGTGTGATGAGGCAGATTGTGTCACAGGTCTGTCGCAGTTTGTGTGTGATGATACAGCTTATGTTACAGGTCTGTCACAGTGTGTGTGATGATTGAGCTGCTTGGATTATGGCCACAGGGTCATTCGCAAAACAAGCTACAGATTCTGGACTGTGTCCGACAGTGGAGCTGCTTTGCATGTAAGCTACTACCAAATGCCATAAGAACCACACACTTTCCATTCCCAATTCCAGTCACTAGAAAGATGGCTCATAGATAGACATTATGGCCACTCACTATCATTTGACGCACAGTTCCATACCTTGAGACAAATCTACCAGTCTACATTTGTTTTTTCCTATGCAAGTTATATACATTTTTTTTAAAACCTTCTGTCACCATTAAATTCTCTGCCACTGCTCCTCACCCCATTGCATCCACTTACCTGTTCGAGATATAGCTGTGTCCTTGCCAAGTCTGATGGTGTTAGTAGACTGCAGCCTACTACTGCTAACCCCTACTAGGTTTTTCATTCAGGACTTGCTTTGTCCCATGGCTTCGGAGGTCCAGGCAGAAAGAGGTAGAGTCTCTCCTACCTGGATGTTAAATGCTGGCCTTTGTCACTCCTTCCCCCAGGGGCTGCTCCTAGCCCCCCGAGTGTCCAGGGCTCAGGCCATTGGCCCAACCTCCTTGATCACTACACCTAGGAGGGTTGGGCCATGGGACTGGCTTATGGGCACAAGGCCAAGTGAACTCCCAAAGAGGGCCATGCCACATTTTTTTCTAATTAGCATCCTGCATGATGCTGCTAACTTTCTTTTACAGAATCAGTAAATGTGGATTCTAACAGAGCAGCATGGCCCAGTGGTACAGCAGGGAGCTGAGAGCAACTCTTGTTAGGCTCAATTTGTGCTGCACTGGTTAGCTACTTGGGCCCCAAGTGTTTAACTCCTTACACAGCTGAGTCTGTAAACAAGGATAACAGAGGCACTGGAATCCTCATTTACTGTTGGCAAACATAATCTGACTGTTGGATTAAGAGTGTGCCGTGTCCAATAGTCAGATTCCGTTGAGTATCACTAAATCTGAAATGTGGAAGACAGAGAGTAAAATAGGGGTATGTGGGGACTTCAACATCCATAAGTTTATGTTCAAGTGATGCAATTACTCTACCTTCTGATATCCCTTCAATATGCAAAACAGCTGAATAGGATGACAACTTTTAAAGATTAGTCAAATTAGATACATGGGGGGGAACTACTGATGCCAATTTTTTTCACAATAATGCCAGAAGCTGCAAGAAGCCACTACAAAACCACACATATGCAAGGAAAAATATACTTTTAGGCAAAAAATACTAACTGGTATAAAAGATTGATTATTTAGCATTATTATGTGGCAGCAGATGCCATGTAGATCATAATTTTGATGAGACGGTTTATAATCTGACCATGAATTTACTTCACTCACCTGACGCTGTCTGAATGCCCAGCATCCAACTCAGGCTGATAACCAGTGTGCAGTGTTTCCACTCCAGCCAGTGACTGCTGATATTTCATTGGCCTGCACCCGTTGCCATCATAATACTGCTTGGGAGAACAAATAAATGAGGCCTCCCAGATCTATCGGGATTCCTGTATTCTACAGGAAAATGCAGACATTTACAGGAAAAAGTGTTCCCACAGATGTGCACTGATTATACGGGAAAACAGAGCAATTTGGCTTCAATAGGAAATAATGCAATCTACAGGAAAACACAGGAAAATTGCCCTGGTGCTACAGGGAAAATGCCAACTCAATCTGGGAGCACTGTGACAGTCTGTGCATGATTTGATGCAGCCTTGGAAGTCCATTACAAGCCTGTCAAAGTGTGTGTCATGATGCAGCTTGTGTTACAGCCCTGTTGCAATGTGTGTGATGACGCAGCTTGTATTACAGGTCTGTCGTAGTGAGTGTGATGATACAGCTTGCGTTACAGGTCTGTTGCAGTGTGTGTGTGTGTGTGTGTGTGTGATGATGCAGCTTGTGTTACAGGTCTGTCATAGTGAGTGTGATGATACAGCTTGTGTTACAGGTCTGTTGCAGTGTGTGTGTGTGTGTGTGATGCAGCTTGTGTTACAGGTCTGTTGCACTGTGTGTGATAATGCAGCTTGTGTTTCACATCTGTTGCAGTGTGTGTGATGATGCAGCTTGTGTTACAGGTCTGTTGCAGTGTGTGATAATGCAGCTTACGTCACAGGTCTGTCACAGTGTGTATGATGATGCAGCTTGCGTCACAGGTCTGTCACAGTGTGTGCGATGATGCAGCTTGTGTCATTGGTCTGTTGCACTGTGTGAGATAATGCTGCTTGGGTTACAGATCTCTCACAGTGTGTGTAATGATGCAGCATGTGTTACAGGTCTGTCACAGTGTGCGTGATGATGCAACACATCTGTCGCAGTGTGTGTGATGATGCAGATTGTGTCACAGGTCTTTCGCATTGTGTTCGATGATGCAGCTTGTGTTATAAGTCTGCTGCTGTGTGTGTGCTGATGTAGCCTTTGTTACAGATCTGTTGCAATGTGTGTGATAATGCAACTTGTCTTACAGGTCTGTCGCAATGTGTATGATAATGCAGCTTGTGTTACAGATCACTCTCAGTATGTGTGATGTTGCAGCTTGTGTTCCAGAACTGTTACAGTGTGTGTGATTATACAGCTTGTATTACAGGTCTGTCACACTGCGTGTGAAGACACAACTTGTTTCAGATCTGTTGCAGTGTGTGTGATGATACAGCTTGTGTTACAGTTCTGCTGCAGTGTTTGTTAGGATGCAGCTTGTGTTACAGGTCTGTCACAGTGTGTGTGATGATGCAGCTTGTGTTACAGGTCTGTTGCAGTGTGTGATGATGCAGCTTGTGTGACAGGTCTGTCACATTGTGTGTGATGATGCAGCTTGTGTTGCAGGTCTGTCGCAGTGTGTGTGTTGATTCAGCATTTGTAACAGACCTGATGCAGTGCGTGTGATAGTGCAGCTTGTGTTGCAGGACTCTAGCAGTGTGTGTGATGATGCAGTTTGCTTCACAGATCTGTTGCAGTGTGTCTGATGATGCAGCTGGTGTTAAAATCTGTCACAGTGTGTGTAATGATGCGGCTTGTTTTACAGGTCCATTGTAGTGTGTGCGATGATGCAGCTTGTGTTACAGATCTGTCACACTGTGTGCTTTAATGCAGCTTGTGTTACAGATCTGTTGCAGTGTGTGTGATGATGCAGCTTATGTTACAGGTCTGTCACAGCATGTGTGATAATGCAGATTGTGTTATAGATTTGTTGCAGTGTGTTTGTGATGATGCAGCTTGTGTCACAGATTTGTCACAGGGTGTGTGATGATGTAGCTTGTGTTACAGGTCTGTCGCAGTATATATGATGATGATGCAGTTTGTGTTACAGGTCTGTGATGGTGTTTGTCATGATGCAGCTTGTGTTACAGGTCTGTTGCAGTGTGTGTGATAATGTAGCTTGTGTTACAGGTCTGTCCCAGTGAGTGTGATGATACAGCTTGTGTTACAGATCTCTTGCAGTGTGTGTGATGATACAGCTTGTGTTACAGGTATGTTACAGTGTGTTTGATGATGCAGCTTGTGTTACAGGTCTGTCACAGTGTGTGTTATAATGCAGCTTGTGTTATAGATCTGTTGCAGTGCGTGTGATGATGCAGCTTGTGTCACTGGTCTGTCACAGTGTGTGTTATAATGCAGCTCATGTTGAGGTCCTGCCGCAGTGTATATGATGATGCAGCTCGTGTTACAGGTCTGTCACAGTGTGAGTGATGATGCAGTTTGTGTTACAGGTCTGTTGCACTGTGTGTGATGATGATGCAGCTTGTGTTACAGGTCTGTCATGGTGTGTGTGATAATGCAGCTTGTGTTACAGGTCTGTTGCAGTGTGTGTGATGATTCCTCTTGTGTGACAGGTCTGTTGCAGTGTGTGTGATGATTCATCTTGTGTTACAGGTCTGTCGCAGTGTGTGTGTGTGATGATACAGTTTATGTTACAGGTCTGTTGCAGTGTGTGTGATGATTCATCTTCTGTTACAGGTCTGTCACAGTGTGTGTGTGAGTGAGCTGCTTGGATTATGGCCACAGATTCATATGTAAAACAAGCTACAGATTCTGGACTGTGTCTGACAATACAGCTGTTTTGCATGTAAGCTACTACCAAACGCCGTATGAACCACACACTTTCCATTCCCAGTTCCAGTCACTAGAAAGATGGCTCATAGATAAAAATTATGGCCACTCACTATCATTTGACACACAGTTCCATACCTTGAGACAAATCCACCAATCTCCATTCATTCTATCCTATGCAAGTTATATATATATATATTTTCAAAACCCTGTAGCTGTGTCCATGCTTAGTCTGGTGGTGTTAGTAGACTGCTGCCCACTGTTGCTGACCCCTGCTAGTTTTTTAATTCAGGATTTGCTTCATCTTGCGGCTTCAGACATCCAGTTAGAAAGAGGTAGGGTCTCTCCTGCCTTTACATTAAATGCCGGCCTTTGTCCCTCCCCCCAGGGGCTGCTCCTAGCCCCTGAGTGTCCAGGGCTCAGGCCATTGGCCCAACCTCCCCTGGTCACTACAGCTGGGAAGGTCGGGCCAGGGGTTTGGCTTCTGGGCCAAAGGGCAAGTGACCTCTCAGTGATAGCTGGGAGGGGCCAGATAATAGAGATCCTATGTGCAACAGAGTTCCAGGGATAATTCAGTCCATCTGCACTGCTAAACACCACGAACTTGATAGTCAAAGGGTGACGGAGGACTTGCATCAAGCCCTGCATCACACCTATTTTTCAGTTGAGCTGTGCCAAACTTTTCTGACACAACCACACTCGATTTTAAGACATCCAGCACAGTTGCGACATTTTACAGTATCTTGCGCCAAAGATTTGGTGCAAGCCCCATAAAAGGGTCCCCTGAATGCTGCAAGCTAGAGCAGGGAAAAGCTGGTCCAACTTGTGGCATTTAGTGCTTGGGACTAAAAATGCTGATCACAGGCTGGGAGAATGCCACAAGCCACGTGCGCCAAATGATCCATGCACCAGGGGCATGCAGCATTCTAGGGGCTTCGAAATTCCAGCCCAGTGTATGTACTCTGCTCCATGTTTTTTGCCATCAGAAGAAATATGGACATGCACAACATAAAGTGGGACGACATGCAAAGTAAAAGTGACACCAATGGGAAAAAATACCTCGAGTACTGCCAAGAATAGAAAGTCAAAACCAAAACTGGACAAAACACAAAAAATGTCAGAAGGGTAAAGTCTAGGGTGTACAACAACAAACTAAACCTCACTGAGTATGCAGTAGCTAACTTTGAGAAATGCAAGGCCCAGAGACCAGCAACAACACTAGGAGCAGAAATTCCCTTCCTGCTGGCAATCAACAAATTCAAAAAATTCCACAAAGCTGCAGTACACTGGTATAAAACCAACATTTGGGGATAAACAAAATCGGAACAATAGTAAAAAAAACAAGCATTTGTCAATTCCAAATGTTTGCTTGCTGGTATTAGCATTGGAAGTGCAGGAGTTAGACAGATGCATAATAGGAATGGCAGTGATGTATTGAAGTGATGCCAACCCCACCTCCACCCTGCAGAGATGGACAGGCATTGGGGTGTGCCTTTGGGTTGTCACCCATAACGCTGATACCATTTCACCTCACACTACCCTGTAGACACTGACAGATGTTGAGGTGTGCCTTGGGGTGTTCGACTTTACAGTCACCCCATTCCATAAGGAAATACACTGAAATGGGTGCAGTATAGGAGAATGGGGTGAACTTTTGGGCCAAAGAGTCCAAGGCACACTTCAATGCCTGTCACTGAGTGCAGTGTGGGGGTAGAGGTGGAATGGCGTGAGCATTATTGTCGACAGTCCCAAGTCACACCCCTGACACCTGTTAGTACCTACAAGGCAGGGCATTATAGTTGGAAACCCTAATGCCCTGGGCATTTCTTGGTATTTTCACTCTAAGTTTTCAACATGGGCTTTTTGTGACCCCACCGCATGAACAGTAATACTTATCAGTTCATTAGCCAAAAGGTGATTTTGCATGGTGACTGTGCCATTTGGCATCACAGGTGCGAAAACACATTCTGAACAGCATGTAAAAAATGATAGCTGTACTGTTCATGAGGAGGTATAAACAAATGGTAATGTTGAACATCTGATGTGAAAATATAAAAAAATTGGTGAAGTCACTAGTGTGCATATAAACTGCACAACACACACCCATAATGCAATTATTTTGGGAATTTTTTTACACCAGATTTTCAACATAGGCATTTTGGGACCTCTGCTCATGAACAGTGGCATTGTGATTTTGTTAATCTGTCCTGAACATTGATTTCCCACAGCGACTGCACCCATTGTGCACCAGATGTGCGAAACCACATTTTGGGCAGGATGTGAAAAACTACAGCTGAACTGTTCATAAGGAGGTATGCAAAAATGGCAATGTTGAAAATCTGGAGTGAACATATTAAAAATTCTGGAAGTTACGAGTGTGCATGGAAACTGTGCAATCCACGCTTGTAACATGCTCATTTTGTGGAATTTTATCACCAGATTTTTAACACAGACATTTTGGGACCTCCACTCAGGAACAGTGTCACTGTGATTTTCTTAATCTGTCCCGAACATTGATTTCCCACAGCGACCGCACCATTATGTGCTGGATGTGCAAAAACACATTTTGGGCAAGATGTGAAAAATGACAGCTGTACTGTTCATGAGGAGGTGTGAAAAAATGGCAATGTTGAAAATCTGGAGAGAAAATATTAAAAATTCCCAAAGTTACGAAGGTGCATGGAAACTGCGCAATGCACGCTTGTGACATAGCCATTATCTGGAATTTTGTCACCAGATTTTCAACATAGGCATTTTGGGACCTCCGCTCATGAACAGTGTCACTGTGATTTTCTTAATGTGTCCCAAACATTGATTTCCCACAGCAACCAGGCAATTGTGCACCAGATGTGTGAAAACACATTTTGGGCAGGATGTGAAAAATGACAGCTGTACTGTTCATAAGGAGGTGTGAAAAAATGGCAATGTTTAAAATCTGGAGTGAAAATATTAAAAATTCTCGAAGTTGCATGCATGCATTAGAACTGCGCAACACACGTGCGTAACACAGTAATTTTTTGGAATTTTTGCACCAGATTTGCAACATAGGCTTTTTGTTAGCCCACCTCATGAACAGTGACACTGTTGTTTCATTAATTGGTCCCAAAAGGTGATTCTGCACAGTGACCGCAAAATCACCTTTCATAAACCAATAACGACATGACAGTGACTGAATTCATGAGGTGGGGCCCAAGAACCCCATGTTGAAAATTTGGTACTAAAAGTCACAAAAAAGACAGAGATATCCACCTAAGTTGAAAAAAAAACATTTATGCCATTACACAGCTTACCGGCATTTTTTCAGTTTGCGGTCGGCTTTGAAGGGTGCAGACATGTTCCCGGTCTACCGGAGATCATTGTACTGGGCTCTGGAGGTAAGTATGGGGTGAGGGGGGTGTTGGGAGGTCAGGTGCGCAGAGGGAGGGTGCAGGTTGGGGAAGGGGGTGCCACAGACAGCGAGAGACCATTTTTTCTTTCACAGGTAAACAAAAAATAAAAATAAAAAAAAGGTTGCTGGAAGGTTTTCTTTTTTAAAGGGACATTTGGTACACTGGGATGGGCTCCCAGCATGCCACCTAGGTGTTTCTTTCTTTTTTGGGGGGGGCTGGAGCCGATGGGGATTGGGCACCCCACTGGCAAAAAAAGAAATGGGGTCTGTGTTTGGGGGGGGCATGATGCTGGGGGGGATTGGGCACCCCCTCGGCACATAAATTGTTATAGAGGATATTATACCGATGGGGATTGGGCTCCTCCATTGGCAAATTAACTGGGCAGGGGGCATGCTGACAGGGGGGATTGAGCACCCCCCTACATCAGCTTTCTGGGGACTAGAGGTGGATGATAGCAGCCACTGCCATCTTTAATGAAATGTAACACCGGGCAAGGCACGCACTGCAATGAGGTGGCTCTCCCTCATTGCAGTGGCAAAAATGTTTCAAGTTGGTGGCACGTTTTTGCACTGCTGTCATAGACAGCGTGCTCATTTATTGGTGCCACAGAGGCAAGCCCCACTAAGCAGTAGGGGCATTGGCCACAACACGACTGCACCTCCACAACCTGCTACTCTAGCAAGCTGTTGCAACACGTTTCTTGCGCATGCACGCAAGCAAACATAAAAATTATTGCAGACAGCAGAAGCACAACAGAAAAGAAGCCGACAAACCTCTCAGGAAGAAAGCACCTATTTCAGAAACTGAATAATACAGGAGTTCAATCTAATGATATCATGCAATTTACTGGACACAAACACATAGCCAGTATTAATGACTACTTTAAGTTACATGCCCAACAAAAAAATATTTCAAGTATCTTGAGCAACACAGCAACAACTTCCAATAACCAGCTATAACAATGTCTCCACATTGAGTTCCTTGAAACACAGCAGGCCGAAAAATACCTTGGGAGACCTATTTCACTAACCAAGTGTTTAATGCCGAGAATATTACTAGATTTAGCATGGTAAGATATTTTTTGTCCTGCACTGCCCAGCGTATCACATTATCTATGTTACTCCCCACCCCCACCCCCACATATACATACTGATTAGAACCACTAACTGTATTTTTTCTCTTTCTTTATAAAATATTAGAAAAACCCCAACCAGATAAAAAGTGACGCATGTGCATTATAGAAGACAGTGACTCAGACTGAAATGTATGACAGGTCCCCATGACAAAGCACCACACATAAAACACAAATCATTTATTTCACACAGAAATAAATAGAATATAAATATGTGGCCACCACCCGGGGAACCTAAAGAAAAGCCTATTAAAGGGACACAGTTAACCCCCTTAGTTCTCAAAGTGTCCATGGTTTAAAAAACACATTTTATGACTGCTTACATTCTGTAAAGATTGCTGATGCAGCCAGTAGTTTGATTCTGACTTTTTTCTTTAAAAAAGTGAAAAAACAGACTGTCCACCATACTGGTGTTACCGTACAAACACAGGTTTGTTTACGTTCCTTGAGAAGCTCCAACAGCATCTTTCCTAGACTTGGGTACACCCACAGCACAGTCTAGCCACTCATGATACAGTGGGAGTTTAGGAGACTACTGCCCCATGAATGACTGCACTGTTTGAGTGTGTTTGTAATGCTCAGGAAGTATGCAATAAGAACAGATCCAGGACTGTAAACAAAACAAGGTTATTTGTAAATATACATTTGCATGCATTTCAGTTCTACTAAAGAAGGAAACAGACAAAACAAGCAGCAACATCAATGAATTTTAGAGAAGGTAAGCAATCATAAAATGTAGGTTTTTAACTAGAACAAATATGATGAAAAACAGGTTGACAGTGTCCCTTTAAACAACCACAACCCAGAAAATAAATGTAAGAGATATTTTAAATGTATTTTCACTGCTTCTCAGGTATTTAGGGTTAACTATCATATTCACAATACACAAGAACCAACGCTTAAAATAATTTTCTTTATTTCCTAACAGCTATTGCACTTCGTCTAGTCAGTTTCTCCAGGTTCAATTCTCCAGCCTACAAAGAGAAAAGCTACTCTACCCAGCTAAATGATTAAAAAAATGACTTTTTGCACTTTCAGCATCAACATCCCTGGACTTTCCAACTAATCATTTGGCTTTTTGAATAAAAAAAAGATTTCCATTCGCTGCTATCCACCAGACAATCACAACTCTCATTTGTCCTGTGAAGAGAAACATTACCTATCTAAAGGGCATGTTTTACTTCTAACAGTTAACTCATAGTAATCACAGATTTCTGCTGCTGTAAATAACAACTACCACTATTCTGCGCTAGCTCAAATTTATAACACGCCCCATTAACAAACAGCCTATCACAAACGTGCCACACCCAACCAAATAACCAGTCAGGGACACACACCGCCAACCAATCAGAAAAAAGTTCCCACACTACAGTGCCCAATCAGAAAGCCCCAATGTCAGTCTATGGATTAAAACTAAAAGCTCTCTTGTGCCATTCAGTAACGGCAAAAACTGTAATTCATGTCTGTCACACAAAACACAAAGAAACCTAAGAAACTCATAAAAAATCATGGAATCCAGACCTGCAGTTGCAAAGGAAATGTTGGATAAATAAAATATTCCATGAGGACCTCTGAAATGTCTGTGACATTTGTTTCTTGTGCTGGGTGACCTTATATCATTACTTGTGGCTTTGCCACTCGTGATGTCATAGGTCATTCAAATATCACATATATTTCAGAGGCCCCCGTGGATTATCCCTTATATATGTGATGGCTTATTAGAAGTTATCAGAAGTATCTTCGGGAGTTGTACTTGACCTCTGACCTCACTAGTGGTGAATTTAGGTCTTAATATTTCATCTGTGAAGAACACTGCTTTCCTGTTTTTCTTTAGCCAGTTTGAAGATTTCTTATATGACAGTACATGGTGGGATGATTATATGAATACGACTCCACCCCTCACTCCCCAGTACAGTACTCTTGTGAACATCACATCTTAAACAGTCAGGAATAATGAAGAATGTAATAGTACTTGTAAAATCAGGTCAAAGCAAGACCCCAGTGAAAACAAGATGCATCTTATTTGAGCTACCATGGCTAAATAAACTGCTAAATGAAAAACAAGAAAAAAAATCACACTCAACAGGATTTCACTGCTGTTCCTTTGCTGGAAAGCTTTGGCAGCTCCAGGGTTCTGGCTGGTTCCCCAGATTCACTGTTATTCTGGACCAGTGTTGTTTTTTTTTTAGACACAGCATGATTGTAGAGCAGCTGGCTATCAGCTTGCATTGTTCAAGACTGCAGGCACATCCAGATGTTTTTAATTTGTTGTCTTCCTTTTTCTCACTAGGACCGAATACATTTTGGGGGCGGCAGAGCGGAAGAGGGGGGGTGCAGCAGATTACACTTCAGAAGGGTTTTCAGGAAATTACCTGACCTAGTTTTCCTCTAGATCAGGATGCTCGGACTAAGCTGACGTGTGTGAGGAGTTTGTGGTGCCACAGACGAAAACAAAACTTTAAAGGGGGATGACGGACTGTGAAATAAAAGTGACTTTAAAAATAGATCATGATATATGAAAACAGCAAGTGTAATTACAAGTAGTAAGCTGAAAGGGAAACACAATTCATGTCTAAAAGTAAGGGAGCAGAATTTTGGATTTATATACTATAATGCATTAAAAAACAAAAG
This sequence comes from Neoceratodus forsteri, assembly GCA_016271365.2. NCBI lineage: Eukaryota > Metazoa > Chordata > Ceratodontiformes > Ceratodontidae > Neoceratodus > Neoceratodus forsteri. The sequence continues at coordinate 517,026,890 of CM028130.1, read as the reverse complement.
TATCCCAATGTGCTTTACAATTCTAATTTCTGAGCCTCTGAATATTTATCAGATTTCTGTATTATGCACAGATTTCTATTATTATACAATTCTATTTTCATGTATTTGGTAAATGCTATTGTTATGTGTGTAGTGTAAAGTATGGGTCCTATTGAAAATGAACTTTCTGCTTGATGAGTTTTTATGAAAATAAATATCATATACTACTGCTACTGCTACTACTTCTATTGCTGCTAATACTACTACGACTGCTGCTACTACTACTGCTGTTGTTGTTACTACTGCCACTACTACTACTGATACCACTACTAGTTCTACTACTGCTGCTATTGCTACTATTGCTGTTACTACTTCTACCACTATTTTTTCCATTGCTACTACTAATATTAATACTGCTACTACTACTACTGCTGCTACTACTATTTCTGTTACTAGTGGTGCTACTACCACAACTGCTACTACTTCTACTGTTGCTACTACTACCATTGCTACTACTGTTACTACTGCTACTACTGGCTGCTATGCATAAATGGGGTGTAGGTACATGCCAGAGGCACATACCCCACCCGCGGAGCTCCACACCTGAGGACAAGTGCGCACTTGGTGGCATTCACTATCTTCAGTCACCTGTCCATGGCCCTGCCCCCGAGCGCACAGGTTCATGCGGGCGGACGGCGGGAGTTGTGGTCCCAGGTTGGTAGCCAATTGAATGTCCTGCCTGGGACCTAGAGTAGATCCCCCGTGCATGATGGCGCAGGACCAGAATCATGCATCACACCTGCGGAATGCGCGGGCAACTGCCATCGGCGGTAAAGCCCCCTGCCCCAGAGGTCTTGCCAGGAGCACAGCTGCCCCCCCAACATGGTGGAACACCCTCACCAGTCCCCTGATGCCTGCGCTCTGCCCATGAACACAGCAGTGCCCCATCCCCAGCTCTGCAGTCCTCTCCCTGACACACAGTGGGGCACCTGCCCTGAGACTGTGGTACCCCTGCCACACCCGTCCATGCCCCCCTGTGGCCTGACCACACCATCCCCATCCCCCAGACCTGGCTGGAGGTGGCCCAACCATGGGACAGCTGGCAGCACTGCTCAATGAACACCCCACCCCCTCTGTCGCCTGCACTGGGGATGAGGCATACATGTGCTGGGGGGGGTCTCCATGTTGCAGGGATGGGTGGCTCCATGTGTTGAGGGGAGGATGACTGGGGCCAGTTGCTGTGCTGGGGGGGACCATGTGGTTCACAGGCATGGCCACATAAAGCCATTACAGCAGGGTCCCCCGGCATATCCGGACATTCCCTACACCCTCCTGCATGGTGCACTGTGCACCTTTGTGCATGGCACATAGAGCAGGCATGCCCCCACCCACCCCCGGGGCCTTGCTATCTGCACTGCTGGGGATCAGGTGCATAGGGACTGCACGCCCCATTTGGTGCATCCCATGTGGGGGGCGCAAAGGGTGTTGAGTGGCTGTGTGCCGCAGATCTGTGGTGCGTAGCCACTCTGCAAATTTGTGCATAGAGGCCACTGATCCTACAGTACTGCTACTATTACTACAGCTACTGCTACTACTACTGCTACTATTTCTATCACTGCTGCTTTAATTGCTACTAACACTGCTGCTGCTACTACTACTGCTGCTGTTGCTGCTACTACTGCTACCATTGTTGCTATTGGTGCTACAACTGCTACAATTACCACTACTACTTTTACTTCTGCTACTACTGCTGTTACTACTAGTTCTACTACTGCTACCACTACCATTGCTACTACTACTGCTGTTGTTGCTACTGCTACTACTATGGATCCTACTTCAGCTATTACTACAGCTGCTGCTACTTCTACTACCACTGCTATTGCTACTGCTACTATTTCCACCACTATTGCTTCCATTACTACTAATACTGCTGGCACTACTACTGTTGCTGTTACTACTACTATTGGTGCTATTGGTGCCACTACTTCTACAATTGCTACTACTACTGTTACTACTAGTTCTACTACTGCTACCACTAACCATTGTTACTACTACTGTTACTACTGCTACTACTTATATTGATCCTAATGCTATCATTACTACAGCTGCTGCTACTACTACCACTGCTACTGCTACTACTTCTATCACATTGCTTCCATTGCTACTAATACTGCTACCACCACTGCTGGTTATACTACTACTGTTACTACTGGTGCTACTACTACTGCTACAATTGCTACTAAAACTGTTACTTCTGCTACTACTACTGCTACAACTACTTCTACTGCTGCTACTACTACTACCATTGCTACTACTGCTGTTACTACTGATGCTGCTCCTACTGCTACTATTACTACAACTGCTACTACTACTGCTACTACTTTTACCAGTACTGCTTCCATTGTTATGAATACTGCTGCTGCTACTACTTTCATTATTGGTACTACGACTACTGCTACAGTTGCTACTACTACTGTTTCTTCAGCTACTACTACTGATACTACAATATTTACTACCAATACTACTACTGCAACTACTACCACTACTGTTACTACTTCTACTACTATTTCTACTGATCCTTCTCTACTATTACTACTACAGCTGCGGATACCGCTACTACTTCTACTACCAATGCTACTGTTACTACTTCTACCACTACCACTACTGCTTCCATTACTACTAACAGTGTTGCTACTACTGCTGCTGCTACTGTTACTATTGGTACTACTACTCCTACAATTGCTACTACTACTGTTACTTACATACTAACATACTAAAATACCAGCAGAATAGGCCTAACGGTCTATCGCGTCTGCTCATTTGGTCAGCCCCCACCCTGGGAGCTGACCTTGCTGCCCCCCTCATCTTCTCTGGCTTCTCCCTTCCCAGTTCCAGATATTCTCGCTGCATTGGATTTTTCTTCCAGAACCCTTCCCCTGTACCTGTCCCACCTCCTCTTGAACCCCTCCACTGTCTCTGCCTCCACCAGCCCCCTGGGCAGCGCATTCCATGGTTCCACCACCCTCTCAGTGAAGTAGCACCTCCTCCTTTCTCTGCTGAATCTTCCCTCCTCCAGCTTCCACCCATGCCCTCTAGTTGCCCACTCCTCCTTCCTTCGAAGCACCCTGACTGCTCCTCCCCTATTTAACCCCTTCATGTATCTGAAGACCTCTATCATGTCCCCCTGGTCCCTTCTCTCTTCCAATGTGTACATATTTAGCTCTTCAAGCCTCTCCCCATAGGTCCTGTTCCCCAGGTCCCAAATCATTTTGGTTGCCCTCCTCTGGACCCTCTCCAGGAGTTTAATGTCCCTCTTTAAGTGTGGCCCCAAACTACACGCAGTACTCGAGGTGCGGCCTCACCAAGCAGTTATACAGAGGGAGTATCACTTCCCTCCTTCTGGAGGTGATCCCCCTAGTGATGCATCCCAGCATCCTGTTGACCTTGGCTGCTGCCCTCCTACAAGTCTCCGAGTTGTTCATCTTGACATCCACCACCACCCTCAGGTCACTGTCAGCCATCGAAACTTGTAGCATTTCCCCCTCCAGGGTGTACACTTGGCCCGGATTTCTGGACCCCAGGTGCAGTACCTTGCATTTCCCTGCATTGAACCTCAGCTTCCACTTTCTAGACCATCTTTACAGAGCCTCCAGGTCCCCCTGTAGGCCACCCTCCCTCCCTCCCCATCCACCACGCCTCCCAGTTTTGAGTCATCCAGAAGAGACTCATCTCACTCCTGATACCTGTTCTTATGTCAGAGACGTGAGGTGTTGAACAGGAGGGCCCATGACTGATCCCTGTGGGACCCCACTATGACCCTCCTTGGGATGAGACTATCCCACCAACTACGACCTCTGGTCCGGGTCCTGGAGCCAATCGCCTATCCATCTGATCATCTGGTTCCCCACTCCCATTTCTCCCAGCTTATCCAACAGGCCCTCGTGAGGAACAGAGTCAAATGCCTTGCTGAAGTCTAGAAAGAGGACGTCCACTGGTCTACCCAGGTCCAAGGCACTCATCACCCAGTCATAGAACTCCACAAGGTTTGTCTGACATGATTTCCCCAGGAAGAATCCACGCTATCATCCAGGCACTCTGACTTTTCCAGGTCCCCCCCAGCCTCTCCTTGACAATGCCCTCCATCACCTTGCCCACCACCGATGTCAGGCTGACAGGCTTGTAGTTCCCTGCCACCTCCCTTGATCCCCCTTGTGGATAGGCACTATATGCACCACCTTCCAGTTCTGGGGCACCCACTCTATCCTCAGAGAGATGGTGAAAAGCTCCGCCAGGGGTTTCGCCAGGACATCCGCAAATTCCTTCAGCACTCTGGGATGTAATTTATCCAGCCCCAGTGCTTTCTCTGTCTTAAGGGACCTGAGGGCTTCCCTCACTCTCTCTGCTGTGATTTCCACCTGTGCTACCTCTTCTCCCTGCTTAGCCTTCCCCCTCCTGCCAGTGATGCCTCCCCCTCCCCTCAGACCCACTGATCAGTAAGGGTCCCCCCTCCTCAGTATCACTGTCTCCTCCCATGTATGATGCAGCACCCCCATTTTCCTTGGTGAAAACTGAGGTGAAGTACTCATTTAGTACCTCAGCCTGCTCCCCGGCCTTGTGCCCATCTCCTCTGTTTAATCCTGCTAATCTGCCCTTCACCCTTCGTTTTCCCCAATGTATCTAAAGAACCCCTTGTTCCCTCTCCCACTTTCCTGGCCAGGTTCTGCTCCTTCCTTGCCTTAGCCACCCTCACCACCCTAGTGGCCCTTCTAGCCATCAGCTCATGCTCCCCTTGATCCCTTTCACTCCTTGAGCACTTGAATCGCCTATAGGCTGCCTTCTTTCCCCGCACCACCTCCTGGACCTCCTTGGTCCACCAGCAGGGTTTTTGGGCCCTACCGCATTTTCGTCTTACTCTTGCACAGGTGCTGATAGCATCCTGCACCCCTCTCCTGATGATTTCCCATCTACTGTCAGCATCCATGTCTGAACCAATCACATCCAAATGCTCCTTAAGGATCCTTCCCATTTCCTTAAAATCTGCCCCCCTGAAGTCAGTTACCTTTGTCTTTGTGCAGCTTTCTACCTCTCCTAGGTCCAGGCAGAACCAGACCATGGCATGGTCACTCCCCGCCAACGGGTCCCTTACCTCCAGGCCCCCAATCTGGTCACTGTCTGCCAGAACCACATCCAGTACCCGTGCCTCCCTGGTCGGTTCCCCCACCTGCTGAGTTAGGAACGCATCTTGAAAGACGTCCAACAACCTCTGTTCCCTGGCCACCGAGGATGTCATAGTCTCCCAGTCTGTTCCTGGCATGTTTAAGTCCCTCAATACCACCACCCTTCCCCTGCCCAATCTGCAGTGTCTTCCAACATCTGCCAACAGACTCTCCTCCAGCTCCTCCGCCAGCACAGGGGGTCTATACACCACTCCTATTTTTACTCTCTTGCCCCCCCCTTGTTATCAAGGTGACCCAAATCACCTCCACGGTTCCCTCCACCTCCTCTATTCCCCTATGCCAATGCAGTTTTTGACTATTATTACACCTCCTCCTCCCTTCCTCCTGTCCTTCCTGAACATAGTGTAACCTCCAGGTTCAGGTCCCAGTCAGGTCTAGTGTGGCCCAGGTCTCAGTGACCTCTGCCACATCCACCGCCTCCTTCAGTTAGCATCACCTGGAGCTCAGGCATTTTATTTCCCAAGCTCCTGGCATTTAGCAGGACTACCTTTCACCCTTTCCTATACTTCCATTTCCTCTGCTGTGTTCCCATGGGGATTCCATTTTCCCGGTCTGCACTTTACCAGTCTGCCTTTTCCCCGGATTCGTCCAGCTCCCAAGGGGGGTGGAGACAGAGTCGCTCCTTTATCGGACCCCTCTCAACAGCCTTTTCTCCCATCCCTCCCCTTTCACAAGTTTAAACCCCACTTTTCACCAATGAACCCCTCTATTTTCAACTTAAGGATTCCCCTCCCCTCCAAATTGAGATGGAGCCTATCTCAAGCATACAGCTCCTTATCCTCCCAGGTCTCCCCCCAATCCCCCATCAACCCATACCCTCTGGCCTCACACCACTCCCTGAGCCACTGATTTATCTCCCTAATCTTCCTTTTGTGTTCCCCACTAGCCCTTGGCACCGGCAGGATTTCTGAGAAGGAAATTGTGCATCCTATGTCATGACAGACCCTGGAAAGTGCCCTGAACCTTGCCTGTATCTCTAGCTCGCTATTTCCCTCAATGTCATTTGTACCCAGGTGGCCCAGTATGTCCGGGGAACCCCCACAGTCCTTTGCCAGCTGATATACCTCATGCTAGGCCCTGTGCACCGTTAGTCCAGGGAAGCATTTTGTTTCAACTGGCCAGGCTTCTCCCTCCCTATCCCATTTGATACCCCTGATCATAGAATCCCCCAACAGGAGCACTCTGACCACCTCCTTTTCCTCCAGTCCCCCCCTTCCATGTCCCTCCTCCTTCTACCAGCCCTCCACCCAGCTGGCTCCTTGTTCCTCCCTCATCTGGGTCCCATATGCGCCCCTCCTTATTTACCCTGGCCACCCTCCCCTGATCCTATGCCTCCTCCTCCTGAGTATCCTTCTGTACCTCACTAACTCCCCCCTCACTGCTTGCGACTGGTTCTTCCCCATCCTCTAAACTAGCCTGGCTCATCCTCCCTTCCTTTCTGTCTTCGTTTAGTCCCTCCTTGCTTGTCGTGCTCCCCTGGCCTAAACCCTCAGCTCCCTTTACTGTATCCTCCTTGTACTTCTGGTCCTTCTCCTTGCCCTTTCCTCCCAAATGGTCCTTCTCCTTGTGCTTTCCTCCCTCTTCCCCCTGCTCTGATCCACTGCTCCCCCCATTTTCCTGTATTCCAGGTTCCCCTGTTCCTCCTGCTATCCGGACCCCACCTCCTGCCCCCAACTCCCTTTCCATCTCTAACCACCCCTGTCATGGCTACATCACCCCCCTCATCCTCAAGCAGAATAAGAGAATTGAAGCAGTTACTGAGCGTAAGGTCTGATCCACCTCCCCGCCTTGCTTCCTTCTGTCTTGCCCCAGCCATCTGCCTACTTCCCTGAGAATGCTGTCCCTCTGGCACCCCTCTGTGAGGGTCCCCAGTTACCTGCCTGCTTCCTTGGTAGTGTCCTTCTTTTGGGCCCCCTCTGACAGGGTCCCTATGTGACCCCAGAGTATTCTCCTGCACTCCTTTCCCTATGCCCCCACCACTAGTGCTTGGTGCAACCCCATGGGAGATCCCCTGCCCTCTTCCCCAACCATACCTCCCCCCCTCAGCTGTCTTCTAATCCCTGCAACCTCCTCCCAGCTGTGCCAGCTGGTAGCACACTGGACAACCATCGAACTTCCAAGCCCAGTCCAGTATCATGGCTGCCCCACATCCTGTGCATTCCACCACCCTCCCAAAGATGTCAGCCCTAATGACATGTGGTCCCATTCCCCTCCAAGTAGGTTTCCTTGGGTGAGCCACCAGGTTCCCCACTAGTCCAAGATACACCCCTACTGACTAATCAGGTCACCTACTAATCCTAGATACAGTCCCACAGTAAACCGGTAACCCTATTACTAGGTGCAGTACAACACAGTAAACTTATAAGGGAAGTGAGCAACCCCTAAGTTCCTCTCTCCCAGCCTTTAAATCCAACCCCCAGTGGCTAGAACTACATGAGCTGCACCTGCAGCCTTTTCCTCCAATTGCAGGGCAGGTGTTCCCCATAAATAAACAGAGCTCTGGGGAGAGGGTGGGAGGGTGGGATTAGGGCCTACACCACTCTCTGAGAGTGTATCAGCCCTGTGCTTGCCCCTCCAAGCCCTGAAACCAAAGAACCAGACCCAAGCAAATCCCACCAAATAGGTTTTAAATCAATACTTCTCCTACTATCAATGGTGCTACTACTGCCACTACTACTTCTACTGATCCTACTGATACTTTTACTAGAGCTGCTGTTACTACTACCACTACTACTGCTACTGCTACTACTTCTGCCACTGCTGCTTCCATTGCTACTACTAATGTTACTACTGCTGCTGCTACTATTACTACTATTGTTACTATTAGTGCTACTACTGCTACAATTATTACTGTTACTTCTGATACTGATACTGCTACTTTTACTACTACTACTACCATTGATACTATAACAGTTACTACTGCTGCTACTACTACTAGTAATACCACAGCTACTACTACTATTATTATTGGTGCTGCTACTACCACTACTACTACTACTACTGTTACTATTGGCACTACTACTTCTACTCCTATTACTACTGATACTACTGCTACTATTACTACAGTTACTGCTACTGCTGCTACTACTACCACAATCCAGGATGGGTGGTGAAGAGAATGTTGCTGCAGTCAGGTAAACAGGGAGATTCAGACATCTCAGAAAGATTGATGAGAATGAGAGAGATGAATTACACAGATATTACATGCAAGTTAAGTACAGAGAGGTAAAGTGACTTGCTCAGGGCCATATAATGAGTGATCAGCAGCTGTTGGGGTCAAACCTCAGTCTCCAGGTTCACTGGTCTGTGCTATAACCACTAAGCTAAACTGCCTCTAGTTGTCCTAAAAGTAGCCAGTTGTTGTTGTTTTTTTTTTCTTTTAGCATGCAGTATTTTTTTTCTTTTCTTTTGCCAATCAGAAAGTTTTATGATGATAACACAGAGATGCTTGGATCTGCCAAAATCCAATCTGACAGGACTATTTAGGATTTCGGTAGCATCTGAAGCCAAGTCTGATTCCAATCCAATTCCGATTGGCTGGTTGGAATCAGAATCTGTTTTTGAAATCTGAAAATCCTATTCCCAAACCTATATTAAAATACTGTACCAACATCATAAACAAGAAATTAGGGCAAGATAGCAATGAAATCAAGGTTTAACCTTGCAATTTACAATTGCCCTGTTATGCTGTATAATTCATGATAGACCACACATCTGACCAAAGAAGAATTATCACTAGTAATTCATTTCATTAATCTTATATCTGTAGTAGATAGTTGTGACCTACCTGATCTCCACTGTCAAAGACATTTGTGTTAATGCGAAGATTAATTCTGCAGGCAGGGGTCATCTTTGTGATGATGTATAGAAGTGAAATAACAGCTATGAACACAATCTAGAAGCAGATCCTGGCAGCAGAGAAGGGCACCAATGTACTGTTGTGTTGTTCATTTGTGATGCTTTCTCAGTATTCTTCTAATGTAACATCATGGTAGCCATCAGCTGTGTGTTTGAAGAGTCAGTGGCCTGTCCTGCAGATTCCTCTGAGATGTCATTGTAGGGGCTTGACTTTTGTGCCACCATCTTTCTTGAGCTTGTGATGTTTGTTGCTGATGCTGTTGACACTTTCATCATTTAGATGATGTGTTCATGACATGATGGTGGATAATAGCTACTGCTATTGTGTGGAATAGGTCAAGCCACATCACTGAATTAGGATGAGTCATCTTTTTTTTTTTCCAACTGTCGAAGCCAGGCAATGTGTGATGAGCTTATCTGTTCATCTTTTTCCACTGTTGATAAAACCTGCACAAGGAGACAAAAAGGACAGAAAATGACCATTTTAGTCTAATGGTACTAATAGTTTTGAGTACTGACATTACATACTCATGAAATGAAACAGACATTAGTAGCTAAGTGTACCGGCTCAGTGTTTGAGATACTCACTAGCACTGCAGTGGATAAATATACCCATCAGGGTACATCAGAGATTTTCATGCTACAGGAGGAGGAGGAGGCTTGTATGCTGGAGAGAAAGTTTTTGTGCTGGACAAGGCTTTATGCTGGAGGAGAAGGCTTTTATGCTGGAGGAGGTTTTCATACTGGAGGAGAAGGAGAAGGCTTTTGTGCTGGAGGAAACAGCTGTTGTGCTGAGGAGGCTTGGTGATGGTGCACCACTGGCAATGGTTTTACCTGCAGAACAAGGAGACGCAAGGTGACAGGAAAACACGGTTTTAGTCAGGGGCTACTAACTGCCTGGAGGACTGCCATGACAAACCTGTGAAGGGAAATGAACATCTAGTACCCTGTGTGTGCTGGATTGCTGTTTGAAACACACACCATTGCAGCAAATAAAGAAGGCCTCAGTTATACCCTGATGCTAGAGGAGTCTGGCTGTTGTCACCGCTGTCAATGGTTATACCAGCAGGACACAGAGGCACAAGGGGACAGGAAAAGCCAATTTTAGACAGGGGTGCTAACAGCCTGTAGGACTGTCATGACATACCTGTGGAGAGAAATGGACATTAGCAACTAAGCATGCTGGCTTCCTGTTTGGGATACTCACCATCGCAGTAGACAAAGAAGGCCTCAGACATACCCTAGTGTTGGATGAGGACACTGGTATGGTCACTGTCAATGATTATACCTGCAGGAAAGGGAGACATGTCCGTGGTGTCTCTCCCCTTCCCCCGCATTGCTGTGCATACCTGGCAGGGTGTCTATGCCCTCTTTCTCCCCATGCAGGGACACCTCAGTGAGGCTTTCCACCAGCATCCTCTCTATGGGTGTCAGGCTGTACCCCTGTATGGGCAGTCCTCTACCTGTGCTGGTCTGATGGCGTTTGACAGATGCAGCTTCCACTTGACAGTGGTTCACATGACACACCACTTATGTTGTATGGCAGGTAGTGTACATGCCTCTGGTCCAGTTGTATCAAGGACTGCCTGTATGTTGAGCCACAGCTTTGTGTTGGTCTCAACTGGTGCCTTTAGCAACTCTGCCCCATATAAGATGGCATAGTACTCCTGAATGTCATTGACCATAGCAGCCACCTGTGTACCAGTGAAATTCATAAACTGGAAACAGACACATGTCTGGCCTGCTCCAGACATTACGGTGTGACCATGCTGAGTTCCATCAGACACCAGTGGAGGTCAGGGTGCCACGGGTGCATCTATTCCCACCTCCATCTGGCATTTACTGAGCCCTCCATAGCGCAATTCATGTCTGCATTTTACACATGGGGTAGGGAGGGTGCCCATGTATGGAGTAGTCAAGTGGTGTGGCCGGGGTCTGTAGATCTACCCACTGCCTGCTCCATGTGGCCCTGCATATGTCAGTTTGCCACACCCCTGCAGTCCCACACACTGCATGTGTCTTCATGAATTGCATGTAACTCCCCATACCTGCACAGAACATAACTGTGTGCTGATGATAATGCACTTATGTGCACTGTATCCTTGCATTAGTGCATAGACCGCAATATATGGAATGATTTACCATCAAGTGTTGTTCATTGTATATCATAGGACATATTCTAACTGAGTTTAGATAAATGGCTTATGTAACATGGGATTAATGGTTATGAGTACCGAGAAGCCATGGACTGACCTGATAAACAATTCTGTTTCCTTTCATCTTGTACAACCCTATGCACCCGTGTATGAGGCATCGCACCACAATAATCAGGAAAATAAAGCTGTATACTCATGTGCCAGGTGTACACTTTGCTCAGGTATGCTGTAGTGCAGGACTTCCCATCAGCTGAGGTGATACTGCTTCCCCTGCAGTTCCCCCTCTTCTTCCTCACTGCACCCATTTTACTCTACCTCATATCTTTACCAGTGTCTGGTACTTGACTTAGGAACAACACTTTTCTGTTACTTCTGACTCTCAATAAAAGTCCAGTAAAACAAGGTTCAGCTACATTTAAAATGTATTTTATTAAAAAAATATATTTGTGTGTGTAGCAACATTTGACAGTGGCCCTCTCCCCTGCACACTGAGTGCTTCTGTAACTCGATTCTTGCTTTAGAAAGTCAGGGACTAGAACTGCCTGTCCTTACACTCTCACAGATGTTCAATTTAATTGAAATTGGTTATGCAGAAGGACTCAGAGTTAATTTTAATCCAGAGGTCTCAGAATCGAGGGATGTCACTAGTGGGGTTCTGCAGGGATCAGTTTTGGGCCCAGTTCTTTTTAATATTTTTATATGTGATTTTGGAGAGAGAATACATTCAAAGATGAGTCTCTTTGAAGAAAATACCAAGATATGTGGCAAACTAGATAATGTTGAGGATACAAGATTGTTGAGGTAGGATCTAGAAAAAACTTGAGAAAATGGCCTTACGTTTGGGAAATGTAATGCCAAAAACAAATAACGTTATGCATACTAGAAAAAAAATCCTAGAGTAACCTACATGATGGATGGCATAAAAATAAATGAAATAGAGGAAAGGAACATAGAAGTATTAACTAATGGGAGTTTAAAGCAATCATTACAATGTAATAAGGCAGAGGGGAAGGCAAATGAAATGCTGGTTTGTATAGGCAAGGGAATCAGTACTTCTAAAGGAGGTGATATTACCCTTATACAAATTCATGGTGAAGCCACACCTGGAACATTGTGTGCAATTCTGGAATCCGCACTTGGAAAAAGATGGGGATAGGGATCGGGCTGAGGCAGTGCAGTGGGGAGCAACAAAAATTATAAGAGGGCAACAGGGCAAGTCGTACAAGGAAAGATTATTAGACCTGACTAAATCTGTACACACTGGGTGAGAGGAGGGAGAGGGCTGACATGCTAGAGATATTTAAGTTTCTAAATGGAAAAAACAAAGTGGAATGCAAGGTTTTATTTCAAATTAAAGCTGACACTAGCACAAGGGGAAACTAGGAAGTTGGTGGGAGGGATGTTTAAGAAAGATGTCAAGGAATATTATTTCACTGTGAGGGTGGTAGGAAACTGGAAGAAGCTGCTGAAGGAAGTGGTGTGTTCTAATACTGTAAAGAAATTTATGCATAGATGGGACAGATGTATAGGTACTGTGAAAAAGAGTGGGGGCATAAACATGGGTAACTAGTGAATGTCCAATAGGCACATGTCACAAATTAGATAAAATCTGGCAGACTTGATGGATTGTGAGGCCTTTATTTGCTGTAAATCACTATGTGCTATGTAATCTGTGGCCCCTATATGTTTATAAACACTTATTATAAAATGGGTCCGAAATTTTCTTATTCCTGATTGGCTAAGAGGTACCTTTGCCCATGTCCTTATCAGGGCATATTTTGCCAACCAGTACCTCTTCAGCCACTCAGGACTCACCACACCACAAATCATGCTGCCAGTCTCCCAACTTCCTAGATCTGTGAAGCTGAGCTGGCACCCCCGCAACACAATCTGTTACTGCAGCCACAGTCTACAGTCCACAACACCACCCGAAGTTATCAACCCATTTACTTTGACTTAGCCATAAAAATAAAGTATAACCTGTTTCTTTCTCTTCAAAAGGCCTTTCCCCGATCGTCAGCGTCCCGCATTCCTCCATGATGCAACGTTTCAACCATTCAAAAACAGGCACGAGCAGAGGTCCTCTGCTGTCTCAATCCTAAACTGTGCGATATTAACAGAAACAGTGAGTATGCCTGCCTACATCCTTGTTTGCAAGTCACTTGCACATGATTTTGATTCTTCCTATGTGCTACTTGAATGGGTGTATTCTTCATTGTATGTCTGTTTTTTGTAAAGGTTTCCCTGCTGCCATCAACACAGCACTCCCCTAAATGATAGTCTCTCAGTGGGTCTGTCTTGTTTAAATAAGTGCAACCAAATCAGGCAACAAATGTAACCCTAATGTTTTTTCCCCTTTTTTTTACTGTAAAATATTTCTGGCATCTTCCAGTTTTATGTTGTGGTAACATTTTCTAGTTCCACTAAAATGTCAGTATTTTTTAAATGTCTTAATTTTAGTTTTTGTTTTCCCTCTAGAGAAAAAAAAGATATCCACCACATTTGACTTAGAAATAACATTGTAGTCCTTGTGGGGTTAATTAAGATAGGAAAAAAAACTCATGGTAAGCAGCGTCAGAGATGCCCCAGAAAAGCAGATTTGACAGGTATCAAATAAATCTTCATGTTCTTTTGTTGGTCCTTCCAAGAAATATTTTCGTGAATTCCGTAGACCTTGTAACTGCTGTAAAAAGCCACTCATGGTCTAGAAATACAATTATAACAGAAAAAATAATCAAAGTAACTCACACCAATAAAAGAAATAAATAAAAGTGACCATTAATCTTGAAAATAATAACGGTGTTTATATCTGCCAAAAGTAAAATAACCCCTTGTAACATTACAGGTGCAATGTGTAAATTTGATAAAACAGTTGTGTTTATTTTCATTATTAGTATTATAAGAGAGTTAGAAAAAATTACTTTAACGGCTGTTTAGGATGACATTTCTGGAAAAATATTGGCTTTCGCCAATATTTGCAAAAAAATAAATAAATGTAGCAAAATGTGAAACACTGTTTAGAATACAACAGTCTGTGTGGAATGCCATAGGAGAAATCACCATAATTTGAATGCCTCATAAATTCTGATGTCAGTGGAAATACACACACACACACACACACACACACCACTAGTGTTCGGAATTGTTTTGCTAGGGCAAATTGCCCATGTAAAGGTTCTGAAACGTATACACTGTGTTGATTGAGCCCTCAGACCTAAATACAAATAGTTTGATGCTTGTCTTTTGTCTCCCACTCTCCTATGTAAGATGAAGAAAACAGACACAAATGACCTTAAAAAGAAACTGGAAAGATTATCAATAAAATAAATAAGGCAAACAAAACGAACTGCCATTTATAGAAATAAAAAAAAACACACTATTATTTAGAAAAAAAAGATAATAATATAGAAAACTGCCAAAAAAATTAAAGATTAGAAATGTAGCTAGATAAGACACAAATACTGACAATAATCAGCAAGGAATTAGAAAGAAACATCCAATTGAAGAAGAACTAAATATGGTGAAAGCAACACCGTATGTACTCTCTCTCTCACTCTCAAACTGTAGCAATAAAGATATTGAAACTTACCACATTACAGATACCATACCTCTCAACTGTCCCTGATTTTCATGGTTGTCCCTGATTTTGCCTCAGATATTTCTTCTGTCCCTCCTAAATTTGGCATTTCTGTCACTGAAGATTAGGGATTTGAATCACAAAATAATGCCAGCCATAGGTGTTACAGTCTAGTTCTCATTAAAAAAATGCTATTCAGACTAAAAGGCATGTTGTACACAACTTCTGGAACTAATATTACTATTTTTTCAGATGTATCCCTGATTTTGGTCATTTGTCCCTGATCATTTTAAGCCTTGTCCCTGATTTGCGTTGAAGGAGGTTGAGGTATGACAGATACTGGGGAGCAATGTAGATCGTTTATGTACAAAACTTTTTAGTCTTCTCCCCGTTTAAGGTATTTAATGAACACCTAGAAAATAAAAACTCAAGCTACAAATATAACCAATTGAAAAAAATAAATAAAAATACATAAAGACCCAGTAAGAAGTAACAATACAGATGACTATAGATGAGGTCACCCAGTCTATTCTTTAGACAGGTGATTGAACATGCTGTTGCTTACTGTATGGTGTATTTTTTAACTGTTGGGGTAGGTCACAACTGGAGGGATGCTGGGACTGAGTGTATATAATGCAGATTACTGGGGCCCGTTTACATGGACAAACAAACAGATGAACCATATTGCTCCTCGCCTTGGTGGTGCTGCAGAGACGCTGGCATGCAGGATTGTCTCTGATGACCTGGCTTTTACCGCTAGCCTCTCAAACTTTGTCATCACTGATTAGCTATTTGTTTACTTTATAGCCAAGCTACAAACAGAAAAAAAAGGTCTTTCTTATTTTCACCAGGAGATCTGAATAATGGAATGATTGGTCTTGTGCTGCTATAGCAAGTCTGTCTGGCATAAAATGTCATTGCCAGAATGACTAATTTAATTGACACGTTTCTTTCACTTTTGCCTTTTGAATAATTGATCCCAGGGAGTAAATTGTGACTTATTCCCCAGTTCAAAGAAAAGGAAAATCACAGCAAATGTGCCTGGGATGTGTCAGGATTTGCCTCGTTATAAATTAAGTGAACAGTGCCAGAAGGAGCAGATATTCAGTAAACAAATTACAGAATGCAATATAAATAGAATAATAGATAGGTGAGGGTCTATTACAAGGGAGTAATACCATCGAGAGGTTCTGAGGACAAGGAAACCTCGAGAGCGAAGCTCGAGAGGTTCCCCTGTCCCTAGAACCTCTCTATGGTATTACTCCCGAGTCATAGACCTTCGCCTATTTTTTTATTTTTTGTAATATATGGAGCCCAATTTTGTTTGCAGCAGTTCTGTGAATGTGATGCTGTGAGGCCGTGCTAGCACTGCAGTGAGGATTCGCTCACTCACTCTGTGTGTGTGTGTACTTTCGGTCCCCGGTCCACCTCTGCTCGCCCACCCACACGTTTGATGCTGTGTCTGTTTTTGTTGAAAAGGATTTTGTTTTAGAGGCAGTCTTACCTTGCTTCTTTAATCATGCAGTTCTGTAGCATAAAGGGGAATAAAAACAATACTGCCCGTAAAGCAAAGGGATGATTTTCTCTCGCTTAGTGAGAGATGGCTGCCATGTTTTTTGAACGATTCTGCCCACCCACAAATGAATTGCATCCAATCAGGAGGTGCGGTTTTAGGAATGTCAGCACGCATGGCTAGGAGGTTGCCTTGGGGATGTCAGGCATTACCATATGGTTTTGGAAGATCTTGCGGTTGTGTTTTCAGGTTTATGATATTATTTGATCATTCAGAGCTCGAACGGTGGTATTACGAGCTCTGAACGATAGTATTATCACTTGCAATGATAGTATTATCACTTTGGCTACTGCTGTATTACCAGGATTTTTTTGTTATGGGATACTATGGTATTATTTTGGTATCTCCACATATTACACAAATATATATATACATATATACTGTATATATATATATATATATATATATGTGTACACATACAGTATATATAGATATAGATATATATATAAGCGCTGACACTGGTGTAATTTAAGAGGTCTATTTGTAGGCTTTGCTTTTGTCTAAAGGGTTTTTGCCGTTTTAAGTTTAAATAATAGTTTTGGGTTCTGTTATTTTGTGTTCCCTTTTGTCATTTGCAGATGTCTCATTGCACTTTTGTAATAGCTTTGTAAGAGCTTTAAGCTCTCAATTAATTGTTTACCCTAGTAAAATTATAGAAAAAAAAAATAATAATATCACATTTAGCTTTTAAACATGTCAATATGTTGAATAAAGTTGAGTATTTAGGGAACCATGATGTATAAGTGAGCCATTGCCCTTAAGCTTAGTTTTGTTTACAGCCAAACATACCACGCAAATGTAACTAGTCTTTTACTATCACTGGGGGTGGAGTTGCGGCAAGTTAAACATACTCTCGGGAAGGGGACCTCTCAAGAGATTAAGTACCAAGAAAAAAAAGAGCTCTTCATCTGCTATACCTCATACAATCAGTGTAGTAATTGGGCTGTTTGCGGAAGAAACTATTTTGACACTTCATCATGTTGTACGGACGGAAAACATGACGTAGGTCCTTTTAGGATGCAGAACGTCTGCAGGCTGCAGGGGCATAGCTAGGGGGGTTTTCTGGATGCTCAGAACCACCCCCACCGCTTGCCGACTGTGCAAATTGTGATCCCCAATTTACTTACATTAATCACCGGTCGTCAGTCCTGGTCATGCTACCCTGCCCTGTGGCCGTAACTTTCCGACCCTGCACCGTGGATTGATCATCCTGTATTTTAAACCCTGCCCTGCCGTAACTTTCTGACCAGCACCGCAATGGCATTTAACTATTAAACCCACGCTGGTGCATGCGGGGAAGGGTACCCAGTCAGCTGATGAAGCGCACTCAGCTTGTTCACGAAGAGGCCTCGATCCGCCTCGGCTCTGCATCACCTGTGAGTGCAGACTGGCAGTCACATGATGCTGAGAGCCACTGCGTCGCACCAAAGCTCATTCAGCCGCACACTCAAGTTGGCAGGATTAGGATGGTTGGGTCAGACTAGTGCTCAGAGCAGCTTGCCCGTCACTGTGTGTAGTGTAGTAATTTGTCACAGAATTAGACAAATTTTCAGTCAGCGCCTGTAGTCTCACTCAAGTACATTTCTGGACTTCCTCGCTCAGCAGGGGGGACAACTCAGGGCAGACTGCAGTAAAACTCAGGAACAGGTGGCGAAAAGCCTTAGAAGCCAGAGGCAGACTCGGTGACTAAGCAGGTGCGCAGTGAAGTCAACCAGGGAGGATATATTATTTCAGGTAGCAATCTGCACTGCAGCTCCATGACTGAGGGGGCAAATAAACAGATTCATGAGGGGGAAAGAGAAGAAGACTCACTGGCATGGCTTAGTAAGGAAAAAATTACCTCAGACAGGGAGGAATATTTCAGGTCCATGCACTGTGCAGCTGCTGTGACTGAGGTGAAATGAGGCAAACAGATTCAAGAGGGAAATAAGTGACTCTGGCATCGCTAGGATTGGAATTAAGGAAAAAATTACCTCAGCCAGGGAGGATATTTCAGGTAGCATGCACTGCAGCTCCATTACTGAGGTGAAATTGGGCAAATAAACAGGGGAATAAGGACTGGCATGGCTAGGAATTAAGGTAAAAATCACCTCAGCCAGGGAGGATATTTCAGGTACATCATGCACTGCAGCTCCGTGACTGAGGTGAAATGGGGTAAACGAACAATAGACAGAAAAAGACGACTGGCATGCTAGGAATTAAGGAAAAATTACCATGGGGAAGGGGGCTTGGTAATTTTCAGTGCTGTGCAGCGGGCAATTAGATGGAGCAAACTAACTCACAAACATGACTGGATGGGGTATTAAGGAAAAATTACTGGGGGGGGGCAATTTTGGCAGAAGTGGCCTAGAGGTGGGGATTTTAGATATGTGCTGATTCATCACACTGAGGGGCTGATGGTCAGCCTGCCACATTTTCATAGACCCCCTGGTGACCAGGGCGGATATGAAAATGTGACTCGCTGGCCAGTCAGTGACTATCTGGTCACATGAACAACATAAAGGGGGCTAAATAAAAATGAGGATATGGGGTTCTTGACTTCTGGTTAATTTTTTTTTTTAACTTCTCTTTATTCGCCTTATTATTGTACCGTCGCACCACTCAACTGGATCCCCTAAAACCTTCACAGCATCCCTTAACCTCCCCAGGAATCTGCTCCTAGACTGTCCCCCCACTCACAGATATTCCGGTATACTCCCCAGTGGGGCAAGGGAATGAGACCCCCTTACCTTCCCCCAAACAACGGTGGACTGGGTGGATCACAGCGGAGTTTGCCCCTGGTGATAGATGGTGACGGTCCGGCACTGGAGGAGTTGTCATCTAGGAGTGACAGGCTCCTAATTTTCCTTTTTTCTGGTAACCTTACCCCGTAGACATTGGCTTGCTAGGAGAGCAATTTGGGAGGCATGCATTGAGACGCAACTCCTCCCAGGGCTCTCAGCTGACGCTTCCCCTCCCGTTGTGTGTGTTGCAACCTGCGTCTTCAATCCCGGTTTACTTGGTAGATGGTGATATAGCAGCAAGACAGACAGACCACCCTTCACCAGAGAAGGACAGCCACTGCTGGGCACTCGATTCCTCTCTCTCCCCCTCCCCCCCGCTGACCCCTGGTGGTCCGAGTCCGTCACCGTACGGTTGCCAGTGTGGAGTGAGGTGTGGCGTCCAGTGCCTCAACCCTCAGTGCCACTGGACCCTGGTTCAATGTTAAGGAGATATTATTCTGCTCTCATCTCACTGATTGAAAGGGGCTGTGATGACATGAGGGGACGGGAAATGAAAGTGTGGCTGGTTCATTACAGCTTACTAAATGGGCACAATGCAATGAGGTAACTTTTCTGGTCACAAGTGAGACAAAATACATATGGGGGCTATCAAATAAAACAAGCATTTGTCAATGCCGAATGTTGCTTGCTTCTATGTGCTGTTTAGGTATTTGGAAGTCATTGGAGTGCAAATATTGAAAATTTGCGAACTTACGAAAGCATGATGCAGAACTGCGCATGACGAAACAATAGCGTCATTGTTAGGAAATTTTCACAATGTTCAACATAGCCATTTAAGACCCTGGTCATGAACAGTGTCAGTGTGATTTTGTTAATGTGTCCCATACATTGAGTTTGCACACCGACCGCGCCCATTGTGCTACATGGGCGGAAACACGTTTTGGGCAGGATGAAAATGACAGCTGTACTGCTCATAAGGAGGTGTGTAAAATGGCAATGTTGAAAATCTGGAGTGGAAATATTGAAAATTCGCAAAACCTACGAGTTATGGAATTGTGCAACGACACCGTAAAACAGTCATTTTTAGAATTTTCACCAAATTTTTCAACATTGCCATTTTAAGATCTCTGCTCATGAACAGTGACACTGTGATTTTCTTAATGTGTCCCATACACTGAATTCACACACCGACTGTGCCATCGTGCGCTACATGGGCGGAAACATGTTTTGAGCAGGATGTGAAAAATGACAGCTGTACTGCTCATGAGGAGGTGTGGTAAAATGGCAATTTTGAAAATCTGGAGTGAAAATTTGAAAATTTGTGAACTTACGAGCCTCAGTGAGGAACTGCGCAACGCACGTCAAAAACAGTCATTTTAGAATTTTTTCAACAAATTTCAACAGTCATTTTAAGACCTCTGCTCATGAATAGTGTCACTGTGATTTTCTTAATTTGTCCTGCACATTGATTTCGCACAATCGATTGTGCCATTCTAGCGCTACAAGAGCGGAAACACATTTTGGGTAAGATGTGAAAATGATAGCTGTACTATTCATAAGAAGGTGGTAAAATGGCAATGTTGAAAATCTGGAGTGAAAATATTGAATTTCGCAACTTACGAGCCTGCGAGGAACTGCACAACGCACGTCAGAAACAGTCATTTTTTGGATTTTGACCAACAACATAGGGTTTTGGGACCCTTCTCATGAACGATGTCACTGTCATGGTATTCGGGCCCGGGCAGTGATTTCGCGAGTCACTGCGCCAAATCACCCTTGGGCCCGGCCAACGCCATGACAGTACATATTCATGAGAAGGGGTCCCAAAACCCCATGTTGAAAATTTGTGCAAAAATCTCAAAAATGCCTGAGATATGCATAAAGTTGAACCCTCCTATCTAGCCCATTATACAGCTTACTGGCATTTCTCAGTTCGCGGTCGGCTTAGAAGAGGGAGACGTGTTCCTGGTCCACGGAGATCATCGCAGCGGAGTCCGGAGGTAAGTATGGGGTGAGGGGGGGGGAGGCTGGTGTGCAGTGGTGGGTGCGGTTGTGGGAGGGGGTCGGAGATGCGCATAAGCTTTTGTTTTACAGATTTAAAACAAAAAGATGTTGTGGGATCGCTTGCCACGCTGGGGTGGGCCTCAGTGTGGCACAAGGACGGGGGGCTGTTCAGCCGATGGATTGGGCACCCCGTCGCCAAGAACTGATTGCCATGCTGGAGTGGGCTCCCAGCGTGGCACCAGCTACGGGGACGACAGCAGCTCAGCCGGCGGGATTGGCCACCCCGCCGGCTACACAGGACATGCGGGGCACGCACGCCATGTGTGGGGAGGGAGCTACGCTATTGGTGTTCACTGAAGCATAGCTCCTCTTTCAATCAGATGTTACTGCATTTTGGAGCGTGTCACAGACAGCTCCAAAATGCATTGGCTTACAGGGGCCGCGCCTGCCAGCTCACTGACTGAATTGGAGGAGGAGGTGACACACCTCCGAAATCTCCTATGATGGCACTATGTTTCTTGCACATGCGTGCAAGCAACATAAAAATGATGTGCTTGGTGGGGTAAGGAATGACATTGGGGTATGGAAAAATTATCATGGGGTGGGGCACTGGCAATCTTGACAAACTAAAGTGGCCTGGAGGTGGGTATTTCTATTCTGTCCGATTTCTCACACACTGAATGGGGGCTGATGTGACCAGGGGTCTAGGAAATGAAACTGTGGTTGCCTGGCCAAGTGACTATCCGGTCACATGAGCAACATAAAGGGGGCTAAATAAAAATCACCATAGAAACATTGAAGTTGAAGGCAGATAAGGACTGCAAGGCCCATGGTCTGCCCATTTCTTTTTCTACCTTATAAATGTGCCATCAGCCTTTGCTCTTTCAATGACCTGTCTATTCATACTCATCAGAATTGCTCCCTTATACCAATCTCATGCATGTTTGAAGCCCTGCACTGTATTCATATTCACAACTTCCTGAGGTAGGCCATTCCATGCATCCACCACCCTTTCTGTGAAAAAGAACTTCCTCACATTACCCCTTAATCGGCCTCCATCTAATCTCATGCTGTGTCCTGTCCTGCTATTTTTCTTATATTGAAACATGTTACTCTCTTTCACCTTGTTAATACCCTTTAGGTGTTTAAATGTTTCAATCACCTATCTCTCTCCTTTCCTCTTGGGTAATCTGCCCCCTCATATGTTTTCTGATGCAGTCCCTGCACCATTTTGGTTGCTCTTCTCTGGACTGCCTCAATTTGGTTAATGTCCTTGTGAAAGTGTGGCCTCCAGTACTGCATGCAGTACTCCAGATGGGGCCTAACCAGTGTCTTGTAAAGAGGGAATATTACCTCCCTCTTATGTGGAGTCAAAAACAGTGGTGGAATTCAAGTATGCATGGAACAGTCATAAGGCAATTCTAGGGGTTGGGGGTAGGAAGAAGTAGGCTGCTGGTTAACTAGGATCTGCAGCTTATCCATTAGGTAGGGAAATGGGCAGACAGGGTGGGCCAAGCGGTCCTTATCTGCCGTCAAATTCTATGTTTCTACCGATACACCCTAACATCCCCCTAGCCTTACCTACTGCTTTAGTGGTCTGCTTGAATGATTTCAGGTCATCTGTGATGATGATGCACAAGTCTTTTTCTTCCCTTGTGACTGCCAACAACTCCCCTCCCAGCCTATAGGTGGCTTCAGGGTTTCTCTTCACTATGTGCATGATCTTGCACTTCTTTGCATTAAACTGTGGATACCATAATTCAAACCATTTTGCTAGTTTATCCAGATCTCTACCCATTCTGCCCACCCCATCTGGATCATCTACTCTGTTGCAGATCTTGGGTATCATCTGCAAATAGACAAACTTTGTCCACCAGTCCATCTGCAATGTCTGTGACTGAGGGGCCGGGGAAATAGGAAATGAAAGTGTGGCTGGCTTATGAATTAACACAGGTAACTGGACACAGAATGCAATGAGGTTACTAATATCTGGTCACAGTCACACACGAGTCAAAAAACATAAAGGGGTTCTATCTGTGAGCTGTGTGTATTAATCTCATGAGACTGCATATTAAAATACAGTCAGGTTGGGGGCTGATCTGTGAGCTGCCTATGCAATCCATCTCATTCATGGAGTACTGATTAAAATGACTGACAGCTGGTTGGAAAATCTGAGGCCCTTAGGGATGACAGACTACACAGTTGACAAGCTGTGGAATTCTGAATAATAATGCGGTTGTGTATTTTATTGGATTTATTAGTGGCGCTACGCTTTTGACTGTACTGAGTCACACAGTGTGTATCACAGGGAATGTGCAAAAGCCAGAACTTAAGTCCAGTATAGGAGACTACTCACTCCCTGAGAAAAATAGAAATGTTTGGCTTAAGGGGGGGAAATAAATTATTGTCGTATTTGTGGCAGTTGCACACAGACTGCATTAGAATTACACAGACCCATAAGATTAATGGTGATTGGAATTAAATCATGACCCACAACATGCTGGGTGACAATGAGAGTAGTAAAAAATAGCACACAAAGATTATAATTTCACAATACTTTATTTTGGCAGATATAGACCACTTGGCCCACCCACCATTTTCCAGTGGCCAAACTGGCAGATCAGTTCTAACAGCCTACACTTCTAATCCCCAGTACTAGAACTGTCTTGAGCCTGTGTCCCATACATTCTTAAGTCCTCCCCCACTGTGTATTTTTTCACACCAGAACCTCAGGAAGGCCATTCCATGCATCCACCACCCCCTCCATGAAAAAAATACTTCCTCATGTTGCCTTCAGTCACCCTCCTCTATCTCAAAATTGTGACCCCTTGTTAACATGTTTTTTTCTGAAAGATGCTACCCTGTTGGACTTTGTTCCTTTTAGGCACAAAAGTTTTTCTCATGTCCCCCAGTCAGGCTTCTCGCTCCTATCCTAGAGGTTATATTCAAGTCCTATAGTCTTTCTCTCTTCATATTTTGCTGCAAACCCTGCACCATTTTAGTTGCCCTCTGGACTGCCTCCATCCTGTCGTTATGTCCTTGCAGAGATGAGGTCTCCAGAACTGCACGCAGTACTCAGGATGGGTCTCACCAGCTTTCTGTACATGGATAACAACTTCCTGTTTTTTATTGGTGAATACACTTACTATCTCAAGATCCCCCAGTCCTACTTACTGCCTTTTCACATTCCTTGCCTACCTTTATTGTTTGATATGCTTATCCTTGGGTCCTTTTCCATTTCCATTGTTGTTAGAACCCCTGCTCAATTGTGTACTCTTCCCCTGTGTTTTTGTTTGGTGCATTGCTTTGCACTTCTTTGCATTGAATTTAAGAGCCTGTCATAGCTTTTGCCATTCCTCTAATCTTGCCAAGTCCCTTCTCATCCTCCAGACCACCCCCCTACCCACCCCCCTGGAGATCCACACCTTTGTAAAGACATACACGATGGAAAAGTGGCTGATAAGGGCAACTAAGATGGAGTACTGGAATTTATAGCATAAGACAAGACTAGGTTAAAGGACCTCGCCTCAATATGTACATAGATAAGAGAAAGTAGGGAATGGGGGTGGGGGGCTGATTGAAAAATTCAAGTACCTCTACAAAACATAAATAGGGTGATGGGAAAACATCTTCCTGTATAAAAAGAATAATACAGCAATGGGTCTTGTCATGAGACTAGAAAGGGATCTGCATTAGGTCTAATAGGAGGATGTTAATTTTCACTGAAAGTGTGGTGGGTGCTATTGTCCTGGCCTGAAGGTAGTCGAGGTGGAACAATGACCGTGACAGGATTGAAACATGCTTGGGATAGAAAGGGGTCTATCTTCATTAAAGATGAGAAGGAGTGGTTTAAGAAGCACTAACTCTAAATAATGGAACTATACCTCTCCGTAGAATAAAGGAAACTTTCCCGTTGTCTTAGTCTCAGCATCCAGCTGTCTCCATGCTTATCAACATACTGTTGTCAGTTACTGAGTACATGAATAAATACAGAGAAAATCCCTGTAAATTGTTAGGTTACAGACATCTTACTGTACTACAGCAGCTTGCTTTCTTACTTAAGTTCTTATCTTGTTGCTGCCATCAGTTTTTAAGAAGCACTAATGCTAAATAATGGAATGGTACTTCTCCGTAGAATAAAGGATACCCTACCCGTTGTCTTAGTCTCAGCATCTAGTTGTCTCCATGCTTATCAGCATATTGCTGTCAGTTACTCAGCACATGAATAAATTCAGAGAAAATCCCTGTAAAATGCTAGGTTATGGACATCTTACTGTACTACAACACCTTGCTTTCTTACTTAAGTTCTTAACTTGTTGCTGCCATCAGTTGGCAGGCACAGATGATTGGACTTGGCTGGGGCCTTTTGGCAGGGGTTAGAGTTAATATTGTCAAGTTTGTTTTGTTTGCAAAGCAAATACATTTAAAGTAATGTGAGCATTGATATTGAAACCATATGCATTAAGTAAAACTCTGTTCCTCCATTTCAAAAAGGGAGACTGACTTGAATCAGTCTCTGAGATGGCAGCTACTAAGAAGCGATGATTTACCAATCAGGCAACTCTTTCTTCATTTGGATTTGGAAAAAAACTACCACTAAGCCCATCAGAAAGTGGGTGCTCTCAAGGTGTGTCTTTTGTATATTGGAAACGCACTGTTGAATCTTTATTATCAGTCTTTTCTAAAACAACTGAATTATAGCCAGAAAACAGAGTCATGATTCTTATTTGCATAACAATGATTGTCTTTCTATCTTGTATTGTGCTCCCCACTCCATGTTTTCATATTATCATAGGTAGTTTGCACTTGTCATTAATGACATTAGTCTGATCAATAAGTACATTCAAGCATTGAATGCACTTATTGCTACAATTATTTCATGGCAGGAAATGAAAGGTTCATGTAGTTTCTGCACAGACTTAATCCTACTGGTCATATGATCTTTCTCACTAAAATATTCTGATTACTACCTACACTTCCGTTTGCATGTCCCCTTGTTTTAATCCCCAATTTTGCAATACTGTTATTTTGGAAACCGATTTGAGCAACACATAAAAATACACTTGTCTCAACTCTGCTTTCATTTTCCCATATGCATGAAGAACTTAACAATGCTTTTTGTATTTTTAGATGCAGGCATTGCAGCAGGCAGTGACAACAGAAGCACTGTTCAAGAAAGCTTGTCCAATGAAAACAGCAATAATAACATACTAGTGCAAAATGAGAGTAGCAGTATGCCAGAAGAGGGCACTTACGATACTGGTAGAATCACTGGCACCTCACTCAATGATTCTGAGAAGTATAAATACCTCACTCAGCACTTCAGTCCATCGGCTACTTTAATGTTTCCAAAGACTGTGATGCATGGTAAACAAAGATCCTTCCAACACAAATGGTTATTGAATACCCTTGGCTAGTTTACAGTGAATCGTTGAGGGGTGGCTTGTGTAAGTTTTGTAGCTTGTTTGGCTACAGTGATAGCTTGGGCACTCTTGTCACTAAACCATTAACTAACTGGACAAAAGCAAAGGAGATTCTAAAATAACACTGCAAGAAACAGTATCACATGAATGCATTGGAAAAGGCTCAGAATTTTAAGATAACTATGGAAAACCCAGAAAAATCAGTGAGGAGCAAACTTGATGCTAGGTGTGCTGCAAGAATTGAAGAAAACAGGAAAATATTAGTATCAATAATAGAAACTATACTTGTCTGTGGTCGCCAGAATATAGTTTTATGTGGCTATACTGAGAAAATAGATAATGATACCCACAATCCAGAAAACTTTATCTCCCTGTAAAAATTCAGGGTAAATGCTGGAGATACAAGTTTAGCTCAACATTTACAGTTCGGTTGGAGAAATGCACAATATCACGCACCAGATATTCAAAATGAGTTGATAGAGATTATTGGGGATCAGATTCGAGACAATATAATTAAAGACATAAAAGATGCTGAGTACTACTCTCTTTTTGGTGATGAAGTTACAGATGTAAGCAACAGAGAAGTTTTGTCTCTGGTACTCCGATATATTGACAAAACTCAGAATATAAGAAAAGACTTCCTAGACTTTGTACCTTGTGAGAGAATAATTATAAATGACTTGCAAAGAACATATTACATAAATTGGCACAATAAAGTCTTGACATTCAAGCATGCCAAGGCCAAGGGTATGATGGGACCTCAAACATGTCCTTGAACGTTCGAGGCACACAAGGTTTAATTTGCCAGCAGAATGAATCCTCAGTTTTCGTGCACTATAATGCACATTGCCTCAGTTTGTGCATAGTGAACTCTTGTCAACACTCTGAAATCCGGAATATGCATGATGTGCTTAACCAATGTTGTAACTTCTTCTATTTCTCACCCAAAAGAAATGAGCTTCTGTTAAAAGTGGTAGGGCGTAATTATCCTGAAGCTAAATGAGTGACATTGCAATCTCTTTGCAGAACAAGATGGGCAATGAGGCATATAGCATATGAGATATTTTATGATATTTTTTCATGTAATCTCATTGCACTGCATGTCATCAGTAATGGACAGCAATATGTTGATGAGTATGGAGAATGGAATTGGGATGCTGAGACTAAGACATTAGCAAATGGGATCCTTTATTCTATGGAGAATTTCGGTTACATTATTTGCTTCATCACAGTCATGAAGGTACTGAAGTTTGTGCAACCACTGAGTGTAAAACTGCAAAACAGTGCAATTTATATAATTAATGCTTATAACAAGATTACCACAATAGAGGACAGTATAAAGTTAGCTTGACAAGAAACTGAGACTGTGTTCCACAGCTGGTACACTGAGGCATGCAGTGTTTCAGAAAAGGTCAACGTTCAACCTAAAATGCTGTGCATTTTTGGGAGACAGACTCACCAAAGCAATACTCCTGCAAGTGATCCTGAAGAGTATTATAGAAGGGTGATTGCAATTTCAATGCTTGATTATCTCCTTGAGGCAATGGCTGTGAAATTTTCAAGAACACAGCAAATTGTGGCTAAGCCAATGGGCCTTATTCCATCAGTGATTAAATCCAATGGTGAAAACATCAATTTCTATAAAAAGGATATTCCTTCTCCTCGGGTTATAGATGTGGAACTGCTAACATGGAAAACTAAATGGCAAAACAATCAAAACCCACCTGATACTGCTGTAGAAGCATTCGGAGCCTGTGATGCATCTTTTTTCCCAAACATGTACACTTTACTCAAGATACTCTGCGTAATTCCAGTCAGTAGTGCACAATGTGAACACTCTTTCAGTGCTCTTCGCAGGCTCAAAACTTATGTCAGAAGCACAATGGGAAATGAGAGAATGTCAGGCTTTGCCTCAGTGCAAATTCATTATGGAGCTAAAGTGGACACTGATAAAGTGATTGAAAGGTTTGCAACAAAACATCCAAGATGGATGTTGCTTGTAAATATGATGGCACAGCAACAAAATGAGAACTAGGGTAAGAAAGCAGGGGGGTCTATTTCCGTAATTTCTTCCTACCAGGTATCTTAAAATACTTTTATGTATATTTGCCATTTTGAAGCTGGGAATCCTTATTTTGCATCAAACCAGACTTCAAATACAGAACCAGATTAGAGAAGATAAATCTGATAAAGAAACAAGAGACCCTGGCAAATAACTATGTGAAATTGTGGGTTATAGTTGTAGTGTGTGCATGTTAGTTTTTATTCATACACTCTGATGACACCCAGTTGTCAAATAATTCAATCTACCATCTGTATCTGTTTTACTGATTTGATCATTTTAATCACATTGATAATTACAGAAAGCCTGCCTTGTCTTAATGCACATTCATGTGCAGAAAAAGTGTACATTGATGAAGTTGAAAGGTTTGCAACAAAACATTCAGGGTGGTGCTGGTTGTGTGATTGCAGTAACAAAATTAGAACTAGAGTAAGAACGCTGGGGTCCACTAATTTCTTCCTACCCAGCTTGATTTTTCTGTTTATTTTCATACTACCTGTTGTTATTTTGAAGCTGGGTTTCCTTATTTTGTGTTATTCACAGACTGAAAAAAACTCAACATGAGTACAGAAGATAACCTGATAAACAAACAAGAGTTCTAGGATGTGAAAAGTAGCTATGTAATGTTTGTAGTTAACATTTAAAAACACTCAACACCCAGTTGTCAAATATGTCATTCACTGGTTGCATACTACTTTGATGGGAAAAGCTGTGTATCCCCTGCTGCGCACATTATAGGCAGGCAGTTTATATATGTTTAAATATTTTTCATGCATTACTGTTTAATATGTGAGCTGCACACAAACAATAAACATTTAAAAATAAAAAGTATCTGAGTATTATTTGTTTGCCTTAAGAGTGGGGGTCATGCGTGTAATGTAGAGGTAAAGGGAGGAAAACAAACAAACTGCGGGCAGTTTTTAAAAGGGGAATACATGCAGTGGCAAAAGTGGAACATAAAGGGCAAGGCAACAGCTGAACACATAAGTTAAATTTGGGGAAATTAAAATTACCCCCCCAAAAAAAAAAGTTTAGAAGGAGCACCTGGCTGAAATACCTGGAATTGCAGGGATGGATGAGAATGATGATTCGAATTTTGAACATTTTGTGACTCAACAATTATTGCCTAAAATGCATGAAACTGCATGATTTAACACCTACATTTTCAAAATTTTCTGGGGGGAGCATGCCCCCAGACCCCCCTAGAATTATTTGCGAACCCCCCCCACCACCAAATCCTGGCAACGCCCCAGGCTATGACCATTGCAGACTTAAAAAGAGAGCTTTTTGGAGAGTTGCAAAATGCTTGCTTTCATCTGCATCTTTTAAAGGCACCCCCCTCTCGTTAGTCCACCTTCCCCCATCTGACCTCCCAGCCACAATTGTTGGTTAACAGTATTTTTTAACTCCCACCAAGTCAGTATACCTCCTCATCTCCATACCATGGCTCACTCTATTCAGTCCAAGTTTCAACTGACAGCTACCTTCAGTGCACCTAAAGTGAAGGGTTGGGGTGATCTGCTCATCATTCAGTGATAGTCAACAGTCTGATTGAACTCTACCTGTCATTGAATGATGCGCAGACAACTCTGCCCACCACTCCTGGCAACCTGAAGACTGCTGTCTATTGAATGCTTGGACTGAACAGAGCATGTCTGAGTACAGGGGTCACTGTAGCTGGCAGTTTAACAATACTATTGCTTCCAATCATGGCCCAAAGGTCATGGAGTATAATGAGGAATGGAACATTTTGGGGCTGGGGGTATGTTGGGCTAGGGAGGGATATGTCTTTAAAGGACACAGTCAGGATCTGGCTTCTGTCAGCTCTCTAAAATTTCTATTTTTTTCACACCTACATGAGGGAGGAAGGAGGGGAAGTGGTAGAGGGGGATTCAGGATCCACTGGGGGGTGGTCGTGGTGACCATGGGACTACTCTCACTACCTAGGATTGAGTAGGGAGCCTTTCTAAATGTTTTTCTTTCTGAACACAAATAAATGAGTAACAAATTCCCAAATATTTGGGCTGAATATTGAATCAAGGAATCCACACGCCCCTAATTTTTAAACACATTTCAGCCCAAATTTTATATATTCTCTGTGTGGTACTGTATGTCCTCTTTGTCCTGATAACCTCACATTACTATGACAACATGTAGCCCCCCCCCCGAACCCAGCTCCTTAGTTAAGACCACTAGAGAAGTTATAGCTTATTACATGGGCATCCATACCACAAAGGGTTAACTTCCGTCTGGCTTGCAGTCTGAGCTAGCAGGTCTGTGCCAGTGTTCGAAAGGGGAGGGACCAACTGCTGAGGCTAGAGATCTGAAGCAGATTGCATCATTCTGGAGGGAGCCACATGGCTGGTAAGGAGTGCCAGTGCTCCCTTCTGTAAAGAAAATTTCCTGAGAGTGAGACTGACTTAAATTCAACAGGAAGTCATGGCAGTTGCTATTGATAAATGCCTTAGAATGGAAGAGAAAGAGGAAACTGAGGGGAATTTTAATTCAAAAGCGAGAAAGAGAGAAACTGGAAGAAAAACTACTAATCTGAAGTGAACTGTATTTAATTCTAAACTGAAAGACTGTTTAGGCAACTAGCAATGCCCCCTTCCTGCATTAGGCAGGATGGTTGTAAGCGGGCGGGCGGCCACCGCACAGCCGAGAAGGGAACCAGGAGGCCCGGGGAGAAAGCCAGAAAGGTACGGGAAAGCCGCAAAAATTTTTGCCCGCCCCCACTCCTTCAGGGTGTTTCTTTTATACACCTTCTCGCCAAATCTCATCCTGCCTATAGCTATTCTCCTAGCCACCCGAGCTCATTTCTTCACATCTCCTTAGTTTCTTTAACCTTCCTACCCTCCACCATGCTGCTGTGCCTAATACTGCTGCTTTGCCTCTCACCTTCCTTGGATCCAGAAGAGATAACTGTTGGAACCCATACCCACGTGTGCTTAGGGCGACCACTCAACACTGTCCCCCCTACTGTCTCCAGTGGATGCCCTAAACTCTACATACATATATTACCGCTTCTGCATACTAATCCTTGGGAATCCCAAAAAGGCTCACAACCAGTTTGGAACTCCTCTATCCCTTGCTACCATACTGGCATTACAATTACTCCCTACGCCTGTCCATTAAGCTGGTAATCTATGATAAAATCGATAACCATGCAGCAGGATCATCACCCACTATATATTGATCCCAAGAAAGAAGAAAAACTGCCTGACTGATCACTACTCCTATCGCTTGGTGCCCTCATCAAGCTAATCCTCTTTCTGCTGGTCTGTGTTGGCACTGTGAAATCAACCCTGGCCCCACTGAAAGCTCGATCTCTCCAACTGACCTAACCTCCATAAATGGATTGAGTTTTCTTCACATCAATGCCTGCAGCCTCCTAAAAAGTTCTCATCAATACAGGCCTGGCTTGCACACACCTACCTGACTTTCTGGTTATATCTGAAACATGGCTCAAATCGGCTACAAAAGATAGTGAAATAAACCTTCCCAACTACCAGCTCTTCAGATCTGACCGCTCATCCAGGGGCGTGGGTAGCCATCTATGTCAAAGCAAACATCTCTGCATCCTGCCTCAATTTACATCACAACCAAAGGAATTCAATGCTTGTCAATTAAAATAACCCTTCCCAACACATCATCCTTTCAACTGATTGGTTGCTATAGGCCCCCTCTGCAGGCCTCAAACTCCTATCCCACCTAGGCTCTATACTTAATCTGACCCTGAAGACACCATCATCTTAGGAGACATGAACTTGAATTGGCTGACTAATCATCTGCACCCTGGTAACCTTCTGTGACACCTATGATTCTCTCAATTAATCAAAGAACCAACAAGGATCAACCCAAAGAATATTCTCAACAGCACACTCCTGGATATTATATTGGTAAATAAACCTCATCACTATCCCTGTGCAGGAGTACTATTCAGTGACATAAGTGATCACTGTCCCATAGCTGCCATTAGATCAACAATCAAGCCATCCAATCCTGCAAAATTCCTCCCACGAAGGTCAAAAAAGAACTTTAATATTTCAGGATATCTCCATGAACTGTGCCACACCACACGTTGGCAAGAATTCTATCTCACAGCCTCAATAGAGACAGCTCTTCAAATCTTAAATGATATAATCACAAGTGCCCTCAATTACATGCACCCTCACCAGTGTCAGAACCAAACTCAAATCCTGTCGCTGGTTCTCTGCCGACCTTAAATCAAGATTGCTTGCCAGAGATAAACTCTGGAAAAGGGCAAGAAAGACAAAGGACCAAATGACTGGCTTCAATTCAGAAAAGCCAGAAACTCCTGCACAAAACAAGTAAGAAAAGCCAAGGCAGCCTTCTACACAGCTGAACTAGATGCCTCCTATAACAATCCTTCCAGGTTCTGGGGTACCATAAAGGCATCCTAGGTCAAACTTCTACCCCTGTCTTACCACCCAAAATTCAATTAAATAGTATTGAAATCACCGATAAGCAAAATATCTTGAATGCCTTTAATGACCATTTCACTACAGCTGGCCTGGCTTTCACTCTCCTGCAAACCTATTAAGATCATCTCTAAACCTACAATCTACTGAGGGTCAAAAGGTTGCTTCCACATTCTCATTCAAGCCAATATTCTTCAAAGAAGTAGAAGACTTCTACTCCAGCTAGATACCACCAAAAGTGCAGGTGCAGATTCCCTGGACCCCTACTTTCTAAAAGTAGCTCTGCATGCCTTAACCGCCCCCACCCACCTCTTCAATCTATCACTTGCCACTGGTTCTATCCCTCAATATGGAAAAACAGCCTGCAGTTTCCATTACTTAAGGCAGGTGATCCCATGGACCTCAATCAATTATAGGCCCATCTCTATCTTACCAGTACTATCCAAGATGCTTGAGAAGCTGGTAAACTCTCAGTTAACTGCCTACCTTGATACCAACAATCTCCTAAATCCAGCTCAATCTGGGTTCAGATTTATGCATAGCACCATCTCTGCACTAGCAAAAGTCACAAATGACTGGCAGACTGCCCTAGACAAAAAGAATAACACCTGTGCTGTGTTTCTGGATCTAAGCAAAGCCTTTGACACTGTGGATCATGATCTTCTAATCTCCTCTCTGAACTCCATAGGCCTTGACTCACTCTCTCTTAAATGGTGCAGATGCTATCTCTCCCGAAGATTACAACTGGTAAAAAGAATGTGATCTATCTACCTCTAAACCACCCTAAGAGGTGTACCACAAGGCTCCATCCTGGGTCCCATCCTTTTTGCCATCTATATCAACAATATTGATTCCAATCTCTCACTTTCTAATATCCACCTTTTGCAGATGACACTGTACTATATGTGAGCAATCCCTCACCATCAAAAGCCTGTGAGCTCCTACAGTCTGAATTCTCCCTCCTTCAGCACAACCTAGTAGAAAAGAAATTATTACTAAATGCCAAGAAAACCAAAGCTATGTTCTTTGCCACCAAGAACTGTTCTTCCACTATCCCATCATTCACCCTCCCACAACTCTCTACCATCCTTGGTGAAAATCTGGAATATGTTGACAAATTCAAATACCTAGGATTTTGGATAGACAATAAACTAGACTATACTACCCACGTTGAAGAGCTCCTAAAAAAGTTAAGACAAAGACTTGGTCTATTCTATAGGATCAAACACTACCTGACCAAAGATTCCAAACAAAGATTAATCCTAGCATCATTCCTGTCCCTCATTGATTATGCTGACTTCCTCTATGGTCATTGCTCCCTCTCCCATCTAAACAAATTAGACACCCTGTATCATAGAGCTATTAGATTCATTACTGACCTTCCTCTAGCACCCATCATTGCTCTCTACAATGCAGTCAGTTGGACATCCCTGCAACATAGAAGAAAAATGCTGCTATCTGGATCTACAAAGCTCTGACAAACAAACTCCCTTCCTACATCTCAGACTGTTTCAACCGGATCACATCCAAGCCTCACACCTTGAGGATCAACAAACTGATCCTGCTGAAGATTCCTATCACCTGCACCCGGTATGGAAGAGCTGCAATCAGTTATTCCTGGCATTTATCTGGAATTCTATCCAAAAGTCATTGAAAATGGATACACTGATTCCTCTTACATCCTTCAAAAGCTGTATACCAGCCTAATCCCAGATCCGTGCACTTGCTTCCACAAGGCCTAATCCTCCCACACCCCAACCCTCCCACACCCCTCTCTCCTCCTCCCCCTTTTTAAAGCTCCTTCCTATTCTACTATCATTCATCTGGTGCTTTCCATCAAACCGCATACATATATGCCCACCCATGTACCATTATCCATGCCTTATCCCTACTAGACTGTTTGTTTTCTCCTTATTAGGTTTTAGGTTTATTGTCCTTTGCCTTGTATATATGTAAATATTTGTACATCTATCTCACTCATAAATGGTTGTATTTGTGCTTATTCAATATCATGTTTTTGTGTACAATCTGTAACCTTTCTTTATGACCACTCAGGTCCATCTTGTAAATGAGCTATGCTCAATGATGTTCGCCTGAATAAATAAAGATTTTGATTGATTGATTGGTTGTGAAGTATAGTACTTTGAGAATGAATTTAACCAGGAACCCCCTCTGCTCACAGGGTCAGTTCTTGGGAGAGAGTGGGAGGTAGCACCTGTGGTAGCCTTGGACCCCCAGGAGAGGTGCTTGCCCTTCTAAATTAGTGGGAACTCCATCTGGATCCCCAGAAGTGGGAACTTGGCCTGTGAAGGAAGTTAATTTGGTAATGAAGGCTCTGCCTATAGGGGTCAATTTTGGGGAGAGGGTGGGAGACAGCACCTTTGGCAGCCTTTGACCCCAAGGGGGTGCCTGCCTCCTCGTGCCACTGTAAATTTTGGTGTAGGTCCAGTTTCTTGAGTGGGCACAGGGCTTGTGGCATGGTAATGTGGGCCTAAGGGCTGGAGCCCCTACCATTTTTCCCAATGCAGAGGGGCAGGTAATGGTTGCCTGGTATTGGGTCTAGGAGAGGTAGGTTGGCATCCTCATGCATGAAATGCCTCCTGCCACACTTAGGATGCAGGCACATTGTGAAGGACAGGGCTGATCTAACAATTATCTGTTTTAAATGTGAAGTACCTGTCCCTGTGAGCTGAGCTGTGTTTGTGAACATATCAGTACAGTACCAATAACCAGCACAGTCAGAGAACCCTTGAATTATGGGCAAGAAAACAGACTGATGCCTCTGGTGAAGTAATGTAAGAAAAAGAGAATGTGTGCTGCACTGTTTGCTTGCAGCCCCCAGATTAATTCTGAACTGTCTGAACTATATGTACCAAGGATTTGAGGTGGGTCAGAAAAACAATAAACGGCTACCCTGTGAGCAAACAGAAGTGCCTATTGGAGACAAATGAACTGAAATGTGTACTCAGGAAAGACTTATAGGATTTGAACAGAGACTATTGCAATAATTTTCCCTTTAAGAAGATGTTCATGAGCTTTGAGATAAAATAAAAAGGATCCAGATTAGGCTTTATGTGCTGTGTGGACCTCTGTTTACTGTTTGGAGAGCATTTTGTTACTAACTCCTTTTAATTGCAACTCTGACTAGCCTGAAGCATCTGGGTGCTCTGGGGTCATCCCAAGTCCTGGGAGATCAATTAAGTACAAATCATTTGTAACCCCCCTACCAATGGGGGTTCCTGAAAGTCTTTCTTGGGTTTGCCTAAACGCCCGCTGCCAGGCTGGTGTACTGTGTCTTGGCGATTTAAAAGTGTTTGCATGTGAGTGCCCTGTTAGCCTCCATGCCTGTCTCTTTAAGAGCTGCCTCTCTTGTGGTGTAAAATTAATCTGAGTAGGGACCGAGTAGTTTCAGGATCAAGTCCTGCTCAGGCTCCAGTGTTATCGCTCCATTCTGCCATTGCTATTTGCGCAGAGGGAGCCCTGCTAGGAACTGTGACCGTTTACGGTTTCTCTGTTTTAATAATAATAATGTTGTAGTTTGTCTAACCTGCCTTCCTTTGCAGCATAGGCATTTCAGTATTGCCCCACCATCTTGGTTCTGGACAGCCTATTGGGACCAATCAGTACCTTTGGGGACTCTAAAATGGTGTCTGTCTCCAGGGGTCTTGTGGGAGCAAATTTCTATAGGAATTGTAGTTTTTGCACTTTGTCACCTAAATAGACCTGGAGGGGGAGCCCTTGCTTTGACAGACTGATGGATCAACCAACCAGAACCTTTTGGACCGAAGGGAAATTCCCAAGTTGCCTGCTGCAGTGTGTGTCAGTCTGGAGTTAGAGTTTGAAGATTAAACAGCTCGAGTAATTCAAGCAGCTGCTCCTGCATAGTTCATGTGGGACAGTGGTGGAAAGGCTGAGTTTGGCCTGTCTGTCTACTGTCCCTCGAGATGGAATCCTTTTAAAGGTTTAGCAATTGGACTGTATCCAAATTGGAGCGAAACAAAGCCACTGAAGAGTGACCAGATTTAAACCTGAAGAAGACCGAAGATTTGCTGTATGCAATCGGCCTGTCAGGACATCCATTTACCACAGAATTCCCAGTTTTGCTCAGAGACACTGATATTGCGGCCGGACTGCCATCCGCATTGTGGTGTGGTGATTACTTTACTATAAATGTGCTGTGTGCTGTTAGTGGATCATGATTTGGTTCCCCACTGTTTGATTGTGCCACACTTGCTGGAAGCTGCACCCAGCCTTCCCACACTGATATCCGAACTGTCTTACCTGGCCTGGGCCCTGCCAGTTTGGCCCAGCCAGCTACTCATGCCACATAAAAGACCATTGATAAAACACCTGCCTGTGGATCAGTCCCCTGCTCAACATCACAAGCAGGAATGACACCATGGTGAATCGTGTGGGCCCTGCTTCTCCTGGCAAACCAGCAAGTCATCCTGCAGTCTCCATTTCATCCATCCTGTGTCCTGTACTGGGTAGCGTGAGTAAACACCAGGGTAGCTCCCTGCAAAAACAGCTCAATCGAAGTGTGTTATCTGATTCAATTATTTTGTTTAATCATCACAAACTGAGCCTCCTGACTCTGGATTACAAATTGTGTGTGGTTGTGCATGCCTTTTCTTTTCATCACAGGGCCCCAAACAGCTGCAATGCCGGCCTACCCTGGGCAACGTTCCAGGCTAGCCCACCTTACTTCCAAATGGGTACCCAGAATGTGTGATTGTTCAGGGACTAAAAGTGCATGCGTAACTGCCTGAATAGATCAGTTTCAGAATGAATCAACCTGATTACACCCCTCCCTTGTTCAATTCTCCAGAATAAATCTGATCTAAATCTTTTTGTATTTAATCTGACTGTGGTTCCAGTTTGTACCAAAAGCACTGTACTGTTGTTATTTGCTGTGCCTAACCTTGTTTTACACGGGGTCTCCAGGATCAAACTGGTGGAACCAACCCTGGTGGTAAGCGCAAACAGTGTGGGGAATTGTATGCTGAATAGGGGCTACTGTGAAAGTGTTAGCTGCATATTGTCTAGGCCACTAGAAGGGAAAGGGAGGGGGTTACAGTGTCCGGGAGGGCAGTATCCAGGTTAGCCTTGCTACTAACAACCCTGTCCTCCGGGTGAAGGCAGCTGTTTCTGTATCCAGGCCCCTTAACCTGCTACTAGCCAAGTAGGCAGGGGTAGTAGCCTTTGGAATAGCGCCGCCTACTGGTTACATCTTGGAGGCAATGCTGGGATTAGCGCCCTCCTAGTGTTCAGACATTAGAATCGCTGCTGGAATATGACCACACCAGTAGAATTCATTGTGCACCAGCTGGTTGGTGGTGTACAGGGCAGGAGGTTGATCCCCATCATGCCATGCTTATACTAGACATTCCCTTGAGTATTAGTAAGGACACAGTAGAAGGGGTTCTCTTGAAAGTAAAAGGTTTGAAAAATGCATGATGGTGGGTCAGCAGGCTGATTTAACAACCCAAACCCTCATGGCCTTGGTGGAGCATAATGACCCCATGGACGGCACTAAGGTGCCAACTACTATTACCACCGAAGAGTCCCCAACTGCTTGGAGGGTAAGAATTAAAGATAGTAAGGGTCCCTTAGAGGATGAGCCCCCACCATTATCTGAGACGTTTGAGGAGAAATTTGCTAATCTGTTGCTGGAGGAAGGGAAAACCATAGAGGACTTTAAGCAATTATTCCTGCCACTTGGGGGTGTACCTTCCCCCATGCCCCCGCCCATTCTAGTACCAGCTCCAGTGCCTGCACCTACATCAGTGCCTGCAGTTAGTCATGACAT
Organism: Neoceratodus forsteri; assembly: GCA_016271365.2. Lineage (NCBI taxonomy): Eukaryota > Metazoa > Chordata > Ceratodontiformes > Ceratodontidae > Neoceratodus > Neoceratodus forsteri. The sequence continues at coordinate 516,988,047 of CM028130.1, read as the reverse complement.
GTACCACAAGTTGAGGATGTTTTCAGATACCTTCCCCACTCCACAGGGGGAGGATTACTGGGAGACCTGGTTCGACTATGTTGCCCCTTTGGTACCCAAGTGGCAGTGTGCAGAGGCTGAGAAGCAAAAAAGGATCATGGAAAGCTTGAGGGGTCCACCCTGGAAGTCATTAGATTTCTGAGGTCCACAAATCCTGAGGCATCTGCTCAAAAAGTACCTGTCTGCCCTGGAAGGCAATTTCGGAAGCACTGAGTCAGGGGGAGACATTGGTGTGGCAATTCAAAGGTATCAAACAGTGGAGAAGGGAAAGTCTATCTGTGTATGTTACTCACCTAGACAGGGTCTTGCAGAGAGCTTATTGAAAAGGTGGAGCAGCTGCCAGTGACTTGAAGGCTGGGGCACATACTACAGCACGCCAAGCACTCTAAATTGCAGATTATACAGTTAAAGCTCCATGATAGGAGAGATAACCCACCTGACTAATGCGACCTGATAAAAGAACTCAGGGAGGTTGAAGGTGAAGAAAGAGATTGTGATTGTGGGGTGGGCATAGTGTGAGTGACCACGGCACAGGAAGACCTCTCTGAAATGGAGACCACTAAGGATATTCTGCCATCAGCTGAGCAGTAGAGAGACAAACTGCTGAAGGAAGTCAGAAAAGTACCAACAGGTGCCTTTACAGAGGCCTCCGCTGCAGACAAAACCCTGGTCCTTCTCAGGATGTGACTGCCTTGGGGTAGGAGTGCACCCTCAGGCATCTTCTACCGAGGGTGACCCCCAGGCTGATATCAATGAATTGACTGCCACCCTAAAGGAACTGTTAAGACACGTTGCATCACCTTCGCCGCTGCAAACAGATATCAGACCCCAATCCCTTGCTATTGCTTTAGTCCCTCATGGAATGTCATCTCCAAGGATGACCCCAGAGTCTATTATTTGTTGCAACTGTGAAAAGAATGGCCATATGAAGAGAGAAAGCCGGTCTCAGAAAGACTTAGATAAAGTTGTGTACAGACTTCAAGGGGAGCTCCTGAAAGTGAGACCTTGGCCGAGGGCCGCTGGCAACAACCACAGTGAAGGATCAAGAAATCCTAATTCAAACTTCTTTGTGGCTAAATTGTCTGTCCAGGCCCCTGCTACTGTCTCTCCAGACTGGTCCAAAATAGTAGGGCCCCTCCATGGAAACTACTGTGACTGTCAATGGTATCCATGCTCGGGCTGTGCTCGATAGTGGGTTACAAGTGGCCATGGTATTCCAGAACTAGTATGACAAAGATTTATCTGATGTGCCATTACAATCTCTGGACGGACTACATGTGTGTGGCCTGAGAAACAAGTCTTATCCCTGCCTAGGATATGTCCGTCTCTGGCTGTCTTTTCCTGTGACTATAACTGGTGTAGATGAACAAGGAGAAACACTAGCCCTGGTGTGCCCTCCTACCAGAATGTATGATGGGGTTCCCCTGTTAATTGGAACAAACGTCCACATGTTTGGGAGACTGGCACAACTCTGCCATGAGAAACAAGGGCAATGGACTAAATGGGCCCTAAGAATTCCAGCATAATCAAAAGGGCTTATGACTTGCAACAGAAACCCAATGAAGTGGACTGAGATGAGCCAGTGGGGATAGTGTGGGAAAAGGATCCTGACTCTTTGGTGTTGGTCCCCAATGCCCAATGTCGATCCATGGAGAAGTCCGCCTAAGAAGAGGTGTAAAGAACAAAATATTGATGATAGATGCCCCTGGTGAAGGGAAGCTGCCAGAGGAGTTGATGGTTAAGCCCAGTATACAGTACCTGCATGTGCCCATGCCATTGCTCGCCGAGTGATGGTGCAAGTGAGGAACATGTCAGATAGGGAAGTTCGTGTGAACCAGGGATGTACCCTGGCTACAGTACACTATGCAGACACTGCAGTATCACCCAGTAACAAGTACTGTGGTGAAAAGGAGAAAGTGACCCTGGACTTATTTGACTTTGGTGATTCTCTTTTGTCTGCCGAATGGAAAACCTGAATTAGCAGGAAACTTGCTCAGAGAGACCAGGTGTTCTCACTAAAAGATTGGGACATGGGGGCATCCATGGTGCCAAGCATAACATACGGCTGCATGATGACTGACCATTTCGAGAGAGGTCCCGATGCCTTGCCCCAGCTGACATAGATGATGTTAGGAGGCACCTACAGGAAATTCTCACTGCTGGCATTATTCAAGAATCAAGAAGTCCATATGCATCCCCCATAGTAGTCGTGCATAAAAAGAACGGATCCATGAGGATGTGTGTGGACTATCGGACCCTCAACCGATGGACTATCCCAGATTAATACACCATGCCACATATACGGGATGTGCTGGATTGCCTGAATGGGGGTCAGTGGTTCTCAGTGCTAGATCTCTGCAGTGGATATTATCAGAATCTGATGGCCCCAAAGGACCGTGAAAAAACAACCTTCTTCTGTCCTTTGTGGTTCTACAAATTCCTGAGGATTCCACAGGAGATTTTGGGTGCCTCTGCCACCTTCCAGAGATTGATGGAATGTCCGTTGGGAGACATGAACTTGCTGGAATGTTTAGTGTACTTGGATGATGTCATTGTTTTCAGACTCACACTAGAGGAACATGAGATCAGACTGTTCAAAGTACTCAATCATTTAGAAGAATTCAGCCTCAAGTTATCCATAGACAAGTGCCATTTTTTTCAAACATCTGTGAAATATATGGGACACATAGTGTCTATGGAAGGGATACAGACAGATCCCAGTAAAGTTGAATCTTTGACCACTTGGCCCCAGCCCAATAACCTAAAGGAGCTATAGTATTTCCTGGGGTTCTGCGGCTACTGCCGCAGGTTCATCAAAGACTATTCAAAGGTGATTTGACCACTCCTTAACCTTACCCAAGGCTACCCCCCTCGACCAACTGCAAATACAAAAAGGGGGGCTATCAAAGAACAAGAGAAAGTGTATTTTTGAACAGGTGAGCCTTTTGGGACTAGGTGGACACCCAAATGTGAAGCAGCATTCTTTGAAGTCATTGCCTACGCTGATCTTACCAAGCCCTATGTTCTGCATGTGGACACTAATTTGCAGGGCCTTGGGGCTGTGCTATATCAAGACTATGAAGATGGCTTGAGACCTGTAGCTTTCACCAGTAGGAGCTTGACCCTGCCACAGCGGAACAATCCGGTCCATAAGCTGGAATTCCTCACCCTAAAATGGGCCATAGTTGACCAGTTTCATGAGTACCTCTATGAGCCAAAGATATTAGTGAAGACTGACAATAATCCACTGACCTATGTGCAGACTTCAGCTAAATTGGATGCCACTGGGCACTGTTGACTTTCTGCCTTATCAACTTATGATTATGCAGTTGAATATAGACCGGGACTAAACCACATTGATGCTGACACCCTATCATGACGGCCAGTTTCTAAGAACGATTGGGTCCGATTGTTTGAACCTGATATCAAAGCATTATGCCAAAGGTTTGATAAAGATGAACAAATGTCTGCGGACACAGTGGACTGCCTCATATATTTCTTGGGCCCTCCTGATATCTGCATACCAGCTGCCTATTGCCATTTCTCTGCATTAGATATTAGTGCACTACCTAAGTTCGATAATGACAGTATTCAGTGGGCTCAATCCCACAATCCCATGATTCAACCACCACTTGACGCCCTGCATGCAGGAAAAGATGTGTCCAAGTTGCGTTCCCCTTATTTGCAAACTGCTCTATTGTTCAAGGATGGCCCCAGGTTAAAGTTGCATGATCAATTGTTATACAGAGAGACAGTGGATTGTCATGGTCAAGTAGACAAGCAACAGCTGATCCTACCCACAGCCTTTAAACAGCTGGTACTGAGGTCCCTCCATAACCACATGGGGTACCTTGGTATTGATAGAACTCTCGACTTGGTAAGATCTCAATTCTACTGGTAAAAGATGGAGGCAGATGTTGAGCAGCATGTAAAGACCTGCAGTCATTGCCTTCAAAGAAAAGCCCTGCCTCAGAAGGCTGCTTACCTTGTCAATATCGCTACCAGCACCCCCTCTAGAATTGGTCTGCATCGATTTCTTGTGCTTAGAACCCAACCAAATAAACTTTGGCAATGTGTTGGTAGTTACTGATCATCTTACATGGTGTGCACAAGCCTTCCCAACTAATGATCAAAAGGCCTCTACCGTGGCCAAGGTGCTAGTGGAAAAATTCATTGTCCACTATGGTGCCCCCCCAGCAGATCTATTCTGACCAAAGCAGAGACTTTGAAAGCAGATTGATTAAGGAGATGCTCTCTTTGTGGGAGGTAAGAAAGCCTACAACCAGTCCATACCACCCACAGGGGGACCCCCAACCTGAACACTTTAACAGCACTGTCCTAGATATATTGAGCACTCTACATCCCAAAGACAAGATCAGAAGGAGCCAACAGATTAGCACCTTGGTACACGCCTACAACTGCACCAAATGTGATGCTACTGGGTTCTCTCCCTATCACCTCATGTTTGGGAGAGAAGCTCAGTTGCCTGTAGATGTCTGCTTTGGAGTCTCCCCGGATGGGGTCAGAGCAGTGAATTATTTACAATATGTGCAGAAGCTGATAGCTCAATTGAACCATGCATACCAACTGGCTCAAGCAATGGCTGCCAAACAAAACCTTGCTAACAAAGAGAGATATGATCAATGGGTGAAGGCCCACGAGTTGTTGCCCGGGGATCGAGTGCTATTACGTAACTTGGGACTGCATGGCAAGCATAGTATCGCTGACAGGTGGCATCATCTTCCACATGTAATAGTCAGTAAGTTGGATGATTTATCTGTGTACAAAGTGCACCTTGAGAATGACTCTAAAGCTGTCAAGACCATGCATAGAAACCACCTACTGCCTATTGGCCAAGTGATCATTGATGCTGAACCATCAGAAGTCAGCTCACCTGGGCTGGTGACTCGAGCTGCTGCAAAAAAGAGGCAGAGTCAACCTGCCCCAGTTGTTACAGACTCAAGGCTTTTCTCCCAGCAGGTCTAGAATGATAGTGACTGTCAGTCCACCTCTGATGACAGTGAGTGTGACAATTATTATTACCCTTCCTATGAACTGAGTCAATTTTTTCAAGGTAACCCTATGTATAAATGTGGGGATGAAAGCTGGGCTTTCAGGACTGCATAACCCACCAGCTTTCTCCTTACAGTCAATGCTCCCTGAAAGTGAGGTGAAAAGTATTACGTCTGAAGTAGCAGATTCATTGTGTGTAGTAGAACTCTCTGAATTATCTGAAGAGGAACCTGATGTGATAAGTCTCCCTAGTGACATAGCAGAACTTGAAGAACAATATGAAAGTGTTGACAGCGCCCCTTCAGTGCAGCAGAGTCTAATCTGCTAGAGTCTCCTCAGAATGAGTAACCAGGGCCCTCTTCAGAAGATGATAATGAGCAAAGAATTGTGGAAACAGAATCTACCAAGCAAGGAGCTGATAGTGTTCCCAGTCTGGACATTTCAATCAGTGCAAAGGCATCCTTCACTACAGTAGAATAAACCAATGCCAGTGTTGACTGCCCAGAACATGTGTCTGTTCTTCCCAGAAAGTTTGGCCGAGCTGTTAAGCCAGTGATTCGGTTTAGCTGTGACTCCCCTGGAAGGCCTGTGGATTTGCCTCTCAATGTCCACAAGGGTGCTTACATTTCCAAGAGCTCACTGCCCAAACTAAGCCTATCTGCCAATTCTAAGTAAATTTTTCTACCCTCAGAACATGATGCCCCTGCCCTGTCTAGCCCTAAGTTAGCAGATAGAGATGGGCCCCCATCCAGGTTATTCAGAGTGCAAGAAACAACAGCATTACATGAAAAGTAGGGTAATGTTATTGCGTAGGTCATAGTAAAAACTCAGTATTGAATGTATGAAATATGCAAAGCTGTTGTCATTATGAATGGTATATCAATAGAGAACACTGAATAAGTATAATAATGTGATATGCTTATGCTACTGATGCATCAATCATTATTGTATTCTATAGTAATGTCGCCACTATATAACATACCGTATATTGACTTTTCCATGTTATTATGGTATAGTCTTGACGCAGATGCCAAGTTCTTTCCAGGAAGGGAAGTGTGTAACCCCCCCACAAATGGGGGTTCCTGAAAGTCTTCCTTGGGCTTGCCTAAATGCCCACTGCCAGGCTGGTGTTCTGTGTCCTAGCGATTTAAAAGTGTGTGCAAGTGAGTGCCCTGTTAGCCTCCGTGCCTGTCTCTGTAAGAACTGCCTATCTTGTGGTGTAAAATTAATCTGGGAAGAGATTGACTAGTTTCAGGCTCAAGTCCCACCCATGCTGCAGTGTTATCCCTCCATTCTGCCATCGCTATTTGTGCAGAGGGAGCCGTACTAGGAACTGTGACTGTTTACTCTTTCTCTGTTTTAATAATAATAATATTGTAGTTTGCCTAACTTGCCTTCCTTTGCAGCGTGGACATTTCAGTATAGCCCCACGATCTTGGTTCTGGACAGCCTATTGGGACCAATCAGTACCTTTGGAACTCTAAATGGTGTTTGGTCCTCAGGGTCTTGTGGAGAGCAAATTTCTGTAGGAATTGTAGTTTTGCACTTTGGCACCTAAATGGACCCGAGGGGAGCCCTGCTTGACAGACTGATGGATCAAGCAACCAGAACCTTTTGGACTGAAGGGAATTCCTGCTGCCTGCTGCAGTGTGTTGCCAGTTCAGTTAGAGTTTGAAGAGTAAACAGCCTCGAGTGATTCTAGCAGCTGCTCCTAGTGAGTTTGTGCAGAAGAGTGGTGAAAGGCTGAGTTTGCCTGTCTGCCTGCCTCTGCTGTCCCTTGAGAGGGAATCTTTGAAAGGTTTAGCAGTCAGGCTGTATCTGAATTGTGCATGACAAAGCCACTGAAGAGTGACTGGATTTAAACCTGAATAAGACCAAGATTTGCTGTATGTGATCGGCCTGTCAGGACATCCATTTACCACAGAATTCCCAGTTTTGTTCAGAGACACTGATATTGTGGCCAGACTGCAATCCGCATTGTGGTGTGGTGATTGCTTTACTGTAAACATGGTGTGTGCTTTTAGTGGGTCGTGATTTGGTTCCCCACTGTTTAATTGTGCCACGCTTGCTGGAAGCTGCATCCAGCCTTCTCACACTGATATCCAAACTGTCTTACCTGGCCTGGGCCCTGCCATTTTGTCCCAGCCAGCTACTCACACCACGTGAGAAGACCACATCGGCGAGAGACGTGCCTGGGGATCAGCCCCTGCTCAACATCACAATGGAACGACACCATGGTGAGTCATGGTCCTGCTTCTCCTGGCAAATCAGCAAGTCATCCTCAAGTCTCATTTTGTCCACCATGTGTCCTGTACTGGGTAGTGTGAGTAAACACTAGGGTAGCTCACTGCAACAACAACTCAATCAAAGTGTGTCATCTGATTTCATTGTTTTGTTTAATCATCTCGAATTGAGCCTCCTGGCTCCAGATTACAAATTGTGTGGTTGTGCATGCCTTTTCTTTTCATCACAGGGCCCCAACCAGCTGTGACGCTGGCCTTCCCCGGGCAACATTCAGGGCTAGCCCACCCACCTTACTTCCAACTGGGTACCCAGAGCGTGTGACTGTGCAGGGACTAAAAGTGCATGCATAATTGCCTGACTAGATCAGTTTCAGAATGAATCAACCTGATTATGCTCCTCCCTTGTTCAATTCCCTGGAATAAATCAGATCTAACTCTTTTTGCATTTAATCTGACTGTGGTTCCAGTTTGTACCAAAAGCACTGTACTGTTATTATTTGCTGTGCCTACACAGGTTTTACACGGGGTCTCCAGGGGTCAAACTGGTGGAACCAGCCCTGGTGGTAAGTGCAAACAGCGTGGAAAATTGTATGCTAAATAGGGGCTACTGTGAAAGTGTTAGCTGCATATTGTCTAGGCCACTAGAGGGGAAAGAGGGTAGGTTATAGTGTCCCGGAGGGCTGTACCCAGGTTAGCCTTGCTGCTAACAACCCTGTCCTCCGGGTGGAGGCTCCCATTTCAGTATCCAGGCCTCTTAACCTACTACTAGCAAAGCAGGCGGAGGTAGTAGCCCTTTGGATAGCGCCACCGAGTGGTTACATCTTGGAGGCACTGCTGAAATTAGCGCCCCCTAGTGGTCAGATGTTAGAATCATTGTTGCTGGAATATGGCCACACCAGTAGAAGTCATTGTGCATCAGTTGGTGGGGTGGTGTATGGGACAGGAGGTTGACCCCCATCATGCCATGCTTATTCTAGACATTCCCTTGAGTATTAGTAAGGACACAGTAGAAGGGGTTCTCTCCAAAGTCAAGGTTTGAAGAATGCTGTAATGGTGGGCCAGCAGGCTGATTTAACGACCCAAACCCTCATGGCCTTGGTGGAGAGTAGTGACTCCATGGACGGCACTAAGGTGCCAACGGCCATTAGTCCTGAAGGGTCCCCAACTACTTACAGGGTAATAACTAAAGATAATAAGGATCCCTTAGAGGATGAGCTCCCACCATTATCTGAGACTTTTGAGGAGAAATTTGCTAAGCTGTTGCTGGAGGAAGGGAATACCATGGAGGAATTTAGTAATTATTCCTGCCACCTGGGATGTACCTTTCCCCATGCCCCGTCCCACTCTAGTACCGCTCCAGTGCCTGCACCTACATCAGTGCCTGCAGTTAGTCTGACATGTACCACAAGTTGAGGATGTTCTCAGTGCCTCCCCATCCAACAGGGGGAGGATGACTGGGAGACCTGGATCGACTATGTTGCCCTCTTGGTACCCAACTGGCAATGTGCAGAGGCTGAGAAGTGAAAAAGGATCATGGAAAGTTTGAGGGGTCTGGTCCTGGAAGCCATTAGATTTCTGAGGCAGATGAATCCTGAGGCGTCTGCTCAAAAGTACCTGCCTGCCCTGGAAGGCAATTTCGGAAGCACTGAGTCCAGGGAGACGTTGATGTGGCAATTCAAAGATACCAAACAGTGGAGAGGGGGAAAGTCTGTCTGTGTGTGCTACTCGCTGAGAGAGGGACTTGCAGAGAGCTTATCAAAAGGGTAGAGTAGCCACCAATGACTTGAACCGTGGTTGTGGCTGACATACTACAGCACGCCAAGCACTCTAAATTGCAGATTATCCAGTTAAGTCCTTGATAGGAGAGATAATCCACCTGACTACTGTGACCTGATTAAAGAACTCAGGAGGTTGAAGTGAAGAAAGAGATTGTGATTATATGGTGGTGCAGCCTGAGTGTCCACAGCACAGGAAGACCTCTCTGAAAAGGAGATCACTAAGGTTTCTGCCATCAGCTGAGGGTGGAGAGCCAAACTGCTGAAGGAAGTCAGTGGCACCAACAGGTGCCTCACGGAGGCTCCCACAGACAAAGACCCTGGTCCCTCTTGTGAAGTGACTGCTATGGTGTGGAGTGCACCTCAGGCATCTTCTAAGGAGGGTGACCCCCAGGCTGAGATCAAAGAATTGACTGCACACTAAAGGAACTGTCAAGACACGTTGCGTCATCTTTGCCGCTGCCATCAGATATCGGACCCCGATCCCTTGCTACTGCTTCAGTCCCTCATGCAATGTCCTCTCCAAGGATGACCCCAGAGTCTATCATTTGTTACAGCTGTGGAAAGGATGGCCATATGAAGAGAGAAAGCCGGACTCAGAAAGACTTAAATAAAGTTGTGTACAGACTTCAAGGGGAGCTCCTGAAGGTGAGACCTTGCCCGAGGGGTGCTGGCAACAACCGCAGTGAAGGATCAAGAAATCCTAATTCAAACTTCTTTGTGGCTAAATCATCTGTCCAGGCCCCTGTTACTGTCTCTCCAGACTGGTCCAAAATAGTAGGCCCCTCAATGGAATCTACTGTGACTGTCAATGGTATCCATGCTTGGGCTGTGCTTGATAGTGGGTCTCAAGTGACCATCATATTCAGAACTAGTATGACAAACATTTATCTGATGGCATTACAATTTCTGGGCGGCCTCCATGTGTGAGGTCTGAGCAACAAGTCTTATCCCTACCTAGGATATGTCTGGCTGCTGTCTTTGCCTGTGACTGTGGTGGTGAGATGGGCATATGAGGCACTAGTCTGGTGTGCCTCCTGCGGACTGTGTGATGGGGTTCCCCTGTTAACTGAAATACGCGTCACATGTTTTGGGAGACTGGCACACTCTGCCATGAGAAAAAAGGCAATGGACTGGATGTACCCAAAGAATTCCAGCATTAATCAAAAGGCTTATGACTTGCACAGAACCGATGAAGTGGACTGAGATGAGCCAGTGGAGGTAGTGTGGAAAAAGGATCCTGTCTCTTTGGTGTTGGCCCCAATGCCCAGTGTGACGATCCATGGAGAAGTCAGCCTAAAGAGAGTGTAAAGAGCGAAATATTGATGATGGTGCTCTGGTGAAGGAAGCTGCCAGAGGGGTTGATGGTTATGCCCAGTATATTACCTGCATGTGCCTATGCGATGCCTGCCGGTGATGGTGCAAATGGAAACATATTGGGCAGGGAGTTCGTTTGAACTGGGATGTACCCTGGCTACAGTACTACTATGAACACTGCAGTATTGGCCAGTAACAAGTACTCTGGTGAAAAGGAGAAATGACCTGACTTATTTGACTTTGTGATTCCTGATTCCCCTTTGTCTGCTGAATGAAGACCTGAATTAGTAGGAAACTTGCTCAGAGAGCCAGGTGTTCTCACTAAAAGAGTGGGTGTGGGGTGTGTCCATGGTGCCGAGAATAACATCGCCTGCATGATGACTGACCATTCGAGAGCGTTCTCGATGCGCTTTCCACCTCTGACATAGATGATGTTGAAGGCACCTACAGGAAATGCTCACTGCTGGCATTATTCAAGAATCAGAAGCCCACATGCATCCCCATCGTAGTGGTGTGTAAAAGAACAGATCCATGAGGATGTGTGTGTGACTATCGGACCATCAACTGATGGACTATTCCATATCAGTACACCATGCCATGCATCACGATGCCCTGGATTGTCTGAATGGGGGTAAGTGGTTTTCAGTACTGGATCTCCACAGCAGATTATCAGATCCCAATGGCTCAGGACTGTAAAACAGCCTTCATCTGTCCTTCGGGGTTCTCTGATTCCTGAGGATGCTACAGGGAACTTTGGGTGCCCCCTGCCTTCAGGGATTGATGGAACAGTGAGCCTTTTGGGACTCGGTGGACACCTTGAATGTAAAGCAGCATTCTTTTGGAGTCATATATTAGCTTACCCATGTCCCAGTCTTTGCTATGCTGATCCTACCAAGCCCTGTGTTTCTGCATATGGATGCTAGTTGGCGGGGCCTTGAGGCTGTGCTATATCACGACTACGAAGATGGCTTGAGATCTGTAGCTTTTGCCAGTAGGAGTTTGACCCGACAGAACAGAGCTATCTCGGTCCACAAGTTGAATTCCCACCCAAAATGGGCCATAGTTGACCAGTTTCATGAGTACCTTTATGGGGCAAATATATTAGTGAAGACTGATAATAACCCACTGACCTATGTGCAGACTTCAGCTAAATTGGATGCCACTGGGCACGTTGGCATTCTGCCTTATCGACTTATGATTATGCAGTTGAATACAGACCGAGGACTAAACCATGTTGATGCTGATGCCCTATCCGTCGGCCAGTTTCTCAGAACAAGTGGGTCAGATTGTCTGAACCTGACATCAAACATTATGCCAAAGTTTGATAAAGATGAACAATTGTCTGCGGACACAGTGGACTGCCTCAGTAGTTGCTTGGGCTCTCCTACCTGCATGCCAGCTGTCTATTGCCATTTCTCTGCATTAAATATTAGTGCACTACTTCAGTCCGATAATGACAGTATTCAGTGGGCTCAATCCCACGATCCTATGATTCAACCAGCACTTGGCGTCCTGTGTGTGGGGAAAGATGTGTCCAGTTTGTGTTCCCCTGACTTACTTAACTGCTCTATTGTTCAAGAAAAGGCCCCAGTTAAAGTTGCATGATCAGTTGTTAAACAGAGACGGTGGATCATCATGGTCAAATGGATAAGTAACAGTTGGTCCTACTTACAGCCTTTAAACAGCTGGTACTACGGTACCTCTCCCATAACCACATGGGGCACCTCAGTATTGAGAAACTCTTGACTTGGTATGATCCTGATTCTACTGGCCAAAGATGGAGGCAGATGTCAAGCACCATGTAAAGACCTGCAGTCATTATCTCCAAAGAAAAGCCCCTGTCTCAAATGTCTGCCCCCTGTCAATATTGATACGTGCGCCCCTCTAGAGATTGGTCTGCATAGACTTTGTGCTTAGGACCAACCAAAAGAACATTGGCAATTTGTTGGTAGTTACTAATCATTTACATGGTATTGTTACAAGCCTTCCCAACTAAAGATCAAAGGCCTCTACCGTTGGCCAAGGTGCTAGTTGAAAAATCTTTGTCCGCTGTGGTGCCCCCTAACGGTTCCATTCTGACCAAGGCAGAATCTTTGAAAGCAGATTGATTAAGGAGATGCTCTCTCTGTAGGTGCTAACTCTAGACCACTGCTTCCCACCCTGAGGGCCAAGCCTGTGAACACTTTTAAACAGGACTCTCCTGGATATGTTGGGCTCTCTTCATCCCAAAGGTCAAGTTCAGATCTAGCCAACAGATTACCTTGATACAAGCCTACAATTGTGCCAAGAGTGATGCTACTGGGTTCTCTCCCAATCACCTCATGTTCGGGAGAGAAGCCCGGTCGCCTGTAGATGTCTGCTTTGGAGTCTCCCCGGATGGGGTCAGAGCTGTGAATTATTTACAATATGTGTAGAAACTGAAAGCTCAATTGAACCATGCATACCAACTGGCTCAAACAATGGCAACCAAATGAAACCTTGCTAACAAAGAGAGATATGATCAATGGGTGAAGGCCCAAGAGTTGTTGCCCGGGATCGAAAGAGCACATTTAACTTGGGACTGCGTGGGAGCCTAAAATCACTGATAGGTACACCTTCCACATGTGATGGTCAATAAGTTGATAATTTACCTGTGAACAAGTGGCCCTTGAGAATGACTCTAAAGTTGCAAGACCATGCAGAGAACCTACTGCCTATTGGCCCAAGTGATCACTGATGCTGAACCTTCAGATGTTTCGATCTTCTGGGCAGGTGACTCGTGCTGACTGCAAAAAGAGACAAGTCAACTTGCCTCAGTTATTCTAGACTCAAGGCTTTCCTAACGGCAGGTCCAGAATGATAATGACTGTTAGTCCACCCTGATGATGTCGTGAATGTAACAGTTATTATTACCCTTCCTATGAACTGAGTCAATTGATTCAAGGTAACCCAGTGTATAACTGTGGGGATGAAGCTGGTGCTCAGGACTGCATAACTACCAGCTTCCTCCTTATAGCCAATGCTCCTGAAAGTGAGGTGAAAATGTTACATCTGAAGTAGCAAATTCATTGTGTCTAGTAGAACTCTTTGAATTACCTGAGGAGGAACCTGATGTGATAAGACTCCTGGTGATATACCAGTTAACTTGAAGAACAATATAACATTTTTTACAGCATCCCTTCAGTGCTGCAAAGGTCTAGTGTGCCAAGTCTCCTTCAGAATGAGCAAGCTGGGCCCTCTTCAGAAGATGATAATAAGGAAGCATTGTAGAAACAGAATCTGCGAGCGCGGAGCTGATAGTGTTCCCAGTCTGGACATTTCGATCAGTGCAGCATCCTTCACTACAGGAGAAGAAACCAATGCCAGTGTTGACTGCCCAGAACCTGTGTCTTTTCCCCCAGAAAGTCTGGGTGTGAGCCTATTAAGCCAGTGATGCGCTTAGCTATGATTCCTGGAAGGCCTGGTTGTCACTCAATGTTATCCACAAGGGTATTTACATTTCCAAGAGCTCACTGCCCAAACTGAGCCTGTATGCCACTTGCTAATTGTTCTACCTCAGAACATGATGCCCCGCCCTGCCTAGCCCTAAGTTAGCAGATAGAGATGGTCCCATCTAGAGTTATTCAGCTACAGCTACTTACATGAAAAGTATGGTAATGTTGCTGCATAGGTCATAGTAAAATTGGCATTTAATGTATGAAATACGCAAAAAACTGTTGTCATTATGAATGTAGTATGTGAATAGAGTACACTGAATAAGTATAGTAATGTGATATGTTTATGCTTACTATGCAGCAATCATTATTGCATTCTGTAGTAATGTCATGTATATAACATATAGTCCTTTTCCATGCTATTACAGTATAGACTTGATCACGGATGCCTAGTTCTTTCAGGCAGGAAGGTGTATTTACTCACAAATGGGGTTCCTGAAAGTCTTCTTGGCTTGCCTAAATGCCCACTGCCAGGTTAATTGTTCTGTGTCCTAGCGATTTAAAAGTGTTTGTATGTTGAGTGCCCTGTTAGCCTCGTGCCTGTCTCTTTAAGAGCTGCCTTTCGTGGTGTAAAATTAATCTGGGTAGAGACCGACTAGTTTCAGGCCTGTCCCGCCTGGGCTGCAGTGTTATCCTCCATTCTGCCATCGCTATTTGTGCAGAGGGAGCCCCTGCTAGAACTGTGACTGTTTACTGTTTCTATTTAATAATAATAATATTATGGTTTGTCTAACCTGACTTCCTTTAGCATGGAGTCGTTTCAGTGGTTCCCACCATCTTGGTTCTTTGACTGCCTATTGGGACCAATCAGTACCTTTGGGGACCCTAAATAGTGTCTGTCCCCAGGGGTCTTGGGAGCAAATTTCTTAGGAATTGTAGTTTTATGCACTTTGGTGCCTAAATGGACTTGGAGGAGCCCTTGCTTTGACAGACTGATGATCAACCAACCAGAACCTGTTGACCGGTGAAATTCCCAAGCTGCCTGCTGCAGTGTGTGTCAGTCCTGGAGTTTGAGTTTGAAGAGCAGCTTGAGTGATTTGAGCAACTGCTGCTATAAATAGTTAAATTAACGTGAGAGTGGTGGAAAGAGCTGAGTCTGGCCTGTCTGCCTACTGTCCTTGAGAAGGAATATTTTGAAAGGTTTAGCAATCCATACTGTATCTGAATTGGAGTCATGACAAAGCCATTGAAGAGTGACATAGGCTCATTATGATGTCATTAGCACTGTGTAGCTGCTGCCAGATTGATTCTGTTCTGTGCAAAGGTCAAGGAAAGTGATTGTGACATATCTAACCTTTAGATAATATTGATCTGGAGGTTATATAGTGTGATAAATAAGTTCATCAGGGAATATTTATCACCACTGATATTGTACAAATGTGTTTATCATGCTATCTAATGGCATCATATTAGGCCTATGAAATACTGAAGCCAGCTGTACATAGCACAGAGAAAGAGCAACATCTTCACATTAAAAGATGCTTTAAATAGTCACAGCTCTTTAGTTTACTTTATTAAAACACTATTGCAGTCAAACCCCAAAGGAAAAGGCTGCACATGCATACATTCAATGCACCACATACGTACAAAATTAGCTTTACAAGCCAAAATGTATCATACCACAAGTGTACTTACCAAAAATCTTACTAATACAAAGGATGACTACTCTGCTACATTTACAAATCTAGTAATTGAAACATACATCTTTTTTCATTAATCCTTTTGATTAATCCTGTTAAACTTATATTGTATAAATCAAATACGCAATGGTCTGACTCACAGTGCACAACTTGTCTTCAACTGTGAGGGGACAAGACTTTCATAAGTCACTCGTGAGTTATGGTCTTGCCCCCTCATACCTGGAAAGAAATTGCATATTTTGAGTGAGGCCTTTGTGTATCCCCTATTTCTATCATGCAGGCAATCTTGAAAGCAGGCTATCCTGTGAAAATATAAATGCAATTCAAATTTCAGATTTACTTTGGTCAGCACTCAGCCATGGCTTTTAGGTTTTTTTTGTTTGTTTTACTGGCTAGCCTGATACAGTTTCATTATCTGACACCTATGGCCATCTTGATGAGATGCACTGAGCTTCTGATTGTAGGTCTCAACCAGATCCCTTGTGCTGTATATGATTAACAGCTCAGAGTGGCTGCAGAACACAGTGTTGCATACAACACACTGGTGCACGCACACTCTGTCACACAAATTGTGCATGACAAACAGAACAATACTTATGAGCTCAGGGACCTTTCTTGGACTGCATGCTGTAATCTGCTCTTGAACAGGGCTGTAGCATACAGGTGATGATGGGGTGTTGGAGACTTGGGCCAGGAGTACAAAGGAATATGCAATCTGATCACATGACTGAAGAGAGAGAGTGGAGCAGCATGTTGTCACACTGGGTAAGCTCTGAACCTGACTCGATTGCTTTTTCTCTGGAACTGCCTATTGTACTAGTAATGATTTCTGTGACAATGTATTTGTCATGGAACTTTAGTAAATGAGCACTTGTGCTCAAAGGGAATCTCTAAAGTTTTGTATGAACAAAATAAAAATAAATAAGCAGCCAGCCCAAAAGCAGACATTCGTGACAATTTAAAAAAAAAAAAACAAAAAAAAAAACAAGCAAAATCTGAGCTGCACCTCCAAAGTTACATAGAAACAATGGGCAGGATTTTTTAAAGGCTTAGATAGCTGCAAGCCCTGGATGTGCCAATGATACGGCGCATGGGGCTTGTGTCGATCTAATGGGAGTTGTTATCCCATGTGGTAATTGCCACAAGTTAAACCAACTTTTCTGCTCTAACTTGCAGTAGTCCTGGGGGCCTTTTTATGAAGTTTTCACCAGATATTTAGCGCAAGCTGGAGTAAATTGTGAAAACTGCTGCAACTGTGCCTGAGACTGTGGAATGGGTGCAGTTGTGGCTAAGAGGTTTGGTGCACCACCAGAACCTAAGTGTCAGGGTGCAGGGCTTGGCACAAGCCCTACGCCATGCTTTGAAAATCCTGCCCAAAGAATTTGTCCGAAAAAAAGCCTGTTTGCTGATCATGTCTGCCCATTCCTGCCTAACTGATGTTGAATGAGAGAGCTCTAGAGGCTCCTAACTTCCCCTTCCCTTTCTGGTGTGGTCTTTACCAAACCCATGTATCTGCCCCCTCTCGTCGGAATCCCCCCAAGGTTTATGCCCAGACCACCCCCTGTGGCAGTCTATTCCACCCCCTCCCACCCTCTCCATTAAAGGTGATTGGCTAGTGCTTTTGTGGCTCCAACTACTCTCCATCAAATAGTACTGGTATCCCACATAAGATCTGACCAAAGCTGGATTCCCAATCCATAGTTAGAGAGTTGTTGATCCAACGATCAGATACCTGGATCCAATGGTTAGATCTATTGGATCCAGGTCAGATCCACAGATACATTGGATACTTACAGTGGATCTCAGGAGGTCAGATACTTGGCCAGATGGCTATGCCATCTGAAGCATCCCAAATCTGACCAAAATAATGGTATCCAATGGTATCCAACCTGGTAGGATAGTATCCAAGCAACTCAACTCTCCATAGAAAAGAACTTCCTCATATCCCTCTTATTCTTGCCACTGCAAGCTTCTTGGAGATGTCTCTGGTGCTTGTCTTCCTATTCAGTCTCAGCAATTATTTGCTATCTTCATTATTCACCCTACTGTATGTAGTTGCCTGCGCAGTATATTTCAATCATGTTCCCTCTTTCCCCTCTCACCTCAAGCGTGTACATGTTCACATCTACAAACCTCTCTTAATATGTTCTCTCCTGCTGTCCCTGGATGATATAGCTTACCCTCCTCTACATTGCCGCCACTCTGTTCCTGTCCTTGTCTTTCTTCAATCATGGAGTCCGAACCTGTATAATACTCTTGGTGAGAATGAACCAGTGACCTACACAGTGACAGCAGCACCTCCATTCTGCTGGCAATCTCTCTCCCTGTGCACCTTAGCATCCTCAATGCCCTATCAACTGTACCACCCTATTGCATAGTACTGATCCATTCAGGCTGTCTGATATTATTACTCCCAAGCCCTTTCTTCCACTCTGTTTTCCATTACTACCTCCCCAATCCTATAGTCCATGCTGAAAGTTTTTCCCACTGTGTGCATCACCTTGCATTTTTGGTGTTAAATTTTACTGCCATACTTCTAGCCACCTTTCCAGTCTGCCCATGTCTTCTTTCAGGATTTTGACCCCCTCCTTACTATCCTTCCAGCTACAGATTTTCTTATCATCTGCAAAAAAGGCACAACTTGCCCTGAATTCCTACCCCAGTGTCCCAGATAAAAATGTTGAAGAGGATGGGTCTGACACCGATCACTGTGGCACACCTTCCCCCTTACCCCCAAGAACTCCCCATTTATTACCACCTTCTGGGTCTTGTTGCTTAACCAAGTTCCCAATCATCTAGTAATCTTACCCCCTGCTCCTGTTTCCTGCGTCTTCTTACCAAGCTGTCCATACAGGATGATATTATAGACTTCACTGCTGTATAGTACAGTGTGGCCACTGTCAGTCCCTTATCCCTGCCTTTGTCACCCAACGGAGGAATCAGTCAGGTTTGTTTGACATAACCTCACCCCACCCCCTGCCAATGAACCTATATTGTCTCTTCTCCTGTAGTCCATTCATGTCCAGGAAAGTTACTATCCTTTCCTGTATCAAAAGGCCGAGTTGTGTTCTTGTTCTGCTTCCCTAAACTATGGGACTCTCTCTCACTTTCCATTCGCTCTGCTTCCTGCTCTGAAATCTCTCCTCCATGAGTTCTCTGTTCACTCCTGCAGTTGTTTCTGATATTGGGATGGACTTCTGTCAGCTGCCTTCCACCCTACACTGACACTAGCACAGTCCCCCTCCCCCATTCATAAGTAACAACTCACTGCTCTTCATATTATTGTTTAGTTGCTCATGTTGCTTGTTCTGCAATTTACTGTTTGGTGATTTTATTCTTGAAGCTTTAAAGGCTTTTTTTTGCAATTTGTTTATTTTGTTGTGCATATTTCTATATTATTGTATAGTTTTGTACATTGTATTTTGTTCTGTTCTCTGCTCTTCCCCAAACCCCTGGACACATCTGAAAATGAGCCAGCACAGTCTGAATTTCATGATAAAACTTTTAAATCAATCAATTAATGAATTAATGGTATCCAGTGAATGCAGCAACCATGACTGAGTGCTTTCAAAAAGGGCAACTCAGTCATGGCATGGTAGCAACTGGATACCTGGGTGGGCAAGGTAGGGTGATTGGATGTAGGCACATAAACTCGCAGGGGAGAGGAAGGGGGGAGGTATGTGGCAGGAAGTGTGGCAGGCAGCTGCTAAGCTGGTCCACTAGTGTGGTGGGGAGGGTGGTCGGTTGGGAGGTGCAGGGTACAGGGTTCAGATCCGGCACGGCATGGCGTGGTACGTTTTTTGTCAGCAGGTGATTTTTATTTTTGTAAGTATTTGCCCCCCCAACATGCACCCTCCTGGAGTTGAGAATCTTTTAGTAGGGGTTGCAGGGGGGCACAGCCCCCCCACATTTAAGGAACTACTGTGGATCTCAGGCACCCTCTTCCCGTTCACCGCGAGTGAGCGTTGCCGAAATTTATTTTTGGTGATGTGCACTTGCCCTAATGGCGATCGCTATTCTGCAATCACTGTTATCACATAGAATCTTAATTATTAAGGTCTCTAATAGCTTACCCATAATAGACATTAGGCAGACAGACCTATTGTTCTCTGGATCATCTCTTTTTCCACACCATTCTCCATCCTCCAGTCCCTGGGTACTATCCCTGTCTCCAGTGAATTGTTGAATAGAAACATAGAAATAGTCAGCAGATAAGGCCTGCTAGGCCCATCCAGTCTGCCAGTACACCCTATACATGTAAGTGTCCACTCACCCTAAGTGGTCAATGGCTTTTTATCACTCCCTTCCTGCCCAAGGTTCCCTTGTGCTTGTTCCAGGCATGTTTAAACCCCTCCACTGTGCTTGCCCTTACCACCTCTTGTGGCAGACTATTCCAAGCGTTCATCACCCTCTCTGTGTAGACTTCTTCACATTACCTTTTAATCTACCCCACTCCAATTTCATATCATGCCCCCTCATTCTGGTATCTTTCCTACATTGGAAAAGATCTCCCACCTGCACCTTGTTAATGCCCTTGAGGTACTTAAAAGTTTCTATCATGTCACCCCTTTCTCTCCTTTCTTCCAGAGAGTACATATTAAGGTCTCTTAGTCTCTCCTCATGTGTTTTGTGGTGCAAACCATGCACCATCTTTGTTGCCCTTCTCTGAACAGCCTCCACCTTGTTTATGTCCTTATGCATGTATGATCTCCAGTACTGCACGCAGTACTCCAGGTCAGGCCTTACCAGAGTTTTATTCAATGGAATCACCACTTCCACCTCCTACTAGTAATACTTCTGCCTATGCAACCCAGCATGACACTGGCCCTCCCTGCAGTCTTTGAGCAATGCTTTGATACCTTAAGGTCATCAGATATGATAACCCCTAGGTCCTTTTCCTCTTTGGTGACAGTCAGCACCTCCCCCCCATCCTGTAGCTCTCTCCAGGGTTCCCCCTACCAACTGCATGATCTTGCACTTTTTTGCATTGAACTTCGGTTGCCACATCTCCAACCATCTTTCAAGCTTCTCCAGGTCCCTCTTCATTTTCTGCACCCCTTCTGGAGTATCCACCCTGTTGCAGATCTTGGTGTCATCTGCAAACAGGCAGACCTTTCTTTCCAGCCCCTCTGCAATGTCACTAATGAAGACATTGAACAGGACTGGTCCCAGTACTGATCATTGTGGCACTCTGCTGGTCACCCCTTTCTCCCCAGATTGGATCCCATTTACCACCACCCTCTGCCTTCTGTCCATCAGTCAGTTTCTAACCCAATGTTTCATCTTATGCCCCATGCCCAGACTACTCATCTTGTTAAACAGCCTTCTGTGTGGGATGGTATCGAAGGCTTTGCTAAAATCTAGGTAGACAACATCTACAGCCCCTCCGTGATTCACTTCTGTAGTCACTCAATCAAAAACATCTATCAGAATAGCTCAGCAAATGATTCAGTTAGGACCTGCCCCCCCAACCTCTGGGCCAAATGATTTATCCAGAGAAATCCATAGCCAAGTTTGGCTTGGAACCTCTCAAGTTCTGGTAGACTATGTTCCCCAGTAAAGTTCTGCATGCCTCTATTCATAGTATCACAGTAACATAGTTTTGTGATAATGGAGGGGACTTAGCATTCATCTTGTCCCCCCCAGGAACTGAGTATAACCAATCTGAGTATGGAGACACAGCCAAGCTTAAAGAGTGGGGCCCAGATATTCAAAAGGGTTGCACATGGCGCAACAGTGTTTCGCATGCAGCAACCCACTGATGTGCCCTGGCACGATATTCAAAAGGAAAAGTGCGGCCGCACAAACCGAGCGCACCGGGCCGCATCAGTAATGTATGCAGGCACAGGTGGGGGGCATGCCCATGCATAACCTGCACAGCCCGATATTCAGCCCAGGATGTGCAGAGTCATGCAAGCGTGACCCCTACCTGCACCTGCACAAAGTTACGCCAAAAAAAAAAAGGAGAAAGTGATGGCCACCCACAGGTGAGCTGCCGTATTGCAGGGCACAGCACAGCAGCTGCTACCTGCGGGTGGCCACCCGAGTTCCTGCCGCACCTGGCGGCGCCCCCCCATGCCCTGTCGCAGGCATCCGTGTAGCAAAATACCCCCAAGGCCAATACCCCTGGTGGTCCAGTGGACCGCACTGAGCCTGATCGCGGGCATCAGTAATAGAACCCCCCCCCAGTCCAATATCCCTGGTGGTCCAGTGGACCGCACTAAGCCCGATCGTGGGCATCAGTAATAGAAGCCCCCCAAGTCCAATATCCCTGGTGGGCCAGTGTACCGATTCTTGCCCAATCGCGGGCATCTGTACCTCATCAAATAACCCTAAGACCCTGGTGGTCTAGTACCCCCACCACCACCCACTGGGTCCCACCGCCCGCCTCCCCATCAGCCAGCAGGTGGCGGCACCCCACCCGCCTGCCCCCCACCACCCACCCGACTGACAGCTTGGTAGGGCTGCGCCCATGGTTCTGGCGTGAGCCAATAGGCGTGCAATCCTCATACTACTCCAGTCAGCTATGTGAATGAATTCATTCACATATCTGGACTAGTAGTATAATCGGCTGCATGCCCATTGGCTCATGCTGGAACCAATGAGCATGCAGACCTACTGAGCGTCTGTCAGCGGGCAGTGGGTGGCAGGCGGGTGGAGTGCTGTCACCCGCCATCTGACGGGGGAGAGGGCGTGGGGCTCAGTTGTGGGTGGGTGGGGAGGCACTAGACCACCAGGGTCTTAGGGGCATTTGATGAGGTACAGATGCCTGCGCTCGGGCAGCAATCAGTCCACTGGACCACCAGGGATATTGGACTTGGCAGGGTTCTATTACTGATGCCCGTGATCAGAAACATAGAGGTCCACTGGACCACCAGGGATATAGGAGGGGGTTGTTTTTTACATGAATGCCCGCGATTGGGCTGCATGGGGCGTCGGTCCCCGATGGCTGCTGCCTGGCAGGGCGCCAGGCACAAGTCCTCGGGGATCGGCACACCTGCATGCTAATGGCATGCAAATGGGGCCATGATGAGATGCAAATGTCCCCCTGTGTGCCTTGCATAAAATATGGCCCCATTTGCATGCCCCCTTTTGAATATCGCAGGTGCTGTGCATGGCGCAATGGCACTTGCGCTAGCGCATCTCCATTCTCCACTCTGGCCACTTGCACTGGTGCAGTGCCACTGCGCCATGCACAATGGGGGTGGCCAGGATGCAATATTCAAAGCTGCTGCACCATAGCACAGCTCCGTTGAATATCGCCCAGGCCACACCCCGGCGCAACAAAGTTGAGCTGCACCCAGGCTTGCGCCACAGCCTGGCGCAGTTTGAATATCCGGGCCTGGGTGTTTACTTCTAGCAAACAGATGACTGATTATTTTATTTATTGTATTTTGGTGTGCTAGTAATTGCTTTATACTTTTATAATAAACAGTTTGTTCGGGCAGTAAAATAAGTGAGTTTTTACCTTTGCTTTTCACGCTGCTAGTAAAAAAGAATTCAATAGAATCTTGGTATTGTGATGTCAGAAACTGCCAGCTACTTAGAAACCCAGTGTATTTCAATGAAAAACAAACATATTTTTGTATCTTTTTCAAAAGAAACTGATACGTCTTTCAGCAACAAATTTACACTACTGTGGTCCATCTGTATGTTTTTACGATTTTTAAAACAATAATTGGCTTCCCTTTTTTCCTCCCCAAGAAAAATCTGATTATAAAGAAAATGTCACCTGCTAAATTATAACAAAAGATGAATGGTTATCAAAAGTCACATATTTCTATTAAATATATAATATTTGGTGGCAGAATGTGTTATTTCTCTATAAAAGTCTGAAAAACAGGAATGTACTTTCCCACTGAAATACACTGCAAGCCTTACCAATAAAGGTTTTCTGGCATCATGGTACGAGAATTCCATTGCATTCTTTTTTGCCAGTAGTTGGCAAAATGCAAATAAAATGATGAAAAGACAATTAATAAAACAAATAAAAGCAAACCAAAATGATTACAGAGGTATAAAAAGGTCCCTAAACCTTCATTCTTTAAGATATACATCCTTACTAAGCACCTGGTTTTTAGCAACCAGAATGTTGGGACAGTGGATTAATGTCCAAACTCCTACATGCCTTTATTTTCATATTTGCACTTCGCACCTTGCATTAATCAAATGCTTCACCGAACTGTATTGTGATCAGTTTGAATAAATTTACTATGTTCAGCACTGGAGGGTTAAAGCCTCTTACCACAATGAGTTTAGGTTAATTCTGAACTTTGTTTGTCAGTCATGGGGCTGGCTGCCTGCCCACTCAACCTGCACGTGCCCTGTACTGTAGATTTTCTGCTTCACTTGTGTGGATTCTCATAGCCAGAATGTTACCCCTACTTATGTTATTTAATACTCAGTGACATTCTCCCCCAAGCATGTGTGTAGTTCTGCTTTGAAAGCCTGAACAGATAACACTACCAGATGTCTTGGTTTGACCAGGACAGTCCAGGTATCAGAAGGGCTGTCTCAGTATCCTGCAGCATTTCAGAAAATCAGGATTTTGTTCTGGTTTCAGATTTTCATCCTGGTTGAGGAGATGTGCCTGCCACACACTCCATTCCAGCAGCTGCTGCATGCCAAGGTGATGTTGCACTCAGTAAACTACCTAGCCACACAACACTGCACTTGTTCTCTTCCATTCCTGACATGCATGCGGACCTTTAAGTGAACCACCAATGGCAGGCAAGGACAGGGGAAAAGGTCATGGTTCGGCCATGCAGTTCAATCGAGTCAGTGCTTTACTGACATGCACTACACACACACACACTAACTGTACCTGTGAACACAGACACAAATTTATTTACACACACGCACACTAACTGTGCCTGTTAACACAAACACAAATTAATTTACATACACACTAACAGTACCAGTCAACACAGACACAAATTAATTTACAACACACTAACTGTACCAGTCAACACAGGCACAAATTAATTTACATACACTCTAACTGTACCAGTCAGTACAGATACAAATTAATTTACACACACCTACACACACATACACACACTAACTGTGCCTGTTAACACAGACAAAAATTAATTTACAAACTCATACACATACACACACACACTGAATGTCCCTGTCAACAGACACACACACATATACACACACACACACGCACGCACACACACAATAACTGTACCTGTTAACATGGACACAAATGAATTTACACACACACACACAATAACTGTACCTGTCAACATAGACACAGATTAATGTACACACACCCATAATAACTGTACCTGTCAACACAGACACAAATTAATCTATGTACACACACACACACAACTGCACCTGTCAACGCAGACACAAATTAATTTATACACACACACACAAACTGTGCATGCCAACACAGACGTAAGTTCATTTATATATACACACACACACAAACACAACTGTACCTGTCAGCATAGACACAGATTAATTTACACACACACACACAGACACACGCACTCTCTACGTCAGCAGGTTCACAGACATTCTCCCACTCGGTGTCATTTGCACATGAAAGTAATTTAAACCACAACAGCCTCAACACAAAAACATTGAAGCAATGATTATGCACAATGTATATTCCCAATCAAGCCAGAAACAAAACAACACATTCCTCCCCTGTGCAAGGCATTATGGATGATATTATATACAAATTGCCCTGAAGGAATTGAGGCAGGTCATGCTTTAAACAGAATAGCAAAGTGTCAAAAGTCCTAGAAAACTGCAGTAGCTTAAAACATCCTATGTCATACACATGGGTTACAATGAGACAGAACTTGGAAGGAGATCTGTGTCTGTGTAAATGGTGGTGGTAAGTTACGGTCCCACTGTCTTTGGCAAGTTTTCTGTACTAAACATATTTCTGACCACTTTCCAGCACTTTGCTTCACCTTTTCCTACATTTGCTCTTTACTGGTTTTACCATGGAGAGGTCTGGGAGTGTCAGCTGGAATGTCCTCTCCTACCCCCTGGTTTGGAATTTACATTTTAGTCCCACATTCACTGAAGCCTGGAAGTCATCAACTCATCTTACTTTGAGCAAACTTTTGCCATATAGGTCAGACTTGCCAGGAATATAATCAGCATTCAACAAGTGACTTCAAGCATTTCGTTCTTAAAAGAATGTGAAGAGCTAATTAAATGAACTATGATTTTGCATAGTCCTGAAGTGCACACACAGGAACATGTTCATGCAGAGAAACACACATGATGCAGAGACAGATATGCATACGTATCAGTCCCCACTTGAGGACTCCTCAGTTCATTTACTCTTACTATGCCTTTTCATATCAGTCATCACCATTTTTTTTTCCGGGTTCTATTCTTACCTTGTCTATTATCACTTTCTCTCCTAGATCCTCCCCTTATTTTCTTTCTTCCCATATAATATCCCTTATTTCCCTTTACCTTTCCACTAACTTAGCTTTTTTTCCTTTTTAGATAGGAGGCAGTATAGCGCTGCAGTTTAGGGCACTGAGCTGCAAACTTAGGGACCTGTGTTTGAACCCCACATCCCCCACTAGCATACTGTGTGTGACCTTGAGCAAGTCACTTAACTTTCTTGTGCCCCCAGGTCACACCTGGAAACAAGCTTTGGTTTAGTGTGCCTTTCCTGGTTAAACAGTTTCCCCTTTCCCTTAATTCCAGAGGAAGACCTATGGTCGAATCATCAGTTGTAACTATATTTTCTTTTTTTCAGCATCCATTTTCAGCACCCATTTACCCTGTTTCCAGTGAGTTGTTGAATAGAAGCATAGAAACATAGAAATAGTTTTTTCAGACCACATGCTGACACAGCACCTTGTTTTTTGTACATACATACATACAATGCACACAGTGTACACAGACACACACACCACACACACACTCACAATGTGCGCAGACACATGTACACTGCAAAGACAAATATGCATACATAAACACACACACAAACAGTACACATGTACACACACACACAATGTGCACAGACACACATACACTGCAGAGACAGATATGCATACATAATCACACACACAAACAGTACACATGTACACACACACACACACAGACACACACAATGTGCACTGTCATGTATACTGCAGAGACAGTTATGCATACATAAACACACACAAACAGTACACATGTACACACACACAATGTGCAGAGACACACGTATATTGCAGAGACAGATATGCATACATAAACACACACAAACAGAACACATGTACACACACACATACAAAATGTGCACAGGCATGTACACTGCAGAAACAGATATGCATACATAAACACACACACAAACAGTACACATGTACACACACACACACAATGTGCACAGACACATGTACACTGCAGAGATAGATATGCATACATACACACACAAACAGTACACATATAGACACACACACAATGTGCACAGACACACGTACACTGCAGAGACAGATATGCATACATAAACGCACACACAAACAGTACACATGTACACAGACACACATATACACACACACACACACACATGCAGATATTCTATTTCTTTCAGTCTCACAAGTGCAGATACACAGATACACTCTTACACACATAAACACAACCCACACACTCATGCACAAACACAAGTACATACACACAAAAAGCCATGATGCATAGTCACACAGAACAAACACATGTAATTTATACAGTGGCAAGAATGAACACGCATAGATAAAACACCCATGCATATATAAACAAAAACTCATGTGGACTGTCGAAAACACACACATATAATGCACTCACAAAAATATTGCCACTCAAGTGCATGCTCAGAAACACATACACATGCACTGCATAAATGCTCTCCCAAAAACACATATACAGACACACAAGTACTGTACATTATAGTAAAGCAGAACTTTGGGGAAGCATCTGTTTCTCTTTGAGGGGGGGGTGTAATAAGTTTATAGTAAATAGTTTTGTGGTGGTGTGTGTGAAAATCTATATACATGCTGTTGTATCACAGTAGTGATGTCAGAATGCTATTATACCACAGTAAAGATGTCAGGATGTTGTTGTACCACAGTAGTGATGTCAGAATGCTAGTGTATCACAGTAGTGATGTCAGAATCTCTGTTGTGTTACAGTAGTGATGTTGGAATGCTTGTATACCACAGTGGTGATGTTAAAATGCTGTTGTACCACAGTAGTAATGTTAGAATGCTGCTATATCACAGTAGTGATGCCAAAATGCTGTTGTACCACAACAGTGATATCTGAATGCTGTTGTACCACAGCAGTGACATCAGAATGTAGTTGCACCACAGTGGTGATGCCAGAATGCTGATGCACCACAGCAGTGATGTCAGAATGTTGCCACAATAGTGATAAAAGAATGTTGTTGTGTCACAACAGTGCTGTCTGAATGCTGCCATATATTTCAGAATGCTGTTGTGTCACAGCATAATGTCAGAATGCTGCTGAACCACAGTAGTGATGTCAGAATACTGTTGTCCCGTAAGAGCTATGTCAGTACTGTGGTACAAGAGCACAGTATCTAGTGACTATAAATATTTTTTATGCTTACTTAAACTGCAGATTCCTCATAACAAAGGTATCCGCAAGAATAAGAGCACACAATGTGAATTATTTTGTTAATAAGATGAACTGCTATAAATGTTGCCAGCTCATGCAGCCATTACTTAAATCACATTAATTTTTTATTCTTATTCTGTTCTTTGATGATTTGTTTAATTGACCACAGTTCAAGACACAGTTAGAAAAGATCCAGTGAATTAACACAAACATGTACTATACAGCATAATGTATAGGAAGCCATACAACAAGGATGATGTTTTCCTTCTCGGGTGGAGATGACATCATGGAGACCTTCTGAGCTTCACTGTCAAGGTCTATGATGTTATCTCACCCCTCAGTGGAAACATAGCCTGGTAGTGCATGGTTACCCATGCATTATTCTGTACATTACTTAAGCTTAGCTCCCGCAGTCCATATGATGTTATCACAACCCCTCAATGGAAACACACCCATTGCGTATGGTTGCCAATACATTAGTCTCTATCTGTTCACATATTGGCAGTTGGTGCCACCCTGTCTCTCCTTTGCACTTTTATGCAGGGCAACACGAGGTGGGGGGGGGGGTAGCTGGGATTGTCACCAACACCCCTTTTTTTTAAATACACAGTTGAACAATCCCTATGCAGATACACTCACTGAAGTCTGCTCTCAATTTCCTTATTCCCTCCCCTTATTTTCCAGCAATATTCACCCTTGAGCTTTACACACTAGAAATGCAAATTCCCTCAAAATCTCAGAGGGTTTCATTTTCCAAAGAATGTGCAAATAAAACAACTAAGATTGCTTTTCTTTCATGGTACATTTTTATTTACTTTTTTTCCTGTCAGTCAAACAGTAAGACTTAAATAATTGCAACATACCCAGTCCAGCACAAGAGTTAATATTTTTGTACAAAGTCATGCACTCCACTTGGAAGCTCTGCAGATAATCTTTTTGAAAGCCTTCCGGAAATCCCGGTTGAAGATGGTGTATATGATAGGGTTTAGACAGCTGTTGCAATAGCCAATCCAGAAGAAGAACTTAAACAGGGGTTCAGGAGTGTCACACTGACTGCAGATTGCTTTTAGGCTATAGGAAAAGAAGAAGGGAAACCAGCAGAGCACAAATACCCCAATGACTACTGCCAAGACAAATGTGAACCTCTTCTCCCTCAGTTGGGCTAGTTTGTTCTTGGAAATGTTGGTCTGCCTCCGCTGTTGACCACTAAAGCGGTTGGAAGCCCATGAAAGCTGATTCCTCCTCTTATGACAACAGCTGGAGTCCTCTGACTTCTCTGGTTTGGGAACAAACTGGGGCTTCTTAAGTTTGTTGTCACAGGAGGACATGCTCTCCTCCAAGTCAATGTCCTCAAGCTCCTCCTGCTTCTGGTTGCTGCCGGAGCTCTGACTGCTTGGGCTTTCTGGAGCAAACTTGCCCTTGCTGGTGAAGCAGCTCTCCGACTGGACAGACTGCCTCTCAGTGCCATTCCGGGCCACAAAGACAGTCGATGTCCTCTGCTTGGCCACCCGATAGATTCTGCAATAGACCAAAACCATGATGACACAGGGGGCCAAAAATGACACGATGCAGGACAGCAGAATGTACCAGGGTTCATTGTTGAGCTCGCATTTATTATCCTTGGGTGTGTTTGTGATCAAAGGTGGAAAAGAGATGATGGCAGATATAACCCAGACAACAAAGATCATCCACTTGATCCTTTTTGGAGTCCGTTTGAGGTTGTAGCTCACTGCTTTAGTCACTGACCAGTATCTGTCCAAGCTGATTGCACAGAGGTGCATAATGGAGGCAGTGCAGAAGAGGACATCCAATGCCAAGTATATGCTGCACCAAGTGCTTGAAAAATACCAATAACTCATCACTTCTAGGGACAGGGAGAAAGGGATGATCAGTGTGGCCACAAGAATGTCTGCTGTAGCCAATGATACCAGGAAAAGGTTCTGGGGGGCCCGAAGTGCTCGACTTGTGAATACTGCCACTACCACCAGTACATTGCCCACAATGGTGACCAGAATGATAACGGTGATTACAAAGATAATTAATGCAGTGATGGCTGGGGAATAAGGGGGGAGATGGATGTTATGAGAGGTAGTAGTGGAACTGATGGAGCTTGTGTCCACAGACAGATTCAGGACACCCGTGGTCGGGCTAGCCAGCTCCATCTCCGTCACATTTTCAGCCCAGCTTTCACCCTTCATGCAGGTGTCCTTGTGTTGGTATTTCTTCCAGGAATTATGCTACAGCAGGGCAAACTTTTATCCAAAACAGAGGCAGTCAGATACTAAGCAGTTGCTTTTTGCCACAAGTTCCAGATAAACAAATCCATCATTCAAGTTTGAAACAAACTGCACAGCAAACAAACTTTAAAGTCTCCACCAAGAAACAGATGGCACATTTAACTCCATTTCTGAGGCAGTTAAAAAAGACTCCCCTTGCATTCTGAAATGTTATAAAGTCCAGACTTTTAAGTTACCATACAGTAAAAATGCAAAGTCTCCTCTGGCTTCATAGAGTTTCGGGAACCCTTAACAGAGGCTGGATGTAATTGGTGCTGAGAAATATTTAACCTAGGAGAAGCTGCCTTCTGGTTCTTCCAGTCACTCTTTTAACATCTTTGTGATGTTTATGGTGTTTTTTTTATATCTCTCCTCTCCAGTCCCTCTCTGTTTGTGTTTAGTTTTTTTTCCTTCCTGTCGTCTTCGGCTAACACCCTCATCCTGCTGTTATTCCTGGAGGCTGTGTCAGAGACAGAGACAGTATCTTTGCCCTCTTGTGAACACAGTAAACTCCAAATAGCTCAGCTGTGGGTCAGGCTCTTAACATATCAGTGTGTGTGTGTGTGTGTGCTGGGGGAGGAATGACATCACTTACTAGAACCAACCATCGCAAAGCTGAGGATGAAGCAAAGAGAACTGAGGCTTTTAAAGGGATATTTCAAATCTCTTGCAGCTCAGCACTATTTCACTACCTCCTCTGTTTTACAGAACAATTTATTCCAGAGGAAGAAAAAATAATTCCATCCCCACAGATGCCTATTATCCTGAAATCACAGGTGCATACAATGCCATTGTCCCATGCCTTAATTCAGTCATCTGTTGCATTGGTATGTAATTCAGAAACAAGGATATTATGTATACACACACTCTAAAACTCTCAGATTTGGCAGAAATTCTAAATGTTTATTTTACTTAAAGGGTTATAAATATTAATATGCAGTGCAGGAATTTTCACTAAATGGCCATAGCAGCCAATAGTACTATAAATTATTTTTTTTGTGGAGGGCTGAGGCAGTGACATGACAACTGTGCATTACACTGCTATCTGAAAAACCTGGGTTCGTGTGCAAGTCCTGGATTCACACAAAAGGATCGCTGAGAGCAAAACATGTCATAGAGGTAACACACTTGACTGCTGAAGAGGAAGGGAAGGAGAAAAAGAATAAAAAGAAATAGCATTTGTGCAGTACTTTACATGCACATTGTATCCCAAAGCGATTTACAAGCAATGAGAGACTGGTAGTAAAGTGACTGTAAATGCATAGAGGCAGTTATTTCACACATCAACAACCACACACAGCCTTAGGCAGTTGCACAAGCTGGTTTTAAGGGAAGAGAAATGTTGGCCAGGACACCAGGGCAAATCCCCTACTAATGTGAAAAGTGCCTTGGGTTCTTTTACTTCCACCCAGACACCCACCAGAAGAAAGATAGATACTTAGATAGATTCTTTATTTATATAGCACTACTTCCCGGAGGCTCAGAGTGTTTAACAAAATCAAAGGCAATACATAGATAGTATCAGACAGCAAACCTAATGACAAACAACAAAGCATGCAATAGTACAATAAGAATTCTATCATTCTTATTAAAATACTTCAATAAAATCCCATATTAAAATAGCAGTCAGTCAGTTCTAAACTTAAGCATCAAAAGCCCGGTTAATTAAAAATATTTTTAATCCTTTTTTGAAGATTTCCACTGAAGATGCCTCCCTTAGATGTCTAGGTAGTGAGTTTCACAGGGTTGGTGCAGCAACAGCAAATGCTTGATCACCAGAATGTCTCAACATAACCCTGGGAACCACAAGGAGGAAACCCTAGGAGGAACAGAGAGCCCAGGATGGGCGGTGGGGAGCAAGAAGGTCTTGCAGGTAGGCTGGTCTGCCTTTGTGCAAGGCTTTATAGGTCAATAGTCTGACCTTGAAGGCAATCCTCCACCTAACTGGCAGCCAGTGCAGTCCACGGAGGACAGGCATAATATGTTCCGATCTTACTACGTCCATCAACAGTCTAGCCACCGCATTCTGCACCAGTTGTATTTGATGGAGATTGCCTCCAGATAGCCCCAGGTATAGGGCATTGCAGTAATCCAGTCACAAAGGCGTGTACCAGGGTGGTCAGGTTCTCAGCTGGAACAAAGACCCGGATCCGAGCAATGTTCCTCCAGTGGTAAGAAACACTTTTGATGGTGGCAGACATCTGAACATCAAGTGTCAGACCGTCACTGAGGATCATGCCCAGATCCTTAACCCCTAACGGAGAGGGTCAAGAAAACACTCCCCAAGATTAAACCTGGAGGATCTCCAAGTCCCTCCTTGTCCCTTCGATGACCTGGATCCATCACCAGTGCCTCCGTCTTGTCTGGGTTGAGTCATAACCAGTTGTGAGTCATCCAGTTCTGGATCTCCTCCAGGCAGGTGTTAAACACAGAAGCCGCCATCTGGTTTCCAGGTGCACAGGACAGGTATAGCTGGGTATAATCGGCATAGGAATGAAAACCCAGCCCATACTGCCTGATAATGTCTCTCAATGGTAGCATGTACACCATGAACAACAAGGGTGACAGGACCGACCCCTGCAGAACTCCACAGTACAGAGACATTGGGCTAGATGAGGTTAACCCCATCATCTCCCTTTGAACTCTGCCCATGAGGTAGGATCTAAACCAGTTGATGGCATTACCAGTTAGTCCACACCAGTTCCGAAGGTGGTACAGCAGCACCTCATTGAGAGATCAAGGAGGACCAAGATGGTACATTCTCTCCTGTCTCTTGCCATTAGGAGGTCATTTAGCACCTTCACCAGGGTGGTCTCCCTGCTATGCTCAGCCCTAAATCCAGATTGGAAGCACATACAATTGGTGGAGGAGGCAAGACGCATTTCGAGCTGAATGGCCACCACTTTCTCTAAAACCTTCTCTACAAATGGGAGGTTTGAGACCAGTCTGTAGTTGTTGAGACACTCCAGATCCATTGAGGATTTATTCAATAGTGGTCTAAGCAAGGCCTCCTTCAGTGCCATAGGACATCACTCTTCAAGGAGCTACGGACAAGCTCAGCCACCACAGATCCTATCAGGTCCACACATCCCACCAAAAGTCGGGTTGGACGTGGGTCAAGATAACAGTGTGTGGGTCACAGCCTCAGGAGTATCTCAGCCACCTTCTCTACTCCAACTGGATTGAACTCAGCCCATACAAGGTGGGCGCCCTGGAGAAGCATCACAGAAGGACAGAAGGGACCGTGTTTTAATGTTTCATCTGAAGGATTCCAAAATGCCAACAGTGCAGACTACCCCCAGTACTGCATATGTGTACCAGCATTTATATTATGTAAAAAATAAACATTTTCTAATCCTGTGTTTGCTCCTCTGTGAAGTTACCCGTCAGGCACCTGCAGGTTACCTCCCAGAGTAGTGGGGGCCCCTTCAGACACATGCAGTATATCCAGTTCTGTAAAGGTAGGAGGAGAACTCTGCCAAGTTATGGGAGCCCCCAGGCACATATATGCAACTCTGTATAGGTGAAAGGAGGGGTCAGAGAATGCCATTTATGTTTAGGTTATTCATTTTTCATTCAACACATGTAAGTAAAACAGCATCCTCTAAATATTTTGCTAATATCAATTACTGTTTTGGCCTGAAAGCATATCTGCATATTTTAGTGGTCCCTGAACAAAGAGGAATGTTTATAATGTATAAATTTGAAAAATTTGATAGTAATGTATTGCAGCTTAGACATAAAGCAAAATAAAATGCCTCAGGTATTATTTATGTTCTGACGGTGGCAACAAGGATCTTTGCCAGGTAATGTGGAAATGTTCCTGGTACAGCAAGGAGAGAACTTACTGGTTAGGGCCTTTTTATGTTGGCTCACGCATGCACGCCAGCCAACATATTGCACTAGTAGCAGATTCCAAGGTGTGGTCACTGTGGGCGAATGCAGGGCATGCATTAGAAGATGCGTCTCTCATTCACCAATAAGGCAGCTGCAGACACTGACACCAGGCATACGTCAGGTGGCCACCAGATCTAAGAAAAGGTCTGCTGCAATCATGCAGTGACACAATAACATGCCCTCCTGACGTGCCTGGTGACAACACCTACAGAATGCCCTGACTCACTTCTTTTGCCAATGGGGCCCACTCCCCGTCGGCATAATGACCCCCATCTTATTTACAATGTATGCCGAGGGGGTGCCCAATCCCCCTCGGCATCATGCGCCCCCAACAACAGTCTTTCTTTGCTGATGGGGGGCCCAATCCTCATCAGCTTCAGTCCCCTTCCCGTATATTTTGCCAATGGGGAGCCCACTCCTAGTCAGCATAACATCCCCCCGCTTTTGTTGTGTGCAGGGTGGCGCTTAATCCCCATGGCTCTTGTCCCCCCTTCAGTATGTACCAGCAGAGGTTCCCAATCCCCATCAGCTACAGCATCCCTTCCAAAAAACACTTAGGTGGCATTCTGGGAGCCCACCCCAGCATGCGAATCCCTGAAAAGAAAAACTGTCTTGCAATGTTTTCTTTTCTTTTTAAACCTGTCAAAGAAGAAAATGGTCCCTCGCTGTCTCCCTGCCCTCCCCACCCCACGCCCACCCTCTGTGTGCCCTGTCTCCCCACCCCCTCACCCCATACTTACCTCTGGAGTCTGGCACGATGATCTTCAGTGGACCAGGCACGTCTGCACTCTTCAAAGCCGACCGCGAACTGAAGAAATGCCAGTGAGCTGTATAATGTCATAAATAGGGTTTATTTAACTTTGGTGCATATCTCGGCCAGTTTTGTGAATTTTGGCACCAAATTTTCAACATGGGGTTATTGGGACCCCTCCTCATGAATGCAGTCACTGTTGTGGCGTTATTTGGTCCCTAAAGGTGATTTTGCAGTCACTGTGTGGAATCACCTTTCTGGACCAATTAATGAAATGACAGCACCACTGTTCATGAGTGGGGCTCTCAAAAAGTCTTTGTTGCAAATTTGGTGAAAAAAATCCACGAAATGCCTGTTTTACGAGCCTGCATTGCACAGTTTCCACTCACACTCGTAACTTTGTGAATTTGTAATATTTTCATTTCAGATTTTTAAAAATTGCCATTTTCCCACACCTCCTTATGAATAGTACAGCTGTCATTTTACATATCCTGGCCAAAATGTGTTTTCGCAAGTTCGGCGTAAAATAGCGCGGTTGCTTTGCGCAATCAGTTGTTGTGACAGTTTGAGGAAATGACGGTGGCACTGTTCATGAGCAGAGGTCCTAAAATGCCCATGTTGAAAATATGGTGATGAATATCCATAAAATGACTGTGTTACAAGCGTGCATTGCGCAGTTTTCATGCACCCTTGTAACTTCACAAATGCGCAATATTTTCATGCCAGATTTTCTACACTGGTATTTTTCCACACCTCCTTATGAACAGTACAGCTGTCATTTTTCACATCCTGCCCAAAATGTGTTTCGCACCAATGGCGCACAATGACGTGGTCACTGTGGGAAATTAACTTTTGCGACTGATTAACAGAATCACAGTGCCACTGTTCATGAGGGGAAGTCCCAAAATGCCTTTTTAGAAAATGTGGTTAAAAAAACATCTGAAAATAACTGGGTTATGGACGTGTGTTGCGCTGTTTCTATGCATGCTCGTGACTTCACCAATTTTTCATATTTTCACTCCAGATTTTTAACATTGCAATTTTTTTACACCTCCTCATGAACAATACAGTTGTCATTTTTCACATCCTGCTCAAAATGTGTTTTCATCCCTGTGTCACCAAATGACATAGCCTCTGCGCAAAACTACATTTCAGCTAACAAACTGATAGTGCCGCTGTTCATGAGGTGGTGTCACAAAAAGCCTATGTTCAAAATTTGGAGTAAAAATACCAACAAACACCTATGGCATTAGGGTTTCCAACTGTAACTCCCCACCCTGTAGAGACTGACAGGAGTCAGGGGTGTGACTTGGGATCATTGACTGTAATGCTCATACCATTCCACCCCCACCCCCACCCTGCAGTCAGTGATAGGCATCGAGGTCTGCTTTGGAGTGTTCAGCCCTAAAGTTCACCCCATTCTCCTATACTGCGCCCACCTCAGTGTATTTCCTTACAGAATGGTGTGAGTATAAAGCCCAATGACCCCAAAGCACACCACAACATTTGTCAGTGTCTGCAGGGTAGGGTGAGGTAGACTGGCATAAGCATTATAGCTGATGACCCAAAGGCACACCCCAATGCCTGTCAGTCTCTGCAGGGTGAGGGTGGCATTGGCTTCAGTTCAATACTTCACTGCCATTCCTATTATGCGTCCCTAACTCCTGCACTACCAATGCCAATGCCAGTGAGACAACATTCGGCGTTGACAAATGCTTGTTTAAATTCAGCGTATAATATAGATCTTGAAACTCTGACTTTCATCTTACTACACACTGCAAATGAATGGACTATTGAGAGACTGGCTAAATATTTTTTAGTAATAAATAAAGCTAAAAAAGGATTGATAAATGCTCAATAGAAATTTAACTTCTGTATAACTGCACTAATGTCATTTGAAGTATAATGGTTTTAACCTATGAAGTTTTATATACAGTGATTATTGTACAAGTCTGCATGAATGTATTGTGTATGAGTGCCTATTCTAATGTAAATCCTCCGATGTATTTATTACTTATGTATAGGATATTTATGTTTTGTAATGTATTTGTTGATGACTAATCAGTTAAACAATAAAATTGAAATTGATATTATTCACTCATTCATTCATTCAACATTTGTACATGAGAATGAATTCTGTAAGATACAAGTCTCGTTAACTAGAACATCCTTCAAACAAACCATAACAAATACATAATTTAAGAAAACCATGAAAGCATAGTAACGATAGCATCAGTCACAGTGTAATAACCCCTCCTACTGGTAGGGGTAGGAGGTTAATCACTAGTAGTTCCCAGCTCAGAGCTGATGGCCTGGTCTTAATTCTGAGTGGGAGGAGAATGGCTCCGAAATGACAGGTGCCCTCTTGGCATCAAGGGAGACTCTTGCACATGCCACAAGGCAAGGGACACTCAGGCAGAAAAAAGGAGAGGGAGTTGCCTTAGCCTTGAAGATCCATAGGTTGCTGCCTGGAGGACGAGGTGGCATCAGTGCCTAAAGCTATGGTCAGATCCCAGAGAATATGTATTTGGCACATTTATGGTAGCTCACCTATAAAATGGGACATGTGCTGTGGGACCACTGGGCATGTGAGGAAACCTGGGAGGTGGGGGGTTCCCCTCAAGGAAAACAACCTAATGGCCAACTGGCCTCTGGTGTTTATATAAAAGGGGACCCTGTTTGGGGGGTGGCTAACTCAAAGACGTGCCAGTCAAGATGTCAGGAGAGACTCTGGCAAGAAGGACAGCTGTCTGACAAGGTAGAAGACTTATCTCCAGCATGGCTGAGGTGACCTGAGGGAGTGGCCTCTTCAGTACAGCCAGAAGCTGTTCAGTTCTATGGGGGAAATGGCCCAGGTTGGCATGGCAGGTGGCTTCATGAAGTATTGCTAGCTGAGTGACCTTTAGCCTGTGGTAGGGCAAGGAAGTATTGTTGGATGGCCATTCAGGCAGCCATCGATCCCCTGATTACTTTGCCTGGAAATCTGCAAGGGGGAACACAAGTATCGGCATTCATGGTGAAGCAGCACAGATAGAACAGTGGAAAACAGAAATCAAAACATTAAGTGTACAGTTGTTTTTCAACTGCCTACCCCTGATCAGAAGGCAGGAGGTGGGAGCTATTCTAAAAGCTAATTGCAGTCATGGTAAAAAGAGATCCTCAGACTGTTTCTGACACCTGTGAATGGCAATGGAATAGAAATTGTTGCTCTATAAGCACACAGGCAAGTAGAAGAGTTGGTTTACTAGGTTATAATGAGAATCACTGAGACAAGACAGGGTGACCAGGTGTCGCAGCAGAAGGCTGAGTGGACTATCAAACTAAACCGAGACAGGTTATAGGTGGAAACTGGACCAGAATATGGGACTCTGGTGAAAAACAAAAATATGCAGTACTCTGAAAGAGAAGTGATAAAATGTATTAGTACCCTGAAAGATGAGTGGTTTGACGGAAAGCCTTGCCAAGTGAATTTTGGTTTCTGAATCTCTAAATGAACATGTACAGCTTATATCTCAGCTAAGAAACTATGTGTACAAACTCTAGTGTCTGTGGCTTGTTGATGACCACTATGTAGACCTCATGGTGTCCTGTGTAGCTCTGGCTTGGGCAAGGTTAAGACAAACATGTTGTTTTTTAAGGGAACTAACAGAGACCATAAAACACCCCTAGAGATTGGAGGTTCCCTAGGCCATGTCCACCCCTCTACCAGGGCCATAGTGGAGAGAAGCAAGGGGTTACAGTAACAATAGCCACCCTTCTAGCAGCACCACAGAGGAGGGAGGGAAGCAAAGGGTCACAGTAACAATGGCTTAATCTTTGACAGTTTTAGCAAATAAGTATTGGAAGATGCATGGTAACAAACTAAAGTGGGGGAAATTAGGATCTATGGGGTGTCAAAAGGAAGGGGCCCCAAAACAAAAAGATGGCTTACCGTGATGGGTGCAGACATTTGGAATAACGGATGTACAATTCAAAACATTCCTTATGATATATTGCAGTGGGTGTATGTATGCAACCAAAGTGAGGAGTTATGTTTGTGCAACGTAGCTGATGATCAGGAGGCTAGCTGTAGGCGTGAGTGTTTGTTATATGTGGATATCTCCATGGCCATCCCACAGGGGCATGACCAGCAGCTGAGCACTTCTGCACAGCTCCACACATCACAGGAGACTTTCAATAAAATTGTTTCTTGCTAGCCGGATTTTTACAAACTAAACCATGGCATTCTATAGAGTGCCCTCAACAGCTGTCTGATGGTACCAAATTATTGGGAGTCTTGCTCAGCTTAAAAATGATGTGAGGGAATAAGGCGGGAGCCAGGGCAGAGGGAGCTCGACCAGAGGAACTGAAGCGAGGCAACAGTAAGGACCCACAGGCTGGTGCAGGAGGCACAGCCCCATCTCAGCCCTGCAACGCAGCATTGTAAAATCAAACATGAACAGTGCAGGTGTGCTGTGATCATACTGGGCATTTGGGCACATTATTGCCGCTGTTACTGCCAGAGAAGGGCATGCACTCAAAATGGGATGCAGAGTAATGAACTGTATGTTAAATAGCAATTCTGAATTGCACATAAGTGAATATTCACTGCCTAATTGAATGTATAATGTAATGCTTTTCAGTTTGCATAAAGGTACCACCTTGAACACAGATCGATCCTCACACAGGCTGCAGGAGCAGCACACAGTACAGGGTACTGCAGTGCAGAGTACACCAGGGAGGAACAGGTAAACCCATAGCCTTAGTATACCACAGGTTTGTACAGCAGTTTTCCCTCCTCTCCCCCAGGCCTGAATCGGAACATTAATGCGTAATACTTTTATGAGTGTGAGATTTCCCAGCAGGACAGTCAGACATCAGTTTATTGAGAATGTTAATCATTGGGTAGTACTGCTAGCAGTACACTGTGTGTATTTCTAGCTATAAATTTGTACTGAGTACCTCCCTTGTCGTTGTGCATCAAACACTGGGTAGCCTCTATGTGTTACTTTGAAGATGGATGAACCCTCTCAGCTTTTCGGAGATACAAATGAGATGCACTTAGATCTTTCTTAAAAATAAACTGCATTTATTCAGCCACAAAATATTCACAGATCTTGCT
This sequence comes from Neoceratodus forsteri, assembly GCA_016271365.2. Classification (NCBI taxonomy): domain Eukaryota; kingdom Metazoa; phylum Chordata; order Ceratodontiformes; family Ceratodontidae; genus Neoceratodus; species Neoceratodus forsteri. The sequence goes on along the minus strand of CM028130.1, from coordinate 516,947,934 downwards.
TTGGTAAAAAGGCGTGAAACAGTTTGGCTACTACCGCAATAATGATTTTGTCAGTTTCTCTGAGATGCAGCTCTTTTTGTCAAGGTATCGGCTACTGTCACCAAACTTAGACTGCCTTTCTCAGACAAAAGGTTTTGTAAGTTAAAACTGTTCCTCCAGCAATTCCGTCATTCATCATAGGAAGAGAGAGAGAGAGAGAGAGAGATACAAAGAGAGAACACTTTTACAACCCAGTCCTTGAAATGGGTGCTACTAAACAGAAGCTGCAATGAAAGGCAACACGCTTTGTTGAATCATGTTTGCCCTGCTGCTGCTTGGAAAGAGTTTCTCATGCTGAGCAACATCCTTTCCTGGGGTGCAGCACTCTTACATCGCAGATCTAGCAGGGATGTGTGAAAGGCTAGCCTGAGGTTAAAGCTTTAATTGGCCACCTGGCTGGGCAAGCAGGAACTCTGCTCATCAGAATCTGAGTTTTGATTCTTTCATGACAAAAAATATCTGATATCTGTGTCACATCAAAATATCTAGTATTTCCATCATGGTTACATTAAGGGGAAACGCACAGCAGGCAAGGGAGACACTAAATGGGCGGGGGGGCAGGAGGGCAGTAATAGGGGAGGGGAAGGAGTGAAGAAGAGGAACTGAAATTAGAAAGGGAGAGGAAAGTGCTGGAGATAAGCAAGATAGGGGATGGTGAAGTACATTCTGAATATACCTTTTTTGTTATATTCAAATTATATGACAGTGAGAAACTAACTTAAACTGGCTGTCTCCCAATACATCCAAAATATGTAATGATCTTGGTGCCCTGAACCTCTCGCAATTGATCTCCGAACCCACCTGCCCTAACCATAAGACACAAAATCACTCCCTGATCGACTGTGCTTTTACCACCCACTGCCACAGAGTAATTAGCTCTGGCATCCTCCCAGACACTCTCAGTGACCACAACCCAATATTCATCATCAGGAAAATCCACAGACGAAAATCTCTGCATAAAACCTTGCAACTTCACTCCTTCAAATCCCTAGACCTTGAACCTCTCCTGCACAATCTATGTATCTCTGACTGGTCTCCCTTAGTCAACTCTCTTTCAATTGATAAGGCTCTAGCCTGCTGCAAAGAAATATTCCTTGCAAATTGCAAATTAGAACACCTTTGCCCCTCTCAAACAAACTAGGAGGGTAAGGGGTAACCATCTACCGTGGATTACTCCAGAACTCTTAGCCTGTCTTAGGGTCAAAGACTGTGCCTAGAAGCGCCACAATTATACCTCGCTTCCTAGTGATCTCATACACTACTGTAAGCTCTGAAAAGCTTGTACCAGGGCAACAAGGCTAGCCAAGTCTGATTACTTCAAAAATGCTTTCCTCGCTAACATAAATTCCCCTTCCAAGTTTTGGAAGGTGGTTCTTGCCCTCTTTACCCCTCAGTCCTGCCCCTCTTACCCAGTGCAAAAGATAAATGGCAATCTTGTAGCTGACTCCCATACTGTAGCTGCGGAATTTAACTCCTGTTATACCTCCTATGCAACCAAACTGCTGAAATCCCTCCCTAATTACTCCTCCCCCCTCCTCCCTCAAATGTCACAGCTGCCCCTCTGTCCCCCCCAAAAAAATGCTCCAGTTCCTATTTCCCCACACCCCTTCTTCTCATTCTCTTCAGTCTCCCCCATCGATACTCTAAATGCCCTCCTTGCCATAAACCCCTCAAAAGGATCTTCCCCAGATTACCCTGACCCTAAACTCCTCTCTCACTCAGCCCTGGCCATTGCCTACCTCATCTCTTTAATCTTAAATCTCTCCTGCTCAACCTCCAATATCCCTATCACATGGAAGCATGCACTGGTCCTCCCCCTCCCTAAAGATGGAGACCACTCATCCCCTGACAACTATTGCTCTATCTCACTACCCCCTACCCTAGCCAAACTACAAGAACATCTAGTTCTCTCTCAACTCACCTCCTTTCTATCTGATACCTCCTTCTTTACCCCTTTCCAATCTGGTTTCAGGAGAAACCACTCTACCACCACCTCCCTACTTCAGAACAGTGACTCCATCCTCTCCGGGCTGGACAATGGCCAAGTCACCTCAGCCATATCTGTCGACCTTGCCAAGGCTTTTGACACTGTTTCCCACTCTTTTCTCCTTGGTTCCCTCTCATCTGCTGGCCTAACCCCTTCTGCAACTAACTGGTTTAAGGCCTACCTTACTGGTAGAACCCAATCAGTTAAGATCGCAGATGCCATCTCGCCACCCCTAACGATCTGCACTGGCATCCCTCAGGGCTCTGTGCTTGGTCCCTTTCTATTCTCCGTCTTCTTTAATGACCTATCATCTGTCTGCTCCCCCTCCTCCACCATACACATGTACTCTGATGATACTGTCCTGTATGCATCTGGCTCATGTCCAGCTGAGGTTACATCCAACTTGCAGCATGACTTCAACACAGTCCAGCTCTGGTTTGCAAGCCATCAATTATTCCTCAACATCAAGAAGACAGTCTCCATGACCTCTGGCACAAGGCAGAGACTCTCTATGCTTCCCTTCCTCCCTCCCTTCCTACCCATTTTCCATACTATTGATGGGGCTTTACTTGAACACAGCTCATCCTTCAGATACCTTGGGGTTTGGTTAGACCAACACCTCAACTTCTCTGGACACATTGACGCCATCCAGAAAAAATTGCACCCCCCGAGCTCAGTGCCTTGTTCAGGAACTGCAGTTGTGTCCATCCTGGGGCTAGGCGTGAGCCTGTCCAGAAGATGATCCTCCCCATTTTTGACTACTGCGACATAGTCTATGGTATTGCTCCTAAGTCCTCCCTGACCAGATTGGACACTCTCTTTAACTCCTTCTGCCACTTTGCCCTTGATGCTCCCTCTCGCACCCACCGCTGTGACCTCTATCAAGCCCTTTCCTCTCCCTTACAAATAGACGCCTTTCACACTGTGCTAAATTCACTGCTAAACACTGGCTGGGTGAACTCCCTTCCTACCTCTCCCCTTCATTTATAACACCCCCCCACCACTCCCTCAGATCTGACACTCATACACTAACTGTCCCCCGCCGCTCCACCTTCTCCAGCCAGTCTGGGTACACTCACAGTTTCCCTAAAATATGGAACTCTCTACCTTCCAAAATCTGACACTCCTCCTCCCTGTATTCCATCGACAATGCCCTCTCCAACTATCTTGCACTTAACTGTTCCTGTTATGACCTGCCTTAATTTTCTTTGTCTTGCTTCTTACAGTTCATCCCCATTCAAAATTTACCCAATGCCTCTATCTACTGTACTGCCTCTACTGACTCTAGCCCCTCCTAGGTGCTAGTTCTCATATCTTTCTCCCTTCCTCTACTCTCTCCCCCTTTTTCCCTAGCCATCACACTCCCCTTGCAGGGTTCTCAGCATTATGAAGGGGTCCTATAGTGCCTAGGCTTGCCACCTTTTCTTCCCCCATTTACCTATCCTTGGCCTTCCATGTCCCCTTGCAGGGTCCACAGCATCCTGGAGGGTTCCTTGGATCATGCCTCATCCCCTCCCAGGTATTGTTCCTCATTCCCTCCCTCTCACTATTCTTGTATAACTGCAATGCCTTACTGCAGGAGGGTTTGCAATCACCTGAACTTCCCAGCCCCTTGCAGGGTCCATCACATCCTGAAGGGTTCTCTTTTTGGGTCATGCCTTAGTATTCCTGGTTAAACAATGTTTCCTTCCCTTCTGCCCTCCCCCCTTGAATGCAAAATAGTGCAGTGGGTTAAGGCTCTGAGCTACAGATCTGGAGACCTGGGTTTGAATCCCACAGCTGCCTAGGTGCATACTGTGTGATTCTGAGCAAGTCACTTAACTTCCTAGTGCTCCCAGGTTGCATCTGGAAACAAGCTTCAGCTTAGTGTGCTACTCCTAGTTAAACAATGTTCCCATCCCTTTCCTTCCCCTTCCCCTCCTAGGTATTAATCACACTTACTCCCGCTCTCTCTCTCTCCCTCTCTAATCCATACTCCAGTCCCCTGTCTCCTTGCAGAGTTCCACGCATCCTGAAGAGGTCTCTCCAGGACACGACTCTGCACTATCTGTTATCTCAGCCTGTCTCCTTCGCCCATTATTTCACGATAGCACTTGTTCACTTATTGCCATTGCAGTTATTAATTGTTCTCACAAATTACAGATGTATGCAGCACTGTTTGTAACAACTGCATTAATTAATTGTATGCTACAGTATGTTGATCTTTGTAACTTTAATGTAAAATGTTTCATCCCTATTGTACCCCTTCCCCCCAGGTCGCACCGGGAGACTAGCAACGTGTTGCTCAGTGTGCCTTCCTGGTGAAACACTTTGATAAATAAATAAATAAATAAAAACTATAAAACATATAACCAGTCTATATGCAGCACATATGGAAAATATAGGATACGTGCAAGAAACTCTTTTATATTCAGCATCTACAGTATGGTTCATATAGGGCACATATTTACTTTCAGTTTGTATTTATTTGTTTTACTAGGAAAAGGCTCCATTGAGGGAAACTCGTTTGCAAGGAAGCATCATGTGCTGTACGTGTTCCATATTTTTCCACTCTTCTATGTATTTTTAATAAACTATAAAGGGGCCACTGTTGTTATATTTAAAATAAATGTTTTGCCATATATGGAAACTATGTATTTTTCTATATTGGTATTTTACATAGAAACATAGAAGTTGACGGCAGATAAGGACTGCAAGGTCCATCCAGTCTGCCCATTTCTTTTTCTACCTTATAAATGTGCCATCGGCCTTTGCTCTGTCAGTGGCCTATCTATTCATAGTCATTTGTATTGCTCCCTTATGCCTATACCATGCCTGTTTGAAGCCCTGCACTGTATTCATAGCCACCACTGCTTAGTAAGCCATTCCATGCATCCACCACCCTTTCTGTGAAAAGAATTTCCTCACATTCCCTTAATCGGCCCCCCTCTAATCTCATGCTGTGACCTCTTGTCCTGCTATTTTTCTTATATTTAAACATGTTAGACTCTTTCACCTTGTTAATGCCCTTAAGGTGTTTGAATGCTTCGATCATATCACCTCTCTCCCTCCTTTGCTCAAGGGTATACATATTGAGCTCTGTTAATCTGTCTTCATATGTCTTCTGATGCAGTCCCTGCGCTATTTTGGTTGCCCTTTTCTGGACTGCCTCAATTTGGTTAATGTCCTTGTGAAGGTGTGGCCTCCAATACTGCACGCAGTACTCCAGATGGGGCCTAACCAGTGTCTTGTAAGAGGATTATTACCTCCTCTTCACGACTTGTGATACCCCTACTAATACACCCTAACACCCCCTAGCCTTACCTACTGCTTTAGAGGTCTGCTTGGATGATTTCAGGTCAACAGTGATGATGATGCCCAAGTCTCTTTCTTCCTTTGTGACTGCTAGCAACTCTCCTCCCAGCCTATAGGGTGGCTTCAGGGTTTCTCTTCCTATGTGCATGATTTTGCACTTCTTTGCATTAAATCCAGTTGCCACTCTTCTGACCATTTTGCTAGTTTATCCAGATCTCTTCTCATTCTGCCCACCCCATCTGGATCATCTACTCTGTTGCAGATCTTGGTGTCATCTGCAAACAGACAAGCCTTACCCTCTAGTCCATCTTCAATGTCACTAATGAAGATGTTGAAGAGGACTGGCCCCAGAACTGATCCCTGAGGTACCCCACTTGTGACTTGCATCTCTTCTGACTGTATAGCATTTACCACCACTCTCTGTTTTCTGCCCGTCAACCAGTTTGCCACCCAGTTGACCAACTTCTGACCCACCCAGCCTACCCAGCTTATTTATCAATCTTCTATGTGGAACAGTGTCAAAGCTTTGCTGAAGTCAAGGTAGGCGACATCAACTGCTCCCCTTGGTCCACCACTCTGGTTACCCAGTCAAAGAAATCTATGAGATTAGTTTGACAGGACCTTCCTTTTAGTAAACCCATGCTGTCTTGGATCCTGTGCCCCTATGGATTCCTGGTGTTGCACTATCCTTTCCTTAAGAGTGCCTCCATAATCTTGCCCACTACTGAGAGTAAGACTGACTGGTCTGTAGTTCCCGCCTCCTCCCTGCTACCATTCTTGTGGGCGGGATCCATGAGCCCTTCCCCAGTCTTCTGGGACCTCTCCTGTGCTCAGAGACTCACTAAACAGTTCTGCTAATGGCTCTGCTAGTTCCACCTTTAACTCCTTAAGTACCCTGGGATGTATGCCATCAGGTCCCATTGCCTTATCCACCCTGAGCTTAACAAGCTTTGTAGGACCCTTTCTTTGTGAAGGGAGTAGTGCTCACCTCCCTTCCCCCCTGTGTCCATGATGCTGAGCTGTGGGCCCTGCCCTACCTTCTCTTCAGTAAATACTGAGCGAAAGTATCTATTTAGGATAGATGCCTTTACAGGGTCCTCCTCCTCACATGCTCCCTTTTCTCCATTAAGCTTAGCAATACCCCCTCTGGACTTTCTCCTTTCACTAATGTATCTATAGAAAGTCTTGTCACCTTCTTTTACTGTTCATGCTAGTGTTTCTTCAGTTTGGGACTTTGCCTACCTTACTGCCTTCCCTGCTTCCCTTAGGGCAGTTTGGTATGCCCCCTATCTTCATCCGCTGTGTTCCTTATATTTTCTGAAGGCCAGCCTTTTGGCTCTGACCTTTCTGCTACTGTATTTAAGAACCAAAGTGGTTTCTTCTTCTTTTGCACTTCCTTTTCTGTCTAACACAATGGGGTGTTGCTTCCAAGTATTGCATCCTTAATGCTTGCCCACTTTGCCTGTACCCCTCACTGTGTTTCTTTTTGCCAGGGCTAGCTTAACTCTGTTGGCCATCTTATCAAAGTCAGCTCCTCTGAAGTCCCATATTTTTGCCTTGGAATGGGATGATTTAGATGTAGTAGCCAAATTGAACCATACCATGTGATGGTCACTGGCCCCCAGGTGACCTTCCTCCTGGAGATCTGTGATCCCTTCCTTGTTAGTCAGTACTAGATCTAGGATAGCCCTGTCTCTTGTGGGTTGCTGTACCAGTTGTTTGAGGCCCTCCCCTGCAGGGAATCCACTATGTGTCTAGTTCTGGCAGATGTTCCTGCTGGTATTGACCAATCTGTATCCGCATGTTGAAGTCTCCATTATCAGAACCTCCCTTTAGCTGTCATGTTTTGTATATCTTCTAACAGTAATGTGTCTATGTCCTCCCCTGGTCTGGGGGCCTGTAGACAACCCTAGTTCTTATGGCTGTCCCATTTCCTGTTTCTAGGGTGACCCACAGTTCTTCTGGCTCCTTATGTGTATTCTGAATTCCTGTAGCTTTGATATTTTCATTGACATACAGGGCCACTCCTCCCCCTTTTGCAACTCAGTCTCTTCTGAACAATACATAGCCAGGTACTGAAGTCTCCCAAGTGTGGTTACTGGTAAACCACGTCTCACTAATTGCTACTATGTCCAGTTTAGCCTCTGACATTATTGCCTGCAGCTCTGGGATCTTATTTCCCAGGCTGTGAGCATTGTGTGCATGATTTTCCATTGGCAGATTTTGCTGTGTTAGTTGTTGGTGAGGTTTGGCATACCCCATGTCGTCGTGTGGGGAGACAAACCTTTTTTCTTACCTCGTGATGCAAATGAACTGCAAACATGCTGAATCCCTGTTTGACCACTAGCTGAGGGGGGAGGGGTGTTCTTCCCATTCGATGTATGGGGTGCTGCACCCCTCTCCCCATTTTTAGAAAGGTGTCCTGTCATGTGACTTTAACTGTAATATGAAAGCTGCTTATGGATATCCGCCTGTTTCTATGCTTTTAATAAAAAACCTTGAAATAAAAAAAGGGTGCCCTAGATACACAGTTTTGTGCACATAGAGTTCAGGTGTAAGCACCTAGCTTAACCTTAAAGGTAGATTTACATTTCTCTTTATACTGAAAGTAGCAGGGTAAGTGTGGAGAGAAAAAAATACATTTGTGGACAGTGTTTAGAGCACTTTGAAACTATGCTTTAAAAGTATAACAATTAGTGTGGGGGAAACTAGCTCAGCAGATTAATCTTGGGGCTGAGTAGATTCAGGAAGCCCTGTGAATCAGGTGTGTAATTGAGGGTGGAGCTGACAGAGGCTTAGTGCCTTCAAACAAGTGCACTGTAAAAGGACTCACTCCTAACATGTCCAATTCAGGTTCCTGTCCCCACAATTAAGTGGAACAGTGAAAAAGTGGAGCAGGTGTAAAACTGGCATCTTAGACATAGGCAGGTGTCAGGAGAAGGAAGCAAGGGGGTGTGGCCAAGCTGAGGAGAAGAATGGATGCTTGATCCTAGCACTCCAAGCCTATCCACATTATATCGGTGCCACCCGTCATTAGAAACTAACTGGAAGAGCACAAACAGCATCTAGAAAAAGTTCTCCTCATGGCTGCACTTAAAAAATTGAAAAAGAAGCAAGCTCGCCTAAACTTCCAGCCTGCTATGATCAGCAGATCATCAGGCCTAGTTCCCTACAAAATTGAGTGGCCTCTCCTGATACACAGCACAAGATGCAACAAACTGCTACCAGCACTGAGCCACAACAAACATGCCTGGCACAACAGAAAACCTAATTCAAGCCCTAAAAGTCAGTCTTACACATCAAATGCAGGCAGGTTTTGAATATATAGGAGCACAACTTACTCACCTTCAGCAGATGGTTAACACACTGAGGGACACAGTCGAGAGTCATTTGGGCAGGCTGAATGAACTAGAACACTGGATAAGTGCACAGGAAGACTCCCATTCCTAGCTAGACACCTCACTACAAGCTGCCCTCAAAGAGATAGACTCCCTCGAGGCCACACTGGACGAGCAACCAAACATCATGAGAGGCGGTGCAATGTCCGTGTGGTGGAGCTGCCTGACAGTATGGAGGGGATGAACTGTGGGGCTTTTATGGGACCATGGCTCATCAAGACACTAAAGCGTTCTGAGATGGCCACATTGGGGATCCAGCGGGCTCCCTGATCCCCAGGACACCGTCCGGGACCAGAGGAGTGACCCCGCTACTTAATCATCAAGTTTCATAGATACCAGGACTGGCAGGCTTTTCTAGATGCAGCCTGGAAGATGGATACCATCACAGTGAAGGGGAAGTGAGCAAACATATTCCCAGACTACTCCAGGAAACTTCAGGTGGAATGGCAGGTCTTTAATGCAATCAAGAAAAAACTTAATGAGATCAATTGCCCATTCACCATGGTCTACCCAGCACACTTAATCATCCAGCCACAGAACCACGAGGTCACGACCTTTATGGATCCAGAAGTGGCAATGGCCTATGTTACACAGGAGTTGAGGCACAAAGAGCGTGAAATCTGCTCCCATTCCAGCAACACCTGAGCCATCTGATGAGGTACTGTATATAACATTGGTTTGAGGGGACTGAAGTGGCTGTGGGAGCAGGAGGGGAAGGGGGACTTTATTTCTATCTTGTCCACCGCCTGTAATGGAGTATCTCCAGCCTACCATGGCTGGGCCAGGATAGCCCTGTCCCCGATATGGGCTCTGGTAAGCCACCTGAAAGCTTCTCCTCTAAATTGCTGGGGGGGGGGGCAACTGATGTAGGCTTTGCAGCCAAAAATCACTACACGGGGTGCAGCTGACTGTAAAATGAAGAATCCCTGTGAGCTGACTCTATGGAGCCTGGACAAAGGCTTCCATTCAAGCCAAAAGGTCAGCATATATTGAATGGATATCGAACAGTTAGTTTCTATAAAAATCCTAAACTGAACACCTACTCAAATACTTACATACTAACATACTACTTGCCAGCAGATTAGGCCTTACGGTCTATTGAGTCTGCTCGAACCTCAGATTCCTAGTTGGGTGCCGAGGCCCTCCCCCCTCTTGTGTTCCAGAAACCCCTATCATCCATACCCACCCCCCTGGGACAGGCCATCATCTGATACATCCACTTTCTGTGTCTGTCCCACCCTCTCTTGAAGCCCTCCACTGTGGATCTCTGAACCAGCTCACCAGACAGTGCATTCTAAGGGTCCACCACCCTCTCAGTGAAAACCTCCTCCTCTTCCCCCCCTCACCCTTCCACCTTCCAACTTCAAACCATGCCCTCTGGTGATATCTCCCTGCTTTAGTCTAAAGATCCCCTCCATGTTTACCCTATTTATTTCCTTGAGGTACTTGAAGACCTCAATTATGTCGCCCCTGTCTCTTCTCTCCTCCAATGAAAACAGGCAGAGCTCCTCAAGTCTGTCCTCATCGTACGTCAAATCCCCAGCCTCGTATCATCTTAGTTGCCTCCTCTGTACCCTCTCCAGGAGCTATGTCCCTCTTCAAGTGTGGTCTCCAGTACTGTACACAGTACTCAAGGTGTGGTCTAACCAGTCCATTGTACAGCGGCAGAATCATTTCCTTGCTCCTAGAGGTGATCCTCCCCACGATGCATCCCAACATCCTGTTTGCCTTGCTAGCCACTCTCCTGCACTGCTCAGAGTTATTCATACATGCATTCACCAGACCCCTAGGTCTTTTTCCCTATTGAGGCCTCCAGCCCCTCCCAGGGTGTACCTGTGTTTAGGGTTTCCCACCCAAGATATAACACCTTGCACTTGGTGATATTGAAATTTAATTTCCATGTGTGAGAGACCAGCTTCCAGGGTGTCCAGGTCCTTGCAGGGCCAACCTCCCTCTTCTCCCTCAACTACTGCTCCCATCTTGGAGTCATCAGCGAAGAGACTCATTTCACACCCTATACCCTCCCTGATGTCCGGAATGCATGCATTAAACAGGATTGGACCCAGGACCGAGCCCTGCGGTACCCCACTACCAACCTCTCTAGGGTTCGAGAGCTCCCCACAGACCACTACTCTCTGGGTTCATCCAGCTAGCCAGTTTTCAATCCATCTGACCATCAAAGGGCCTACTCCCAACCCCATCAGTTTCTCCACCAGACCATTGTGGGGGACAGAGTCAAACGCCTTGCTGAAGTCCAAGAATAATACATCCACAAGCTTTCTTCTGTCCAGTTCTGATGTTACCCATTCATAGAACTCCACAGGATTGGTTTGACATGATCCACCTGGCACAAACCCATGTTGCCAACTATCCAGACCTCCCACCTCCTCCAAGTACACCCCCAATCGTTCCTTTAATATAGTCTCCATTAATTTTCCCACCACCGAGGTCAAACTGATGGGTCTATAGTTACCTGGTACATCCCTCGACCCCCCTTTATGGATTGGCACCACATGTGCCTCTCGCCAATCCCTAGGTACCCTCCCTGTCTCAAGTGACCTGTTGACGAGCTCCACCAGGGGTGCAGCCAGTATGTCCTCCAATTCCCATAGTATTTTTGGATGAATGCCATCCGGCCCAGGAGATTTGTCTATCTTTAGGGCCTTGAGGGCTATCCACACCCTTTTGGCGGAGATAGCATCATCCGTCCCCTCCACCTTACTGGCCTTTTTATCCTTATCCTGATGTGACACCCCTCGGGTACCTCTCCCTCCCTCCCTCTTGCTCCATTTCTGTTGCTCCCCTGATCCCACTCACTGCTGCTTCTATCCCCATCGTGCCTTGCTTTGTAGATATCCCATCCCCCTCCCTAGTGAACACAGAGGCAAAGTACTCGTTAAATATCTCTGCCTGGTCCCTCGCCTCTTCCACCCACCCTCCTTCTGATCTCAATCTGCTGAGATGGCCCTTAGTTTTTCTCCGCTCCCCAATGTACCGGAAGAACCCCTGTTCCCCTCCATGTATCCCCTGTGCCAGTCGCTGCTCTTTACTGGACTTTGCCCCCCTCACCATCTGGGTGACTTTTCTAGATGCAAGATGGTACATTTCCTTATCCCTATCCTCTGTTGTTGTTTTATATTTTTTTGCAGGCTGCCTTCTTTTCTCTGACCGCTACCTGAACCTCACTGGACCATCAGCATGGTTTATGTGACCTTGCTCCCTTACGGTTCACCTTAGCGCAGGTCCTGACTGCCTCATGAAGTCCCCATTTTATGACTTCCTATCTCCTTTCCACATTTGTCATTGATGTAATCCCTTTCAAGTGATCCTTGAGAATATTTCCCATGCCCACAAAGTCTGCGAATATTTTCCTTCCCATTTATTATGTTGCTTGCACGCATGTGCAAGAAACATAGTGCCATCATCCGAGTTTTCAGAGGTGTGACACCCATCTTCCAATGCAGTCAGTGTGTTTGTAGGCATAGCCCCAGTTCCCCAATCACTGCTGCAGCTGTCTATGACAACGTTGAAAATGCAGTGGCATACAGTTGAAAGGGAGAGCTCCGCTTCAGTGAGCAGAGCTCCCCCTCCACACACACACACACACACACACGTGCACGCATGCACACTTCGTGCTCATGCACCTTCCCTCCCCACACTGTGCAGCCCGGCCAGGGGGTGCCCAATCCCCGTCGGCTCCATCGCTCCCCAAAGCATCCAGGTGCCATGCTGGGAGCTCACCCCAGCATGACAAAATAAAGTGGCGGCCGACGGGTGCCCAACTCGGCCGTGCTCCTGCCCCTCTCACATCTCCAGCTGCCACCCTGGGAGCCCACCCCAGCATGGCAACGTCCTCGTTGTCTTAGGAAATAAAAATAAGCAAATACAAAAACTGTCCCTCTGTGCTTCTCCCTGACCCCCTCCCACAACCCACACCCACCCACTGTGCACCCTGCCTCCCCACACCCCCCTCACCCCATACTTACCTCCAGAGCTCGGCATGACGATCTTTGGCGGACAGGGAACACGTCTGCACTCTTCAAAGCCGACCGCGAACTGAGGAAATGCCGGTAAGCTGTATAATGGGATAGATAAGGTTTTTTCAACTTTATTGCATATCTCAGGCATTTTGGGGAATTTTGGACCCAAATTTTCAACATGGGGTTTTTGGGACTCCTCCTCATGAATTCTTGCACTGTCATGGTGTTAATTGGGCCGAAAGGGTGATTCATGATCACTGTGTGAAATCACCTTTCGGGACAATTAACAAACTGTTCACTGCCAGTGTTCATAAGGTGGGTTCTCTCAAAGAGTCTATGTTGAAATTTTAATTAAAAAATTCTAAAAGTGCTATTTCACGGTGTCGTTTGTGAGTTCCTCGCACTAAACGTAAGTTCACTAATTTTCAATATTCACCCAGATTTTCAACATTGCCATTTTACCACACCTTCTTATGAGCAGTACAGCTGTCATTTTTTACATCTCGTTCAAAACGTGTTTCCGCCCATGTAGCGCACAATGGCACAGTTGGCATGTGAAATCAATGTATGGGACATATTACAAAAATCACAGTGACACTGTTCATGAGCAGAGGTCTTAAAATGGCAATGTTGAAAATTTGGTGAAAAAATTCCTAAAAGTGACTGTTTTATGAGCGTGTGTTGCGCAGTTCCTATGTATGCTCGTAAGTTCGCGAATTTTTAATATTTGCACTCCAGATTTCCAACATTGCCATTTTACCACACCTCCTTATGAGCAGTATAGCTGTCATTTTTCACACATTGCACAAAATGTGTTTCCGTGCATGTAGCATACAATGGCGCAGACGGTGTACGCAATCAATGTTTGGGACAGATTAAGAAAATCACAGTGACACTGTTCATGAGCAGAGGTCTTAAAATGGCTATGTTGAAAATTTGGTGGAAAAATTCTTAAAATGACTGTTTTAGTTACTTGTAGTTCCTCATGCCTTTCAGTAAGTTCATGAATTTTCAATATTTTCACTCCATATTTTCAACCATTGCCATTTTACCACTCCTCCTTATGAGCAGTACAGTTGTCATTTTTCACATGTCGCTCAAAATGTGTTTCCATGCATGTAGTGCACAATGGCACATTCAGTGTGTGCAATCAATGTTTGGGACAGATTAAGAAAATCACAGTGACACTGTTCATGAGCAGAGATCTTAAAATGGCAATGTTGAAAATTTGGTGAAAAAATTCCCTTCAGACATTCTGCAATATTACTAATGAAGACATTGAATAGACCTGGCCCCAGAACTGATTCCTGCAGCATCCCACTGGTCGCCCCCTCTCCCTAGACTGCACACCATTTACCACCACTCTCTGCCTCCTGTCTGTTAGCCAGTTTCTAACCCAGTTTACCACCCTTTCCCCCATGCTCAGCCTACCCAGCTAGTTTATCAGCCTCCTATATGGGATGGTGTCAAAGACTTTGCTGAAATCAAGGTAAGCGTTGTCCACTGCCCCACCCTGATTCACTTCCTTTGTCACCCAGTCAAAGAAATCAACCAGATTTATCTGACATGATGTCCCCACTGTGAATCCATGTTGTCTATGGTCCTGGGCTCCGATGGCATCTAGCTGCCCCACTATCCTTTCTTTAAGCAATGTCTCCATGATCTCTCCTCTACTGAGGTGAGGCTGAACGGCCTATTGTTCCCTTCCTCCTCCCTGCTGCTGGACTTGTGTAGAGGGATCACATGTGCCCTCCTCCAGTTCACTCATGTTGAATGACTCAGTGAACATGGCTGCCAGAGGTACTGCTATCTCCCTTCGCAGTTCTGTTAATATCCTTGGGCTTATGCCATCTGGTTCCATCGCTTTGTCCGCCATCAATTTAGTGAGCTCCTGCAGGACTCTCTTGCCTTTGAATGGACTATTGTCCACCTCTTCACCCCCTTGGCAACTGCTGTACTGCTGTGGCCCTTGCCCCTCCCACTCTTCTCTGAATACTCAACGGAAAGCCACAGTGGATGTCTTGGGAGGAAGGCATGGAACTATCACTTCCAAATACCTAAACAGCACATACAAGCAAGCAACATTCGGCATTAACAAATGCTTGTTATTTCTCCTGAGAGTGGAACTGCACTAAGCCCTAAAAGGAACTATAACTGTAGATAGGTGATAATTTATGTGGCACTAACAACCATGAATCTCCCTTGTGGTGAGTGGACTTTTTCTTTGATCCTTATCTGACTGTAACACTACTCTCCATGCCAGAAAAGCACAAATTTACTTGCATGGATGGGGGTAGATTCACCTCACTTAAGGAGAGACTCATATATGGGGAGAAGTGCAGAAACTCTTCTGATTACCCTTTTCCTTTCTTTACTTTGGCCGTGAGGAGAAGTATGCGCCATGATTAGCAATGGCAGAAAAAAATGCCGTCTATTTTTACTTAAGGTTGAAATGCTGTATACTATGGGGGTGATGTACTAACTGTCTATTTTTGCAGGGTGCAAGAGCTTTATTTTTCAGGGGCTTGGTTGTTTACACTTTGGAGTTTGTTTATACTTTGAGGGTGTTCTGAATGTTAACCTAGATGAACAAACAGTCCTGGGATGTGAGAATGTTTCTGTTGGGGGGGGGGGGTTTGCGGCATAGAGGCCTGTCCTCCATGCGATTAGCCATACTTGATTTGGGAGCCTACCCTATTAAAAAACCAGGAAGATAGAGCAATCAACAAGATAAACTGAGATATGTATGTTGGGTACAGTAGTGGCTGCAAGAGAGGACCTCACTCAGGGTGTTCACTGGAGCCTTACTGCCCAACAGAGGGGTATATGCTCATCATGAGTAGTTTGAAAAGGAGGGATGCTGCACTGAGTATTGAGCCTTTGGCTGAGTATATCAGATCACATCCGGAACTGGAGGGGGTGAGAATAGGGGGAGAGGAGAATCAGATCTCCTTATACTTTGATGATTATCATGATTTATTTAAGAAATCCGGTTGTAACTTTCCCTACCCTGGCCCAGACTCTTCGACTGTATGGACATGTTGCAGGCTTCAAAATTAACAATAATAAAAGAGAAGTACTGCTGATTAGTGAATCCTGCACCCCAGAGTTATGACAATTGGTCCCATTTAAATGGATAAATTCTAGTATTAGATACTTGGGCATTTATGTACCCACAGACCTGAAACAACTCTTCTAAGTGAACTATGGGAAACTTATGAAAGAAGTTTTCACTGACCTAAAACATTGGGAACTGCTCCCCCTAACCTTAATGGGCAAAGTAGAATCCATACAGATGAATGTTCTCCCACAATTTCTTTTTCTTTTTAACTCACTCCCTATACACATTCCTAGCTCAGAATGGAATAAAACAAGGAAAGCCCTTCATCGTTTTGTGTGGGGAGGAGGTAAGGCCAGGGTGGCATGGGACACTTTACTATGTCCAAAATCGCAAGGAGACTTGGGATTACCAAACCTTAAAATTTACTATCAAATAGTTACAGTAGCCCCTTGAGTGGCCTATCACAAAAGAGACCAATACAATACCTGGGTGGAGTAGAAAGAAGGGGGTAGCCTGGTGATTAATCTGGTTATGGATTTTATAGAGGCTCCAAACAACCTTAGAAAAATCGAGATGGAAAACCCATGGCAGAAACAGATGTACAGGGTTTGGGGTATTATGACATAAGATTTAGTCATAGGTTCATCTCTCTCAAATAGGATGGAAATTATAACTAGTCTGATCCCCAAAGGATGGACCACACATTTGAAAAATGGAGGAGATTGGTCTGGGTAAATTTGTACAATTTTAAGGCAAGGACAGATTAAAAAATTCCAAGAAATGCAGTTGGAATTTAGATTACCCACATCAGATTCTTTCCATTAACTCCAGGTGTTATAATTTCTTAGAAGGGGTACCACCCTCCAGGAGATTCAACTAGATGCTCACCCTTTGGAAACAATTATTTTAGAGGTGGCAAAAACAAGGTGGGGAAGTACATCTCATCTCTAAATTAGTCAAAACATATTTGAACTCCCTGAATACTTCCCCTTTGCCATGTCAGACAGCCTGGGAAGAAGAAGCAGGGTTCCAATTAGCGGCACAAACATGGTAACAGATTTGGGAGGGGGTCTTCCATACATCAGCTTCAAACGTTTGAAGAGAATTTAGATGGAAAATCCTTGGTCGGTTCTTCAACACCCCAACTAGAAGTAAATATTATAATTTGAATTCCTCAGACCACTGTTGGGGAAAATTTGGGTCAGTTGGGAACCATTTGCATATATTTTGGGATTGCCCAGTCCTCCAATCATTCTGGAGACAAGTAGAAAATCATTACAAAAGAATGACAGGTATTCAGGAACCCCAAAACGTTAAACACATGATTTTGGGTTTTGTCCCCCCGAGGGAAGAGGACAAATGCCCACCAATCTTTTATGGGTATTCTGTTAGCAGAGGAAGGTAAGGCCATTACAAGGAGATGGCTGGACCCCAACCCACCAACCCAACAGGAATGGATAGAGATAGTGAAAAGTATACAGGCAATGGAGAGGGTCACGGCTGAACTACGTCTACAGAGAGACAGATTTAATGGGACCTGGCTGCCTTTCATGCACCTCCTAGAAGAACAAGAGGGAATTTTGATCTTATCCCAACAAGTATTTGCACACTAAAAGGATTTGGGATAATTTGATAGGGTTCCCCTGGGATCAGACTGCTCTAAAATTAGTAGTAACATAGATTTACAGGGCAATTAATTAAACCAACCAGATGATGAGTTTTGTTGTTAAAAATGTTTATTATAGTTGAATTATGATTTATATATTCTTTTGAAATTTTATTGAATGTAGTAAATAGTGAATTTAGCACAGAGCTTTCTTAAATAAGCTTTTTGTTGGACTGATTCAGATTAGTCAGTAACATCAGATGACCCACAGGCAACACCATCAAAGCTGGATGTGCTCTTCTTTCTACAAAAGGTAAAGAACACATTAAAAGAGGAGGTACAAGGAAGGGGAAAAGTAAAAGAAAGAGGAAAAAATGAAGACTAAACATATAAAGACATGCACAGAGTAATGAACTCTCCAAATTACTTGGGGAAACAAAGTATACCGACTGATATAATTGTATGTGTGATGGTGTATTATGTAATGAGTTATGTCTGTGCTCAACTTGAACTTAAATAAACTTCAAGTTTGAAAAAAAAAGAAAAGGAGGGATGTTTATGGAAGCTGGAGAAGCCACGACAGACTAATATAAGAACCCTGAGTAGAAGAGCCGTGAGGACCTCATCCGCCCTCTGCTCCAATCCCTACCACCATCAGGGACAATGGCTCTGTGGAATTATACTAGAATGCAGCACATTTGGTTTAAGAAGGATGGGGCCCACGGTTCATCCACAAGGAGTAGTGGGTTGTGGGGGAGAATTCTCAAAATTGTTAAGTTGGGAGGGAGGAGGGGGAAGTGGGCAGCAGTTAGGTCTAGGGTTAGGTTTTATTTTATTATTAACATATATTAAGTGGGAATAAATAGAGGATGGGGAGGGGTTAGGGGTGGCAGTTCAAGGAGGGGGTGTTCTAAAAGTCATAGTAAGTTAGTGGTTCAGGTTTCTGAATGTTTGAAGTTTGTTGTTAAATGTTAAGCAGGTTGGTTAAAACTAAAAAGCAGCAGACAACACAGGGCACTGCAAACTGGATCATTCAACAGATCAGAGTCCAGTTGTTTTTACATAACTAAATGTATCAAAATGGGATCCTTAAAATGTATAATACGGAATGTTAGGGGTTTGAAAGCAGTGGTTAAAAGAGTTTGCAGCTATTTAAGGAAACAAAAAGGTGATATTAACTTCCTACAGGAAATTCATTTAACAAAAGAGGAGGCAAGTAGGCTGTTGAGCTCCTCGGGGGGAGGGGGTACCTTCTTGGTCTTTCCTTTTACAACCAGAGTGAGAGGGGTGGCAATATGACGTCTTTTAAGAGCTAAAGTCCATAGCATAGTCTCTGACCCCCAGGGCAGATACTTGATTGGTGATGTTACCACAGAAGGGAGTAGATTCACTCTGATCTCAATATATGGCCCAAATATAGATGAGCCAGAATTTTTTAACCACCTGGCAGTGGTGTTAACACCCTTTCAGGATAATATAATTTTGGGGGAGACTTCAACACATACTGGGACCAAAATTTGGACCACTTGGGGAGTGGGGGAGGCCCCCCTCTGAGAAGCTCGGTGGCACTCCAGGAAATGGCCAGTGAAAGGGTGTTGTGAGAAGTTTGGAGGCACACCCACCCGCACCACAAGGAATACTCCTATTACTTGCATATGCATAAAATATACACTAGACTAGACTATTTCTTAGTTTCCCCGAATATACTTGGATGTCTTGTATCGGCCGAACATGGTACAATTTGTACATTGACCATGCACCACTAGAATTCTCACTAAACATGGGCCAGATGCCCCCTCTGAGCAGGCAGTAGAGGCTGGATCCCACCCTATTGACTTCTCAGGCCTACAAGGCGTGCATATCCAAAAACATTCAGGAGTTCCTGGCACACATCAGGGTGGGGGACGCAACAGCTTCTGCCATGTGGGAAATGTTAAAGGCATACCTTAGAGGGGCCACAATACAATTCGCCTCACACCAACATAGGGAGGCACTGAAAGAGGAAGAAACTCTGGTAGAGCAAATCCATTCCTTGGAAAGGGACAGGGTGGCAGGAACAGAGAAAAACAAAGAGGGAATGCTGAAGGTTTTGTAGGGGAGATTAACTCAGCTATTGGCCCACCGCATAGAAAGGGATATCGTAAAAGCTGGGGCAGAGAATTACTTCGAAGGGGACAGGACAGGTAAATGGTTAGCATGGAAGGTGAAAAAACAGGTGGCGGAAAGAGTGATTTTGACCATGAAGGATAACCATGGGGTGAAGACCTCAGATCCGCTAACAATAAATGAGAAATTTAAGACCTTCTACGAATCCTTATATACTTCTGAGGCTCCTGGGGATGCCGATCCAGACAGCTTCCTTAAAGGTGTCCCATTGACGCCACCGGAACCTGAAAGGAGTTAGAAGCTCGATAGCCCCGTCACCTTGTCGGAGCTAAAACAGGCTATATGGACCTCTAACGTGAGAAGGGCCCCTGGGCTAGATGGCATAACTATGGAATTCTATAAAATATTCTGGAGTGACATCCACAACATTCTCATTTTAATGGTGCATGAGACACTGGAAAGTGGAGTGCTCCCTCGATCCTTGCAACTTGCTATCATTATGATTCTCCCAAAGCCAGACAAGGACCCCTCTAAATGTGGCTCCTATTGTCCTATTTCCCTCCTAAATGTGGAGTACAAAATTATAGCCAGATTAATAGCTACCAGATTGGAGGGTATATTACCAGCACTGATTCATCAGGATCAGAGTGGCTTTGTCAAAGGCAGACAAGCGAAGCATAATATCCATAGGATGCTGAACATTCTGCATGGGTGGTCAGGTAGGGAAGGGGACAGAAATTGAGGCCTCCTAGCACTTGATGTGGAGAAGGCCTTTGATAGGGTGGAGTAGGCCTTCATATTTGCCACTCTGAGGCATTTTAACCTGGGACCTAGGTTATGTTCCTGGGTACAAACACTCTATGCATCTCCCCAGGCACAAATTCTCACAAATGAGAACCTGTCTGCCCCCTTTCCTCTCACCAGGGGAATAAGACAGGGCTGCCCCCATCACCTTTGCTGAATGTCTTAGCAATGGAAGTGCTGTCCTCAGCCTTACATAACCATATGCAGATACAAGGTTATACCAAGGGAGGTCAGAATTAGGTAAAATCCTTATTCATGGATGATATTCTGCTGTTCTTGAAAGAACCCGGGATATCTATACTGGCTCTCACAGCTTTATTTGATGAGTATGGTCCTTTACCTGGCCACAAAATTAATTTGTAGAAGTGTGAATGGCTGCCCCTGGGTGGAACTGAATCCTCCCTCACCATTCAAAACTTCACTCTTCCCCCGGTGAGGTCCCTCAAATATTTGGGAATATATCTTCCTAGGAAGCTCCCTAATATCTGTGAGATAAACTACAAACCACTGATAAAGCTAATTCAGGGGGAGTGTGACAGGTGGAAGAGTCTGCCTCTCACTCTAATAAGGCGAATAAATATGATCAAAAATGTACAGTACATACTGCTGCAATGCCTATATCTGTTCCAAACTCTTCTGGTTTGGGTCCCCAAATACTATTTTAAGTCACTAAGAGGGGCTATAACTAACCTGCTTGGTGGGGGGGTTGGAGAACTCAAATCAGGCAGGACATTCTGTGGAGGCTGGTGACTGAAGGGGGGTTGGGCCTTCTTAATTTATACCTGTACTACGTAGCAGCACAAATCTCCCCCTTAGTGGATCTACCACAGAATGCACCAGAATGCAAGATGTGGACAGGGATAAAGGTTTCTGCCAATGATGCCTCTCTGACCTTTTCCCACTTTGCAGCAGCCCTGAAAAGGAAAATAGTCAAATATATTGCTAACCCATTCACCAGAACTATTGCGAGCGTGGCTTGCAGCCCATCAAATTCTGGACTATCCAGACACTATTTCTCTGGATGCCTCCATAGCACAGGCACTATGTGAGGAGAGGAGTGTTCCTGACCTGGTGGCTGGGGCACTAGGTGCATGGGAAAAGGTGGGACTGCACTGTGTCTCCCGGCTAGTTAACCAGGACACCATTCACTCCTGCCAGTCCCTGTCCAGAAGGTACAGCCTGCACCCATCCCAATTCTTTGCATATCTACAGGTTAGACACCGAATGCAGTCACATGAGAGCTGGGATTGGGAGCTGGCCTCACTCCCACTATGTAGATCCCCACTGGAGGAAGTGATGAGGGACACACAAGGAAAGGGGAATCCCAAACCACTCACTGATTTTCATAAAACCTTGCTAGGCAGTCTGCTTCTGACCCTAGACAAAACTCAAAGACCAATGGGCTAGGGATATGGGAAGAGGAATCCTGATGGAGGGGGACTGGAGAATGAGCCTACTTAGGGGCATGACATACTTGGTTAATAACAGACTAAGAGCAATACACTATAACATTCTGCACAGAATGTACTTCACCCCAGTCCTGGCTAACAAGATAGACCCCTCAGCTTCGAACCTCCATCCACAGTGTAAAGTGCTTTCCGGCACTTTCATACACATGGTATGGAGCTGCCCATGGACCGTGGATTTTTGGCAATTACTAGCCTAATGCAGAGAGTTCTGTATGATGAACAGGAGACTGATATGGGCGAGGTGCTGCTCAGATTGCCTGGGAGGTCAAAGGGGTAGCAGTTTAGACCACATTTTGTGGCCTCTTGCAATGATAGTGGGAAACAAGCCTTGGCTAGCCACTGGGGAGCTGAGTCAGTATCTACAACCTCTGAATGGGCAAACAAATGATTGCATCACATGAAATTAGAACATACTCAGTATAAGGCAAGTAATAGAGAAGATAAGTTCATGTGGGTTTGGGTTCACTAGAACGAGCACTGCCAGAGGCCTGGTTTCCAAACATATAGAAGGGCTGTGGCATATAACAGGGAGACACAAAACATCAATAACAGGAGGGGGGGGGTGCAATGCATACCGTTAGCTCTCTACCTCTTTTGACCATTGATTGACCGTCAGATGTCTTGTAGTCATTTTCTGGAGAGGTACAGCTGTCTCACATTAATAGAAGGCATAATCCACCCCAATGGGAGACAAACTGACTTCTCTTGGGAAGAAGTTAATGTTATAATTGCACAAGAACTACTCACAAACTAATAGAAATTTTAAGGTCACACCAATCATACATGTCTAATGTTGCAGCACCTGAGCTGTAACGTTATTGTCATTTATCGGCTGCTGCTTATTTGTTTATGTACATTTAACCCCTGTGGTACCCTTGTATGTATGTGTTTGTATGCTGACCTGTAAAATAAAGTTTCAAAAAAAAAAGAAGGAAGCAAATAAGCAGGGGACTCTGCCAGTCGACTAAGATAAGGTACCTGTTCACTACTGTGTAACATTTATTGCAGGACTAGTGGAAGGTCAAAGGTAGGCCAAAACTGGGAATAGAAGCAACACTCTATCTAGAGTAGAGTATAACAGAATTTAAAAAACATAATGGGGAACACTAATAGCAACCTATCTATGGACAGGTAGCAAAGGGTGATGGAATGTCCTTGGAGACATGAACTTTTTGGAATGTTTAGTGTCTTGGATGATGTCATTGTTTTCAGACCACACTGAAGAACTTGAGATCAGACTGTTCAAGTACTCAATCATTTAGAAAATTCGGCTTAATTTGTCCTTAGACAATTGCCATTTTTCAAATTCTGTAATATATGGGACATAGTTTATGGAAGGATGACAGATCCCAGTAAGTTGATCTTTGACCATTGCTGGCCCATACCTAAAGGCTATAGTATTTCCTGAGGGTTCTGCGGCTGCTGCCGCGGGACTGTCAAGAACTATTCAAAGGTGATTTGTACTCATAACCTTACCCAGACTACCTCGACCAACTGCAAATGCCAAAGGGGCTATCAAGAACAAGAAAGTGTGTTTTTGAACAGGTGGCTTTTGGGACTGGTGGACACCCAAATGGAGCAGCATTCTTGGTGTGCCTCGCTGATCTTCAAGCCTATGTTCTGTGTGGACACTAATTTGCAGGGCCTTGGGGCTGTTTTATATCAAGACTTGAAGATGGCTTGGACCTGTAGCCACCAGTAGGAGCTTGACCTGCCACAGCGAACTATCCGGTCCATAAGCTGGGTTCTCACCTAAAATGGAAGGACCAGTTTCATGAGTACCTCTGGGTTAAAGATATTAGGAATACTGACAATAATCCGCCGCCTATGTGCAGGCTTCAGCTAAATGGATGCCACTGGGCTGTTGACTTTCTGCCTTATCAACTTATGATTATGCAGTTGAATATAGAGACTAAACCACATTGATGCGTACCCTATCATGGCGTGGTTCTAAACGATTGGTCCATTGTTTGAACTGATATAAAGCATTATGCTGAAGGTTTGATAAAGATGAACAAATGTCTGCGGACACAGTGGACTGCCTCATATTTTTGCCCTCCTGATATTTGCATTAGCTGCCTATTGCCATTTCTCTGCATTAGTATTGGTGCACTACCTAAGTTCGATATTGGCAGTATTCAGTGGGCTCAATCCCACAGTCATGTTCATACCACTTGGCGCCTGCATGCGGGAAAATATGTCCCGTTCGTTCCTTTATTTGCAACTGCTCTATTGTTCAAGGATGGCCCCAGGTTAAAGTTGCGTGATGAATTGTTATACAGAGAGACAGTGGATTGTCATGGTCAAGTAGACAAGCAACAGCTGATCCTATACAGCCTTTAAACAGGTGGTACTCGGGGTCCTCCATGTCCACATGGGTACCTTATTGATAGAACTCTCGACTTGGTGAGATCTCAATTTACTGGTAAAGTGGAGGCAGATGTTGAGCAGCATGGAAGACCTGCAGTGGTTTTCAAGAAAACCCTGCCTGAGGTGGCTGCTTACCTTGTCAATATCGCTGGCAGCCCCCTCTAGAATTGGTCTGCATGGTTCTTGTGCTTAGAACCCAACCAAATAAGCTTTTCTTGTGTGTTGGTAGTTACTGACATCTTACATGGTGTGCTAGCCTTTAATGATCAAAAAGGCCTCTCTCGTGGCCAAGGTGCTAGTGGAAAATTCATTTGTCCAGCGTTTGGTGCCCCCAGCAGATCTATTCTACCAAAGCAGAGACTTTGAAAGCAGATTGATTAAGGAGATGTCTCTTGTGGGAGGTAAGAAAGCCTACAACCAGTCCATACCACCCACAGGGGACCCCTCAACCTGAACACTTTACAGCACTGTCCTAGACATGCTTGAGCACTCTACATCCCAAAGACAAGACTGGAAGGAGTCATCAGGACACACCTTGGTGCCACTTGGCATAACTGCACTAAATGTGATGTTACTGTCTCTCCTCATCACCTCATGTTTGGGAGAGAAGTTCAGTTGCCTGTAGATGTCTGCTTTGAGTCTCCTGATGGGTCAGAGCTGTGAATTATTTGCTGTCTGCGTGCAGAAGCTGATAGTTTCAATTGAACCATGCACGCCTCAACTGGCTCAAGCAATGGCTGCCAAACAAAAACCTTGCTAACAAAGAGAGATATGATCAATGGGTGAAGGCCCACGAGTTGTTGCCCGGGATCGAAAAGCTATTACGTGAACTTCTGGGACTGGCATGTGTTAGCATAGTATCGCTTGACAGGTGGCATCATCTTCCATACATGCATAGTCAAAGGTGCTGGATGATTTATTCAGGTACAAAGCACCTTGAGAATGACTTCTAAAGCTGTCAAGACCATGCATAGAAACCACCTACTGCCTATTGGCCATGATCATGGATGCTGAACCAGAAGTCAGCTCACCTGGGCTGAGACTGAAGCTGCTCAAAAAGAGCGAGTCAACCTGCCCCAGTTGTTACAGACTCAAGGCTTTTCTCCAGCAGGTCTAGAATGATAGTGACTGTCAGGTCCACCTGATGACAGTGAGTGTGACAATTATTATTACCCTCCTATGAACTGAGTCAATTTTTCAAGGTAACCCTATGTATAAAATGTGGGATGAAGCTGGGCTTTCAGGACTGCATAACCCACCAGCTTTCTCCTTACAGTCAATGCTCCCTGAAAGTGAGGTGAAAAGTATTACGTCTGAAGTAGCAGATTCATTGTGTGTAGTAGAACTCTCTGAATTATCTGAAGAGGAACCTGATGTGATAAGTCTCCCTAGTGACATAGCAGAACTTGAAGAACAATATGAAAGTGTTGACAGCGCCCCTTCAGTGCAGCAGAGTCTAACTGTGCTAGAGTCTCCTCAGAATGAGTAACCAGGGCCCTCTTCAGAAGATGATAATGAGCAAAGAATTGTGGAAACAGAATCTACCAAGCAAGGAGCTGATAGTGTTCCCAGTCTGGACATTTCAATCAGTGCAAAGGCATCCTTCACTACAGTAGAATAAACCAATGCCAGTGTTGACTGCCCAGAACATGTGTCTGTTCTTCCCAGAAAGTTTGGGCGAGCTGTTGAGCCAGTGATTCTGTTTATCTGTGACTTGAAGGCCTGTGATTTGCTTCAATGTCCAACAAGGGTGCTTACATTTCCAAGAGCTCACTGCCCAAACTAAGCCTATCTGCCAATTCTAAGTAAATTTTTCTACCCTCAGAACATGATGCCCCTGCCCTGTCTAGCCCTAAGTTAGCAGATAGAGATGGGCCCCCATCCAGGTTATTCAGAGTGCAAGAAACAACAGCATTACATGAAAAGTAGGGTAATGTTATTGCGTAGGTCATAGTAAAAATCAGTATTGAATGTATGAAATATGCAAAGCTGTTGTCATTATGAATGTAGTATATCAATAGAGAACACTGAATAAGTATAATAATGTGATATGCTTATGCTTACTGATGCATCAATCATTATTGTATTCTATAGTAATGTCACACATATAACATACCGTACATTGACTTTTTCCATGTTATTATGGTATAGTCTTGACGCAGATGCCAAGTTCTTTCCAGGAAGGGAAGTGTGTAACCCCCCCACAAATGGGGGTTCCTGAAAGTCTTCCTTGGGCTTGCCTAAATGCCCACTGCCAGGCTGGTGTTCTGTGTCCTAGCATTTAAAAGTGTGTGCAAGTGAGGCCCTGTTACCTCGTAGCTCTGTCTCTGTAAGAACTGCCTCATCTTGTGGTGTAAAATTATCTGGGAAGAGATTGACAGTTTCAGGCTCACGTCCCACCCATGCAGTGTTATCCCTCCATTCTGCCATCGCTATTTGTGCAGAGGGAGCCGTACTAGGAACTGTGACTGTTTACTCTTTCTCTGTTTTAATAATAATAATATTGTAGTTTGCCTAACTTGCCTTCCTTTGCAGCGTGGACATTTCAGTATAGCCCCACGATCTTGGTTCTGGACAGCCTATTGGGGACCAATCAGTACCTTTGGGAACTCTAAAATGGTGTTTGTCCTCAGGGGTCTTGTGAGAGCAAATTTCTGTAGGAATTGTAGTTTTTGCACTTTGGCACCTAAATGGACCCGGAGGGGGAGCCCTTGCTTTGACAGACTGATGGATCAAGCAACCAGAACCTTTTGGACTGAAGGGAAATTCCCAAGCTGCCTGCTGCAGTGTGTGTCAGTCTGAAGTTAGAGTTTGAAGAGTAAACAGCTCGAGTGATTCTAGCAGCTGCTCCTGCGTAGTTTGTGCAGAAGAGTGGTGGAAAGGCTGAGTTTGGCCTGTCTGCCTGCCTGCTGTCCCTTGAGAGGGAATCCTTTGAAAGGTTTAGCAGTCAGGCTGTATCTGAATTGGTGCATGACAAAGCCACTGAAGAGTGACTGGATTTAAACCTGAATAAGACCGAAGATTTGCTGTATGTGATCGGCCTGTCAGGACATCCATTTACCACAGAATTCCCCAGTTTTGTTCAGAGACACTGATATTGTGGCCAGACTGCAATCCGCATTGTGGTGTGGTGATTGCTTTACTGTAAACATGGTGTGTGCTTTTAGTGGGTCGTGATTTGGTTCCCCACTGTTTAATTGTGCCACGCTTGCTGGAAGCTGCATCCAGCCTTCTCACACTGATATCCAAACTGTCTTACCTGGCCTGGGCCCTGCCATTTTGTCCCAGCCAGCTACTCACACCACGTAGAAGACCATCGATGAGAGACGTGCCTGGGGATCAGCCCCCTGCTCAACATCACAAATGGGAACGACACCATGGTGAGTCATGTGGTCCCTGCTTCTCCTGGCAAACTAGCAAGTTATCCTGCAGTCTCCATTTTGTCCACCATGTGTCCTGTACTGGGTAGTGTGAGTAAACACTAGGGTAGCTCACTGCAACAACAACTCAATCAAAGTGTGTCATCTGATTTCATTGTTTTGTTTAATCATCTCGAATTGAGCCTCCTGGCTCCAGATTACAAATTGTGTGGTTGTGCATGCCTTTTCTTTTCATCACAGGGCCCCAACCAGCTGTGACGCTGGCCTTCCCCGGGCAACATTCAGGGCTAGCCCACCCACCTTACTTCCAACTGGGTACCCAGAGCGTGTGACTGTGCAGGGACTAAAAGTGCATGCATAATTGCCTGACTAGATCAGTTTCAGAATGAATCAACCTGATTATGCTCTCCTTGTTCAATTCCTGGAATAAATCAGACCAACTTTTGCATTTAATCTGACTGTGGTTCCAGTTTGTACCAAAAGCACTGCATTGTTATTATTTGCTGTGCTCACACAGGTTTTACACGGGTCTCCAGGGGTCAAACTGGTGGAACCAGCCCTGGTGGTAAGTGCAAACAGCGTGGAAAATTGTATACAATAGGGGCTACTGTGAAAGTAAGAAGGTATATTGTTCAGGCCACTAGAGGGGAAAGAGGGTAGGTTATAGTGTCCTGGAGGGTTGTACCCAGGTTAGCCTTGCTGTCAACCCTGTCCCTCGGGTGGAGCTCCATTTCAGTATCCAGGCCTCTTAACTACTACTAGCAAAGCAGGCAGAGGTAGTAGCCTTTTGATGGCCGCCACCGAGTGAAGTTGATCTTGAGGCACCAAGGAAATTAGCGCCCCTAGTGGTCAGATGTTAGAATCATTGTTGCTGGAATATGGCCACACCAGTAGAAGTCATTGTGCATCAGTTGGTGGGGTGGTGTATGGGACAGGAGGTTGACCCCCATCATGCCATGCTTATTCTAGACATTCCCTTGAGTATTAGTAAGGACACACAGTAGAAGGGGTTCCCTTCCAAAGTCGAAGGTTTGAAGAATGCCAAATGGTGGGCCAGCAGGCTGATTTAACCACCTGGAAACCCTCATGGCCTTGGTGGAGAGTAGTGACTCTGGGCTGACTGCACCAAGGTGCCAACGGCCATTAGTCCTGAAGGGTCCCCAACTACTTACAGGGTAATAACTAAAGATAATAAGGATCCCTTAGAGGATGAGCTCCCACCATTATCTGAGACTTTTGAGGAGAAATTTGCTAAGCTGTTGCTGGAGGAAGGGAATACCATGGAGGAATTTAAGTAATTATTCCTGCCACCTGGGGATGTACCTTTCCCCATGCCCCCGCCCACTCTAGTACCGGCTCCAGTGCCTGCACCTACATCAGTGCCTGCAGTTAGTCATGACATGTACCACAAGTTGAGGATGTTCTCAGGTACCCTCCCCATCCAACAGGGGGAGGATGACTGGGAGACCTGGATCGACTATGTTGCCCTCTTGGTACCCAACTGGCAATGTGCAGAGGCTGAGAAGTGAAAAAGGATCATGGAAAGTTTGAGGGGTCTGGTCCTGGAAGCCATTAGATTTCTGAGGCAGATGAATCTTGGCGTCTGCCTGCTCAAAGTACCTGCCTGCCCTGGAAGGCAATTCCGGAAGCACTGAGTCCAGGGAGACGTTGATGTGGCACTTCAAAGATACCAAACAGTGGAGAGGGGGAAAGTCTGTCTGTGTGTGCTACTCGCTGAGAGAGGGACTTGCAGAGAGCTTATCAAAAGGGTAGAGTAGCCACCAATGACTTGAACCGTGTCAGGCTGGAGCACATACTACAGCACGCCAAGCACTCTAAATTGCAGATTATCCAGTTAAAGCTCCTTGATAGGAGAGATAATCCACCTGACTACTGTGACCTGATTAAAGAACTCAGGGAGGTTGAAGGTGAAGAAAGAGATTGTGATTATATGGTGGGTGCAGCCTGAGTGTCCACGGCACAGGAAGACCTCTCTGAAAAGGAGATCACTAAGGTTTCTGCCATCAGCTGAGTGGTGGAGAGCCAAACTGCTGAAGGAAGTCAGAAAAGTACCAACAGGTGCCTTTACGGAGGCCTCCGCTGCAGACAAAGACCCTGGTCCCTCTCAGGAAGTGACTGCCATGGGGTGGGAGTGCACCCTCAGGCATCTTCTAAGGAGGGTGACCCCCAGGCTGAGATCAAAGAATTGACTGCCACCCTAAAGGAACTGTCAAGACACGTTGCGTCATCTTTGCCGCTGCCATCAGATATCGGACCCCGATCCCTTGCTACTGCTTCAGTCCCTCATGCAATGTCCTCTCCAAGGATGACCCCAGAGTCTATCATTTGTTACAGCTGTGGAAAGGATGGCCATATGAAGAGAGAAAGCCGGACTCAGAAAGACTTCTAATAAAGTTGTGTACAGACTTCAAGGGAGTCTCCGAAGGTGAGACCTTGCCCGAGGGTGCTGGCAACAACCGCAGTGAAGGATCAAGAAATCCTAATTCAAACTTCTTTGTGGCTAAATCATCTGTCCAGGCCCCTGTTACTGTCTCTCCAGACTGGTCCAAAATAGTAGGCCCCTCAATGGAATCTACTGTGACTGTCAATGGTATCCATGCTTGGGCTGTGCTTGATAGTGGGTCACAAGTGACCATCATATTCCAGAACTAGTATGACAAACATTTATCTGATGTGCCATTACAATTTCTGGGCGGCCTACATGTGTGAGGTCTGAGCAACAAGTCTTATCCCTACCTAGGATATGTCTGGCTCTGGCTGTCTTTTCCTGTGACTGTAGCTGGTGAAGATGAACAAGGAGAGACACTAGCCCTGGTGTGCCCTCCTACCGGACTGTGTGATGGGGTTCCCCTGTTAACTGAAATAAACGTCCACATGTTTGGGAGACTGGCACAACTCTGCCATGAGAAAAAAGGGCAATGGACTGGATGGGCCCAAAGAATTCCAGCATTAATCAAAAGGGCTTATGACTTGCAACAGAAACCCGATGAAGTGGACTGAGATGAGCCAGTGGAGGTAGTGTGGAAAAAGGATCCTGTCTCTTTGGTGTTGGCCCCCAATGCCCAGTGTACGATCCATGGAGAAGTCAGCCTAAAGAGAGGTGTAAAGAGCAAAATATTGATGATAGATGCCCCTGGTGAAGGGAAGCTGCCAGAGGGGTTGATGGTTATGCCCAGTATATTACCTGCATGTGCCCATGCCGATGCCTGCCGAGTGATGGTGCAAATGAGAAACATGTTGGGCAGGGAAGTTCGTGTGAACTGGGGATGTACCCTGGCTACAGTACACTATGCAGACACTGCAGTATTACCCAGTAACAAGTACTCTGGTGAAAAGGAGAAAGTGACCCCGGACTTATTTGACTTTGGTGATTCCCTGATTCCCCTTTGTCTGCTGAATGGAAGACCTGAATTAGTAGGAAACTTGCTCAGAGAGACCAGGTGTTCTCACTAAAAGAGTGGGTTGTGGGGTGTGTCCATGGTGCCGAGAATAACATACGCCTGCATGATGACTGACCATTTCGAGAGCGTTCCCGATGCCTTTCCACCTCTGACATAGATGATGTTAGAAGGCACCTACAGGAAATGCTCACTGCTGGCATTATTCAAGAATCAAGAAGCCCATATGCATCCCCCATCGTAGTGGTGTGTAAAAAGAACAGATCCATGAGGATGTGTGTGGACTATCGGACCATCAACTGATGGACTATTCCACATCAGTACACCATGCCATGCATACGGGATGCCCTGGATTGCCTGAATGGGGGTAAGTGGTTTTCAGTACTGGATCTCCACAGCAGATATTATCAGATCCCAATGGCCCCAAAGGACTGTAAAAAACAGCCTTCATCTGTCCTTCGGGGTTCTACGAATTCCTGAGGATGCTACAGGGAACTTTGGGTGCCCCTGCTGCCTTCCAGAGATTGATGGAACAGGTGAGCCTTTTGGGACTCGGTGGACACCTGAATGTAAAGCAGCATTCTTTGAAGTCATATACCAGCTTACCCATGTCCCAGTCTTTGCCTATGCTGATCCTACCAAGCCCTGTGTTCTGCATATGGATGCTAGTTGGCAGGGCCTTGAGGCTGTGCTATATCACGACTACGAAGATGGCTTGAGATCTGTAGCTTTTGCCAGTAGGAGTTTGACCCCGTCAGAACAGAACTATCTGGTCCACAAGTTGGAATTCCTCACCCTAAAATGGGCCATAGTTGACCAGTTTCATGAGTACCTCTATGGGGCAAATATATTAGTGAAGACTGACAATAACCCACTGACCTATGTGCAGACTTCAGCTAAATTGGATGCCACTGGGCACCGTTGGCATTCTGCCTTATCGACTTATGATTATGCAGTTGAATACAGACCAGGACTAAACCATGTTGATGCTGATGCCCTATCACGACGGCCAGTTTCTAAGAACAAGTGGGTCAGATTGTCTGAACCTGACATCAAAGCATTATGCCAAAAGTTTGATAAAGATGAACAATTGTCTGCGGACACAGTGGACTGCCTCGTAGATTGCTTGGGCCCTCCTAATACCTGCATACCAGCTGTCTATTGCCATTTCTCTGCATTAAATATTAGTGCACTACTTCAGTCCGATAATGACAGTATTCAGTGGGCTCAATCCCACGATCCCATGATTCAACCAGCACTTGACGTCCTGTGTGTGGGGAAAGATGTGTCCAGTTTGTGTTCCCCTGACTTACGAACTGCTCTATTGTTCAAGAAAGGCCCCAGGTTAAAGTTGCATGATCAGTTGTTAAACAGAGACAGTGGATCATCATGGTCAAGTAGATAAGTAACAGTTGGTCCTACTTACAGCCTTTAAACAGCTGGTACTGCGGTACCTCCATAACCACATGGGGCACCTCAGTATTGAGAGAACTCTTGACTTGGTATGATCCTGATTCTACTGGCCAAAGATGGAGGCAGATGTCAAGCACCATGTAAAGACCTGCAGTCATTATCTCCAAAGAAAAGCCCTGTCTCAAATGTCTGCCCCCTTGTCAATATTGATACCGGCGCCCCTCTAGAATTGGTCTGCATAGACTTTGTGCTTAGGACCCAACCAAAAGAACATTGGCAATGTGTTGGTAGTTACTAATCATTTTACATGGTATGCACAAGCCTTCCCAACTAAAGATCAAAAGGCCTCTACCGTGGCCAAGGTGCTAGTTGAAAAAATCTTTGTCCACTGTGGTGCCCCCTAACGGTTCCATTCTGACCAAGGCAGAATCTTTGAAAGCAGATTGATTAAGGAGATGCTCTCTCTGTGGGGGGTGCAAACTCTAGAACCACTGCTTCCCACCCACAGGGGGAGCCCAAACCTGAACGCTTTAAACAGGACTCTCCTGGATATGTTGGGCTCTCTTCATCCCAAAGACAAGTTCAGATCTAGCCAACAGATTAGCACCTTGATACAAGCCTACAATTGTGCCAAAAGTGATGCTACTGGGTTCTCTCCCAATCACCTCATGTTCGGGAGAGAAGCCCGGTAGCCTGTAGATGTCTGCTTTGGAGTCTCCCCGGATGGGGTCAGAGCTGTGAATTATTTACAATATGTGTAGAAACTGAAAGCTCAATTGAACCATGCATACCAACTGGCTCAAACAATGGCAACCAAATGAAACCTTGCTAACAAAGAGAGATATGATCAATGGGTGAAGGCCCAAGAGTTGTTGCCCGGGGATCGAGTGCTATTACGTAACTTGGGACTGCGTGGCAAGCATAAAATCACTGATAGGTGGCATAATCTTCCACATGTGATGGTCAATAAGCTGGATAATTTACCTGTGAACAAAGTGGGCCCTGAGAATGACTCTAAAGTTGCAAGACCATGCACAGAAACCACCTACTGCCTATTGGCCAAGTGATCACTGATGCTGAACCTTCAGATGTTGCATCTTCTGGGCCGGTGACTCGTGCTGCTGCAAAAAAGAGACAGAGTCAACTTGCCTCAGTTATTACAGACTCAAGGCTTTTCCTAACCGGCAGGTCCAGAATGATAATGACTGTTAGTCCACCTCTGATGATCGTGAATGTAACAATTATTATTACCCTTCCTATGAACTGAGTCAATTGATTCAAGGTAACCCAGTGTATAACTGTGGGGATGAAGCTGGGCCTCCAGGACTGCATAACCCACCAGCTTCCTCCTTATAGCCAATGCTCCCTGAAAGTGAGGTGAAAAGTATTACATCTGAAGTAGCAAATTCATTGTGTCTAGTAGAACTCTTTGAATTACCTGAGGAGGAACCTGATGTGATAAGACTCCCTGGTGACATACCAGAACTTGAAGAACAATATAACATTTTTGACAGCATCCCTTCAGTGCTGCAAAGTCTAATTGTGCCAGAGTCTCCTCAGAATGAGCAAGCTGGGCCCTCTTCAGAAGATGATAATAAGGAAAGCATTGTGGAAACAGAATCTGCAGAGCAAGGAGCTGATAGTGTTCCCAGTCTGGACATTTCGATCAGTGCAGAGGCATCCTTCACTACAGGAGAAGAAACCAATGCCAGTGTTGACTGCCCAGAACCTGTGTCTTTTCCCCCCAGAAAGTCTGGGTGAGCCTATTAAGCCAGTGATGCACTTTAGCTATGATTCCCCTGGAAGGCCTGTGGATTTGTCACTCAATGTTATCCACAAGGGTATTTACATTTCCAAGAGCTCACTGCCCAAACTGAGCCTGTATGCCACTTCTAAGTTAATTGTTCTACCCTCAGAACATGATGCCCCTGCCCCGTCTAGCCCTAAGTTAGCAGATAGAGATGGGCCCCCATCTAGGTTATTCAAAGTGCAAGAAACTATTACATGAAAAGTATGGTAATGTTATTGCATAGGTCATAGTAAAAATCAGCATTAAATGTATGAAATACGCAAAACTGTTGTCATTATGAATGTAGTATATGAATAGAGAACACTGAATAAGTATAGTAATGTGATATGTTTATGCTTACTGATGCAGCAATCATTATTGCATTCTGTAGTAATGTCATGTATATAACATATAGTCCTTTTCCATGCTATTACAGTATAGACTTGATGCGGATGCCTAGTTCTTTCCAGGCAGGGGAAAGGTGTAACCCCCCACTACAAATGGGGGTTCCTGAAAGTCTTCCTTGGGCTTGCCTAAATGCCCACTGCCAGGTTGGTGTTCTGTGTCCTAGCGATTTAAAAGTGTTTGTATGTGAGTGCCCTGTTAGCCTCCGTGCCTGTCTCTTTAAGAGCTGCCTTTCTTGTGGTGTAAAATTAATCTGGGTAGAGACCGACTAGTTTCAGGCTCAAGTCCCGCCTGGGCTGCAGTGTTATCCCTCCATTCTGCCATCGCTATTTGTGCAGAGGGAGCCCTGCTAGGAACTGTGACTGTTTACTGTTTCTCTGTTTTAATAATAATAATATTGTAGTTTGTCTAACCTGACTTCCTTTGCAGCACGGACGTTTCAGTATTGCCCCACCATCTTGGTTCTGGACTGCCTATTGGGACCAATCAGTACTTTTGGGGACTCTAAAATAGTGTCTGTCCCCAGGGGTCTTGGGGGAGCAAATTTCTGTAGGAATTGTAGTTTTATGCACTTTGGTGCCTAAATGGACTTGGAGGGGGAGCCCTTGCTTTGACAGACTGATGGATCAACCAACCAGAACCTGTTGGACCGAAGGGAAATTCCCAAGCTGCCTGCTGCAGTGTGTGTCAGTCTGGAGTTTGAGTTTGAAGAGTAAACAGCTTGAGTGATTTGAGCAGCTGCTTCTGCGTAGTTCGTGCGTGAGAGTGGTGGAAAGGCTGAGTCTGGCCTGTCTGCCTACTGTCCCTTGAGAAGGAATATTTTGAAAGGTTTAGCAATCATACTGTATCTGAATTGGAGCATGACAAAGCCATTGAAGAGTGACCAGATTTAAACCTGAAGAAGAGCGAAGATTTGCTGTATGTGATTGGCCTGTCAGGGCATCCATTTACCACAGAATTCTCGGTTTTGTTCAGAGACGCTGATACTGCAGTCAGACTGCAATTAACATTGTGGTGTAGTGACTGCTTTACTGTAAATGTGCTGTGTGCTGTTAGTGGGTCTTGATTTGGTTCCCCACTGTTTAATTGTGCCACGCTTGCTGGAAGCTGCATCCAGCCTTCCCAGACTGATATCCGAACTGTCTTACCTGGCCTGGGCCCTGCCATTTTGGCCCAGCCAGCTACTCACACCACACAGAAGACCATCGATGAGACACCTGCCTGGGGATCAGTCCCCTGCTCAACATCACGAATGGAAACGACACCATGGTGAATCATGTGGGCCCTGCTTCTCCTGGCAAACCAGCAAGTCATCCTGCAGTCTCCATTTCATCCATCCTGTGTCCTGTACTGGGTAGCGTGAGTAAACACTAGGGTAGCTCCCTGCAACAACAACTCAATCAAAGTGTGTCATCTGATTTCATTGTTTTGTTTAATCATCTCGAACTGAGCCTCCTGGCTCCGGATTACAAATTGTGTGTGGCTGTGCATGCCTTTTCTTTTCATCACAGGACCCCAACCAGCTGTGATGCCGGCCTGCCCCAGGCAACGTTCCAGGCTAGCCCACCTTACTTCCAATTGGGTACCCAGAGCGTGTGACTATGCAGGGACTAAAAGTGCATGCATAATTGCCTGACTAGATCAGTTTCAGAATCAATCAATCTGATTACACCCCTTCCTTGTTCAATTCCCTGGAATAAATCAGATCGAACTCTTTTTGCATTTAATCTGACTGTGGTTCCAGTTTGTAACAAAAGCACTG
Source organism: Neoceratodus forsteri (assembly GCA_016271365.2). NCBI lineage: Eukaryota > Metazoa > Chordata > Ceratodontiformes > Ceratodontidae > Neoceratodus > Neoceratodus forsteri. The sequence goes on along the minus strand of CM028130.1, from coordinate 516,911,652 downwards.
TACTATTGTTATTTGCTGTGCCTAACCTTGTTTTACAGGGGGTCTCCAGGATTGAACTGGTGGAACCAGCCCTGGTGGTAAGTGCAAATAGTGTGGGGAATTGTATGCTGTATAGGGGCTACTGTGAAAGTGTTAGCTGCATATTGTCTAGGCCACTAGAGGGGAAAGAGGGGGGGATTACAGTGTCCTGGAGGGCTATACTCAGGTTAGCCTTGCTACTAACAACCCTGTCCTCTAGGTGGAGCACCTGTTTCAGTACCCAGGCCCCTTAACCTGCTACTAGCCAAGTTGGCAGTGGTAGTAGCCCTTGGGATAGTGCCACCTAGGGTTTACACATTTTTTGTATGCTCCCTTCCCCTTTGTTACCCTCTGCATACCCCCAGACATTGGGGGGGGCCTGCAAATGGGGTCACCATACCTCTAGATGTCATCTACTCTGCCTGGTTGCCTTCTGCTGATATAATAAGCACCAGCAGGGGGGTTGGGATATCGGGTGTGGACAAGCAGCCTGCATGCATGAAGTCTAGGGGGCAGTGATTCTGTTTTCATGTTTTATTTCTTAGTTTCTGTTTACTGGGATGGTGCACTGACAATGAAATTCCTGTTTTCAGGCACGACCTGGAAGAACACAGTCACTCATGCTCAGAAGAAACCATACCAAACAGTTATGCATCATGTGGAGTATAGAGCAATGGTTACAATAAACATAATTTGGGGGAACTGGATGGCTCAGTGTATTGGTATCAGGTTAAGGAGTCTTTCACCTCAAAGCCATTGGTTCAAATCTCAACCATGTCGGTAGTGACCAAAAGTCATCGTCATCTGAGGGCTGTTAACTGGTCTTTGTTTGAAAACAGTTGTGGCAGTCTCTGTTCAGTTCCTAGTGGGCAGATGTCCATGTCATAAAACTACCAACACAACGGCACTAATTGGCACCCTTGTTAGCAGTCTGACATGAGGGGCCAAGGACTGAATGGGCATTAAGTCTGAACTAACCTTCATGGCAGGGTTGAGGCACTTTGGCAGGGCTGTGTGGGGAAGCTTGCACTCTGATCGCCTGTGCTATCTGTCCAGTGTTGGAGTTATACTTCTAGAGCAGGAAGAATAGCACAGTGGTTTAAGGCTCTGAGCTGCAAACCTGGAGACCTGGGTTTGAATCCCACAGCCCCACTTGCATACTGTGTGACCCTAAGCAAGTCGCTTAACTTCCTTGTGCTCCCATGTTGCACCTGTAAACAAGCTTTCAGCTTAGTGTGTCTCTCCTGGTGAAAAAAAAAATAATAAATAAAAGAGCTACTGGGACCCTAAAAATTTTGAAACAGGGACCTTCTGTGGCTGTTTTAAATTGGTGTGTAATGCACCCAATGGGTCAGATGGAAGGCACGCTGCACTACTCATTAATTTGTGTAGCCCATTTTTTCTTAGTAAAAATAAGCATACAATGCAAAGCCTTGTGTTACGTGGCTTTTAATGCATTTTCTAAAAACTATATATTTGAGCACGGCATGTTATTTATTAGTAAAGTACTGGTAACTGGAAAAGGCACACTGAGCCAAAGCTTATTTCTAGGTGTGATACAAGAGAGGGAAATAAGGGGGTACAAAGTTAAAAAGATAAAAAAAAGTAACAATGCACACTTAGTTATTCATTCATTTACTTATTTATTTGAGGGTAGGGAAGTGGGGGAGAACAGTACACTCTAACAAGGTGCAATAAATATGAAACAATAACAACTGTATACAAAGCAAATACCAGGTGCAGAGAAATACACTACAATAAGGTGCATGAAGTTAAATAAATTTGCAAATGTACAAAGGCAATACAAGTACAGAGAAGGAACAATACTGTAAACTGGTGAGTGTGGATGGGGTGACGAGTATACAGTGCAAATGCAGGGCAAGGGAGAGTCATGGCTGGAGGGTGGTGGCTAGCAGACTATGACATGACAAATTACATCAAGAAAAAACAAAGGAAATGCAGTTACAAATTGAGTAAAATGTGTTATACAGCAGCACAGCCCTAGAGCATATAAATCATACAGCAGAGCTTTATCATTTAAAATGCAGCTGCTGGCCACTTTTACTGTTTCTGGAATATATAAATGCTTCCTATGAACATGTTGTATTCCTGATACTGAAATCTTGTTCGCTGCACTTGATTTGCATAAACACCTGTAACCTAATCAAAAATCTGTGTGCAGTTATATATAAGTTCTGTATGTACTATACTTAACTGTCAGTATACCTGATTCTGAATCCTTTGAAAATAGGTACTTGCCTGAAGCATTTTATATAACTAAAAATAAAACTAGAATAAATGGCAGAATGTCATATTTTCTCTTCCAAAGTTATGGTTTGGAAAGCAAAGTGGGTACCACTTTCTGAGGTTGAGCAGTGCAAAACAGAAAAAAAAAGTTAAGTATGAACCTTGTTAACCCCTCCCTCCAAAATGCACAATAAAGCTGGAAGTGATATTATTAGGCCTATAAAATGGGTAGAGCAAATCCAAGCTGCTGATGGCTTAGCCAGTCTGACACCAGGGCATTTATCTCGGCATCTGCATACCATAATGCCATCTAAGGAACATGTACCAGTGCCAGTCTGCCCCGGTTCATCGCCTAAAATATCACACTGCCAGTATAAAATCTGCATTTTCAAAAAGATGTTATGTTCACTCAACCAAACCTGTTAGCAAACCAGGGCAAAGAAAAGCTTGTCTACCACTGTTAATTCACCAATAGGTGAAGAAAGCTTGTCTACCACTGTTCATTCACCAAGATTCAATCACATTTCTTATATTACAAAATTTTCTAGGGATGTCTCTCCTGTGTGTGCAATGTAGTAGCAGAAAAACCATGATCTAGTGCAATGCCCCCAAGTTGCTTTAAAGAACCTACCTTTCACCTATTATGTAAATGCAACAAGACATGACAGGGTGGCCCATGTGCTGAGATAACCACCCTTCCAGGGGATGTAAGGCCGTCTGCCTTTGTTGGGTCTTACAACTCCCCTAGGGAGCCAGCTAGCCAGTTATTTCTGCATAAGGCCCACCACCACACTGTGCCAGAACCGCTCTACTATGCTTTGTGCTCCTCTCACCCAAACCTCATGATCAGAGCTTGTTCTACCATAAGAGATACTCCACAGAGACCTCAATATTTACAGTAACCTCAATATTTACAGTATCCAAACCATCATGTTTTGCCATTTCAACTTTGTAACTCATTTTAAACTGATTTTTAAGCAATATACAATGAAGAGAGGGGCCAGCCAGCAAGACAGTGCAATTATTTTTTGGGTGGCAACCCAGTAAGGTCCACTACGCAGTACGCACAAGTGCCTATTTTCAGAGGTGACCTGGGAGCACTGGGGAGTTAAGCGACTTGCTCAGTCATACAGTATGCAAGTGGAGGTTGTGGGAATCAAACTCAGCAGAGCTGAAGTAACCAAGCTCATTCACAGCCCATTACTCTAACCTCTAGGATAGGCTATACTGTCACATTGTAAAAATCTAAATATTTATTTATTTATTTAGTTTTTGTTTACCAGGTGAGTGTACTAGCCATGGAAATGAATATTTTCAGACACAACCCAGGAGGTTACAGATGAAAACAGTACAGTACAGGCAGTGTTAGGGTGTGACTTCAGACAATAGCTAGCATAGAACCGTTAAACATAATACCCAAAAAACAGTCAGATTACAGCAGTGAGATACAGATCACAATAACCTTCATGCAAATAGTGAGACAAACTAGTTACATAGATGGATAGTCTATACAGGAATCAGGGACATTTTCAGATGCAAAAGCTAACAAGCATTTGTCAATGTCGAATGTTTGCTTGCTGGCATTGGCATTGGTAGTGTAGGAGTTACACAGCTGCATAATAGGAATGGCAGTGAAGTATTGAACTGAAGCCAACCCCACCACCACCCTGCAGAGACTGATAGGCATTGGGGTGTGCCTTTGGGTCATCAGGCATAACGGCCATGCCATTTCACCACACCCTACCCTGCACACACTGACAACTGTCACGGTGTGCCTTGGGGTCTTTGGCCCTTATGCGCACCCCACTCCATCAGAAAATACGGTGAGATGGGTGCAGTGTAGGAGAATAGGGTGAACTTTGGGGCCAAAAAGTCCAAGGCACACCTCGATGCCTCTCACTGGCTGCAGGGTGTGGAATGGTATGAGCATTACAGACGAGAATCCCAAGTCACACCCCTGATGCCTGTCATTCTCTACAGGGTGGGGCATTATGGTCAGAAACCCTAACACCTCAGGCATTCGTTGGTATTTTCACTCCAAATTTTCAACATGTTTTTTGTGACCCCCACCTCATGAACAGCGGCAATATCAGTTTGTTAGCTGAAAGCTGCTTTTGCACAGCGACTACGGCATTTAGCACCACAGGTGCAAAAACACATTCCGAACAGGATGTGAAAAATGACAGCTGTACTGTTCATGGGGAGGTGTAAAAAATGGTAATGTTGAAAATCTGCAGTGAAAATATAAAAAGAAACTGGTGAAGTCATGAACGTATGTAGAAACTGAGCAATGCATACCCGTAATGTAATTAGTTTGGGGATTTTTACAGCAGATTGTCAACAAAGGCATTTTGGGACCTCTGATCATGAACAGTGTCACTGTGATTTTCTTTATCTGTCCCGAAAAATGATTTCCCACAGCGACCATGCATTTCTGTGCTGAAAGTGTGAAAACACATTTCGGCCATGTTGTGGAAAATGACAGCTATACTGTTCATAAGGAAGTGTGGAAAAATGTAGCTGGTGAAAATCTAGACTGAAAATATTACAAATTCATGAACTTACGAGGGTGCATGGAAACTGTGCACTACGCACTTGTAACACAGTCATTTTATGGACTTTTGTCACCAAATTTTCAACATAGCCATTTTAATACCTCTGCTCATGAACAGTGTCACTGTGATTTTCTTAATCTGTCCCAAACATTGCTTTTGCACACCAACTGCACCATTGTGCGCTATATGTGCAGAAACACATTTTGGGCAAGCTATGAAAAATGGCAGCTGTACTGCTCATAAGGAAGTGTAATAAAATGGCAATGTTGAAAATCTGGCATGCAAATATTAAAAATTTGCAAACTTGTGAGTGTGCGTAGGAACTGCGCAACGTGCGCTCCTAAAACAGTCATTTTGGGGAATTTTTTCACCAAATTTTCAACATAGCCATTTTAAGACCTCTGCTCATGAACAGCATTACTGTGATTTTCTTAATCTGTCCCAAACATTGATTCGCACACCAACTGCGCCATTGAAGCGCTACGTGCAGGAAACACATTTTGGGTGGCGTGAAAATGACAGCTGTACTGCTTATAAGGAGGTGTGGTAAAATGGCAATGTTGAAAATCTGGAGTGCAAATATTAAAATTTGCGAACTTATGAGCATGCGTGGAACTGCGCAATGCGCTCATTAAAACAACCATTTTAGGAATTTTCACCAAATTTGCAACATAGGCTTTTAGAGAGCCCACCTTATAAACACTGGCACTGTTGTTTCATTAATCAGTCCCGAAAGGTGATTTCGTGCAGTGACTGCAAAATCACCCTTCGGGGCCGATTAACAAGGGGGAGCGCATGGGCACACAATATGCGTGTGTGTGTGGGGGTGGAGCGCTGCTCACTGAAGTGAAGCTCTCCCTTTCAACTGTACAGCACTGCATCTTCAACTGCTGTCATAGACAGCTGCATCATTCATTGGAAAACTGCAGCCGCACCTGCAAACACACTGACTGAATTGGAAAACGGGTGCCACACCTCCGAAAACTCAGATGATGGCACTATGTTTCTTGCACATGTGTACAAGCAAACATAAAAATTAGAATGATACAAAAATAATGCAGTTTAAAGGCAGTATGTTTAGACAGGGTACACATAATTGAGTAGATCATTTCAACAGAGAGACACAAATGTATCACCAGCAGGAAGGATAATATTGACATCTCACTTCAGAATATAAGTGCATGGCACAGTACGGGGCTAAGGCATAAGTGAGAGGATAAGGTAGCTAAGAGTTCAGTATGCTACTAAAGAGTAAACAAACATTTTTTCCTAAATTCAAAGTTTATTAGATTTTTTAGAATACAGCATGACGGTTCTTACAGACACTGAAGTGGTATCAACAGACACAGAGAAAAAGAAAAGTCATGCCCTCCTCCCCCCTACCACCCCCACCACCCCACATTCCCCCATTCTCCCTCCTCCCCGGCACACACACACCTAAAAGATAATCCTATGTTTACCAGGTGACAAGGCCCAAACCTCCTACAAGTTAACCAACATTTCCCATCCGGGATCAACAGTATACTACAGACACCATTTGTTCACAAGGTGTACAAGAAGTGAAACCCCTCCCAAATCTTTCTGTAGTGGAGCAAGGAGCCCCACAAGATGGCCCTCAATCTTTCTGTGCTAAGGTTAAATAGTAGATCTTGGAGCCATTCCATATACGAGATATCCTTCCCATCCACCCAGTGATGCAACACCAGTTTCTTTACTGTCAGAGAGATCAAGGCCATGTGGTATCTATGTGCCTGCACTGGGATGGAGGAGAAGGCCCCTAGCACACAAATATCTGGGGTGAAGAGGTCCTCCAGCCTTAGTAGGGGGTCAGCTTTGGCTTTTATAGTATCCCATAGTTGTTTGACAGGGGGAAACTCCCATAGCAAGTGGTATATCATACCCTCTTGAGCAGAGCATCTAATACAATGTGGTAATGCTAAACATCCTGTCTTATGAAGACAGACTGGCATCCGGTACATGTTATTAATAATTTGATATTGTGTCAGCCGAAGCCTGTCTTGGGGAATATATCTGTATAGATCAGTCCAAATACTACCCCAGCTATCCTGAACATGTGGGAATAAATTGGTCCAGTAAGTAGGGGCTAAATTCTGCACATCCAATGACTTCCCTGAGAGAGCCATGTATAGCTGGGAAACAGCATGGGGCTTGCCACAGATATCAAATAGAGACAGTTCCCATGGCTCCCCTACAGGCAACTTTCCCATACCATTCAGAAATTGGACAATCAAATGGCGCAGTTGGAAAACTTTAAAAATCAGGCCACTCTCTATCTTCAGGTTAGCCATAATATCCTTTGACATCAAACACTTACCCTCCAACAATAGATCCTTGAGGGTAGAATCTTTTAATTGTGGGATCCATGTAGGAGTAATATTCTGACTCCCAATCTTGAAGTTAGGGTTACTTACAGTGGGCTGGTAGAGACTTCAGAAATTTTTATACTTCAGAAAAGTGCATAATTGGATGTGGATATGCAGTGAAATTGCCAAAGGAGAGGCACTCAGAGGACTCAGTAGAGTCTTAGGGGAAATGTAGAGCAGAGCTTCAGGAGGGATTCCTGCCTGGGAGATCAGTTCCCTTTCCAAGATCAACCACTGGGGCATATAGGGGGTCGATGCCCCAGTATCAAGTGGCCATATCCATCTCAAATATTTATTCAATTGTCTCACCCAATAGTAGATCACTATATGTGGTAGCCTAAGACCTCCTATCCCTTTCGATGTGGCTAGTTTTTTATAAGCTCTATGGGGACTCTTTCCCTTCCAAAGGAAGGATGAAATCACAGAATGTACCTTTTTAAACCAAGTAAGTCGCACTCAGAAATTCAACATATTCAACGGGTAAAATTTTTAATCAAATTTATGCCACCCCAGAGGGAGATAAGGAGTGACCACCATCTTTCCAGATCCTGTTGGATAGTGGTGAATAAGGGGTTCAGATTGCGGTTCCTAGTTTGGGTATCTCCTCTGGCTAGAACCAAGTCCAGATATTTAATCTGCTTAGGATACCACTGTAGTCCCAAGGAAATTATTTCTGTCTTTAGGAGTGTACAGTTCAAGGGGAAAACTGTGGTTTTACTCTGATTAATCCTGTAATTCGATACGGCACTAAAATCTGCGATTATAGAGAGTGCAATTGGCAAGGATTGTGTGGGGTACCATAGATGTAAAAGGACATCATCCGCATATGCAGATAATTTACAGACCTAAGATCAATCCTTACCCCTTGCACCTCCTCATGTGCCCTTAACAACATTAATAAGGGTTCAAGGTAGATATTAAACAAAAGGGGAGATAAGAGGCATCCCTGGAGGGTCCCTTAGTACAAACTGAAATGCGCCATGAAAGCCCCATTGCAGAAAATCCAGGCCCTGGGATTCCGATACAAACAGGAAACCCGTGCTATAAATTTGGGCTGGAAGCCAAACTTGGCCATGGTAAAAAATAGGAACTGCCAGTTAACCCGATCAAACACCTTCTCCATGTCCAGGGACACTAGACCAGACGTGTGCCAGCTTCCTGAAGTGATCAGTAGAATGTCGTCCTGACATTAAGCCCACCTGGTCGGGGTGAATTATGTGAGGTAAAACCAGCTTGAGCCTATTAGCCAGTACCTTCACTAGAATTTTCACATCACACTTTAGTAGTGAAATAGGTCTATAGCTGGTAACTTGTTCAGGGTCTTTGTCTGGCTTCTGCAAAACAATAATGATGGCCTCAAACAAAGTTTCTCCTATCTCCTTAGCCTCTAGCATCCAATCAAAGAGGCGCTTTAGCCAGGGGGACAGAAGGGAAATTCATTTTTTATAGAAGTTGGGAGAAAATCCATCCAGGCCCGGAGCTTTATCAGAGTTTAGAGTGGAGATATCTGCCCTTATTTCATCCTTAGAGATAGGCACCAGTAGGCAGTCCTGATGAGCTGGCAAGAGAGTGGGAAGGGGAATCTGATCCAAATAGTGATAAACCACCTCCAGCAGTGGTTGGTGGAGCATGGGAATATATAATTCCCTACAAAATTTGGCAAACTCTTCGGTAATCTGTGTAGGGGAAATGCAGAGTATCCCTTCTGGTTTTGATCTGATGGATTTCACTGTTCTAAAAGCCTCAAGTTTCTTAAGGTGAAGGGCAAGGAGCTGGCCTGTCTTCTCACCTTGATCTATATACTTCATGCCCGTCTTTAATATAGCAAACTCTGCCCTCTCCCTAAGTAAATCTGAATACTGATCCCAGAGGCCAATTAATTTTATACGTTCTATCTTGGGTGTCAACTGAGATAAGGAGCATTCTAAGGTACAAATCTCCTGGAGTAATGAAAGAGCCTTGGCCTCTCTCTTTTTCTCTCTCTCCAATGCCACTGCAATGAATACCCTCGTAGCACCCCACTCAAAGTCTGGCGGGCCATGGAGTTAGAATTTAGGGTGGAAAAGCTCTCTGTTTCCTTCTGAATGTAGTCTATCACCTCCTGCTCCTTAAGCAATTGATTATTCAGCTCCAGATTGATTCCCTGGGCTGGTCACTAGACAGGATTAAGGAGCACCAGGTGATAGAGTGGTCCAAGATCCCCCCTGGGTCAATCTTAGCTTCCAATAGTCCCCCCAGGAGAGTTTGACTGAGGAGCAAATAATCAATTCTGGAGAGGGAGTCGTGCACCGCTGAGTGGAATGTATATTCCCTGGCGGTGGCATGAAGGAGCCTCCAGGGGTCACTCAGGCTCAGGTGGTCTACCATCTCCCTGATAGACCGTTGTGAAGGAGATAGGCCTTTGCAAGTGGTTCCTAACCTATCTAGGTCTGGGAAGAAAGGAAGATTCCAATCTCACCCTAGTACAATGGGGCAAGAAGCAAATTGGGCTAAAGTCTGCATTAGCACCATAAAGAAACTCAGAGTATCTGTGTTAGGGCCATAAATACTACCTAGAACCACTGTAGTCCTGTTCAGGCATCCTTTTACTAGGATATAATGACCTCTTTGTTCGGCTACCACTTGATCACAGCTAAATGGGATTCTCCTTGCAATTAATGCCACAACCCCTCTGCTCTGAGTGCTATCACCTGCACTATATACTTGTCCTACAAATTGCCAGCGTAGAAGGCCCCCCCTCCACCGCCAGAAGATGAGTTTCCTGGAGTAGGGAAACATCACTTTTGAAAAGCTGCAAATTATTGAACATCTTGTATCATTTGGTCTTGTTCCTGGCACCATTCACATTCCATGAGAGAAACTGCCTAGGAGTAGCCATTACCACCAGGTGATAAGCCTATACATGAGACAGAGTACCAAATAAGGAGCATTGTGCAGTCCCTACCCCCGCTAACCCAGTGTGAAGCCAGCCCCCCCAAACAACTTCCCCTCAAATTATAACCCTTCCCTCTCTTCTTCCCACCCCAGAACATTCCCCAGCCCCAGAAGGGGTAAGTACATAGCTCACGTAACCTTATTATAACAATCCACCATGCTCCCTCCCCAAAAACTCTATTAAGTACATGATGTGTCTACACCAATCAGATGAGCGTTTACAACCAGTCTTGCTGAACTCAAGTCTATGTCCACCTCTTAGATAGTTCATTTTCAATCACATGGGTGCAGTGTGCATATTTATGGAGCACTACAAACAAAAGAGAGAAAGAAGCAAGTGCCTCAACTGGGACTTGAACCCAGGTCACCCAGAATGCAATTCAGGTCGCATTATCCAGCTACGCCACTAAGGCAACTGGAATCCAGGCCATCCCAGAGCACACATTACTCCTTCTCCAATGCCCAACCTGGTGCCACTCAAACAATTACTTCTTTTTCAATCACATGGGTTCAGTGTGCATATTTATGGAACATACAAACAGGTTCCAGTTGCCTTGGTGGCACTTGCTTTTTTCTCTCCTCTGTTTGTATGTGTTCCATAAATATGCACACTGCATTAATGTGATTGAAAATGAAGTAATTGTGTGGCATCAGGTTGTGCATTGGGGAAGGAGTAATGTGTGCTCTGGGATGGCCCAGGTTCCAGCTGCCTTGGCGGCACAGCTGGTTTGCGCAACTGGGGTATTATTCCAGGCTGCCTGGGTTCAAGGCTCAGGTGAGACACTTGCTTCTTTCTCTCCTTTGTTTGTATGCTCTTAGGTGGTAACTGGAAACTACTAATTCACTAAAAATGCTACCAACAAATAACCTTATTCCTGGGAAGAAACTGAAAGTAGGCTGAATTGCCTAGCCCTCCTTTCACATAGACACAGAATTCACTGGCAGATAAGGACTGCTTGGCCCACTTAGTCTGTCCATTGTGTCCTTGCTGATACTGTTACCACAGACTCTACCTGATCTCTGACTACTCCCCCCCACTGACTGCTGCCTCTGTCCTCCCCCCTGAAGCCCACCACTTTTCCAGTCAAGTAAAACTACATAAACAAGCATTTGTCAATGCCGAATGTTGCTTGCTTCTATGTGCTGTTTAGGTATTTGGAAGTCATTGGAGTGTAAATATTGAAAATTTGCGAACTTACGAGCATGCGTAGGAACTGCGCAGCGCACGCTCATAAAACAGTCATTTTTAGGATTTTTTTCACTAAATTTTCAACATAGCCATTTTAAGACCTCTGGTCATGAACAGTGTCACTGTGATTTTGTTAACATGTCCCATACATTGAGTTTGCACACCGACTGCGCCATTGTGCGCTACATGGGGGGAAACACGTTTTGGGCCAGATGTGAAAAATGACAGCTGTACTGCTCATAAGGAGTGTGGAAAATGGCAATGTTGAAAATCTGGAGTGGAAATATTGAAAATTCGCAAACCTCTGACGTCGCGTGGGAACTGTGCAATGCACACTCGTAAAACAGTCATTTTAGAATTCTTTCACCAAATTTTCAACATTGCCATTTTAAGATCTCTGCTCATGAACAGTGACACTGTGATTTTCTTAATGTGTCCCATACACTGAGTTCGCTGCTGACTGTGCCATTGATGCGCTCATGAGCGGAAACACGTTTTGGGTGAGATGTGAAAAATGACAGCTGTACTACTCATAAGAAGGTGTGGAAAAATGGCAATGTTGAAAATCTGGAGTGGAAATATTGAAAATTAGCAAACCCTGACGTGCGTGGAACTGCATAGCATAGCATCGTAAAACGGTCATTTTAGGAATTTTTCACCAAATTTTCAACATAGCCATTTAAGACCTCTGCTCATGAACAGTGTCACTGTGATTTTCTTAATTTGTCCCGTACATTGATTTCGCACACCAACTGCGCCATTCTGCGCTACATGGGCGGAAACACATTTTGGGTGAGATGTGAAAAATGACAGCTGTACTACTCATAAGAAGATGTGGTGAAATGGCAATGTTGAAAATCTGGAGTGAAAATATTGAAATTTCGCAAACTTACGAGCCTGCGTAGGAACTGCGCAACGCACGCTCGTAAAACAGTCATTTTTTGGAATTTTGGCACCAAATTTTCAACATGGGGTTTAGGTCCCCTTCTCATGAATGATGTCACTGTCATGGTGGTATTCGGGCCCAAGGTGATTTACAGTCACTCGGCGAAATCACCCTTCGAAACCAGTCTTTATCATGACAATGACATCATTCATGAGAAGAATCCCAAAAACATGTTGAAATTGATAAAATCAAAAAATACTGAGATATACAATAAAGTTGAAACCCCCTATCTAGCCCATTATACAGTTTACCGGCATTTCCTCAGTTACGTGGTCAGCTTTGAAAAGTGCAGGCGTGTTCCTGGTCCACTGAAGATCGTCGCGCGGTCCGGAGGTAAGTATGGGGTGAGGGGGTGTAGAGGACTGGGTGCACAGTGGGTGGGTGCCGGGTTGTGGGAGGGGGTCGGGAGGCGCACCACTGGACCGTTTTTGTCTTACAGGTACAAAAAAAAAAAAGGCGTCGTGGGACCGTTGCCATGCTGGGGTGGGCTCCCAGCGTGGCACAAGAACTTTCTTGACGTTCAGCAGCGGGGTTAAGCACCCCGTCGGCAAAGAACTGTGCCACACTGGGGTGGGCTCCTAAGCGTGGCACCAACTACTGGGGGAGGAGACAGCGCAGCTCAGCCGATGGGGATTGGGCACCCGTCGGCTATACAGTGTGTGCGGGGGTGCGCACGCCTGTGGCTGGGGGGTGGGGGAGCTGTGCGTGAGCAGCTTCTTATGGCTGCTCACTCAAGCGTAGCTCCCCCTTTCAACTATATGCCACTGCATTTTGGAGCGTGTCATAGACAGCTCCAAAATGCATTGACTTACAGGGGCCGCGCCTGCCAGGACACTGACTGAATTGGAGGAGGAGGTGACACACCTCCAAAATCTCCGATGATGGCACTATGTTTCTTGCACATGCGTGCAAGCAACATAAAAACTAGCTTTGGCTGTTTTTGTTAACAAAAGTGCAATTAGTGACTTATCACTAATACTATGCTCATGAGACAAAATGTAAAATATCAGTGAAGTATTTATTGGGGAATATTCACAAGGGATGGAGGGATACAGAACAAAACTGTTTTTTTGCAGAAACTTGTTAACTCTGGTTACAAGACAAAACTTACATGCCTGACTAGGCTTGGCCAGTTAAACAGTTTAAAACAGCAGTAAATGTAGCAGTGACAGTAGCATTAATAGTGACAGTAACAGTGACAATAACAGTGACATTTCAGTGCCCACCCCCACCAGGAAAGACCATACAATATCAAATAACACTGCAAACCTATTAGTATTACCAGTCCACCTGTACTGGGAGCACTACCCACTGGTACCAGTTTAACCCTTAAACCTTAAAGGGAGCTCAGTATGCTTCACTGGGTCTCCAACCGTAGGAATGTTGCAGACCCGGTGATGTCACAGCTGGTGGTGCACTTTAAAACAAACAGAACAATCAAACCCCCAAAAAACCCACAGGCCATGCAATTGCTTAAATGACCAACCTGCAAATGATGTATTTGTAGCTCTTGAACCATTGGCCAGATCTGTATATTTTGTGGCAAAACTTTACACAAACTTTCCCAGTTGCAGGGCAAGTCCTGAGAGTACTCATGGTTTTAATGTACCAGGTCCCTTGTCAATTAGGGCTCCTTCTTTTCCTTTCTGCAGCTGGAGGTCCTCTGGAGCTTAGAATTTAGTTGTGCAGTTGGGGGGTGGGGCAGCTAAAAGATGCAGGTCTCAGGTACTCTTCCGCTATGTGTGGTAGATCAGGCTGTGTTCACAGTCATCTGGAATGCTCTTTTTCCCTTTCCCTCTTCCGCAGGACAGATCAATCTAAGGAGCAGGGGCCCCACACCACGCAAACATGTCTAGGCTTCTGGATCCTGGTGTGGTATGCAAGTTAGTACCTGGCAGTAGTACTAAGCAGCACTTCTCCCAGAATGTCTGCAGGATTGATGTAGGGATTTCTCTCACCGTTGTCTTAATGCAAGCTTTCTTACACAGTCTGTGGTGCCCACAGGCTGGTAGTTAGAGCACATTTACTGGATCAGCAAGCATTTGCCTGCTTTCACAGGACAAACAGGAAACACAGGTTACTCACCTGTACCAATAGTTCTAGGAGTGGTATGTGATGTTCATCCACACTGTCTGGCATTGTTCTTTCCCCTTTAAATCTTGCTGGAAGTCTTCAAGTTGGCTCCTCCCACCCACCCAGGTGGTATGACACTTGGCTCCGCCTTATGAAGCCAGGACGTTGCCCGCTGGAAGCAGAGGTTGTGTGCCTGAGCCTGGGGAGGTCAGGTGGGTCCGTGTGGATGGACATCATATACCACTCCTAGAACTACTGTTACAGGTGAGTAACCTGTGATTCTAGGGATGTGGATATGAGGTTCTATCCACACTCTGTGTGGTAGACTCCTAGCAGTTCTCCAGGTGAAGGGAGGCAAGGCGCACACTCCCTACCTAGGAAATAAGGAATGGTGAACTAGGGCCCCAAAACCAGCATCCTGGCATGACTCTAAGTCAATGTGGTAATGGGAAATGAAGGTGTGTGCTGACGTACAGGTAGCAGCCCTGCAGATTTCCTGGATAGGGATGTCCCTAGAAGCAGCCACTGACACAGCGGTATGGTGGGTGGAATGAGCCCTAAGTCATCCAGGAGGCTCCCCAACTGCCAACCTATAGCAGAGATCAATGCAGGAAGTGATCCACCTGCCAACCATCTGCTTGGCTGCAGGTCTGCCAGGTACAGCTTCAGTGTAGGTGACAAACAGCTGGCAAACCTCTTTTCAAACTCCAGCCATGCACTCTTTGTAGTAAGCGGAGTGCTCACCTCAGGTCTAGAGTATGGAGCCTGTGTTTGGCCTCCGAGCTGTGATTTAGGAAGAACACCAGAAGAGTCATCACCTGGTTCAGGTGAAACTCTGACACAACCTTCAGGAAGAACTTCAGGTTGGGGTGCAGGACAACCAGGTAAGGAGATTCCACCAAGAGCACCTGGAGCTCACTGATCCTTCTGGCTGACGTAATATCCACCAGGAAGGTGGTCTTCCATGACAGGTGAGACATGCCACACCTGTGCATCGGTTCAAATAGCTTGCCCATTAGCTTTGCCAAAACCAGCAACGAGTCCCAGGGTGGTGGTGGGTCATGCACCAGAGGGGAAATGTGATCTAGGCCTTTGAAAAAGCACCAGACCACCTTCTCCTGTGCCAGCAACTGCTGACTAGCCTGTGCCCAGTACGCAGAGATGGTTGCCAGGTGCACCTTAAAATTCGTCGACCAAAGTCCCCCTTGGGAGAGAGACCACAGGTAGTCCAAAATGCTAGCCACTGGACAGTTCAAAGGGTCCAACCCCTTGCCCTGACACCAAATGGAGAATCTCTTCCATTTGAAGACATAGCATTTTCTGGTCAATTCCTTTCTAGATTCCTCCAAGGCAGTGAGAACATCTTTGGAGAGACCCAAAGCCTGGAACTCTAGTCAATCAGGAACCAGGCTGTCAGGTGCAGGGATTGAAGATCCAGGTGGAGAACCTTCTCCTGATTGATTGAGAGCAGGTCTGGGCATATGGGAAGATGCCTCAGGAGCCTGTTGCTGAGGCTGAGGAGATCGGGGTACAAAAAATGGCAGGGCCAGTCCAGAGCCACTAGGATCACCTACGCCTTGTCCCGCCTGACCTTGTGCAGCACCTTGTGGATCAAGGGAAGTGGAGGGAAGGCATAGATGAGGCCTGGGTCTAAGGCCTCTAGAAGGCATCACCCTGCAGAATTCCCTGCTGAGGGGGATGGGCACAATACAGCCTCAACTGTGCATTCTCCCTGGAGGTGAACAGGTCCACCTGAAGGGTGCCCCACTGGGAGAACAGAATGTGAACTAACTCCAGATGGAGAGACCACTCATGAGACACCTCGCTCACCTGACTGAGGGCTTCCGACAGCTGATTGGAGGCTTCCGCCACATGTATGGCTAGGAGATCCACCTCCAGGCTTTGCACAAGAGTCCAAATGCAGAGGGCTTCCTTGCACAGGGGAGGGAGTGCATTCCACCTTGTTTTTTGAGGTAGTACATGGTTGTGGTGTTGTCCATCTGGATTTGGACCACTTGACCCTGAACAAATGGAGCGAAGGCAGTCAGCGCCAGCCAGACTGCTCAGAGCTCCAGCAGGTTGAAGTGGCATCGGGATTTCTCGGGGGTCCAGAGCCCATGGACTCTTTGTTCCCTCAGATGGGCACCCCAGCCTGTGAGAGAGGCATTGGTCATCAGGATGACTGTCGGCTCAGGGCATAAAAATGGGATCCCTTCCTGCAGATGCTCTGGGATTAACCACCACTGGAGGGTGTCCCACATCCTCTGGGTCACAGTGACCAGCTGGTTGAAGTGACCTCTGCACTGAGACCACTGGCTGGCCAACTCCCATTGCAGGGAGTGCATATGCCAATGGGTCCATCGGACCATGCTGGTGCAGGCTGCCATGTAACCCAGAGGGTGCAGGATGTCCCAAACAGGGGGCAAGTGCCCAACCAGAAATGATTGGACAAAGGAGGAGAGAACCTCTGCCCTGTCCACTGGGGCTGGGCTCTGACTTGGCAAGAGTCAAGCTCTGCCCCAATAAAGCTGCGAGGCTACGAGTTCTGACTTGGCCTCATTGACCAGGAGGCCAAGATTGATGCAGGTCTGGAGGGCCAGGTCCCTGGGCCACTCCATCTCCTGCTTGGAGGGACCTGCTATCAACCAGTCATCCAGGTAGGAGTACAGCCAGACTCCACTGCGCCTCATGTAAGATGCCACCACTGCTTTGCATTTGGTAAAGACCCTGGGGGCTGAGGAGAGGCCGAAAGGCATGGCCTGGAACTCATAGAGGGTTCCCTCAGTTTGGAAGTGGAGGAACCTTCGGTGGGATGGATGGATCAGGACATGAAAGTATGCATCCTGAAGGTCCAGAGAGCACAATCACATGTCTTGCTCCAGAGATGGTATGATCTGGGACAGAGTTACCATGCTGAAGGTGCAGGACCTGAGGAATTTGTTCAGGTCGTGCAGATCTAGAATGGGGTGCCAGCTTCCATCTGCTTTTGCACCAGGAAGTACCTGGAGACAAACCCTGGGTGTTCCAGAGGATCCGCAACTCTCACCATGATCTCCCTGCAGAGAAGTTGGGCTATGTTGTCTCAACCAGGTGTTTGCGGATTCCAAGTCCTCCGTGGGGCATGGGCTCGGCTGGGAGGGTACTGCTCAAACTCTAGAGGCAGACCCCGATGGACCACTTCCAGAACCCATTTGTCCATGGTGACAGCGGACCAGGTGGAAAGAAAGTGGTGGAACCGGCCCCCCACAGGAGGACCCAGGGGTGATGTGATGGACATGAGGGTGGCACCCCCCATTCCATCACTAAGCAAGCTTGAAGGAGGAGGATCTGGCTTAAGAGCCACCGGGTCCCTTCCCTCCAGACTTTCAGACCAATGACTTGGGCCTTGGTCACCAGGACTAAGCCTTCTGGTCAGACCGATGCTTAGCTGGTTTTTGCCATAGGAGTGGAGGGCCAAAAGGGCTTACACTTCTGCGGCCTGGAGCCCTTGGGGTCCTTCTGGACAGATATCATGGAGTCCAAGGTGGCATTGGACTTCTCGATACACCTGAGGTGACCCTCCACAGCAGGTCCAACCAGGTCAGAGTGAGAGCGCCATAAAGGTTGAGATCCTCAGCCAAGCACTATGGCGCACGGCAACTGTGGCTGCCACACAGCAGGCACAGGAATCCCCAATATCTAGAGCCATCTGAAGTTGCTGTTTGGCCACAGCTTGACCCTGGTCCTGGACCTGCTTGACAGTAGTCTGGAGGTCCACAGGAAGATGAGGTATCACCTCATCCAGAGAGCGCAGAAGGGCATGGGAGAAGTGTGCCATCATGACGGCAGAGCTCACCTGGTGGAGGCTGACTGAGGAGGTAGCATAGACCTTTTTAGTTGAGTGGTCCAATTTCTTCCACTCCTATCCAGTGTTCTATCAACATCCCCTGAATTGCCCACACACCAAAACATGGAGTTGGCCACCAGCCCTTTGGCCAAAGGGTGCTCTGTGAACCTCTAGATAGTACCGGTGGGCACTGCATATTTGTGGGCCATCCAGGTCAAGGGCACTGGCAGGAGGCGGGGCACTGCCAGAGCTCCAGGACAGGACCGACTATGGCCTCGACCACTGGGAAAGCCTCCATCGGAGAGTTCCTTTTATCCAGAATCTCTGTGAGGGGATAGTGAGCCTGCTTCTGAATGGGCTCCAATTTCATCCCCGTGGACTCGGAGATGAGACGGAGGATGCCCATGAAGGACATGGATCCTTCCTCTGTTGAAAGATACCCCACCTACTCCATGTTGATCAGACAAGAGTGCAGTGAGGAATCCTTGGACTCTGAGGAGTCCACATAGAGCAGCCTACCACCCGAGTCACTCTGGAACTGCCATGGGCGGTCAGGTGTAAGAGTGACTGACAGCCGATAGGGAAGTCCCTGAGCTGGCCGAGGCTCCTTTGTTTGGAGCACTGGTTGGTGGATGTTGGGGCAGCGACTCCACCATGATTGGTGGAGAGGCCAATTTCAGCCACACCAAGATGGTCTGTACTGGCTTTGCAGGTGGAGAAGAGATGTCCACCAGCCCCTCCGGGGCATTGGTATCGGCCTGTTGGGCGACAGCCAAGTGATGGCTGTTGTGGGAGCCAGGGTCGGCTTCAGACTGGACAACATCAACTGTTGACAAATCAGGTCTTTGCAGCATCAAAGCAGTTTGCATCAAAGCCTCTCCTCACCTGAGGAGGATGAAGACAAATACAGGCACCAATTCCCATGGTGCTGAGAGTGAGACCACCGATGCCAGTGGGACCTGCTCTACCCAGAGCATGATGAAGACCTAGACCTCAACCTCGGCAAGTGGGAGTGCCGACGGGGTGATCTGGAAGGGTGTTGGAGAAGTGCCACAGCTCGTCCTGGTCTAGGTCAGTGACCAGAGGGTCCAGCTCAGTGGGCTGAGACGACTCTTCAATGGTCACTGGCAGGACCGAAATCCTGAACAAGAAGTTGTCAGCCTCTTCAGATGACAACTGATTGACTGGGTTGAGAAAAGTCTCGGCCACATCGTCAGCTGGTGTTGCGATCAGCTAGCCTGATCGGGGGCACCATGAAGCCAGCAGCCATGGCCTTGGTTTTGACCGTGGTCAACACCTGGGATTCCTGAGATTGAGAACATTTCTGGTCCCAAAACATCAATGGTGTGTCTTCTTTTCTTTCCTGAACTCCTTCTTGTGTGATCGAGAGCTGCGCAAACCTGAAGGGCCCTCTCCTCCCCTGGTTGGGAAAGACTGGCACAGCTTCTTGAAGTAGACTGAATAAGTGGAGCCCAACTTGAGTGGAAGAAAGGCTGAAGCCAAGGAGGACTGCGTGGTGGCATGAGCTATCTCCTCCTTGAAGGCCCTAAGATGCTCTAGCTGCTTGGTGGACCCCACAGCCATGGAGACCACCTAATGGTCATCCTTGGATTTGACTAGCAGATGTCATTATTCCGGGTGGCCCAATTTCAGGCAGGCAAGGTGGTCCTTGATGACCGATGCGTGAAACCACCAGCAGATCTCGCAAGCCTGGGGATTGTGCTCGTGCCCCTGGCAGTAAACACACGTGGCATGTGGGTCAGTACACGACATCTTCTGCCCACATGGGCACTGGTGAAATCCGGTCGAGGACTGGTCCTCCATTGCGGTTGCAATCAAAGATCGAGCTGAAGATGAAACTCTGATAAGTTTAAGTTTTGGAAGTAAATCCGAAGATTTGAGCAACAGGGTCTACTCAGCATGGGAGTGGTAAGGAGGGAATCTGCATCTTCCAGCGGAAAGGAAGATCTGGCAACATGGGGTGGAGCTGAGGGTTTTATCACTCAGGTGGGTGGGAGGAGCCAACTTGAAGACTTCCAGCAAGATTTAAAGGGGAATGGGCAATGTCAGGCAGTGTAGATAGAACATCATATCCACATCCCTTGGACAGTGCCTTTCTCCAAAATGGTGTCCTGACACAATCAGAAACAGTTCAGATTCTGTACTTTCAAGACTGTAAAAACCTTTTGCAGTCTTAAAGCAGGACCAAGGAGCATGATGTCACATTCCAATCAGATAGTTCTGAAAATATGTCCTCTTAATTAACAGCACCTGTGACCTTCCTCCTTCAAAATAATAAATCTTCTCCTGTGTGTTATCAGAGGGAGTGTCTGTTATATCTCTGGTCTTGGTGCCGGCTGGAGAAGTGAGACATAATTCTTTAACTTTCCAAGACTTAAAAACAACTTGTGTTTCCTTTCACATGCTTAATGATGCATTTAACTGTTTTTAGGACCTTAACCCATCAATGTCTTTCTTCCCACTGCAGTGATAGCCTTGCATAGATTTCTTTCTCAAAAGTGGCTCTCTCTTAGCTGTGAGGGGTTAACCTGTGAGTTCCCAGTGAAAGAAGAACTACTGGGGTCATAGCCCCAGCCCTAGTGCACAGATTTATTTTTCATAGCTACTGGGGCTCCTTGGATAGCTACTTTGGCTGAGCCCTGGCAAACCCCGGCCTAATTTATTTTATTTATTTATTTAAAAGTTGATAACTGGGAGAAGCACACTGAGCCAAGGCTCATTACCTGGTGTTACCTAGTGGAAAGGGTAAGAGAGGCAAACATACATACATACATACATGAAATGCAGACATTTTACAATGGTGTCAGAGGCAGGATACACTAGATCCTGGGTACAAGGCAAAATACAGTAGTGCAGAGGCTCAGGCAGGTAACTCCAACAGTGTATCTGTCAAGCTTATAAACAGAGGGCTTCAGTTTCCAGTGCTGTCAATCCAGTACCTTTTATGAGCATTAAATTCACACACAGAAAAAACGTTAACATAATTTGGAGAGAAATACTGTAGAAGCAAGGTAACCTAATCAAATTAGCATGCATATCAAACAATTATGCATAAAAGTATATTTCAGAGTAATGATTGCTAAAAGCATTTGGTAAGAGACACAATGCATGTAGAACAGTTATAAAGAAAAGAAACAAGCATTTGTTAATGCCGGAAGTTCTCCGCTGGTATTGCTGTTTGAGGCTCCCCCACCACACAAATTTTTTTTTGTATTTTTCTATCATTTCTCCACACGTCCAGGGCAGAGGTACTGTACTTGTGGAACACAGCCGAAGTCGTTCATGAATGAGTTCAGCAATCTTTGTAGCAACTGAACAAAACAGCTGCAAACATCAACACTTGTGAGCTGATTTATTTATTTATTCATTTATTTTATTTATGACTTTGATAACCGGGTGAGTGCACTGATCCCAGGGACCGTTTTCAGGCATGACCTGGGCCATAACACATGGTGCAGGGTGACAGTGGAGTACAGGGTTTTATTTAACTCTAAAAATTGATTAGCGTTTTGCTCATAAAAGTGCTAAAACTTTGTGAAAATTAATAGCTCTTGCCTCACTGTGTTTAACAAACACAGCACTTCTAGAAAATCTATATAAATACTTTCTGTACAGTTAGTATCATCCCAAGAAAAAAACTGCTAATCAATTATTTAAAACCCTGGAGTACAAGGTAACAGTAATACACATGAAACAGATTTGATACAAGCAACAATAGTAAGCACAACATACAATTTTGATGCATAGGTCAATTTGAGAACAGTGAATACAAGGTTTCAATATCGGACATGAGGAGATTTGGTACAAAACAAACAAATCGTAGGCACAGTGTACTATGTGTGACTGCATCGTCCAGTGAGCAAGTAATACACAGAATACTCAGTAACAAATATATATATATATAATATATATATATATATATATATATACACAATATGTACAGGCAAGGAAGTTAAATATTACTGTGAAAAATAAGATATAACAGTTGTAGGCAGAAGATTTGACTAGTGTGGGTAGGTGGGTAACCCCTGGGCTGGGGAGTTGACTAGTGTGGGTTGCTGTCAGACCTCAGGGCGGAGCAGCAGGATGAGTTTGCCAGGAACCAGACTTTAAGGCGGGACTTGAAACTGGAGTGTGTGTGTCAATGGAACGGAGTGCAGCCGGTAGTTTGTTCCACTGCAAAGGGGCAACTGCAGACCAAGCTCTGCTACCCATGTTGGTGGATACCCTAGGAACAGCTAGAGGGGGAGTGCCATTACAGCGGAGGTTGCGGAGGAGTGTTCTGGTTTTCAGAAGGGCAGTTAGGGGGGATTCTGGATCTGTGCAGATGACATTGTCTACCATGCAGCAGAGGGCTAGGTCAAAGCAACCTTGTAGTGGTAGCCATCCAAGGGTATTATAGAGAGTACAGTGGTGGGTGGAGAATGGGGCCAATAAAGCAAAGTGACAGGCGCTGTTGTAGACAGCGGAGAGTTTAGCCATGGCAGTAGCTGAGGTACTGGCATAAATAGGGAAGCAGTAGTCAAGAATAGGGAGAAGATTACCCTGGACAATGGCTAGTCTGGCTTCAGGGGTAAGGTATTGCCTGAATTTATAGGCGACACCTAACTTTTGATGGAATCTTCTGACAAGGGATTTTGCATGCTCAGTAAAGGTGAGGGAGGAGTCGAGCAGTGCTCCTAAGTATTGGTAGGTGTTGACATCCTCCAGGACTGGGCTGTCTGGGGTGATAATGCATAAGGGGGCATAGTTTTTAGTTGGTTGGAGATAGCCCATCAGATCCGGAGGAGCCATGGTTAGGTAGACTTTTGAGTAGCTTCACTGTGTCGTGTATGGAGAGGACTTTAAAATAGAATGGGGGTATTTGCACATGAGTGGCAGAGCTGGAGGAGGATGGCAGTGTATCAGGTATTAGGGCTGAGCTTTGAGGTTGGGCAGTTGGCAGTTTATTTAGGTACATGGATAAGTTGGCAGACTTACAGTTATAGACACCGGCCACATCGTGAGAGTCGGTCAGCAGCCCACCCTGGGAGTTAAGATGTGGTGCAGTGTAGCTGGGCCGGGGGGTTTAGGAGGGAGCTGACTGAGTCCCAGAATTTTCTAGGGTCTCCAAGGTTGGCCTTTTGCAGATTGTGGAAGTGGGTCTGTTTCAAAAATTTGGCCTGTTGTTTACATTTGTTCCTCATGCGCCTGTAAGCATCCCAGAAGGCAGGAGAGGGGGTTGCTTTGAAAGTGGACCAGGCGCAGTCTCTGGCCTTCATAAGGGTTAGGAGATCTTTAGAGACCCAGCGCTAGCACCTGCCTCTGACCTGTCTGGTGGTGACAGGGAAAAAGCGGTCCTGGAGTGTTAGTACAGGCCGGGTAAATGTGGAAACTGCCGTGGCTGCATTGGAAAGGGAAAAAAGCATGGACAAGTCCAGGGATTGGGCCTCCTCGAGGAGATTTGTGCAGACAGTGCAGCTGAAATTTCTGAGAGATAGGTATTTGGGTGGGGTGGGGCACATTCATTTGGAAGACCAGAGGAGATAGGTTGGTGAGTGATCACTTATAGAGTCAGCCATGGTGCCAGCGTGTAATGCTCGCTCCTCCCTGTTTATGAGGATCCAGTTTAGTAGAGTCTGGGTGGCCGAGCGTGGATTAAGTCTGGTGGGGAGAGTGATCACCTGCACCAGGTTGTGCTGCTTTAACAGGGATACATAGTCAGTCTGGTGGCAGCTCAGCCAGTTTAGATTAAAGTCACCAAGAAGGATAGATTCCCTATGGGGAGTTAGATAGCTCAGGCCTTGGAGGAGGCTGGTGAGGCCATTGGTTCCAGTCGAGGGTGGGGGGTTGTAGCAGCAGCCAATATAGAGTTTCTTGCAGGATCCCAGGGTCAATTCAGACAGTAGCCATTCACTAGGTGAGGAAGGGTCAGAGTGTAGGACAATGCTAGCTGAGAGGGGTTCCCTTAGGAGCAGGGCCACACCACCACCTTTTTTCCTGCCAGGCCTCTCGAGGCGTTGGTAGGAATAGCCAGGTATTTTGAAGGTGTTTTCGGTGTGGTGTGGCTTTAGCCATGTTTCAGTGAGTCCCAGAATATGGGGCTTGTGTATCTCAATCCAAGCCTCAAGGTCAGTGAATTTAGATGGAAGGCTGCAGACATTGATATGTGCGATTTTAAGACCAGGAGCATTTGTCCAGATGCTGGAGGAGGGGGTGATTTGGGAGTTTGTTGGGCCAGGGTTGCACTCAATGTCCCCAGAAAGGGAGAGTAGTGATAGTAGGAGAATGTATGGGTAGGAGGGAATAGTAGGAGACCAGGAGAGGTTAGCCAGGTAGTGGCCAAGGAAGCAAAGTTCTCCTTTAGTGAGTAGGATGAGAGAGATGTACCCCAGATGGACTTATCCCTAGTAGTGAGTGAAGAGGGTTGAGATGGTAGGGAATGAGAGGAAGGAGAGGTGCTGTTGATCGCAGGCCAGCACTGTAGCGCAGAAGTCAGTCAATACCAGTGCAATTGTTAGGGAGATGGCCCATAATATAGGCAGTGCCAGTTTCATCTTTCCAAGGGAGAGTGGGGGACAAGGGGAAGTAGTAGGAGAGAATTAGCGTGTTCAGCCTTATGAAGAGGGAGAGGAGGGAGTGGTGAGGCAAGGGGCCATTGGAACTGTAGTTCTGTGGGGCAGGACTGCACTCTAGGAGGTGTTCTGCAGCTTTAAATTTGTAGAGGGCAAGATGGCCAATGGGAGGAGGTGTACAGAAGGGGAGTGGTTTAGATGTATTTAAGAAGTTGTGGAAGAGTGGGTGGGGGGCAGGGTGAAAGGAGCAAGGAAAGTAATTTCAAACTTGGTGGCACAGTCCTGGGAAAGCAGCCACACTGGATTCCAGAGTTAGCCACTCAGGGAGTTCAACAAGATGGTGAGCAGCCAATGGGGGCATTGCAGTCAGATGGCGCCAGGAATTCGGAAAAAAAAAATCCAAGATCTTCACTGCAACAGCAGCTGAGGGCTGAAAATCTGGCTTCGGCAATTACCTGTGCTTGGAGAGCGGTGGGTGGGTGGCAGCAGGTGGGCTCCCAGTCTCACTGCTGTAGTCGGCAGGCAACTCAAGCTTAAAAGTGCCCGCGAGGATGAGGTGCTTGCCCGAGTGGGCAGCAAGCCTGTGCTTGGACAGCGGTGGGCGGGTGGCAGCAGGCGGCAATTCTGTCAATACCTTTAGTTTTGCAAACAGAGTGGGTGTTTTATAAAGGAATAATAACTTGAAAAGTAAAAGCGGGACATCGCACTGTGCACAAGCAGTGGTGCTAGTGTGCATGCGTGGAGTCCCACTTTTACTGTTCAAGAGGAAAAAGCCATGGTATGATTAGTTCGGCTTTGTCTTTTGAACTACACTCAGTTTCTGCCTATCAAGCAAAAACGGTGTAACAATTAGCCTGCCTGAGTATTGGTGTGGCACTGTCTCAGCCCTTGCAGACCACTCTGCATTGGACAGACAGAGTCACATCTTTCACAAGGCCCTCTTACACCAAGAAGTAAAAAAAATAAAAAAGTTGTGTGTGTGTGTGAGAGTTACTGCAGCTGAAGTACCAGCTCCATGAAAGAAAAGATTCAGAGTTGTGTACAATAATTTTTTGGGAGGATTACAAACTGAACTGAAGAAGAAAGTGGAACATGGGAGATGTAGTCACATCCAGTGGCAACCTATAACATATTTATTGAGAAACGAGCAATTCTCCATGTGTCATCAATAGAGATATGTGTGGAATGCAGCTGAACTCGTTCATGAACGACTTCTGCAATTTTGGTGGCAACTGAACAAAACAGCTGCAAATATCAATACTCATGAGCTGATTGTGGCAGTACCTTTAGTTTGGCAAACAAAGTGATATTTTATAAAGAAATGGTAATTGAAAAGTAAAAGCGGAACTCCGCACATGTGCAGAGTCCCACTTTTACTGTTCCCGCACATCAAAGGAAAAGCCAGCATATGATTGGTTTGGCCTTTTCTTTTCAAGTGGACAAAGTTTCCACCCATCAAACAAAACAGCATCACAATCAGCCTTCCTGATGATTGGTGTGACACTATCTCACTCCTTGTAGACCACTTTGCATTAGACAAACAATGTCACTTCAAAAGCCACTCTTACAGCAAGAAGTACGCTGCGCGTGCACACACAGCAAACTTAAAAATCCTTGATGCTGTTAGATGTTGGTCAAAGTTCTGGTCTCAACCTTGCTCCACAAAGCCCACCACACTGGATTTTGTAGGGGGGAGCACTCTGTCTTCTGACAGGACAACTTGCTTACCAAACAGTTTTTGTTGTTGTTGTTGTTTTTTTTATTTTACCAACTTTGTTTTTAATATAACTTACTATTCCAATTCCATGTCACAAAGGCAAGCCAGTGGAGACTGGTGCTACGACCACTGGAACTGCTCTGCCTGAGTGCTGCATGATGCAAGAGGAAACATAAACAGGTTGGGAAAAAAAACTGTCATCAGACAACATACTAAATGCCTCTGACAGTGTAATTCTTTCAAAGAGTGACAGTGCAAATATATCCCCCTTTGTGTTATTTGTGTCAGACAGCACCAGGTCCCCTTCCCAATGAGAAAGGTCAGCCCCAGTGACTGACCAGCCCTTATAGGAAAACGAATACTACTACCTGGCTGCCAACACCACTGCATGGCGTGACCATGCCCACTCTGACTCTGCGTCTGTGTTCCAACACACACCATGACATCATCTGTTCCAGCACACACATATGTGTACAGATACTGTAGGTACATACAGTGACACCATCTTGCAGACAACTGAACTTGCTATCTTTCATTAATGCCCACCTTTTTAGCTCTGAGCGACAGGGCTTCTGACCAATCAAGTGACAAAGAACCCGCTCGGTTTCCTCTAACACACTAATCAGGTCACGAAAATCATCCCACAGGATGGGACGAAGATGTGTCAGCGAGGTTTGGGTGTCGCTTTTTTTTTTTGCAGGCGACGTCTGTCTGTGAAGTGAAACAATAATTCCTAATGATATTAAAATATATTTAATCACACCTCCTTTTAAGAATTGATAAATTGGTTTCAATTGTGAGGTTTGATTTTTTTTTTTTGTGAAGGAGGAAGTTGTCAAGTCTCCGGTAATGTGGCTGCAGCACAAGTTGTCAAATTCCTGAGTTGTATAGCGTGAGTGAGCGCCTGAGTGAATCAAGGAGTTGAAAGCTGGGAAGGGAGCCATTTTGTCCAGACTTCAGAAAAGAAAGAGTCCAGCTGGAAAAGGGGGCATAAAGTGAAAAGGTCAAACCAACATAGATTTTAAGCTGGCGGAGCATGTGCGTTGAGTTCATTCAGAGGGGTCTGTCATGACAGACGTTGGGCAGCTCGGGTGCACACAAGACAGGGTGCTGCAAGTAGCAGGAAAATTATCAGAGAACTCTATTTTTCACCTACTTCTTAATACTTTAAGGGACAGCAGTCTCTATCTGCAACATATATATATATTCTTCATTGTGTGTGTGTAACCAAGTTTATTCAAGTCACAGTGCCTCAAAAGCGGAGGTTCCAATGGCGAAGAAGACATACAACCTGCTGTTCAAACTACTACTGATTTGGGACACCAGGGTAGGGAAGACCTGTGGCCTGTTTCAGTTCTCTGACAATGCCTTCAACACCACCTTCATTTCTACTATAGGTAAGGGGACTCGCTACCACGAAGGGGAGACTTCTACTGTACTTTTTCTCTGTTGGCTACAATTGTTTGTTAAGAAGCTGCCACGTAACATCACCCTAGTCTGCTGGAGACTGGGGAGAAGAGAGGGCCACGGCTGAGCATTGTAAAGTGGGTAACGTCAGGCAGACCGAGCAGGACACTGATCAGCTGTTTGTTGGGCAGTGTCCTGCACATCAAAGGAAAAAGCTGCCATGTGATTGGTTTGGCTTTTTCTTTTCAAGTAGACAAAGTTTCTGCCCATCAAACAAAAACAGCAACACAATCAGCCTGCCTGAGGATTGGTGTGACACTGTCTCGCCCCCTGCAGACCACTCTGCATTGGACGAACAGTGTCACATCCTTCAAAAGCCACTCTTACAGCAAAAAATTGCTGTGCGTGCATGCAGGATGAACTTAAAAAACTAAATGCAGAAAAGATATGAACTATAAGCAGAGTCATCTAAAACCTATGTTTTTTCAAAGTCCCCCGATAGCAGATGCTCTTTAAAAAAGTAACTTCAAAATGAGTTATTTTCTGAAGATTTAGCTACTTTTGTTAGTTTGTTCAGACAGGACTAGAATCTTCCAGAATCAGTGTCATTTTCTGCAACAGAACTTTACCAGAACCTTTTTGGGGTTCTAATAAATTTTAAAACATTACTTTTTGGATCTTAATCCAATAGAACATGGGGGGTGAGGCAGAAGGAAGACTGTAGGGTAGAGAAAAGACTCAGTGAGACAGGTCTGTAGTAAGTGGAACAGCTCATTGTGTTGTTACACAAGGGGTACCAGTTAGCGACTGTATGTATAATGCAGTACTAATTACAATTAGCACAACTGAAAGTTTTTTTCCCCATCACCTGTCACTGACCAAAACTTATGGGTAGCAATTAACTTAAAAGCAGTTTCTGCACTTAAAACTGATAAAACATTTAAATGTTCTGAAAGTTTTCATGAGGTTCAGATAATTTTCAACACACCACAGCTTATCAGAGCCTTTACAACCATAGAAAATATTGTAATCCAAGCCAGCCCAGTGGCACTGAAAGTTGAGGCACTGGTCGCTACACCTCAAGTCATGCCAGCGACCCAGGTTCGGGAGCTAGCCCGGGCCACTGGGGGTCAGCAGGGGGCAAGAGAGGATTGAGCATCCAGAGGACTGCTCTCCTCTCTCGGGGAGGGAGGTTCTGTTGTCCCACTCATTGACTGCCCTCTGTCGGTGGCTGGAGGGTAGTATGGGTTGGAAGGCATGTACTGGCATGCTTATGTTGGTGGGGAGGGGGGCGGGAGGAAAAATGAGGAAAAAGAGAGCTTGCAGGCTCTATGATGGCCCGTCACATCCCTGGCTGACCGGCTTCTGGATTGTGCTCTGGGGAGGAGAAAGCCAGTGCTTCCCTCCCTGGTCCCGCCATGGGTGGTACCCTGCAGGGGAATTGTGGGTTGGTCTGATTGGGGATACACAGGCACAGAAGATGAGTCCCTTTGAGGGATGGTCATAGCCGCCTGTCAGGGCTCGGGGGGTAAAGAATCTCTATGGAAAAAAAAAAAAAGAAAAAATGTTGTAATCCTCCTACTGTATAGCCCTAAGACAAATATTACCACACAGCCTGAGTGTGAAGTAAGGTGCAGTATGGGGCAAACTATGTGCCTTCAGCCACTTAAGAAATGTGGGAGCAAGCAAGTTATCATGACTATAAAATGATGTATTTCAGCAAGAAGGGTAAGGTTTTACAGTATTAAAGCAGAAGAGTATGGTTTTACAGTATTAAAGTTTGAAAAACTGGTAATTTGACTGACACGACAGGAAGTCAAGTGGCAAGATGAAGCTTACCTAAGAGCCGCCTGATGTTCAGCATGTCATGTTCTTCCTTTTCTCCCTGCCACTTTCAGACAAGCCTGCATGCATGTCTTTGATAAAGCTTTTAGTTCCTACGTCCCCAGTCCTGTTGACAATTTTTATCTTACTTTACCACCATGTTCTCCAGTGTCTCAGAACACTCATTTTGATCTGTTTCTTGTCTGGTGTGTCATACTTATAAATAGTTATAGTGCACTATGTTTAATATTTTGCATGATGCACATTTAGTTTCCACGGTCTGTTTGATTTTCACCTTTTTTGCATGTACTACATACTGCACCTGTAAAGCACTTTAGGAAAGAGCTGCATTAAACAAGCTTGGCAAAACAAAACAGAATTGTGTAACTATATATGCATAATTATAAGGGTTAAATTTGCTATGACCTGAGTCACAACTAGGGAAGTGTGAGCGTCTCACGGTGCAGTTTCAGAAATGTTTCACACTGAACTTGGTTACGTTCAGATTGTTTTGTCTGAGCTTGCAGATTCAATGTGAAAAGTAGGCCCTTTCGCTTATGTACGCTTTTAGCAGCTATCGTGGATGGGGCACCTTAAGACATAGCCTTGGCTTCATCCCTGTACCTTTAGGTAGTTGCAGTGGTGACATATTGGCCCTGGTATCCAGCTGCTCCCCCATGCCACTGGCTACTCTGAATGGTGGGCACTTGGTGCCCTGCTGCTGCCTACTCTGGAAAGGATCCCTCGTATGATCCTTTGCAATATAAGAGACATGCCGCCCCCCATGCTACCTTGTTGTACCGCTGCCGGCACACAGTCCTATTACTGCCATCTGTGGCACCCATCTCCACTAGATGAGTGCTGCCCAATTGTAGCCACCTTTTACTAAGCTGCTCTACTGAATGCTGGTATGGAAAGCACATGGGCCTCAGTGTGTTGTCCTAGTACACTGGCATTCATCAGGGCAGTTCATGTATGTCAGTGAAAAGAGGAAAAGTGAATGGGAGCCCTCTTTTTTTTTTTTTTATTTTCTGTTTGTTTGTTTTTACAGTATATCAGTAATGAGTATGCTGAGAGAGCATTTGTCTAATGAAGATAGTAGCGCAGTACTGGGACTTGACTTGCTAGGGCAATCAGTGGCAGATTTGGGTATCACTGGGATCAGAAGCCCCCCCCCCACCCAAGGATTATATGAGACATCCCTGCTAGGGTAGGCAGCAGCTGTACATCCAGAGAGGACAAATCAAGATCCCTCCTGTCAGAGAAGGTAGCAAGAAGTGTGTATGTGTGTGTGTGTTGTGGGGGGGGGGGATTGGATCAAACACCTCAGTTAACCCACCAACCACCTAACTGCATTGGGCATGAAGGCAGGGGGTGGGGCCCTGCCTTAGGATTTTTGTGCATTCAGCCTGTGCAAATCTCTTTGAGAACAGATCACACAGCTCTACTCAGAATATGCATGTATCTCCATTAATGGGGGGGGGGACATATCTCATGAGTGGCACAGCCAGTGTGACATCGATATCCTGCCCCAACACAAGTGATGAGAAATGTCATACTTGGAGTCAGCAATCCATGGGTTGCTTGCTGGAAATCAACAGAAATGCAGATTAGGTGGGGCGAAGTGTGCCTACCCTTACCAAATGTTTTGCAATGGCAACACAGTGTTTTATCAATGGCAACACCTGGGTATGCCTGAAATTGTGCAATGGTGCTACCCAGTGGTACTCTGGTAGTACAATGGTGTCAACCAAGTCAGGTTTCTTGTCTCAGTGGTAGTGCCATGGCACAGTGGCACCCCTATGGCAATTTTGGCAGGTTGCCCAGACTGGTAAATGAGTAATGGTACCACAGTGGTATTACATAATTTTGAGTCCACTTTCATGTGGGACTCTATACTGCCCTAGAACAATAGTTCTCAGACTTTGTCACAGTGAGCCTCCCCAAATCCATGGAAAAGAGTTTGAGCCTCCTCCAAAAACTGAAATAATCTTGGGCCTCCCCAAAGAAAACTAACATACTGTACTTTGCGCAGTACACCATGAATAAATTGAAACCCCTTTGATTACTTGGCTCACATTCAGTTCTTTGTCTTATACTGACATGGAACCTTGGAAAAAGAGCTAATGTGCTCAAAGGTGTTATCTGAATGACAAATAAATAAAATAAGCAAATATTATTATTCAGCTTATTGTACCCCCCTCCCCAACACGCCAGCCTACTTGCTCCGCTATTTTCATTCTTGAACCATTGTTACCCCTTGTTGCAGTACCTTCATGAGTCACACTACTTTCTCTGTTTCCTCCTAAAATGAGCATTGGCTCATTCACCTTCCCTTGTCACCTATTCGTAAATAAATATATACAATTCACCTATTATTTTCCTCTTTCAGTTTGCTTCATCTCTTCACACAAAATATATAAAACTCAAAATTTAAATACAGTACTTTTTCAGACTTGCTTGAGCCTCCCCTGGAACAGGTTGGGGCCTCCCCATTTGAGAACCCCTGCCATAGAAGTTCACAATGATAATGCAGTGGTTGTACGACACTATTTTCTATATACCACTAAGGCTTATTTGGTACCACCGTGGTATCAGTATTTTGTAATGTCACCACAAGGGTATTATGTTAGAGGAGCAGATTGGTGCACATATAAAATCCCAAGCTTATTTGGTATCATTGTGGAATGAGTGCATCTGGAAATTTGATACCACTGTGGTACCAACATGGTACACATCAAAATCAAACAAAGTTTGAAAGAAATACAAAATGAAACACACATTGATAAAGAAATGCATTATGAGCTGCACAGTATGTGCAAATTACAGTAACAACCCTCAGTTAAGTTCCCAAATTGAATGGGATATCACTGCTTCATTGAAATCCATTAAAATTCCATTAATCTTCAATTTTCTTCATGCAAATCCATTACTTTTCACCATTACATTTTGTATCACCCTTTTTAATGACCAGCTTATACTCCCATTACATTTCCATTCATTGTTGATGTTTCATGGGTGCAAACCATTATGGCATGTTTAATAGCCATTGAAACTGAGCAATGAGCTTTTAATTGCCGTGAAAATGATGGTCACATACTGCTAATCCATTAATTGCCATTAAAACTGTCTGAATTAGCTTTTTATTACCATGAAAATAACGGTCCTCTTGTGGCAATACACTGATGGCCATTAAGGATAGTTTTATTTACTATCTGTCTGTACTACTTTTCCCTAAGAACTATGGGTCCCCTTTGACTACTGTGTAACTTTTTGTTTTACAGGTACTCCCCATCCACTCTCCAGAATCTGCATCACCAAAGAGGTTCCCTCACCTGGACTATAAAGTACCCATGAATTAGTTACGTGATTGGGGATGGGGAGTTTGAGCCATAATTGAATCTGCACCCATTACAATGGGAGTCCAGCTGGTTGTTGCCATGATGCTATATTGTAATGAGGGACAGTTAGGAGGTATGGGATCAGTCTCTCCAGATCTGGTCCCCTATAGCTGGACCCCCACCTTGAAGCTGGACTCCATCCCTGCAGCTGGACCCCCACAGCTGAAGACTAACTTTTTGCTACAGCACCTTGGCAACACCATTTACAAGTGAGGGACACAGCAATGCTGAGGGATAAAATGAGGGACATGTAACTAAGGGACTGTTAAGAGGTATGGTACAGTCCCTTTCCCATGTGTGGCCACCCTGCACTGTGATGCTAGAGATTTTACAGACTGTCACAGGGGTCGATACTAACTTTTTTAGCCACTAGCTATCAGGGCTAGTGATTAGAAAAATCCACTGACCCAACAGGAGTTTCACTAGCCCAGCACAAAATGACCAGAAAAATCTCCATTGAAATGAATGGTTCCATTGAAATGTATATAGGCCCATTAATTTCAATTGCATTTTGTTCTCGATATTTGCGTAGCAACTGCAAATGGTCCTGGCTCAGACCAGATACCAGGCCAACAGGAAAGGAAATCAGTGTGAGATGTGACTTCCTGCTGGAAGCTCATGAAGAGGACCATTACTTTTGTACACAGATGAGGAAGGAGCAGTCATCAAAATGAGGGGAGCTATGACAGCCTCTTGTTTTAGAGGTAGTTTAATTTCTGAGTATGTTTTATTGGGCAGCAATGGCAGGCATGTAATATGCCCAAAGACTGGGTCAGCAGTAAGCTCTGCTGATGCCAACAAGCCCCAGTAAGGTGACCCCAGGTGTCCCTACAGTTTAGGTTGCAAGGGGGAGGGGTGAACATAGTGGCCAGAGCCATATAAAAATAAAGTGCTTGTCTGCAGTTAAAAAGTTTTTTTCTTCTTATTGCAGCCTGCCCAGTAAAGGTGGCACAAGCCAGTGTCACATCTAAGGTCCAGCTTTCACTGGACAGCTGGTTGTTATGGATTCAGCATCATGGATGCCATGGAGGATACTGAGAATGTCCAGTAATGGCCATTAGGAGAGTTTGAATTGACTGTGAAGGAGGACAGTCAGGAGAATTCAAATGCCCCAAAGAAAAACAAATACATGAAGAAAGTGCAGCAGAATAAAGAAGGGACACAAGGAAGTAAATTCAGAACAAAAGGCAGTACCTGCAGTCCTCCTCTCATCCCTATGTCAGTCTCAGTGGTCCCCGCAGTGTCAGTGGTCCAGTAGTTGTGGCGGTCCCCAGGATCTGCAGTTGGCAGCTGTAGTGTGGGT
Source organism: Neoceratodus forsteri (assembly GCA_016271365.2). Taxonomy (NCBI): domain Eukaryota; kingdom Metazoa; phylum Chordata; order Ceratodontiformes; family Ceratodontidae; genus Neoceratodus; species Neoceratodus forsteri. The sequence continues at coordinate 516,877,253 of CM028130.1, read as the reverse complement.
CCTGTTTAGTCCCAATTGTGTTTTTTTTTTTGTAAAGAAAAAGTAAATGGCAGTTCTTTGGCAGTGGCCCCCACAAACAGGAAAGCATCATTAGATGAATGAGCATTAGGAGGAGTCAGCTACCCATCAAGGGAAGACCTCCTACCTGCCTGCAGCCATCAGGGCATCCAGCACACACTTAGCCCACCTCCTGTCTCATCTTCTCCCCAGTTTGGGGCGGTGAGTCAGTGACAGTGTCATAAAGCAGACACTGTCTACCTGAACTAACACTGAAATAAAAAAAAATATGTTTTTTTTTTTCATGCAGTGAGCACAATGAAGGATGGCTGTGGATGTTAGTGTGGTCAGGGCAAGGCTCTGGAGCAAGGAACTGCCAAGGGTGGATCTATTCAAATGTATTTAAAATTGGCCCAGGAAGGAAGCATACAGTGAGATGGTGGTCTCATTCAGAATTACCTAAATTTATTTAACTCATGCTCCTAAATGGAGCACGGGGTGGGCAGCATTCAAATGAACTAGTTATCGGAGGTGGAGTAGAGGGCAGACAGGCAGGCCCTGAATTAGATAGCGAACAGGGTGCTAAGGAGCAGAGAGTAAAGCCTCAGTTATAGCTAAGCTAGCCGTTGCTGGGGTGAATAATTGTTGCTGTCCCAAAGGTTTTTCAATTCAGAAATAAGCGCAGGGAGCTAGTTGTGGGAAGTAAGTCCCAGATTATAAAGTCAGAGTGCCCTAGGTGAAACAGGTGACTATAGTAGCCAAGTTGCCTCCAGTAGCCAGGCTAGTGCTATAGGGGTCTCTAGATCTGTTACTCAGGTCACTAGTCCTTTGCTGGGGCTGTGGCAACTATGCTACTGGGGTGGCTAACAGACTATGGCTGTGGCAAGTATGCTGCTTATGTGGATAACTGCCTGGTCCACTCCCTTACTCTTGCTCCTGACTGAAACTGATACTCAAGTGCAGTTTAAATCAGTAAATTCTATTATTTTACACTAGCTTAGCTACTGTTTGCCACTTGGGTATAGCCACCTTTATCGCCCTGGACACACTCACTTTACACTCTGGGTTTTACTTAGCCTAACTGGCCACTGGTGCTTATTTCTGAATACATTTATTTATTTTGTTTATTTACTAAAAAGTTTCACCAGGAAAGGCACACTGAACAAACAAGTTAAAAAAACTCACTGTTTCAAGATCCATAGCGGCTGTGAACATTTGCGTGCATGCACAAGACAGCCTGACTCACCACGGGATGGTAAAGAGAGCGGGAAAGAAAGTGAAGTGGCCTGCTGCTGCTGCTGTGATCTAAGTTGAGCTGCCTTGCCTACCTGAGATTCTGTGAGTGAGTCACCCGCCGTACTCATGTTTTCCATCACTCCATCCATGACTCCACACCACAACTCAACCAGATCCAATACCAACAAGAGGGACTAAAATAAATTTAAGGAGCTGCATTTCCAGCTGCTGGGCACTGCCTTGCCTTAGAGAAGCCTCTTAAGACTTGGCCTGAGGTTGATTTTTGATTGGACAATCGTTGGGGGCATGGGGGAGTTAGCAGGACAGTGGTGGTGAAGTGTGTGAATGCCGGTGTCATTGGAGGAGGAGTCCGACTTAGCATGGCCTGGAAGTGCGGAATAAAGCAGAGAGGATGGAGCAGGAGCTGGAGGACTGATCAAGGCCTGCTTGGGGACAGGGAGTCCCTGCTTACTTGCTGGCGGCTGCACTGCTGCAAGTGCTAAGATATTAATACTGCTGTGTCAAATTGTAATGCTCTTCAATGCACAATTTGTTTTTTTTTTAATACTACTGAATCATGAATTAGCCAGACAAGTATTTCAAGGATTTAAATTAGCCAGTTAAGGCTGGGTACATTACCATGCATTTCAGTTCTACTAAACAAGGAGAAAGATAAAGCAATTAGCAACACCAATGAATTTTAGAGAAGTTAAGCAATCATAAAATGTGTGTTTTTATCTAGAAATAATATGATGCAAAAAAAAAGTTGGCAGTGTCCCTTTAAATGTCTATACTGAACACATCAGTGAACTAATTCCCCTGAATCACTTTCTGTCCCTGCCCAGCCTGAGGAATTGCAGGAGCACTGACTGCCCTTACCCAAGCCGACTGCTATATTAACAGTATATTAGCATGCAGATTGCCTTCTGACTACAAAAATAGAGTTCCTTAGTAGCATTTTAGCAGTCAATCAGTTTAACATTCAGTTTAGTACAGTCATTCTGAGCTGATTCTAATGTTAAATACTGCTAACCATGTTTACTGTTATTAATGGTCATTAGCGAGCCGGCCCAGTGGCGCTGAGGTGCTGGTTACCTTACCTCGTACCACACCAGTGACTCATATTCAGGAACGAGCACAGGCCACCAGGGGTTGGCCAGGGAGAAGAAGGATGGAGTGGCCAGCAGCTGCTATCCTTCTCTGGGGGGTCATCTGCACACTTCTGCCACAATACCACCATCTGGGGGAGCCTGGGTGGAAGGTGCAGTACTTGGAGGAAACAGTAAGGGCATTGGGCAGATGTCGGCAGGGGGCAGAGCAGGAGGCACGTGTCAGCGCACCTCCTAGCTCATTGGCCTTCATTGCACGTCAACGTCTGGGGACAAACAAGAGAAAAAAAAACTCAATCTCTCCTAGACGATGACACCTCACTGTATGTCTTTGGCTCGTCGAGGCAGACTCTGCTGTACCAGCTCCACATCACAGTATGTATGGTTCTGAGGGGATAAGAACAGGGGTCCCTCCTCACCTTACCCGGGGGAGGGTTAACCAGGCACCTAGGTTAGTGAAACCGTGTACTCTAGGGGCAGACCACGATGAGGGTGGATCGTGCAAGAGAGGCTGTCAGAAAGAGTGGAAAGAGGAGGCAGTAGAGCTCATAAATACAAGGTTAAAAAAAAGTCATTAGCAATCAGAGGCATTATAAAGTTTCCACAGAATAACCCATTCAGAACAGCAGTCACCAGCGCTTTTTGAGTGCTAGGCGTTGAGCACTTTAAACCAGCACTCAACAAAAGCTCAACTTGTGCACTTTAATGCTTTTTGTGTATTTAAATTAGTAACTGAGTACTGATTCAGGATTTTAGTTTCAGAATATGTTAATTAGAGATGCATTTGAGCACAGATTGAGATCTTAAACTTTCAGAAAGCACTCAACAAAAACTCAGCTTGCCAGATTGCAGGCTCATATAGTCCCCATTCTCCAACAACTGCAGCTGTATGCTGATTCCACTCAGCCTTGGCTCTTTGTACCTGAAGACCCACCAACCCAATTCATGGAATCTGGTTTGCCCCCTCCCCAGCTGCAGGCTCCGAGACCCATCCCCAAGCCCATGCTGGGACTCTGTACACTGCCCAGTACACGTGGGTGTCAGTGTGATCACTTCTGGCTCTAAAAGTTACAAGAAGTTATCCCATCATTCATCAATGTTCATCAAATGCAAGAGGACACTGCTGTGTTGCAGGACAGTAATTACCTTTATTGAATTCATTGTATATCACACACTCTCATAGCTCATACTTCACAGATGCCCTATGCATTTTTTTCAAGGTGTGATGTCGAGAATGCAAAACCCTCGATTTATAGTGCTTAATGGTAAGACATTTAAAGGGCCAATGCAATTTCCCATCAAGATGCTTATATACAGTAAATACTGTGTGTATGTGTGTATATATATATATGTATATATATATATATATATATATATGTATAGCTATATCTATTTATACAGATATATATATATAAAAACATTTTAATCATATAAAGGGGCTGGACCAGTGGTGCTGAGGGATTGAGGCGCTGGATGCCACATGTCATTCTACGTTGATGACCTGAGTTTGGAAGTGGATTCCAGTTGCTGGGGCCAGCTTGGAAGGGGGGAAAAGACTGAGCTTGGGACTGCTTTCCTTTTTCAGGGAGGGAGGGCTTGTATGCCACAACCTCTGACTGGTAATAGCACAGGCTAGGGTGGTGCAGAAGAGAGGTACAGTAGGCTGGTGATGCTTGCATGCATCTACATGAATGCCTCACACTGGCTGCAGAAGGGATGGGAGAAAACTGGAAAATGGAAGCTGGCATTTCAGTGAAGCCCTGCATGTTTGTCTATGGACCCATACTGCCACCCTAACCATGGTCTGAACTAGACTGTCTCAGGTGGTGGGTGGGAGTATGGCCCTTCCTCTCTCCCTTGGCCCTGCCATCGGGGAATCTGCGTTGGCACCCCTCCATAAGGTGACCCCGGAGCACACAAGCACTGATCTGTAGGGAGAGGAACAGTGCTGAGAAGCCCCCCAAATCATCATGCTCAGTAGAAAAAAAAACAAGATGTGCAAAATGTAATGAGCTGCAAAGTGCTTTTTTGCCATTGTACGGTCACCATCTGTCCAACCTCACCACCTAGCCCCCATCTCCAGGGACTTACCTACCCCACTGGAATGCATCTTGACTTACCCCCATGGCGGGGCTACTGGTGAGGGACTTCTCATAGAAATATAGAAGTTGTCAGCAGAAAAGGACCTCTTGGCCCACCTAGCATGGCCTAAAATGCCTTCCTACTGTGCTATAGCAGACCCTACTCTCTCCCCAAATGGATGCTGCTTCATGATCCTGGGGAGGGAGGGAGTGCCTAAGTTGGTTGCATGGGTCTAGTTGACGGTGGACGTCCTCCTGAGTGGCCGATGTCTTTTCTGAATATGCTGATCCCAAGGGAGGCATGGCATGCAATGACATAGTGGTGCAAAGAGCGTTGGATGTCTGACAGACCTCATGAAGATCTCAAGCACCGACTGCCAGACCCTCACTCTCCACCAGTGGTTGGTTAAAAGCCGGATGCGTCCCTCACCCCTGTAGAGGAGAGCAGTCTATGAGTCATTCAATCCTCCTCTCCCCAGCTAGCCCTCTGACATTCTGGGCTCACTTCCAAACCCAGACTGTCAGGTCACAAGTGAAAGCTATACCACTGCATTGGCAGGCTGGCAAAGTTAAACTGTAAAGTGCTCAGCTGTGCTTTTCATTAATTTCACCTGGCAATATTGACAAAAACATAATAATAAAATAAGGCAAATAACACAAATGATTTTTTGTAGCATTTTAATGTGTGCTCCTCACACACCATATTTTGCCACTAGTATGCATGAATATTTGTTTTTACTCACCAGTGTTCAAAACTGAGCAGTAAGTACCCAGTCTGAATATATCTTATCAGGAGCCCTACATGGCACAGCACAATGTTGGTATCACATGCGACACAGTACAGTGTCACATGTGATACAGTACAGTGTCTGCATTGCATGAGGCAAAGTGCTGTGTCAGCATCACCATGGCACAACATAGTGTTAAACAGTAGTATGCCACATGGCAGTGTTGTGTCAGCATTGCCTGTGGCACAGTGATGTGCAAGCAGTGCAAGTGGCACAGCTTACTGATGACAATGCACAGTGTGGTGTTGGCAGTGTATGTAGCACCGCACAGTGTCTGCATGTCATCTAGCAAAATGCGATGCCTGCATAGAATGTGGCACCGAGACTGTCGGCAGTGCACATGGCACTGTGCGGTGTTAGCAGTGCATATTGAACTGCAGAATGTTAGCTGTGCAACTGACACATTGCTGTGTCAGCGCTGTTTGTGACGCACTGTGTTCTGCACTGCACATGGCCTAATACAGGGTTGCCACTGCGAGTGGCCCAGCAGTGTCTGCACTTCATATTGTAGAGCACGTCTTTTTTCAGTGCATGTGGCACAGGGAAGTGACAGCAGTTCTCATGGCACAACAAAGTATCAGTAACACGTGTTGCATAGTAAAGTAACAGTACTGCACATGGCACAGCATGGTACCAGCAGAGCATGTGCAGGGACAGTGTAGTGACACTGGTTGGGAGCACATGCGGTACAACCACAGCGAAATGCCATGTGTAGTGCCTGCCACCAGGGTGGGTTGTCTCAGGAGCCTGCCTTCTGTGCTGAGTGGAATCAGAAGGGGAGTGGTCATTCCATATGCTGGGTGGAATGGTTGCAGATGAGATAAGCCTGAGGTATGTGTGCCACTCAAGAATGGCTTCTACTCCCTTAAGCTGCCTGCATCTATTCCCATGAGCTACTTTGCACAATTGCTAGACACATAGCATCCCTCAGTAAAAGCATAGTCTGAGGGTCTGGACCCGCCCCCCAAAACAGCCTCTTCCCTTCCACCCAAGTAGCACCTCATCCCAGTATACAAAGCTGAGCAGAACTTCTCTGCTGTGGATCTTATTTATTATTTATTTGTTTTTGTTTACCAGGTAGGCACACTAGACAACAAGTGCCTATTTTCAGGTGCGACCCGGGAGGGTACAATACAGAGAAGCAAGGTACAATAGTCACGGTAGCAAACAATCCCACAGCACAGGTGGGTCAGAAAAATATTAGTACAGGGAACATGGTCCGAAGACAGAGTGACATACACACCCACACACAGGTGGGGCCGGAAGTACAGTATAGAGACATGGTACAGAGGCAGAACTAGCAAAGATGATAACAACTACAACTCAAATACGTAGAACCCGGTAAGGAGACAAGGAGGTAGGAGACTACAGGTACAGGTAACTAACAGTGCTATGGTACAGCAAGGAACAACTGGGTGAGGGGAGGGGGAGGGACACAACCAGGGAACAACCCAGGCGGGGTGAGGCTCGAACTGCAGGGAGAGAAGTACACTGTCCAAAATAACATGGGGACTACAAGATGTTACAGGGGAGGGAGCGAATGGGGACGCCTGTCAGGGGAGTGGGAAGTGCTATGTAGGGGAGAGGCAGGGGCTGAGTGCAGTAGGTGGGGGAGGAGTCGAGCAGCCACGACAGTGAGAAGTGCTAAAGTGAAGAGAGGCAGAGGCCGAAAAATGCTTATGGGAGAGGAGTCGGGCGGCTGCTGATGACAACAGTTAGCTGGCACAAAGACAGGTGGAGGCAGCTTTGAGGAACTTCCAGAGGGAGGTTTTGAAGCCGGGGTGGGAAGGGGCAGCTCGGGCTCGGGCAGGGAGGGAGTTCCAGAGTCTCGGGGCGTAGGCAGAGAAGGCCCGATCACCAGTGAGGGAGCGGGTCCTAGAGATCTTGCAAACCATAGTCGAGCTGGACCTAAGTTGATAGGCCGGGGTGCAGTGTTTGAAGGGAAGGGCAAGGACGGGGGGGCAAGCAGTATGGACTATATCATCCACCATATTACCGAGGACAAATACACGGTGCTTATCAGAGGGAAGCCACTCCAGATGGGCGTAGAGGGCACACTGATGGGTGAGGCGAGGAGCAGAGAGGGCGAAACAACATATATTATTATAGGCTGTATCCCATTTAGCAAGATGGGCAATCGGGACCGGCGCAAAGGCAACAAGCCCATAGCAGAGCATCGGTAGGAGGATACCCCGGGCTATGGCGAGCGGCAGGGGTGAGGCAATCCTTGGCCCTGTAGGCCAGGCCGAGCCTACTGTTCGTCGCTTTGCACATGTTGCGGAGGTGTGCTGTGAGATCAAGCTGAGGATCTATGGTCACCCCTAGGTACCTAGCAGATTTCAGAACAGGCAGGAGGGAGCCATTCCCGTCATTTATGGCAAGTGGGGAGGGGCAAGGTGCGGTTTTGGCTACCGACCCGAATAACATGGCGTGGGTTTTGTTTAGATTAACTGAGAGCTTGTGTCCCATGAGCCAGTTAAGGATACGCCCAAAGTCAGAGTTGAGTTGGGAGCTGATGGTAGAGATGTCCTGGGAGCTGAATAACAGTACCAGGTCATCTGCATAGAGTGTAGTAGTAGACCCGAAGGTTGTAATGGAGGGGAGTTCATTTATATAGAGGGAGAACAGAATGGGACCAAGTACGGACCCTTGGGGTACTCCGCATCTGACTGAGGAGAGGTCCGACAGGGCTTGGTTAAAACAGGTGTATTGTTGTCTCCCCCCAAGGTAGTTGGAGAACCAATCAAGGGCTCAGTGGGAGAAGCCTAGCCCTAGCAGTGCAGAGTGAAGGAGATTGTGGTCCACCCAATCAAAGGCTTTAGAGAGGTTGACAAAGATGGCCCCAGTCAATTTGCCAGTGTCTATAGCGGATCGGACCTCGGAGGTGACCACGGCGATAGCAGTAGCCATACTATGCCCCTTCCTGAGCCTGTGCTGAGCCGGGGAGAGAACTGCATACTCCTGCAGGTAATGGGAAATTTGTCCAGCTATAGCCTTTTCAAGAAGCTTGCTGGTAGCAGGGAGTATGGCAATGGGGAGGTAGTTGTCCATCTCCTTGGGGTCACCGTGCTTAAACACCGGGACAACCTTGGCCACCTTCCACACGTCAGGTACGATTCCAGAGGTGAGAGAGGAATTAAAAATATGGGTGATCGGCCGGGTGAGGAGGGGTGCCCCCAGACTAAGAAACTTAGGCTCAAGGTTATCATAACCCGCCCCTGAGTGGTGTGAGAGACCAGCAAGGAGCTAGAGTCTCTAACAGAGATTTGTTTCAGGTAAAAGGAGGCCGGGAGGAGGGGTGGCCCAGAGGTTCAGGAGAGGAGTTTGGATGGGAGTGGAGGCAGGCAGTTCAGAGAACAGACAGTTGAAAGCTGAGGCTATGGTCTGGAGGTTGTTACAGTTGGCCCCAACATTCATGTCGACGACTGAGTGCTTGGCGGACACGCCGACCATATTTTTGATGTTTTGCCAGAAGCACCGGGGGTTGTATGCCGATTGGAGCAAGGCAGATTTGCAGAACTCACTCTTGGCGGCACGTATTGTGGCCTTGCAAGAGTTCCTGAGCCGTCGATATTCATGTAGGTCAAATGTATCACTGGAAATTTTGTACTTGAGCCAACTCTTGTCCCTCTGCTTCATGAGATCGAGAAGTTCACCATGGAGCCACTTGGTGACAGTACCCCTCACCCTCCTTTTTGTGAGGGGAGTGTGCCTGTTCTGCAGGGGGATGAGAATCTCAATGAAGTGGTCCAGTCCTATGGTAGGGTCGCTGCAGCTGAACACCCTAGACCAGTTGAGTGCGACGTAGGTCATCCAAGTAGTCCTGAGGACAAGCTTGGGTAATCCTCATCTGAATCACTCTACTTGGATTTTGGGGCGGTGGATCCCCAGATGCAGTAAATGGGCGAGTGGTCAGATATGGCGTCCAGGAGGGTGCCAGATTGGATGATTTTATCCAGTCGGTTACACAGAAGCCAGTCAATAAGCGACCCCTTGTCCCCCCGTGAGGAGGTCCTGGTGGGCACTGTGATGGTTTAATTGAGGGTGAGGCCAGACAGAAGCGGCTCGTAAAGTTTGGTATTCGGCCCCAGCCAGTTGAGGTTGAAGTCCCCCAGGATAAGCACCTCATTAGACCCAACCTTGCCTTTAAGGTGGTCAAGTAGAGAGGAGAGTCCTGGCAAGCCTCCCTTAGGTGGATTGTAGGCACAGACCAGGTGCAACTTTTTAGTGTTGCTGAGCAGTAGGATGGAGTGAATGAATTCAGAGCCTGTAGAGTCAGGCGGAGAAGGTGCCACAACGGATACATTTAGGTGCCCCTAAAGTGTAGGAGGACACCCCCCCCCCACGTTTACTGCCGGTCCTGTCCCGCCTAATGAGGCTGTAACCCGGAATGGTACATGCGGTGTCAGGAATATTAGGCTTCAGCCATGTTTCTGTGATACCCAAGATGTCAGGCTCATACAGGGTTACCCAGGCAGTCAGTTCCGCTATGTTATGTAGGATACTGCGGATATTTAGATGAGCTATTTTTAGTCCTTTTATGGACAACCAAGCTGGTGGCAGCTTAGGGGGGTATGGAGTTGCTGTGGGACCAGGAAAGGAGGGTGTGTTGGCCGGCTGCACGAGAAGATCCATTGCCAGGTCTAACTGGCTGCGAGGTAACGAGGTAACCCTGGGCTTAGTTGCAGTGTCCAGAGAACCAGTTCACAAATAGGAGTAAACCTGACAGGGCCCCAGGGGCAACTGCAAGAGTGAAAGGGTGACAAGGTGTCATAGGAGGGGCTGGGACTGGGGCAGTGGTTTAAGGCAAGGAGAGGAGTCAAGGGACAGCTCTACACCTGAGGCTTGGTGCCTTAACAAGAGCACAGGAAGCCAGAGTCACAAAATAATGTGCCTCGGAGACGCATATAAAGCAGTCAGCCAGGTACACACCAGGAGAAAATGCCAGCAGCCCTCTAGTGGTGAACTACAATAGCCTGCAAACGGTAAAGTGGGCTGTTAGGATAAAACAGCCCACGTGAAGAGAGCTATAATGCTCCGTGTCAACCACAGGTGGTAGTGGGGGTGGTGGGGCAGCCGGCGGGGCTAGTCCTACTCTCGCAGCTCGAGAAGAAAGACAGCATGGCATTCTCCGCGTAGCTCCAGGACAGGAATGCACAGGTAAGCCGCGACTCCTCAGAAAATGCACTGCTGAAAGCCCAAATTACCTAGTTCGGCAGAGGTTCACTTCGGGGGGTGGGGGAGAGCACCAGTGGCTACCCTCGCGACCGGGAGGTCCAACGGACAATGGCAGCGACCCTGTGGAGAGAAAAGCAATCACGGTTAGCCATTATATACGCCGAGAAGTGCGGGGGGGACTGGATAAGTGAGAATCCCAGAATCCCCGCGGCAAGTGATTGCTAGCGATAGAACTTTTTACCAAAAATGCTCTAATTTGCTATTCTCACAGAACAGTTATGCAAAAGCAAGAGCGTTTACAACAGATTAAGGCAACAGGACATTGTAAAGCAAAATGAACAAAATCAGCAGTTGGTATGGTTTGCCCAATTTAAAGTAACATGTGTAGCAAACAATTGTAATAAAGCACAAAAAGAACAGAATCAGCGCTTGGTGTGGTAACCCAAAATTAAAGGTAACAGAAAGGAATGCACAAAATGCAGGACAAGGCACAGAAAGGCCAACCAGAAACCAATCAGCATATATACGCCGATTGCGACTTTAAAGTTCAGAGGATGGTGCCAGAGTCCCTTGTCCTGCAGCTCGAGAAGAAAGACAGCGTGGCGTTCTCCACGTGGCTCAAGGACAGGAATGCACAGGTAAGCCGCGACTCCTCAGAAAATGCACTGCTGAAAGCCCAAATTACCTAGTTCGGCAGAGGTTCACTTCGGGGGGTGGGGGAGAGCACCAGCAGCTACCTCGCGACCGGGAGGTCCAACGGACAATGGCAGTGACCCTAGTTCGGCAGAGGTTCACTTGAGGTGAGGAGAGCACCAGTGGCTACCCTCGCGACCGGGAAGTCCAACGGACAGCAGCAGCACAGATCTTTCACTTCCCAGAGAGGGAGTGCAGCTGCAAGGGGTAGCTTGTCTGTGGGAAAGGGGTTTCTGCTGTTGGATGGGGCAGAATACAGTAGTGCCTCCACGTAGCAGTGTCCAGGAGCCCTAGTGTTCTCACCAGGCATCTCAGGCAGGGCATGATAGTGTGCTTGTGATCCCCTTTGGAACAATTTAGTTTGCCGGCAGGAGAGAAAAACAGTTTACTTTAGGCATATTCTGCACAAACAAGTTGCCAGTAGCCTCAGTAGTCCCCATTAGCAACTACTGTGCCCAGGAAATTCATCTGTTTCAGATTGATGATGGCCGTGACATTGTGGGTAACCATGCATCATGTGTCTCTACACAGCAATCTGAACTGTAGGTGGCCATTGAGAGAAGTTGGGAGGGTGCAAAAGCTGGAGAAAATTCCTCAGCTGGATGGCACTCAGTCCCCCCCCACCAGGAGGAATACTGCGATTACCTTCTTGGATCTCATGCTCCCTATTCCCATTTTCTTTTGTAGTCCCAGCTTAATTTCTTTGACTCCCCTCTCCATTACAAGAAGTTCTCACTTCTTGTTCATTACTGTAGCCTCCAATTAATATTCTCCCTTTCACTGTTGCAGCTCTCTCAGGTCCACCTTTTAGCCACATTCATGATTTTTCCTTTTTTTTTTTTGTGCTGCACCTCCTTTTGCCATCATCCCCTTTATCGTTTCCAGCTGAAAATAACTTGTACAGCCACTAGCAGGCAGGGCTAAAAGTCTATCTGCCTGACAAGATTTTCAGTAGCCCAGAACAATTCATTTCAACAAAGTTGTTTTGTCATGCACATAGCTTTCCTACCTTTTACTTGTTCCTACTTTTTTTCTGTTGGGGGCTTATTTAGGTTCCTTCTAATAAACACAGCAAAATGTAGAAAACATATCAAACAACAAAAAAACTACGAGTAAAAAAAACAAAAAACAGAATGAATGGGTCCATTTCTCTGGAAGGCGTACGGCATTGAAAATATGCCAGCTTGGAAACAGCAGCTCAAATCTTAAGGTCCAGAAGGACTATTCCACAGGCACATTGTGCACCTGGGGACCTTTTTCATTGTAGCACTACATCAGAAGGGAAGGAATGTGGTTGCACAACTCTGAGCCGTAGAAAAGGCATGCTTCAGTAAATACTGCATGAAAAACCAGCTACTACAGACAGACTTCAAAGCATTCTTACACCAAGCAACAAAAAATAGTCTGCAAATAGAAGAAAAACTTGGAGCAGGCTGAGGAAAAGGTAGGATTTTTTTTATCTTTTAAACAGTAATTTGATGAAAAACATCTAGGCCAAACTTACAGAGCAAGATCTGTCAGATCTGAAGGAGGGGCCACAAAAAGTTTGAACATACTATACAAGTAAAAGTCAAGGGATCTTGCTCCACAATCCCAGCCATTGGCAAGAAGATGCTGTATCTCTGTAAATTCAAATCTGAGTGAGGGGGAAGGGAGTTGGTTAGTGCAGTAAATTAAACTTTGAGCTATGGAGGATTGAGGGGTCTGTACTGTAGCCTGTGAATTCAAACCTGAGATTAAGTAAGGGAGAAGAAAATACTTAGATATTTGAGGGAGCTGCTGTTTTATTAAAATGCAAACTTGAGGGGAGTTGGAGTTAATTACTGCAGTACTGGAATTAAACGTTGAGCTACAATCTGTAGATCTATCTTCCCATTTGATAGCAGTGATGTGTGGGCTACATGAGTTCACTACAGAGCTTGGGGGTTGGGAGGTTGGAAGGAGACATGGGGTTCAAATGGTGCTTGGTGGGGTTGCAAGTAATAGCTGCTGAAGGGAAAAGAGAGGGAGCCTGTAGGTGCTAGTGGGGAGGAAGGCCGAGAGAGCCAATAGCTGTTGGGGGGGCTGTTGACCCATGCATCTGGGCAAATGATTGCATCACAGTCTGCAGGATATGGTTACACTATGGACAAGGCTGTAAGTTTTTCACACAGTGCATGGATTTCATGATTACCGTGAAAACCAGGTGTCTCTGTGACATATTACATAAGTCCTAACTTGTCATGTTTAACTAATATGCTTGTTGCAGCTAAAAAAACAAGGTTATTTCTCTGTCCTGCAGCCTTGCTTCATGGAGCCGCTTAACCTTCTGTTGCTGGAAGGGTGGGTGGTGTTGATCCTCGTCCTGTTCTGCTGCCGACTGTACTCAAAAAGGAATGCAGCCTTGCATCGTGGAGCCACTGAACCTCAGATTGCTGGAAGGGTATGGGATGTTGCTCCAAGTCCCATTCAGCTGCCAGCTGTGCTGAAAAAGGAATGCAGTCTTGCATCGTGAAACCGCTTGGCCTCCACTTGCTGGATGAATGGAAACACAGGCATCAGGTTGCTGTAAGGGGTGGGGGCTGTTGCTCCAAGTCCTGTTCGGCTGCCAACTGTGCTAAAATAGGAATGCAGTCCAAATATTTGGTGTGTCACATCTGTCCTAGATGGGAAAGGGGATAATTTGCTTCATGCACCGATTGTTCGCCAACTGTGCACAAAATCAAATAGCAGACTTGCTTCTGTGAAAATCACTTCGCTGTGTGCTCACAGTGAAAACTGTGATTTTTAGCTTGAAAAACTTACAGCCACTATAGACGTGCTCAGCACTCTGTGCTGTGTAGGACCTTGGAAGTATGCACCACACTGCACCTTTTGAACTGAGCAGCAAACCTAGAATCCCACAGCCCTTTGTTACATACTGTGTAACCTTGTGCAAGTCACTTAAATTTCCTGTGCTCTTAGCTCACACCTGAAAACAAGCTTTGGCTTAGTGTGCTTTTCCTGTGTAATCAGTTTCCCCTTCCCTTTCCCCATTTCATTAAAGCTGAGCCATTAGCCCATCAGAATTGCCATTGACCCACCTGGGCTACTGTTCTGAAATACTGGCCACCTGGCCATCCAGTGCACTAAGAGGATTTAGCTGAGCCCCTTCCCAAATGCATTCTCTTTATTTCTGTATTATTTGATTTTCTTTGTGTCTTTTTTCCTACTTTGACCAACTGTACCTTTAATTCTAAATGTACCCTTTTTCTTACATCTGTGTTGTTCTATACCTGTTGCATTTCTCAGCTCTTTGTTTCTGCTCTTGCTACAGTATTTTCTCCATATTAACCTGATTTTATTTTATAGGTCTGACAGGACACAAATTGTTCTTCCTCATCAGATAAGTATCATCTATCTTTAACTTGTCCTTTCCATCCTATTTACTCTCTAAGAGCTGCAGATCCTTTGTGACCCTTTTTTGTGTTTTATTTTACAGGGTCTCGTGTACATCATCCCTTAAAGACCTGCCTCTAGCTTGCTATTCCTCAGGTAAGAGACCCAGATTCTGCCTATATGTGGATTGGCTGTAATGCTGTGGCCATGCCCATTACAGTGTGTGTCAGAGGGAGGTGAGAGACAGTGAGAGAGTGAGACAGAGAGAGAGAGAGAATGAGAATGTCAGGGACCTTGGAGGGAGAGGGTTAGTACCGTGGCTGTGGAGGAAACAGGGTTGTTTTGTGGGACAGTGGAGGTCAGGATATTGGTGGTCATCAGGGAGGGAGGGTGCTGACTGTGGCAGTGGAGGAAGTGGGCTAGTTTAGGGTACTTTGGAGGGTGGGGCCTAGTGCCTGGGCAACTGTCTTGTGTTGTGGAGGAAGGGGGCTAGTATTGGAGCATGGTGGAAGGGAGACTATTGTCCAAAGCTGTGGAGTGAGGGGCATTTGAATTGGGGCTGTGGTGGGGAAAAAGCTAGCATGGTGTGGGCCATTGGGGGAGGTTGCTGGTGGGTGCTTTGGATGGATGTGGTCTGGTGTAGGGTGCTTTGGACAGAAGTGGCCTAACATAAGGTTCTGTTGATGGAGGTGGGCTGGTGAAGAGTGCTGTAGACAGATGTCACAAAATGTCCGAGTGTGGGGGTATAGTCAGCAACCTGGGAAGTGGAAGGGATCAGCTGGCCAGTAGTTCAGCCAGAGTTATGATCCCTTCTGTCTTTTACAGGACAGCATTAACATTTATAGTTTTGACAAGGAGGGACTATCACTGCAGCAGAGTAATGGGCTACTAAGCCCAAAAATCGGACACCTTTACTTTAACAGACGTGTGTTATATGGTCATATTAAGCTCCGAAATACACCACCGTGCATCTAAAACCCAAGAGCTCTTAACTATTTCTTCCAGCAAAACAACTCCAATTATCCAACAAAATGTAAGGGTTCCTTCTATTTGTTGCTATGAGTTCTTTATTATGGGCACTCCTGGCTGTTATGCTTTTTTCCTGCAGCCAATCCTTTAGAGCACCAGGGGCTAACTAATCGGCCACTGCACAAGTCTATGGTATGTAGTGCTTGCTGCTTTCATGCTCCTCTCAGGGAGTCCACTAATTTCCCCCTGCCTACTTCCCACAGCTACTTTTAAGCTCATTTTGGGCACTGGCCTTTAGCCGCAGTGTGGCTTTTCCATTGTGGTCCCCATCTTCTTCTTCTTTTTTTTTTTTTGTAGGCTCTATTTTTGAATTCTGGATGGCCAGGGCATCATTCCAGAATACCCACTCAACTCTGCCTTCTACTCCCAGCCTCCCCCCCCACACACACACACATATTGATCTCCCTTCTGATCCATGGCAAGTCCAGCCCCCAAGTTCACCTTCTGGGAAGGGCCTGCCCACCCTTGGTAGCCTGGTCTTGAATTAGAGGGATCTACCGTCAGATCAGGTTGCCCATGGGAGATCATGAGATGAGTGGGTCTAACGGCAGTATGCTGGCAGGTCTCTGGGGTCACCTTCACTTCCACTGGTCACCAGAGGGTTTTTCCTACATGGTTGCCCCTCAGAGTTACAAATGTGCAGTTGTGTCCAATGGCACTACATGCCGACGTACACTGGAACTCTGCTTCCTGCAGCTGCAGTGCTGCTTGTTACTTACACTGCCCCTGACCACCATCCGGGGCTGCCCAAGAGCAGTGAGTTCCCTGGATCCTTCCCTGGGAAGGGAGATCAGTCCTCCGGATGCTCAGTCCCTTCCCTCCCCTGCCGACTGCCTGAGCTCGCTCCTGAACCTGGGTCGCCATTGTGGCATCCAGTGCCTCAACCCAGTTGGAGTGAAACCCAGCGGAAGGAAACAGGCAGTTGGAGGTAGAAGATAAGTACTTTCTCCGTGCTGTTTGTTTTCCTTTAGGATTGAGCTAGCATTTCATGAGACGGCAATGTGTGCTGTGTGATTTCAACAGTACAAGTTCCAAACAAATGATTTTGTCTTGGCTGGGAGGAGGGGAGGCATTTCACTGAGGGAGAGAGGTTGGAAATACACAGGAGGGGAAGGGGTGGTCATGTGACTCGGACCAGCCAATAATGGGGCTGGGATCCACTTATATTTCAAGAGGACCAAGTGACCCTGAAGCTTGAGTGCCACGTAGCAGGAGTGTAGCATCTTGAGTAGTGTCTGCAGGGAGGAGAGCAGGCAGCAGAACATGCTGGTAGACAGTAAGAGCCTTACTGGGAGGGGCACATATATCCATTACAGACGTGGGGAGTTCAAGGTGAGGGAAGGGGTCCATGGAGAGGGGCAGGACCAGGTTAAGGGAGGAGAGGCTGAGCAGTGGCAGTCAATTAGGGCAGGAGATGGGAAGGGTTGTATGTTGCCAAGGATGTGGAGCAGCCATATTTCTGTGAGTGGTTTGGAGGGCTGGGAGCTGCAGGGTATGTTGGCAGATGGGCCAGCTCAGGCAGGAAATAGGGTGGTTGATAAGGGAACTGGAGGCATGGAGGAGACAGGATGGGGGGAACACAACCGGGGGAAAAACTAATGAGGCATTCAAAAGAGCTCATAACAAGCACATATAAGGGAGAACTAGGTGGGACAGCAGGAGGGCCACACAAGTGGCTGCAGCCTAGGGAAGGAAGTGATAACTGGAGGTGGTCCGGCACAGGGGCATGACTAAAACTTGGTCGGAGCAAAGATATCAGCCTTGGGGAAGGGGAACTGGACTCATTAATGGAAAGGAGATTAGCACTGCAAACAGATTCTCAGGGTTGGCTAGTCCAGAAGACCAGGAAGCAAAGAGGAGGGAAGTTACAGTGAAGGAGCAGGGAGAGGTCGCGACACGGGGAAACGTTATATAGCAGGGAGGCAGTAGGCAGTACACCAAGAAGATACAGTGGTGGGGGGGCTCAGCAAGAAGATGCAGTCTCTCTGGAGGGAAGTTAGGAGCAAGGAGACAGAAGGACAAGGGAAGCAGCAGGCAGCATGGGGAAGGCTAAGGATAGGGACAGGAGGGGAGTCAGAGTGGGGGAGGGGCACATTTCAGGGAAGACATGAGGAAGTAATAGCAGAGGAGGTGGTAGCATGGTGGATGGAGCAACAAATGAGTGCAAAGGGGAGGTTCCGCAGGCAGAACATAGTTCAGAGGTGGAGGTCAGTACCCCGGTCATATTTGTGAGGGGGGGAAGAGGACAGGGCAAAGGTTAGAGGAGGCAAAAGGGAGGCTGGACAGGGGGGATGAGAGAGCCTCATAAGTTGGGGGGAATAGGGGAATGATGGTCAACAAAAGAGCAGGATAAGTGCCAGCGAGTCCTAATTTGGGGGATTCTATACTTGAGGGTATAAAATGGGGGGGGTACCAGAAAAAGTAACATCTGGGTAGAATGCATGCCAGGCATGACAGCAAGTAGAGCGGGGCAGAATATGGTCAGATATGTGGAGAAGGTGGAGGGGAAGTCGCAAATTGTGGTGCACCTGGGAATAAATGATCTGGAAGGGAGAAGGATAGAGAAGGTACAAGACAGCTTCAGGGAAGTGGTGAAACTATGTAGCAAAGAGGGAACAACGGTAGCCTTCTCAGAAGTTCTGCCAGTGCCAAGGGCTAGTACAGACAGGAAGAGAAGAATCAGTGACTTCAACAAGTGGCTGAGGGAGTGGTGTGTGTCCAAGGGGTATAGACTGGTGGGGGATTGAGGTAGCACATGGGATAACACAGATCTTTATGCATGGGATAAGTTACACCTCAGCAGGGCAGAGTCACAGGTGTTGAAGCAGAAGCTGGGGGATTTCATCAATGTGTATAATTTAAACTAGGTATTGAGGAGGTATTGGAGCTGGGAATCACCAGGAGAAGGGGTCCAATGGACCTCCCCCCACCACTGGGATAGATACGAGCTTAGGTGAAATAGGGGTTGAAGTGAAGGGTAAAGAAGCCAGAAGGCTAGAAGCAGTGTAGAGAATGGTTTCACTAAATGCTAGGAGCCTGGGGAATAAGTTAGCAGAGTTGCAAGCATTGATGGGAGAAGGGGAGGAGGACATAGCTGCCATTACTGAGACATGGGCAACCAGGCACCATGACTGGGACCTAACTATCCCAGGGTACAAACTATTCTGCAAAAGAGGCCGTATGAGGAGAGACTAAAGGAGCTTAATATGTATACCCTTGAGGAAAGAAGGGAGAGGGGGGACATGATAGAAACTTTCAAGTACCTCAAGGGAATCAACAAAGTCCAAGAGGGTAGCATCTTTCAGAAAAGAGACTTGCAAGAACAAGGGCACAATTTAAAAATAGAAGGAGGGCGGTTCCAGGGGCAATGTGAGGAAGTATTATTTCACAGACAGGGTGGTGGATGCATGGAACAGCCTTCCTGAGGAAGTTGTGGGGTCTAAAACTGTGGGAGAATTCAAGAATGCATGGACAGACATAAGAGCAATTCTTGTGGGGGACAGGAAGATATAGGCTGTTGGTTAACTAGGATCTGCGGCCTATCCTGTAAGTAGGGAAATGGGCAGACTAGATGGGCCTAGCGGTCCTTATCTGCCGTCAAAGTCTATGTTTCTATGTTTCTATGTATTCTGGAAGGATAGAGATAAAGGGAAGGCTGGGGCGGGTTGCCATTTAAGTTAGGAGAAAGGATCAGATGTAATTGGGAGGAAGGGGAGTAGGGCAGGTCAGAAGTAATCTGGCTGCAATTATACAGTCAGAAAGGGACCAAGATTTGTCCAGCGGCCATTTATAGAACTCCGGCCCAGGAGGAGGACATTGACCGGGAACTGGGTGAGCAGAATAGGAGGTATAGTGGCAAAGGGAGCACAGTGGTGGCGGGAGATTTTAATCTATCAGGGGTGGATTGAAGCATTCCAGCAATCACTTGCACCAGGGAGCAGATCGTCCTGGAAGTGTTCCAGTATGGCTTCCTTACCCAGAGGGAAATGGAGCCAATGAGGGAGAGAAATATACTAGACCTGGTACTGGAGGATGGTGAACAGGTTGGAGATGTATGGGTGGAGGAACCACTAGCAAGCAGTGACCACCGCACAGTGTGGCTCTCAATCAATCTGGGTAGGGAAGTAACCACTACAAAAACTAGGGTCCTGGACTTCAAAAGGGCGAACTTTGGTAAGATGGGACAAATACTGGGAAGTCATATGGCAAGCATCCACCCAGAAATGGACACGGACCAAAAATGGGCAGTCATCAATGCAGGACTGGCTGAAGCCACTAAAACTTGTGTCAAGAGCCAGAGCAAGAAAGCCAGGACCAAGAAACCAAGTTAGATGAGTAAAGAGGTAGTGGAGCAGGTGAGGGAGAAGAGAAATGCATTTAGGATCAACAAGAGATCCAACAGGGCAGAAGACAGAGAAGAGTATGTGAAGAAATCTGGAGAAGTGAGCAGAGTGGTAAGGACAGCAAAGGTGGCTAGGGAGCAGAGGTTAGCACAGGGGATCAAAGAAGGAGAAAAGGATTTCTTCAGATATATCAGAGAGAAGAGGAAGAGCATGGATCAAATTGTTAGGATCAGGAGGGGAAGTGGATGGGTAGAAAAGGGGGTTGAGCAGGCAGAAATACTTAATGAATACTTCTGTTCAGTCTTCACCAAGGAAAGGAATGGGCCCATACCTGAGAAGAAGGGCGAGGTGGGAGAGGGTGGAGGAGAAGCAACCACAGATGGGGAAATCACGGTAGAAAGGGTGATGGAGGGCCTAAAGTCCCTGAAGGTGGACAAGGCACCTGTCCCAGACGGAATCCACCCCAGGATGCTGAGAGAGTAGGCAGAGGTCCTGGCAAGGACATTAGCGAAACTGTTCAATGCCACTCTGAACTCGGGGTGCATGCCCAGAGACTGGAGGAAAGCACAAGTGTTACCTCTTCATAAGAGTTGGCCCAAGGATGAACCAGGAAATTATAGACCAGTAAGCCTTACTGCAATTGTGGGAAAACTGATGGAGACAATCCTCAAGGAAAGACTGGTGCAATTTCTTGAGGATAACAATCTCCAGAACAGCAGGCAGCACTGGTTTGTTTCAGGCAGATCCTGCCAGATAAACTTGGTTGATTTTTACAACTTGGTTATGAGGGCAGTAGACAGGGGACATGTGGTGAATGTCCTGTACCTGGATTTCAGCAAGGCTTTTGGCTCAGTGCCACATGATAGGCTGACCTGCAAGTTGTGGAGTCTGGGAGCAGGGAGGAAAATGGTAAGATGGGTTGAGAATTGGGCTGCAGGGTAGACAGCAGAAGGCAGTAGTGGAAGGGGAGGCATCTGAACCCAGGGCAGTGCCAAGTGGTGTACCACAGGACTCAGTGCTGGGTTCGGTTCTGTTTAACATTTTCATAGCCGGCATTGCAGTGGGGATTAAGAGTAACATCAGTCTTTTTGCAGATGACACAAAGATTTGTGCTGAAGCAAATGGGGAGGAGGGAGCAAAAGTACTTCAGGAGGATCTGATGAAACTGGAGGAATGGTCTCACATTTGGCAGCTTGGTTTCAATGCCAAGAAGTGCAAAATGATGCATTTAGGAGGCAAGAACCCAGGACACAATTACTGGCTGGAGGGTGTCCCATTAACAAAATCCAAGGAGGAGAAGGCTGTGGGAGTGCTGGTAACTAGGGAGATGAACCACTCTGCTCAGTGCAGGAAGGCACCAGCGAAGGCAAACAGGATGCTAGGGTGTATAGCAAGGGGGATTACTTCTAAGAGTAGGGAGGTCATCTTGCCCCTGTACAGGTCCCTCGTAAGACCGCACCTAGAGTACTGTGTGCAGTTCTGGCACCCCTACTTGGAAAGGGACATCAAACTACTGGAGGGGGTATAGCGCAGGGCAACAAAAATGATACTGGGGCTGGGGGACAGACCATATGAGGAGAGACTGAGAGAGCTCAATATGTATACCCTGGAGGAAAGAAGGGAGAGACGGGATATGATTGAGACCTTCAAGTACCTGAAAGATTTGAACAAAGTAGACACCAGGTGTATGTTCAATCTGAAAGGCGGAAGGGAAACCAGGGGACACCCTATGAAGCTGGAAGGGGGCAGGTTCAAGAGGGAACTGCGGAGGCACTATTTCACAGAAAGGGTGTTGGCAGGGTGGAACGCTCTGCCAGAGGAAGTTGTATCACTGCAGAGTGTTGGGGGCTTCAAGAGGGGTTGGGACAGATTTGAGGGGAGGGTACAAATCTGTAGGGGGTGGGAGATGGTGAAGGGCATATGAGGGAGGTGAGGGCAGCTGCAGTCTAATGGACTGAAGTGCTGCACACTCGAGCAGACTAGATAGACCGAATAGTCTTTATATGCTGGCAATTTCATATGTTCGTAACCCCTTACTACCACTGGGCCAGCCTTGTGGCCCCCATCTTGTGCTTTATTTCTCCCAGTTCCTTACTACCAAGCCACTCAGGACACTTACACTCAGCTGCCATGCAGCTTAGCTAGTGCTTTTTGCCACTTCCTGCTGGCTTCCCTACAGACCCTCATAGCACGCCCCTTGGTGGTCTTCACAAAAGCACCGTGTGGCTGATCGGTAGAGTGAGGAATAGTTGCCCTGGCCTCCTCCACCTCCCAAAAGTTCCCATCTTTTTTTCCCCCACCTACATGTTGCAGGCCACAGTCTGAACCCTGCATGGGCTGTGACTTGAAAGCACCTAACATAGAAACATAGAATTTGACGGCAGATAAGGACCGCTTGGCCCACCCAGTCTGCCCATTTCCCTACCTACTGGATAAGCTGCAGATCCTAGTTAACCAGCAGCCTACTTCTTTTTACCCCACCCCCAGAATTGCCTTATGACTATCCCATGCATGCTTGAATTCCACCACTGATTTTGACTCCACAACCTCCCCCGGAAGGCCGTTCCATGCATCCACAACCCTCTCTGTGAAAAAATACTTCCTTAAATGACCTCTGAGCCGCCCCCCCATCTTCAAATTGTGCCCTCTTGTTCTTGCACACCTCTTTTTTGAAAGATGCTACCCTCTTGGACTTTGTTGATTCCCTTGAGGTACTTGAAAGTTTCTATCATGTCCCCCTCTCCCTCCTTTCCTACGAGGCTATACATATTAAGCTCCTTAAGTCTCTCTCATATGTCCTCGGTGCAGACCCTGCACCATTTTAGGTGCCCTCCTCTGGACAGCTTCCATCCTGTCTATGCTCTTTGGAGATTGGTCTCCAGAACTGCACACAGTACTCCAGATGGGGTCTCACCAGCTGTCTGTACAGAGGATAATAACTTCCTGTTTTCTACTGGTGATGCCTCTCCTATGCATCCCAGTATCCCCAACCCTCCTTGCTGCCTTCTCACATTGCTTGCCCACCTTAGGTCATCTGATATGACTACCCCAGGTCCCTTTCCATTTTTTGTTGTTAGTATCTCACCCCCATTGTGTACTCTTCCCTGGGTTTGTTTCCAGGTGCATTACCTTGCACTTCTTAGCATTGAATCTAAGCTGCCATACATTTGACCATTGCTCTAACCTTGCCAAGTCCCTTCTCATCCTTTCCACCCCACCCTGTGCATCAACTCTGTTGCAGATCTTAGTGTCATCTGCAAAGAGACATACTTTTCCTTCAGTCCTTCTGCAATGTCGCATAAAGACATTGAAGAGGACTGGTCCTAATACTGAACCCTCGTACCCCGCTAGTAACCATTTACTATTACTCTCTGTGTCCTATTCTCCAGCCAATTCTTTACCCAGGCTGTCATCTTGGGACCCACTCCCAGGCTGGCTAACTTATATTAATCTTTTGTGTGGGACTGTATCAAATGCCTTGCTAAAGTCTAGGTAGGCCATGTCCACAGCCCCTCCCTGATCTACTACTTTGGTCACCCAGTCAAAGAAATCTTATCAGATCTGCCTGGCATGACCTTCCGCTGAGAATCCATGCTGCCTAGGGTCTTGTCCCCTCTGGCCTCTAGATACTCGATAATTCTTTCCTTTAGAAGTGATTCCATCATTTTCCTATCACTGAGGTTAAACTAACAGGTCTATAGTTTCCTGCATCTGCCTTGCTCCCACTTTTGTGAAGGGAATCACATCTGCCCTCCTCCAGTCCCTCGGGTACCACCCCATCCTCCCATGATTTGTTAAAGAGGGTAGTCAGTGGTGTCACTAGTTCTACCCTTGTTCTTTTAGAATTCTGGGATGAATCCCATCAGGCCCCATTGCTTTGTCCACCTTCAGTTTTAAGAGTTCTTTCAGAACCCTTTCTTCTGTAAATGGGCTGGTATCAACTTCTGTATCCAGAGTGTTACTACTGTTTGTTTTATGTACCTCCCCTCTTCGCTTGTAAATACTGAGCAAAAATATTTGTTTAGTATCTCTGCCTTTTCACATTCTCCCTCTGCCCACCCTCCCTCCCTTTATTAAGCCTCACTATCCCTCCTTGGTCTTCCTTGCTCCCCTGATGTACCTATAAAAGGTTTTATTCCCTTCTTAACTGAGTTGGCTATCTTTCCTCAGTTTGGGCCTTTGCTGTTCTGACTGCCTTCCCAGCCTCCTTTGCTTTAACTGATACAGTTCTCTGTCTTGCTCCTGCTAGATTCCTTGTACTTCCTGAATGCTTTCTTTTTCTTGAACCTTCACTGCCACTTCCTTTGGAGAACCATAGTGGTTTCTTACATCGCCTTGTTTGTTTATTTGCTTCACACAAAGGCTCAAGTACCTCTGTGATGGCAGTTTTATTATTCCCATTGTTCTTCCACCCCTCCTTCCTGCCCATTTGCTAGTGCATTCCTTAGGCACTCACCCATTTTGGCAAAGTCAGCCCTCCTAAAGTCCAGTACTTTTGTCTTTGTATGGCTTGACTCTATTGCTGTGTTTATTGTGAACCATCCTGTTCGATGGTCGCTAGTTCCCAGATGGCTACCCACTTCTACATCTGTGATCCTCTCTCCATCTCCATTTGAGAGTATCAAGTCTAATATTGCTCCCTCTCGAGTGGGCTCCAGTACTAGTTGTCTAAGGCATGCCCCCTGTAGGGCATCTAGAATAACTGCACTCTTAAGTGGCAGCTGCAACTGCGCTCCAGTTAACATCTGGCATATTCAGATCACCCATCAGCAATATCTCCCTTTTTCTGCCATTCTAAGTATACTTTCTATCATTTCCTTGTCCATTTCCTCCCTGAGAGAGGTATGTCTAACCCCTCTATGGGATTGTGGTGCCATTGCCTGTCTCCAAATTCTACCCACAGTGCTTCTTCTCCTCCCTGTTTACCCTTTTGTTCTGTTGCTTTTATTCCTTCCTTATGTAAAGAACTACTACTCCCCTCTTTTACCCTCCTGTCCCTCCTGTAGATAGTGTATCCTGGTATGTTTACGTCCCAGTCATGGTTTTGTTTGTACCATGTTTCTGTGACTGCCACGATATCAGATGTTCCTCCTCCATCAAGGCCACTAATTCAGGAAGCTTGTTACCTAGACTAGGGCATTGGTACTCATTGCTCTCCATTTTTGATGGCCTTACCTTCTGTTGCAGCATCCCCACTGACCGTTCTACCTTGGTCTTTTTCTCATTTAGTACCCTGTTTTGTAGGGAGGCTGGGATTTTTCTGCTGCTTGTCAGTGCCTCTCCCATTGACTAGTTTAAAAGCTTGCCAATGAAGCATTTAAACCGATTGCTCAAAAGACTTGTTCCCTTCCTGGACAGATGCAGACCATCCTGCCAGTATAGGCTGGTGTCCCTCCAGGTGGAACCCCAGTCCCCAATGAAGCCAAACCCCTGTGCTCCGCACCATTTTTTCAACCATTCATTAACCTGCTGGCACTGTCACTGTAGTGAAGTAGCACAAAACTGATGGCTGCATAGCCACATCATTTCTGATTGGCGGTTTTCTGACCAACCTGCCTGCTTCATACAATCAGAGCCCACAGACCCCTCCCCCAGCTAGATGCCAGGGAAATGTTAAATATAATTAAAAATCACCATTTACCACCAGTGTCCCCTTTCTTAAATAATATAATAATAATAATAATCTTTATTTTTAATGTGCCTTTCAGAAATCAAGGCGCAGAACAAATTGTAAAATCACATCAAGATAAAACATTACAATAAAACCAGTAAAATAAATCACATCAAACAACATGGTAAAACAGTAATATCAAACCAGACCAGCATCGTCCCCAAAAGCCTTAATCCACGGAAAGGATTTTAATGCTTGTTTAAAACCCCCCACTGTCGCGCACTCTCTGATCCAACGGGGTAGAGAATTCCAGAGGGTCAGTGCCACGAACATGAAAGCCCGGGCCCCAGAAGATTTTAAAACAACCCTCGGAATCTCCAGCAACCCCTCGTTGGCCGAGCGGAGCGGTCGCTCTGGGAGATAAGGAACCAGGAGCTCTTTCAGGTAGTCAAGGCCCAAACCGTGCAGGGCTTTATAAGTCAGTAAGCCGACTTTAAAGGTGATCTGCCACTGAACCAGCAGCCAGTGCAGTCCCCACAGCACCAGTGTAATATGGGAAGAATGAGGCGTCCCAGTTAACAACCAGGCTGCGGAGTTCTGCACCAGCTGCAAGCGGCGGATATCAACCCCTGGAAGCCCAAAGTAAAGGGAATTAAAATAGTCCAAACGCGAGGTCACTAAGGCATGGATCAATGTAGGTAGGTCCCAGATGGAACAAGGTGCTTGATCCTAGCAATGTTCCTAAGATGGTAAAAGGAAACCTTAACGACGGCCGACACTTGAGCATGTAGTGTAAGCCAATCATCAAGAATCACCCCTAGGTCGTGTGCCTGTTCAGAGATAGGGAGCTCAACATCCCCCAGGAATACCTGAGGGATGGCTTGTCCCCAACCCCCCTATCCGGCGACCAGGATCCACGACTATCACCTCCATCTTCCCAGAATTCAGCTTCAGCCAGCTGGACCTCATCCAACCTTGGATTTCACCAAGGCAGTTATTAAACACCGAGAGTGCTCCATTCTGGTCAGGCGCAAAAGACAGAGCTGGGTATCATCGGCATAACAATGAAACTCCAGCCCATACCATCTTACAATGTCTCCGATGGGAAGCACGTACACCACAAATAACATGGGGGACAGCACTGAGCCCTGGGGCACCCCACAAGACAGAGAGATAGGATCAGAGGAAAACACCCCCGATACCACCCTCTGAGTTCAATCGGTGAGGAAAGAAGTAAACCATCTGTGGACCAAACCTGAAAGCCCACAGATGATTCTCAGGCACTCAAGCAGTACCCCATGGTCTACAGAGTCAAATGCGGATGACAGATCCAGAAGGACCAAAATGGACTGTTTTTTCTGGTCTCTTGCCATCAAGAGATCATTGAGCACCTGAACCAGTGCAGTCTCGGTGCTGTGCCTCTTCCGAAAACCCGATTGAAGAGGATCGTAGATGCTATGGATGGTCAAATAGTTGTCTAACTGAGTAGCCACTACTTTCTCAATTACCTTCCCAACACAGGGAAGGTTTGAGATAGGCCTGTAGTTACCAAGGGAGTCGGGGTCCAAAGAAGCCTTCTTCAACACTGGTGTCACCACTGCCTCCTTCAGGGAGCAAGGATATTCACCAGAGTCTAAGGAGCACCAGACTATCCTCACCAGAACCGGGATGATAATCTCCCCACAGCCCATAATCAAGGCTGTAGGGCCCGGATCTAAACTACAGCATGTAGTGTGCATACCCTGGACAATCCTCATAACATCCTCGATTTCCTGCCTTTTGAAGAGACTCCAGGAAAAAATAGGGAGTGTGACCAGTGACTGGTCCACGGCCGTTCCCATAGAGAGTGTTGTGCGGGTCTCCACCCTGATGTCATCCACCTTATCTGCAAAGAAACGAGCAAGCTCCTCACACTGAGATTGCGAAAAAGCTCTACAAACCTGCAGACAGACTGGGTTGCACAGTCTGTCTATGGTTCGAAAGAGCTGGGCCGGTCAGTTCTGAGCAGCAGCAATTTCCCCGGACAGGAATACTGCCTTCTTATGGGCAATTGCTGACTGATAGAGTTGATAGTGCTCTAGCAGTCTAAGATGGTCGGCATCTATAGGGGCCACTAGTCCAAATGCATCCCCACCTGCCCATCTGGACTACTAGTAAATTTACTGGCTACCTGCAGATCACCTAGGGGCGCTAAGGGGGGTTATGCTGAGCCCCAAATATCAATTTATTCTTAGTTGTCTGCATTTTTTTTCTCTCTCTCATTTCCTTACTTTGACCTAGTTTATCTTTTGCTCTAAAAATCCCTTCCCTTTACGCCCATGCTGTACTGTACCTTTTTTGTATCTCTCTACTCTCGCTACAATAAGTTACCCATACTGATCTATGTTTCCCTTTATTTCTGCAGGTCTGGCCAAACTGTATACCAATCAGATAAGTATCTTTGTTTAATTCTAACACCCTAATCTGTCCTCTAGCACCTCCGACTCTTTGTGTCCCCTTAACCTTCTCTGTTCTTCCCTTTTAGGTCCTACCAAAATACCCCGAACCAGGGACACCCCAACTCTGATAGAGCAGGTAAGTCGTAATTACTTAACTGCTTTAGAATCCTAGAACTCTGGTGACAGAAAAGGACCATTTTTGCCAATCGAGTCTGCCCCTTAACCCCCCCCCCCAACTCATCTCCTTTGTCAAGAGACAAACCACTCCTATGACTGGTCAACTCCTGGTGTCTGTCCCATGTCCTCTTAACTCCTTTCACCATTTTTGCCCCCACCACCTCTTCCAGTAGTCTGTTCCAGGACTCCCACCGCCTTCTCAGTGATGTAATGCCCCCTCACATTGCCCCTAGCACTTACATTCCTTGTAAAAAAGCTTCACACTCTTACCTTACTAGTCTCCAGTGGGCACAGATCCAATTCCCTCCACCTCTCCTCATAGGGCTTCCTATGCATAGTATGCACCATCTTGGTTGCCTTTCTTTGAACCCTTTGATCCCTTTCAATCTTGTCTGTCCTTGTGTAGGTGAGAACTCCAGAACTAAACCCCATACTCCAGGTGACGCCTCCCCATGGATTTGTAAAGGAGCATCAGCACCTCCCTCTTTCTGTTTTATACTTCTCCCTATGCACACCAGCATTCTATTCAGTTTGGCCACCACTGTGCTGCATTGGTTCCCCACCTTAAAGTTATTTGAAATTATAATCCCCAGATCTCTCTCCTGCTCAGTTTTGCTTAACCCCCCCATGTGTAAATGGTTTGTGGGTTATTGCACCCCATGTGCATTACTGTACACTTTTTGGCATTGAATTTCAGCTGCCAAGTTTCCGACCACCCCTCCAGAATCTTTAGGTCCTTCCTCATTGCCTCCCTCCCCCCCGGGTGTCCACCCTATTGCAGATCTTCGTACCACCTACAAATAGGCACACCTTCCCCTGCAGTGCCTCCACTATATCATTACTATAGATATTAAAAAAGGATGGGTCCCAGCACCGACCCCTGAGGCACACCATTCGTCACCACTTCCACCCTGGAATGTACCCCATTTACCACCACCCTCTGGCTTCGGTCCTTCAACCAGTTCTCCACCACTTTGTTATTTTCTGTCCCACCCCTAGGTCTTCCAGCTCATTTCCCAGCCTTCTGTGCAGCAAGGTTCCAAAGGTCTTGCTGAAATCCAGGTAGGCCACATACATTCCCCACCCCACCCCCCAAAATCCACCTCCCTGGTTACCCAGTCAAAAAACTCAATTCGGTTCATCTAGCACAACCTTCCTCCCGTAAAACCAAGCTGCCTTGGGTCTTGGAGGCAGTATAGCACAGTGGGTTAAGGGTCTGAGCTGCAGATCTGGAGACTTGGGTTTGAATCCCACAGCTGCCTAGGTGCATACTGTGTGATCCTGAGCAAGTCACTTAACTTTCTTGTGCTCCTAGGTTGCATCTGGAAACAAGCTTCAGCTTTGTGTGCTACTGCTGGATAAACAGTGTTCCCTAGTCCCCCTCCCCTGGAGATCATTGATAAACAGGTGCTCTACTATTCTTTCCTCCAGTAGTATTTCCATGACTTGTCCCACTGTTGAGGTCAGGCTGACCAGTTTGTAGTTCCCTGCATCCTCCCTGTTAAAACTTTTGTATAGAGAGAGACCACATCAGCCCTCCTCCAATCCTTGGGCACATCACCTGTTTACAACGACAGGCTGAACAGGGTAGTCGGAGGCCCTGCTAACACCTCCCTTAGCTCCCTCAGTATCCTGGGGTGTACCCTATCTGGCCCCATAGCCTTAATGCTGCCAGTTCCGTGAGGATCCTTTATTGTGCAAAGGGACCGCTGTCCATTTCTGTGATCTCCCTATCCTTGATGCTGGCCCATTTCCTGCCCCCTCCTTTGTAAAGAAGTATTTGTTCAGTATTCCTGCTTTTTGGTGGTCATCATCGTTTACCCTCACTCCCCTTTCAGACTCACAATCTCTCCCCTTGCCTTCCTTTTCTCACTGATGTACCTGTATGTAAAAGGTTTTGTCCCTCTTTACCACTACACCAACTGGCTGGCTTGTGCCAGGGGATTCCACACAAGTGTGGGTCTGGTCCCAATGTGCACTTTGTATGTGGAGCCATTTTGGCTTGCCTGCTGTTTGCTGTAGCGTAGTGGATTATGGTGAACTGGTTTTGCTTGATTCTGCACTGACAGCTTCATTTGCAGCAGATCCTGGAGTCCTCTGTGGCTGGCTTTGGTGCGGTGGGAGATAGTGTCCTACAGTGCATGTTAAGAGTTTATATAAGCTCTCATCTTTTGTTTACTGGCCCCACTGTACTCCCTGGGCTAGGTTCTGTCACTGAGGACTGAACTTAGCCCCTGGAGAAAAGCAGAAGTGGAAAACATCTAATCAGAGGTTGTGGAAGCTCTAATGTGCACTGTGGAATTTTGGAGCTTCAATTGCTGCCTGTTGCTCTGGTGTGAGCTGCAGGGAGTTACGGGACTGATTGTGGCTGGGGATGTTGGCCTAGAGATAGTCACATTTGGCCTGCTGTAGTCTGCTATACTGCAATGGATGGTGGCTGGAAATTCCAAATCAAGGGGGAAATTTAGAGGAAACATTAGGAATGAGAGAGTGGTGGACAACTGGAATGGGCTGCTGAGGGAAGTGGTTGGGGAGAGGATGGTTGGAGGGTTCAAGAGGGCATGGGATAAGCACAGAGGGCAATTGTCACGGGGGGGGGGGACTACAGAAAAGTCCTAGTGGATATAGGCAAACTGGGCAGACCAGATGAGCCTGCGGCCTTTTCTGCTGTCACATACATGTGTTTCCATGTATTCTATAGGCAGGTTAGGAAAAGGGAGGGGCATCCACTACACCACCAGAGAAGCAAATATTTTGCCTGTTCAAAGTTTTGAAATATTTTTTACCTTTGGTGTCTTTATCCTGCCCTGTGTCGGTCGATGTGTGGAGCAACATGGCCTCCTACCCTAAAAAAAATGATTAGTTCTAGGGGCACAGGGGCAATGGATCTTCCTCCCTTCCCCAAATCATGACATCTTCTGAGTGACCAAGTCCATTCTAAAAGCAAGGTTGATGGTGTGGTGTAGGTCTGGCATTCCCCCCACCTCCCAAAACACAACCCACTTTTTTTTTCTTTTTCGTACTGACCTATTTTCCCTTTTATAACTACAGGTCTACCATGGCACTGACCCGGTATAGGAGGACACTGACCATACGTATCAGCAAGTATTATTTTTGTGTTTACCCTGCACTGTTTTTCATAGTTTATTAAGAGATGCAGATCCTTTGTGAGCCCATTGCTGTTCTTGTTTTACAGGTATGAATGGCTGCTATATGAGGCAATGGGTTAGAGCTGTACCTTGTGCTTTAGAAATGAGATGATAGGGAGGGGGTTGGGCATTAAGGTTGGCAACTCCAAGGAACACCACATAACCAGTTTGCCAAGACTTGGGAGGCTCAAACCCTGTTTTTCATTTTCTCGTTTTGTGTACTTTGCATGAGATAGTGTTTTTTGCTTTGCAACAAGTATTGTATATACTGTATATATATATATATATGTGGTGGGGACAATATGTGCTGTTTTTGAGGCACTTGGGCACTGTATGCTTGAAGGTAGAGCACTGAGTGGCAAACATGGATGGAGACACAGGTTTGAATCCCCAGCCCCCGCCCACTTACACACTGTATAACCAAGAACAAGTAAGTTAACTTTCCCTTTTACCAGGAAATGCAGTTAAAGACTTCCAAAGATGGGGGATTGCCTCAGGAATGCCCTGGAAGGGAGGGAGACTATAGGGGGAAATACTGGAACAGTGGGTGAAATTAAAAAGAATTATAGTGAAAGGTGTTAGACATGTAAACAGAAACAAGAGGAAAAAAAGACCACTATGGTTTTCAGAGGAGGTGTTGGGGAAGGTTAAGGCAAAAACATCAGCATTCAGGAGGGTCCCTGTTAGTTGAGCAGTGGCTTTCATTTTCTGTCAAAGATTTCTTAAATGTCTATAAAACCATTCTGAAAATGAGCCCCATAGACTTGTATGAGGCGTTCCCCATGCCCTCTCTGGAGACATGTAATGTCAGAATGTGGGGGCAGAGCAGGAAGACCGGGAAGTGGAAAGGGGTCGGCTGGACAGCAGTTGAAGTTACCGTCCCTTCTCTCCCTTACAGGACAGCAGTACATTTTATAATTTATGCACGGACAGAGTATTATCACTGCAGGATGGGCTTAATGAAGCCCAATACAGAATGTCAAACCTTTATTTTAAAAGGCAATGACTGATCGGGTCAGGGAATAAATTTATGAGTGGATTAACATTTTATAGTGATAGCCCACAAAGGAGTCATTTGTGGAAAAGACTCCTGGCCAGGTGAGTTGCCATATACGTGTCAGTGGGGGGCTAGTTGAGAGCTGTCCTTTAATCATGGCCAAATATTATAAGCCTATTTATTTATTATATTTGATTACATTTTGTTGACCCCATAGGCCCATTGAGACTAGATGTACCTTTTTCACGGATGACCAGGAGGAGGGGGGATACAAATGGTAACCAAATTAAACTGAACCAGATTAAGCTGTTGGTGGTATTTGTTTTAGTGAATGCCTATGACCAAGCATGATCTGTGAAGCAGATGGTGATTAGCTGCCAATAACCTGCATCAGGTATTGATTAACTATGATGATAAAAGAAAACACCATCAGCAGTGAAAGAATACTTATGGTTTATGGCGGCTTTGAGTATTGATCGATAATGATAGATAATGATTTAGCATCACCAAAAGTACTGATTAAAAAATTAGTATGACCAAACAAAACTGTTGCATGTGTGGTCCTTATTGGGCAGCTGCAGATCTAAGTTCAGTGAGAACTGGTGAGGCGGGGAGACAGGCATGGGGAGCCAAAGTGGAGAGTGTGAGAGACATGGGGGGCAATGGGGGGAGGATCTGATGTCAAGTCTGATGGGGGGGACTAGCAGGAGGACCTAGAGTGGTCGACATCATACCACATGAGAACTACTGTACTAACATGTGCTACCCCTTGTTACCAATAGCAATGGTAGTGCAATGTCATCATTGAGCTACCAGCATCCCCTTAGAGAACCAGGGCATTACCATTGCACACAGATGGTACCACAGTGTTACCACTGGTATGGCAATGGAATTGAAACAAATCCATTGTGAGACCAATTTCAGTGGTTTTGCAATAGCAGTTCATTGTGTTACCATTCTACATGGCAATCACCCCAGTGTTACCACCATGGTACACGGTACCACAGTGGCAGCAGTGGTAATACACTGGAACTGAAACAAATCCATTGTGTTACCAAAACAGCAGTGGGAATACAGTGGTGTGTGTTTGAGCCATTGTAGTACCATCCATGCACACATTCTTATTGTGACACCACTGTCCATGTGGTACCCACAGTGGCAGCAATGGTTTCACAATGGACTAGAAACAAATCCAGTGTATTACCAGTCAAGGGGATACAGTGGTAGTGCAGTGAAATTTACAATGGTATGGAAATGGTGGACAAATGGTAATGCTACAGTTTTCCGAGGATATTTTCGTAAGGGTATCGTGCAGTAATATCAACTGTTCAGAAGGTGAGGCATCTCTGGGCTCAAACATGCCACTAGTGTAGTGGCATATTTATGCCCAGAGCAGCCTGACCTTCTGAATGTTTGATATTCTGTGGCAGGTCACTGTGTGTCCAGTTCATACTGCACATTTTAAAATCTGATAAAGCTTTCAGGGGGTGTGGGTAGGCAGCTGACCAAGAAGGCCACCTCTGATACTGCCCTAACACTATCCACATAAAATCACTGCAATCCATACCCTTTGAAGGAAATAAACACTATTAAGTGATGGCTACTTACCTGCTGAATCCATCAATACCTTGCACACGGACCTCCATTTGGGATAACCGCAGTTCTCCCTCATTACCTGCCTGACCTTCACTGTCCTGAGAAGCATGGGAATCCTATCACAGGTTACCATCAGCACTTGGAGACTCCAATGTCAAACTCTTAAAATTAGTAAGAGATGTTTGAACATTTGATCAGCCAGACTGGTAAATTGGAAGTGACCACAAAGCAAATTAATGCTGATATTGTGGATGTATCCCAGAGAATCAGTGTAGCCAAACAATAAATCACAGGTACAGAGGTCCACACAGGCAGAATGATGGATCAGAGACAAAGAGTGCAGCATTACGATGTTGTGGGACAGGCCTGAGGACCTAAAGAATTGGGGCTGTACGAACAACCTCAGGCTGGTTCGCTTCCCAGAGGGCTGCAAGGACCTGAGCATCAGTGACTTTCTACAGTAGGCCATACTCCAGTTGTTGGGTGTCAAGTGGCTGGGCCTTCTGAAAACTAACCAGTTACATCAGTTTCTGGTGCCAAAACCTGCCCCCGGAGCTTGTCCATGGCCCAATCTGGCCAGATTCCTAGGGTTTCTTAAAAAGGAATGGATTATGAGGCTGGTATGAGAGAAGCAAGACTCTGGAGGTAAGGGCACAGGATGTTGAGTTTTGCAGACTTGTCTCTTGCCCTTTCATTGTGCCACAGGGCCTGCACACCGGCTCTGAGGGCCTGCATGGACTTGGGATTTGCCTACTCACTCCACTACCCTGAGACCCTGCGCATCACTGCCAATGGGTTATCAAGATCTTTGACACACCCGAGGCTGCAGAACACGATCTCCAAACTCGCCGGCCTAAAGTAAAATTTTTCCAAATACTAGCTCCAACACTGCTCCAAGAAGTAAAGGGGATGAGTGACAGGTTATGGACACTACCTTGGCCTCTGCAGGCTGCACAAGCAGAAGAACAGGCCCTCCCTCTCCTCTGCCACCAAGTGAGGAGGATCAGAGGCTTCTGCTAAACAACAACAAAAAAAGAAGCGCCAAAAGAAGCAGCACCAGGCTGCAGAAAGGCAGATTCCCCAGGCTGCAGCCTTGAAGTCAGAGTCAAAGACAAAGTGCACATTCCAAAGCCTCCTCAGGATTTGTCATGGCCCACATGTGTAATAACCACTACCCAGCTCCACAGCAGCAGTCCTTAGAAGAAGCTCCACCTTACCGTCCTAGCCCTTCTTCATCAAAAGGAGTGTCCCACTCATCTAGGAAACTGAAATCCTGGGCCAAAGATGCTACATCCTCTTGACTGCCAACAATCAGTTCAACCAACACCAAGGAGTGCAGGGAGAAGAAACCAGATGCTGCTTCTGCTGCTGCTACCCAAAAGGATCTGTGTGGAGACTTAAAATGTGACTGTTTCTGATAACTTGTTTTTGCTCCCTTTAGATCGGCACCTATGTCACCCTTTATAAGGTAAGGTGCTTCAGTGATCCTCTCTGGATCACTTTTCAGTTACAAAGCTCGACTTCTTAATGGGGGGGGGGGATGGTTAGGACATAGTAACATCTCCCTGTGAGCATTGCCCCTTTAATTCTCTAATCTTATTGCTCATGGTGCCAATGGTGGGGGCAACATACATCTTGACAGGTCTGTCTGCTTGATCTTGTCATTTCTTGTTGGAGTGAGATAGTATGCGACTAGCCTTGAACACCTCCCACTATCTCTGAATTTACATCTCTGATACTGATGCCCCCCCCCCCCAATGCTATCTGCCTAGCAGACTAGAAGCTTCATTATATAAGGTATGGCTTTTCCAGCTACTAGTTGGTTGGAGGTTCCAATTAAGGAGGGGCTAAAAACTTGTGTTCCGCTCTTCCGGCTCACAATAGTTAATAGGGCCTAGAGTGGCATTATAGGGAGTGGGGTATGGGTTCACCCCTTCTTTGGGGAGGAGGTTACCGATACTGGCACACTTCTACTTGAGGACCATTCTATGGACTCCTCAGATTTATGAGTGGTCTGTGAGGATACATTAAGTCAGCTGATATGTGTTTGGAGTAGGGGATTTCTTGCATACCCTGCGGGGGAAATTTAGTGCGAGCATCCACTCTCCATTTGGGCCCTGTACAACTTTTATGTGTACAGCCCTTTAGAATGTGCTGCTTGGTTTGGGTTCACATCACTAACGGGGTGCAGGTGGTGATGTTTAAGTGTACCTTCTTCCCCGCGAGGAGTCTGAATGGATTTTGGCCCCTGTCAGGCCATTGCTAGATTTGAACTTGTCTCCAGAGTGGGATGGGAGGATAAGGAGGGACAGTTGTATGGGTGTTTTGGAGTGTTGGTGGGGCTACAAGTGGTGGGGAATGCTATTTTTTTTATAGTTGATTTGTTACATGCATTCTACCTGGCTAACACAGTGATGCAGACTCTTTTACCTTCAGTAAAATGGTGAAAAGAGCGTGGCTTGTGGTGGGGTGGGGGGTGAGGTGTTTGCAGCCAGTCAGTACTCTGTACTAAATTTGAGACCAGCAAACCAATACATAACTAAACATTCTAAACTGGAATGTGAGGGGGCTGAACTCTCCTAGCAAGTGGAAGAATGCACTATTTCATTTAAAATCTGCAGGAGACAAGTCTGTTGGCCATAGAGGCCACAAAGTCAAAACAGGACTTAGTGAGTGATGAGATACATAGCATCACTAGCACAAAACAGTGGGGTCTCCATACCGTTGCATAAATCCCTGGGATAGAAAGTGGACAGGTCCAAATCGGACAAAGTGGGGTGGTGAGTCATAATATCAGTTACAACAACCAAGGGTCCACTAGTTATACAGGCCCCATGCAGATGACCCATGTCTTCTCCAACAATATAAGTCAGAATGTCATAGAGTTTAGTAATGAGAGAGTCCCAGTAATAGTAGGAGATCTAAATCTCACTTCAGAGGCCGAACAGGATAGGAGTGGGGGAAACAACATGCAGGAGCAGTTAGAGCCACCCAAGCCGTGATGTTGAGTATGTCCTGATGGATGCATGGTGAGCACAGTATCCAAACTCTAGAGGCTATACCTGCTAGTCAACAGTACATCACACCTCCAGCAGGATATGTATATGGCTGGTTACCACAAGCATTATGTCCCACCTCTCAGAGGGCACAATTCATCAAGTTATTATATTAGATCATGCTTCTGTTGAAATCAAAGTACCATGGGGCCCAGCACCATTGAAATCCTCAGTGTGCAGGCTTGACCCACTATTTTTGGAAGATTCAGACTTCCAGATAGGTCTTAAAGATGAAGTCAGGGCTTACTGGGTAGTTAATGACAATCAGGAGATATCAGATGCCCTTTCCAGCCATCAGTGTTCTTGTCAGTAGGGTGCCAAATAACGGAATTCGCTACCCCCTCCCCAAGATCCGCCCCCACAGAGTTAGAATATTTAGAAAGGGGGGTAAGGGGGGTATGGAGGGGCATAGCCCCCTGCAAAAAGAGGGAAGGGCGACTTGAAAACATGGCACCCTTATTACTGTGTGCACTGCCGCAAGTGCCCTGAATGGGTCAGATGCAGCATCATGTGAGGCATTTAAGGCCATTCTGTGAGGGAGAATAATGGAATATGCTGTTAACAGGTGCAGAGCCAGAGGTGTGGAGCAGGCCAAGCTGGAGAAAGCCCTAGCCTAGAGGAACTAGAATCCCAATACAAAATCTCCCCTCACTCACCTCCCTCAGAGCTGCTGGGTAGCATGAACAGCACTCAGCTCAATCTGCATAATCTCGTATCCAGGAAAGCAGAAATGGCCATCAGTCATTTCAGGCACTCCTTCTGAAAAAGGGGTGAAAAGTCCAGAAAGCTATTAGCCTTTAGGCATAAATGCAGACAGCCAGCTAAATTGACACCTGGGTTGAAAGATGCAGAGGCAGCCATCAAGTGACAACCCCAGGACATAAACTCCATCATGGAGCAGTGTTATACTGGCTTATGTATCTCCCTTAATCCACCCACACAGGAGACAATTAAAGTCTTCTTAGATCAACTCCCCGTACCAGCCATTTCTTTTACACAGGCCTCGGATCTGGATGCTCCAGTGAATATTCAGGAGGTGACACAGGCCATTAAGTTGTTGAACCTGCGCAGAGCCCCATGTGGGGATGAATTTCCAGTGGATTTCTATCATATGGTCGCAGATGACATTCAGCCATACTGCTTTAGGATTTTACAGGATTCCCTGTCCTCCACTACACTTCTGCCAACAATGAGGGAAATGGTGATAACAGTGTTTCATAAGAAAAGAAAGACACTGCCCCTTCTCCCCCATTAATGGTGTGGTATGGCATGGTATGGTATGGTATGGTATGGTATTCATGTATCACATGATTAGGAGATTCAAATGAGCAGAGCTCGTTTTCAATTAGGTCCTTTTTACAGCAAGTGCAATTACATACAGTAGTTACAAAATACCAAAAAGGTAACATGTTACAAAAAAGTAACAAAAATATATATGATATAAAATACATAACATAAGTACAAATTGTTAAAAAAGGAAAAAAAGCTTTTAAAGTGCACATATCTACACCTCTACATCAACCAGTGTCCGAAACAGGACAACAAACAGAATTAGACTGGGCTTGGCTGTACACCCATTTGCCAGTCTTACTTTATATGTTTGCTTGCACGCATGCACAAGAAACATTTTGTGGCAGCTTGCTGGAGTAGCAGGTTGTGGAGGTGTGGCAGTGTTGTGGCCAATGCCACCACTGCTTTTTTGGGCTTGTCTCTGTGGCACCAGTGAATGAGCACGCTGTCTATGGCAGCAGTTGAGAAGTGTGCCACCAACTTGGAAGAAATTCACCGCTGCAATAAGGGAGTGCTCTGTCATTGCAGGGCATACACCAATATGCCTGGCACAACACGGCGCAGCAGACCAGCGGGGTAGAGCCGAGAGTGGAGCCAGCCTTTCTGCCAAGCAGGACTACTTAAGGTATAGGCACTGATATGCCGAGCACGCCACAGCATACTTAAAAAAATTAGCTGGAGTAGCAAGCAAGCCGGCCAATATGTTCACCTCCTTTGTTTGGCTTTGTTTTTTTTTTTTTTCTCGGCTTTCCGACCAGGACAACTTAATCCCTTTGCAATTTGGCAGTGGGAGGGGGAGCTCAGCTTTGCGGATGTTGTACTTGAGTTTCTCAATCAGGCTCCGCACAGTACTGCACTTCACTGATTGGCTCCGGTGTCAGGTAGGAGGTCAGGCTAATAAGGGGCACCATGTTTAAATGCCCCAGCAGTTTAAGGTATTGCACTGTATTTGCACTTGAGCTGGCTGCTGTAGAAGAAAGGAGAAGGAAAACGGACTCATGAGCAAAGAAAAGAAGACTTGCTTTTAGGAAGACTCAGAAATCACCCGCCGTCTGCCTATTCCAACAGTGACGTGAACGGAGCTAAAAAGATGAGAGCTATTAGCAGTTGAAGCAACTGCTGCCCGTCAGTGCGACCTGTGAGCCAAGCATAGCTGCAAGCTTGTCTGTGTTGGAGAAGATATTTTTTTGACTGACCGTGATGCGGTGACCATGGTGATGTTTGGACTTTTACTGTTTGGCACTGGTGGCATTGGCATCACTATTGATGGCAGGTTGGTGGCAAGTGGCAACAAAGAGACTAAAGTGCCGCTTCTCTGGACTGCCTGGACCCTAGCCATCCTGCCTATCAACTAGTTAGGAGTGGAGGGACTGCTGTGGAGTGTGGAGTCAGAGACTGAGAGAAAAGCAAGCAAGTACTCAAGTATTTGCACTGTTTTTATTTCCATTTCGATTTATTTTAAGATCAGTCAGACAGTGTATGTTTGAAGTCTAGCCCTTTTCTAGTTACTTTTGTGCTGCAGTTTGAATTATTGCCTTTTTTTTAACCCACCTGTCTTCCATTTAAATAAAGTTACATTTTGGGCTGCTGGATATATAGCCGTTTTCTAGCCCGCATGTCCTGCATAATTAAAAGTTACATTTTGGACGGCTGGATTGCGATTGTGTCTCCCTGGTGTCCGGTCGCTTCTTTGTCATTGTGTGCTCAGTTGGAGGTCGTGGTGGTGTGGAGGACAGCAACCAGAATTGGTGCAATAGTAAATAATGGAAGCAGTACACTGTCCTCTTGCATGCTGCCCTCCACGCTGCATGGCTGAACAATACTGCGCACCAACTTCAAAGAGGGGTGTGGTCACTGTTTTTAAATATCATCAGGGCTTTTGGAAAACTGCAAGGAAAGGGATTGGGAGTCTACATTTCAGACTGGGTTTCTTAACATACCCTTCCCTCCCACATAATTTAGTCCTATTCCATTTATTGCAGCAAGCTAAAATCAAGTATTACAATATACTGCTTTGTTTTGCCCACTTTTTGATGAGTTAGTATGGCCCATATATTGTAACCACTTCTTTCTATGTTGATTGTGCGGAGGCGCAAGAAACATGTTGCGGCAGGTTTCTCCACAAGCAGGTTGTGGAGGTGCAGCACTGTTGTGGCCAATGTCCCCACAGCCTGTAAAGGCACACTGCTGCTGACACTAATTCAGCCAGCATGCCACCAACTTGTAAAAAATCAGCCACTGCAATCGAGCTGCCTCGTCATTGCAGCGTCAACCATTCGCTGCAATGAGGGAGCAACCCGTCATTGCAGGATGGGATCTTTTGTTTGTGAACATGGCGGCGGCTTGCTGCCATGTTCACAAACAATATTAACCTCCGCTGCCTAGAGGGTGCCCAATCCCCCTTCGGCAGTATGTGCCCCCCTGACCGTGTTTAGTTGCCGACGGGAGCCCCAATCCCTGTCGGCCTCAGTGCCCCCAATATTTATGTTGTAGACGGGGGGCATTATGTTCCCCGCTTTTGTTGTGTGCTGGACGGGGTGCTCCTCCAAAAGGAAGACTTTGTTGGCATGCTGGGAGCCCACCCAGCATGCCATATTTCCTGCAAAAAAAAAAGGTCTTTTTTTTTTTTTTTGTAACCTGTAAAAAGGAAATGGTCCCACGGCAGTCTCCCTTCCCCTCCCACAACCTGCACTCACCCACTGTGCACCCTGCCTCCCCACACCCCCCTCACCCCATACTTACCTCTGGAGTCTGACGCGATGATCTTCGGTGGCGTGGGAACACGTCTGCACTTTTCAAAGCCGACCGCGAACTGAGGAAATGCCAGTAAGCTGTATAATGGAATAAATAGGGTTTCTTCAACTTTGATGCATATCTCAGGCATTATTTGGAATTTTGGCACCAAATTTTCAACAATGAGTTTTTGGGACCCCTCTTCATGAATTCTATCACTGTCATAGCATTAATCGGCCCCGAAAGGTGATTTTGCAGTCACTGCGCGAAATCACCTTTTGGGACTGATTAACGAAACGACGGTGCCAGTGTTTATGAGGTGGGCTCTCAAAAAGTCTATGTTGCAAATTGGTGGGAAAAATCAAAAATTATTGCTTCTGAGATGCGAGCGGCGGATTACCATGCGCCTTAACTTCTCGAATTTGTAATATTTTCACCCCAGATTTTCAACACTGGCATTTTTCCAGACCTCCTTGTGAACAGTACAGCTGTCATTTTTCACACCCTGGCCGAAATGTGTTTTCGCACTTCTGGCACAGAATAGTGCGGTCGGTGTGGTAAATCAGTGTTCCGCAGATTAAGAAACTGACAGTGGCACTGTTCATGAGCTAAGGTCCTAAAAGGCCTATGTTGAAAATTTGGTGATGATACTCCATAAAAGGACAGTGTTACGAGCATGTGTTGCGCACTGTGCACGCACGCTCGTAAGTTCACAAATTTATAAAATTTTCACTCCAGATTTTCAACATTGCCATTGTTCTGCACCTCCTTATGAACAATCAGATGTCATTTTTCAAATCCTGGCTGAAATGTGTTTTCGCAGTTCCGGCGCAGCATAGCGTGGTCGCTGTGAGAAATCCATGTTCGGGACACATTATGAAAATGACAGTGACACTGTTCATTAGCAGAGGTCCTGAAATGCCTATGTTGAAAATTTGGTGACGAAAGTCCATAAAATGAGTGTGTTATGACTGTGCATTGCGCAGTTTCCACGCACGCTCGTACCTTCGCAACTTTGCAATATTTTCACTCCAAATTTTCAGCATTGCCATTTTGCCACACTTCCTTATGAACAGTGCAGCTGTCATTTTTCACATCCTGGCCGAAATGTGTTTTCGCTCTGCACGCTAACAATAGCACGGTTGCTGTGAGAAATCGGTGTTCAGGGCACATTAAGAAAATCACACTGACACTGTTCATGAGCAGAGGTACTGAAATGCCTATGTTAAAAATTTTGTGATGAAACTCCATAAAATGACTGTGTTACGAGCATGTGTTGTGCAGGTGCCACGCACCCTTCTAAGTTTGCAAATTAGTAATATTTTCACACCAGATTTTCAACATTGGCATTTGTTCACAACTCCTTATGAACAGTGCAGCTGTCATTTTTCACATCCTGGCCGAAATGTGTTTCTGCACTTCCGATGCAGAATACTGCAGTCGCTGTCGAAAATCAGTGTTTGGGACAGATTAGGATCGAGTGACTGGGGGGGGGGGTGACCATGCTCAACTGAGGTCTGTCGGGACTGCTGCGGATGTCTTTATGGGCAGGAAAAGGCGACAACACAGGCAGGAGCCCAGTACAAAAGGGCAGCCTGTAGCGTTGATAGACACAGAATGAGCAAGTGAGGGAGGGGGACTGAGTGAGCTCAACGGAGCTCTGTTGGGACTGGTGCGGATTTGTTTGTGGGCAGGTAAAGGCAGCAGTGCATACAGAGCCTGAGTACAAAGGTGCAGCCTGCAGTGGTGGGACAAACAGAACGAGCAACTGAGAGAGGGGGACCGAGCAAGCTCAACAGAGCTCTATCGTTACTTCTGTGGATTTCTTTGTGGGCAGATAAGGGTGGCTATGCTGGCAGGATCCCAGTACAGAAGGGCAGCCTGCAGCGCTGGCAGAAGCAGAATGAGCAAGTGAGACAGAGAGAGTGAGTGAGGC
This sequence comes from Neoceratodus forsteri, assembly GCA_016271365.2. Lineage (NCBI taxonomy): Eukaryota > Metazoa > Chordata > Ceratodontiformes > Ceratodontidae > Neoceratodus > Neoceratodus forsteri. The sequence continues at coordinate 516,834,459 of CM028130.1, read as the reverse complement.
CAACGGAGCTGTGTCAGGACTACTGCAGATTTCTTTGTGGGCAGACAAAAATGTCAACAGAGGCAGGAGCCCAGTACAAAAGGGCAGCCTGCAGTGCCAGGAAAAACAGAATGAGGGAGTGAGATGGGAAGTGAGTGATTGACCTCAACGGAGCTCTGTTGGGACAGCTGCTGATTTCTTTGTGGCCAGGAAAGGCGGCAATGCAGGCAGGAGCCCAGTACAAAAGGCCAGCCTGCAGCGCTGGCAGAGACGAAACGAGCGACTGAGAGAGGGGGCATGAGCGAGCTCAATGGAGCTCTCTCGGGACTGCTGCAGATGTGTTTGTGGGCAGAAAAAGCCAGCAACGCAGGCAGAAACCCAGTACAAAAGGGCAGCCTGCAGCAGTGGGAGACACAGAATGAGCAAGTGAGGGAGGGGGAGTGAGTGAGCTCAACGGAGCTCAGTTGGGACTGCTGCAGATTTCTTTGTGGGCAGAAAAAGGCAGCAATGCATGCAGGGGCCAGTACAAAAGGGCAACCTGCAGTGGCGGGAGAAACAGAACGAACAAGTAAGAAAGGGGGAGTGAGTGAGTGAGCTCAACAGAGCTCTGTCGTGACTGCTGCAGATTTCTTTGTGGGCAGAAAAGGGCGGCGTACCAAAGGGCAGCTTGCGCCGTGGGCAGAAACGGAACGAGTGAGACAGGGGGAGTGAGTGAGTGAGGCCAACGGAGCCCTGTCAAAACTGCTGCAGATTTCTTTGTGGGCAGAACAAAATGCCAGCGGAAGCAGAAGACCAGTACAAAAGGCCAGCCTTCAGCGCCACGAGAAACAGAATGAGCGAGTGAGGCAGGGAGAGTAAGTGACCTCAAGGGAGCTCTGTCAGGGTAGCTGCGGATTTCTTTGTGGGCAGGAAAAGGTGCCAGCGCAGCCAGGAGGACAGTACAAAAGGGCAGCCTGCAGCACTGGCAGAAACAGAATGAGTGAGTGACAGAGGGGGAGTGAGCAAGCTCAACGGAGGTCTGTCTTCACTGCTGTGGATTTCTTTGTGAGCAGGAAAAGGCGGCAATGCAGGCACGAGCCCAGTACAAAAGGCCAGCCTGCAGCCCCCACAGAAACTGAATGAGCGAGTGACAGAGGGCGAGTGAGCGACCTCAACGGAGCTGTGTTGGGACTGCTGCACATCTCTTTGTGGGCAGACAAAGCCTCCGACGCAGGCAGGAACCCAGCACAAAAGGGCAGCCTGCAGCAGCAGGAGACACAGAATGAGTGAGTGAGGGAGGGGGAGTGAGTGAGCTCAACAGAGCTCTGTTGGGACTGCTGCGGATTTCTTTGTGGGCAGAATAAAGCAGCAATGCACGCAGGGGCCCAGTACAAAATGGCAGCCTGCAGCGATGGGAGAAACGGAACAAACAAGTGAGAGAGGGGGAGTGAGTGAGTGAGCTCAATGGAGCTCTGTCATGACTGCTGCAGATTTCTTTGTGCCCAGAAGAAGGAGGCAATGCAGGCTGGAGCCCAGTAGAAAAGAGCAGTCTGCAGCACCGATAGAAACGGCACGAGTGAGTGAGAGAGGGGGAGTGAGCGACCTCAGTAGAGCTCTGTCAGGACGGCTGCGGATTTCTTTGTGGGCAGAAAAAGGTGCCAATGCAGGCAGAAGCCCAGTACAAAAGGGCAGCCTGCAGCACTGGGAGAAACACAACGAGTGAGTGAGAGGAGCAGTGAACAAGCTCAACGGAGCTCTGTCGTGACTGCTGTGGATTTCTTTGTGGGCAGGAAAAGGCAGCAACACAGGCAGGAGCCCAGTATAAAAGGCCAGCCTGCAGCCCCAGCAGAAACAGAACGAGTGAGTGAGAGAGGGGGAGTGAGCTACCTCTGTGGACCTGTGTCAGGACTGCTGAAGATTTCTTAGTGGACAGAAAAAGCTGCCAACAGAGGCAGGAGCCCAGTACAGAAGGGCAGCCTGCAGCGCCGACAGAAATAGAATGAACAAGTGAGACTGGGGAAGCGAGTGAGGCCAACAGAGCTGTGTCGGGACTGCTGCAGATTTCTTTGTGGGTAGACAAAAATGCCAACAGAGGCAGGAGCCCAGTACAAAAAGGACAGCCTGCAGTGCCAGGAGAAACAGAATGAGGGAGTGAGATGGGGAGTGAGTGAGTGAGCAACCTCAACAGAGCTCTGTTGGGACAGCTGCAGATTTCTTTGTGGGCAGGAAAAGGTGGCAACGCAGGCAGGAGTCCAATACAAAAGAGCAGCCTGCAGCGCCGGGACAAACAGAATGAGCAACTGAGAGAGGGGGAGTGAGCGAACTCAATGGAGGTGTATCGTGACTGCTGTTTATTTCTTTGTGGCCAGGAAAAGGTGGCAATGCAGGCAGGAGCCCAGTACAAAAGGCCAGCCTGCAGTGCCGACAGAAACAGAATGAGCGACTGAGAGAGGGGGCGTGAGCGAGCTCAACGGAGCTCTCTTGGGACTGCTGCAGATGTGTTTGTGGGCAGAAAAAAGCCAGCAACGCAGGGAGGAACCCAGTACAAAAGGGCAGCCTGCAGAAGTGGGAGACACAGAATGAGCGAGTGAGGGAGGGGGAGTGAGTGAGCTCAACGGAGCTCAGTTGGGACTGCTGCAGATTTCTTTGTGGGCAGAAAAAGGCAGCAATGCATGCAGGGGCCAGTACAAAAGGGCAACCTGCAGTGGAGGGAGAAACAGAACGAACAAGTGAGAGAGGGGGAGTGAGTGAGCGAGCTCAACAGAGCTCTGTCGTGACTGCTGCAGATTTTTTTTGGGGGAAGAAAAGGAGGGCATACCAAAGGGCAGCTTGCACCGCAGGCAGAAACGGAACGAGCAAGTGAGACGGGGGAGTGAGTGAGGCCAACGGAGCTCTCTCAAAACGGCTGCAGATTTCTTTGTGTGCAGAACAAAATGCCAATGGAGGCAGAAGCCCAGTACAAAAGGCCAGCCTGCAGCACCACAAGAAACAGAATGAACGAGTGAGACGGGGTGAGTGAGTGACTTCAATGGAGCTCTGTTGGGGCAGCTGCGAATTTCTTTGTGGGCTGGAAAAGGTGCCAATGCAGCCAGGAGGTCAGTACAAAAGGGCAGCCTGCAGCACCGGCAGAAACAGAATGAATGAGTGAGTGACAGAGGGGGAGTGAGCAAGCTCAATGGAGGTCTATCATCACTGCTGTGGATTTCTTTGTGGGCAGGAAAAGGCAGCAATGCAGGCATGAGCCCAGTACAAAAGGCCAGCCTGACACCCCCACAGAAACGGAATGAGTGAGTGACAGAGGGCGAGTGAGAGACCTCAACGGAGCTGTGTCAGGACTGCTGCAAATCTCTTTGTGGGAAGACAAAGCCTCCAATGCAGGCAGGAACCCAACACAAAAGGGCAGCCTACAGCCCCAGCAGAAATGGAATGAGCAAGTGAGAGAAGGGGAGTGATCTACCTCAATGGACCTGTGTCAGGACTGCTGCAGATTTCTTAGTGGACAGAAAAAGCTGCCAACTGAGGCAGGAGCCCAGTACAAAAGGGCAGTCTGCAGCACCAGCAGAAACAGAATGAGTGAGTGACAGAGGGGGAGTGACCCACCTCAACTGAGCTGTGTTGGGACAGCTGCAAATTTCTTTGAGGGCAGCAAAACCTGCCAATGCAGGCAGAAGCCCAGTACAAAAGAGTAGCCTGCAACACCAGGGGAAACAGAATGAGACAGGCAGAGAGAGCGACCTCAATGGAGCTCTGTCGGGACAGCTGTAGATTTCTTTGTGGCCAGAAAAAGGTGCCAACGCAGGCAGAAGTCCAGTACAAAAGGGCAGCCAGCAGCGCCGGGGCAAACACAATGAGTGAGTGAGGGGGGGGAGGAGTGAGCGAGCTCAACAGACCTCTATCGTGACTGCTGCAGGTTGCTTTGTGTGCAGAAAAAGGCGGAAACGCAGGCAGGAGCCCTGTACAAAAGGCCAACCTGCAGCGCTAGCAGAAACGGAACGAGTGAGAGAGGGAGAGTGAGGTAGCTCAATGGACCTGTGTCAGGACTGTTGCACATTTCTTTGTGGACAGAAAAAGTTGCCAACAGAGGTGGGAGCCCAGTACAAAAGGGCAGCCTGCAGTGCCAGCAGAAACAGAATGAGCGACTGGCAGATGGCGAGTGATCCACCTCAACACAGCTCTGTCAGGACTGCTGTAGATTTCTTTGTGGGCAGAAAAAACTTGCCAATGCAGCCAGGAGCCCCATACAAAGGTGCAGGCTGCAGCACCAGGAGAAACAGAATGAGCGAGTGACACAGGGCCACTGAATGAGCTCAACAGACCAACGCAATCAACATTTGGCATTGACAAATGCTTGTTTAATCGGGTGAGCCAGGAGGTATTTTTGGTATGCTGAAAGAAAATCAGTAATGCTTGCTGTGTGCAAAACCTGAAAGGATTTAAGGACTGTAAGAAAATGGTTGTCTGGAAGGGGGTAAGGAAGTGTCAGCCAGGCACTTTACATTGTGCCAGTCACTAAAGGCTTAGCTTTTCAATGAAAACCTAGAGGAAGAAAATAGGCTTTTTATGTTGGCACGCTTGCGCAGCCATCATCTTGGGACAGTACAGCTTTGGAGGCGCAGTCGCTGTTGGGCGAATGCAGGGCACGCATCAGTAGGTGCGTCCCGCATTCCCAATCAGCCTGCATGGCGGGCCACACTATGTATAGCATAATGTGGCTTAGACATCTAAGAAAAGGTCCGCTGCAATCCAAGCAAAGCTCGTCAGATGCAGCAGTCCTTTTCTTGCCATGCTTCGCCGCCATTATGTACATGGCAACACACTGGCCTCTGAACTGCGACTTCAGGGGTGCCCAGTCCCCTATGAAGCTGCCTACACCCTGAATGTGCCGACAGGGGAACCACTCCCTGTCGGCATAAAGCATCCCCCCATTTGTGGATTTGCCGAGGGGGTGCCCAATCCTCAGCTGTTACCCCGCCCCACTTTCCTTGTGTGCCGGAGGAGCCCACCCCATCAGCAGAAATAATCCCAATTGTGAATGCCAAGGGGTGCCCAACTCCGCCAGCATAAAATCCCCCATGTTGTTTGCCCACGAGGGTGCCCAATCCCCATTGGCTACAGACACTCCCCAAACAGTTAGGTGGCACACTGGGAGCCCACCCCAGCGTTAAATTCCCCACAAAAAAACTGTCCCACATGTTTTTTTTTAACTTTTGAACCTGTAAAAGGAAAACAGGTCCCTCAGAGTCTCCAGTCCCCCCTCCCCTCCACCGCACCCACCCACTGCACACCCTGCCTCCCACCCCTCACCCCATACTTGCCTCCGAGTCCAGCGCGGACGATCTTGCGTGGACCGGAACATGTCTGCACTCTTCAAAGCCGACCGTGAACTGAGAAAATGCGGTAAGCTGTATAATGGAATAAATAGGGTTTTTCAACTTTGCTGCATATCTCATGCATTTTTAAGAATTTTGGCCCCAAATTTTCAACATGGGGTTTTTGGGACCCCTTCTCATGAATTCTTGCACTGTCATGGCGTTATTCGATCTCGAAAGGTGATTTCGCAGTCACTGCGTGGAATCACCTTCCGGGACTGCGTAACGAAATGACAGTGCCACTGTTCATGAGGGGGGCTCTCAAAAACCCTATGGTGCAAATGTGGTAGGAAAAATTGAAAACATGACTGTTTTACGAGCGTGGGTAGCAACTGCGCAACGCACGCTCGTAAGTTAGCAAATTCACAATATTTTCACGCCACATTCTCAACATTGGCATTTTACCACACCTTCTTGTGAACTGTACAGCTGTCATTTTTCACATCCTGGCCAAAATGTGTTTTCGCACTTCCGGCGCAGAATAGTGCATTCGCTGTGTGAAATCAGTGTTTGGGACACATTACAAAAATCACAGTGACACTGTTCATGAGCAGAGGTCCTAAAATGCCTGTGTTGAAAATTTGGTGACAATACTCCATAAAATGAGTGTGTTATGAGCATGCGTTGTGCAGTCTGCACGCACACTCATACGTTCGCAAACTTCCAATATTTTCGTTCCAGATTTTCAACAGTGCCATTGTTCTGCATCTCCTAATGAACAGTACAGCTGTCATTTTTCACATCCTGACCAAAATCTGTTTTCGCAGTTCCGGCACAGAATAGCGTAGTCGCTGTGGAAAGCCTGTGTTCGAGACACATGATGAAAATGACAGTGACACTGTTCATTAGCAGTTGCCCTAAAATGCCTATGTTGAAAATTTGGGAACAAAAGTCAATAAAACGAGTGTTTTATGAGCGTGCATTGCACAGTTTACATGCACGCTCATGACTTTGTGAATTTGTAATAGTTTCGCTCCAGTTGTTCATCATTGGCATTTTTCCATACCTCCTTATGAACACTACAGCTGCCTGAAATGTGTTTTCGCACATCTGGCACAGAATTGCACGGCCACTGTGCGAAATCAGTTTCCGGGACAGTTTGAGGAAATGACGGTGACACTATTCATGAGCAGAGCTCCTAAAATGCCTATGTTGAAAATTTGGTGGTGAAACTCCATACAATGACTGTGTTGCAAGCGTGCATTGCACAGTTTCCATGCAGTCTTGTAACTTCGTCAATCTGCAATATTTTCATGCCACATTGTCACCACTGCCATTTGTGCACATCTCCTTATCAACAGTCCAGCTGCCATTTTTCACAGCCTGCCCAAAACGTGTTTCTGCAGCTGTGGCGCACAATGGAGTGCTCGCTGTGCAAAATCACCTTTTGAGACACATTCACAAAATCACAGCACTATGCGTCTCTATCTCCGCCACTCCCACTGCCAATGCCAGCACGACAACATTCGGCATTGACAAATGCTTGTTTTATCTGAATCACAATGCTTCTTTTTTAATAAATAATCAGGCAAAATGATTTCCTCTGAAGACCTACTGTCATATTACACTTTTTAAAACACCCTTAAACCAATAATTCCCCAGGTAACTCACTACATGCAGTTACTGTACTATGTTTTTTATGTGTGTGAGCCATCAGGTGAACACCCTTAGCTATAATAAATTTCCCCAAGTAAATCGCTATATGCAGTTACTGTACTACGTTTTCTGTGTAGGTGAGCCAAAAGTAAAGTGTATCAATTAAATGTTAGCACCCATGTTGACCTGGGTTTCCTCTACCCCTGTGCAGAATAACACACTGTATAATTCTTCGAATGTACTGAATCCTTGCCTCATCAGACAGAATTGTTGTCTGCTGTTCTTTAGAATGTAAACCATACTGAGAAGGGGTCACACAGGGTAAACATTTTTGACTTAGGAAAAAGCTGAAATAACTGGTGCAACCTGTGTGTGCCACCTATACTATGGTTTGTAAGGAGTAGATAAAGGCCATTCATGTATGTTAACCACGCCCCCACTTATTTTAGTGGTGGGTTAAATCAGTTCTTTCCAGATAAGACTTTCTTCTACAAGAACTGAACACAAACAGTGAGCGAACATACAAAAAAACTTCCAAAATTGGGAAACATTAAAACATTTATTTAAATGAAGATACAGCAAGTGGCATACCGCATCTACCAAGGCATGTTTCACACAGCAGTGCTTTTTCAAGGCATAAGCACCAAATATGTAATGAGCGATTGTGCTTATGCCTTGAAAAAGCACTGCTGTGAGAAACGTGCATTGGTAGATGGCAGGTAGGCAGGCAGTATGCTGCTTATTGTATCGTCATTTAAATAAATGTTAAGTTTGGAAGTTTTTTGTGTCCAGTTACTGTTTGAGCCTAGCTCTTGTGGAAGAAATAATGACAGTTTACTCACCTGGTAAAGGTGATTGTGGGGGAATTAATCTATGAGGCACTCCACATTCCTGACATCATGGGTTGTATGCACCTGATAGGTTGTCTGATGCACATGTGACTAAAAGTAAATCCGTCCACTTCCGAGGGTCACTGGGCTCCTATGGTCAGTTTGATGTATTTCAAAGCTGTATCTGAAATGAAATATGTTAAATTCCCCCAGTTGTACCCTGAATAATAGTATGGTGAGTAACATGGTAAGTTTTGTACTTGTACGTTTAATTTGTATAGTAGGTACAAATGGTTAGCATGAGTTGCATAAGAAGTTAAATATGTTGTCAAAATTCTGTTCTATAATTGTAGTTGTGTACTGAGTTCGTACTATAAAATTACGTCTTTGAGTGCGGTGTGGAGTGCCTCAGAGATTCATTCCCCCACAATCACCTTTACCAGGAGAGTAAACTACGATTGTTGGGGATGATCTCTGAGGCACTCCAGATTCCTGATATCATGGGTTATTAAAAAGCAGTGATCATTCCTTAGGGAATGTTAGATGTGTCAATGTTATTCTGTTCTGTGCGTGCTGCTAAGAGCACTGCCCTTGCAAAGTTTGTCTTAGTGTCTTGGGACACATCCATTATGTAGTGTCTGGTGAAAGTGTGGATAGTTGACCATATGGCTGCGGTGCATATTTCTTCTGCAGTTACCATATTTCGTTCTGCCCATGATGTTGCGATTGCCCTGGTGAAATGGGCTTTTAGGTCTAAAGGTACCTGGTTGTTGGTTGCTTTGTAAGCCTCTGATATGGCTGTCTTCCAGTATCCTGCAATAGATGACTTGGAGGCGGGTAGTTCTTTTCTGTTTCCTTGTACTATAATGAGCAGTCTGTCTGTTTTTCTAATGTTTTTTGTTCTTGTGATGTAGGTAGTGAGGACCCTTTTCATTACCAGCATTTTTAGCTGAGCATCTGCCTGTGTTTCTGTCTGTGGTAGTTCAGCTGGTATCTCGATAGTCTGAATGATGTGGAACTTTGACGCTATTTTAGGTCAGAAGGATGCGATTGGACACAGGGATATTCTGTCATTGTAGAACTGTAGGAATGGTTCTTTATAAGAAAGGGCATGTAGTTCGCCTACTTGCCTGGCGGTTGTGATGGCTGTTAGGAAGACGGACTTTAGTTGCAACCATTTCATGGGAATAGAGTCTATGGGTTCAAATGGCGGTTTAGTCATAGCCATCAGCACTGTGGTTTGGGGTCACGTGATGGCTCTGGGCCAGGCAGCTGCTTGAGTTCTGAGCTCTCCCCTGCAATCGCCAATTTCGTCAATTTTTTGCGATCATCAGAGCACCAACTGAGTCAATTCTGCGAATAAATACTTAGAGACTGTGCCTGCCTGTATCTAATTTGATCGACTCGCGAAAATTCGAGCTATCTAATGGGATGGAGGCCGATATGAAGCAGGCCTCGGTGAAGCACACCCCCCCTACCTCTCCCAACAAGGCCTCCAAGAAGCAGCGTAATCAAGGTCCGGTCAAAGCAGACCGGAGCGACGACGTACCGCCAGTGACCTCCCTTTTGACAGAGGACAGGTTCCTGCAAGAACTTAGCCCTATTAAGGATATCTTAAAAGAATTGACCGCCGAATTCACGTCGCTGCGAGGGGATCTAGCGTCTGTCTCCACCAGAGTTTCGGATGTTGAGGCCAGAGTTTTCTCGTTGGAGCAGAGGCAGAATAAGTCGGAGACTCTGATTGCTGATTTAAAACAGCAAGTCAAAAAATTACAGCTCAAAGCCGAAGATTTGGAGGGTCGAAACCGCAGGAACAACCTCCTTATATTTGGGTTGCCGGAGATGGAGGAAGGCCCTGACCTTATGGCCTTCCTACAGAAGCTTCTCATGAAGATTGTGGGCCCATCTCCTATCAGCCCCGTGTATCATTTGGAGCGAGCCCACCGTTCGTTAAGACCAAGGCCTTCAGTTGGCTCTTCTCCGCGACCCATTATAATAAAGTTCCTCAGTTATATCGAGCGCCAGCATGTTTTCTCCAAATCTCGAGAACTTAAAGAAATCCTATGGGGATCATCTAGGCTTCGAGTGGCGCAGGACCTCCCTAAAGAGACTAGAGAAAGACAAGCAGCCTACCATCCCATAGTTCAGAAGCTGATCGCCGCTGCTATCCCTTTCAGGATGTCTTATCCAGCTACCCTGAAGGTCACGATTGGGGGCTCGGCTTACAGTTTCACCTCATCTGAAATGGCCTTGAAAGAGCTTACTGCAAGGCTTCCGGATCTTTTCAAGGCGGCTGGCTGAAGGACTTGGGCTTTGCTAAAATGCCCTTTTCTCTGATAAGTACTGGTGGGATGATCATTGATTGGGGCTGTCTTATCCCCCTTGCTATCTCTTTGGGCCAGTCAGTGGGGCTCAGTTTGGGGGGGGGGGACTAAGCCTTTTCTTTGCCGGGTCAGGGTGTTGCTGGGGGCTATTTATTATATCTTTCTCCTGTTCTCCTTATTTCTGGCTCTCTGTGCTTTTCCCCGACTAGATTACTCTTCCTCTCCCTTTCTAGAGCTGTCTTTCCTTTCCTTACCTGTCTCTTTTGTGATGACTGGGCCGGGTGGATGTTAGCTTCCTGGGGCTGAGGGAGTCCTCCGTGCTGGGCCTGATTAAATGCGTTAGAGGCGGAACTCTTTTACCATGGATGCTGTTTCCTGAAGGAGCTTCCGGGCTAGAGGACTGTTTTTGGTCCGATGATCTTTTCGGCTCCCCGGGAAACTGCATCCCAGCATCGGAATATATTTCAGGATTTGAGGCCTCTGCTGCGGTTTTTATTCTCGTGGGTGCTGATATGTTGGGTAAGCTATGTATTTAATTTTGCCTCCTTCACTTATCGAGGGAGCGGGTTTCTCTGTGGCTGACAATCGGGGGTGGATGGACTTTTTCTCTTTGTTATTCTGGGTGAGGATCTTTTGTTTTGGTTTTTTTTATGCTTCTGTTTGCTTGATCAGATTTTATTTTCTTCACCCAGGATATATTAAACCTTTTTTTTTTCACGGTACATGGTGTGTCACCGACAATAGGCGTTTTTGAGGGGGTGGGCTCAAGCTTGTAGATGCCTGTTCGTCAGATGCAATATTGCAGGCCAAATGGAGGGTTTGCTAAGACACTTATGCATACAGGGGTTTGGCTACATGGTTTTGCTGGTGTAGACTGGGAACCTTTAATATATGGATATCTGCACTCAGCACTGGGGAGTATCGGGTTCGTGCTTGGGGTCGGGGGGGCCGGAGTCTGGGTCCTTTTATTTAAGTGAGGAGTCTTTAATCTATAGGTCCTCCCTTGTAAATAGTTATGGGATGGTTTGGGGGTTTCTGTGGACTCTGGGGAGGGGTGGTAGGGGATCAAGATTTCTCTTTGATGTTGTTTTTTTGGAGCCGGTAGATGGGGGGGGGTTCCCTTGTTGCAGGTTCTCTTTAGGATTACATGGGGGCGGGTTTTGGTTGGGTTGGTAGGGACAGGGGGGTTATGGGCTACTCTTCCCTATATTCCACAAGAATTTTGCTTGAGTAACAATTTCTATATTGGGGAAGCAACTGCTTTAGGTGGATTTGGTTTAGGGTTGTTTGGGGTTTCGATATACGCTGGATGTAATAATGTTAAACTCGAAAGTTATGGCTGGGTGAGGGTGCACTTTTTTCTTCTCTATATTTTTAAGTATACCTGGTTATTTGGTTTTTGTTTATTGTTTTTAAAATGGCTATGAACACTCTCAAAATAGCTTCCTGGAACGTGTGTGGACTTCGGGATCGGGTCAAACGCCTACAGATGTTTAATCACTGTTCTTTATTACAAATTGATGTTCTCTTTTTGCAGGAAACACACCTCAATCAAGGAGACGTTAAGTTCTTATCTCGTTCGGGTTTTTCCCAATCTTACCTCACTGGTAATTCTTGTGTTAGTAGGGGAGTGGCGGTTCTTGTTAAGAAACACGTCTTATTTACTAAAGAGATGGTTGTGACAGACCCAGAAGGGAGATTCGTGTTTGTCAAGGGAACTTTTAATGGTGATGAGGTTGTTTTGGGGTCAGTATATGCTCCGGTCGGGGGTGATTCTGGATTTTTTATGTCCCTTGCTGAGAAACTGGCTAGGTTCCTTCCAGCTCAGTTTATATTGGGTGGGGACTGGAATATCCCTTGTTCGCCTGTCCTGGATAGAGACCCCCAAGATGAACGCCCACCCTCTTCAGCTCATAGAGCCTTTACTGATTTGAGAGCCCTACTCGGTTTGTGTGATCCCTGGAGGCATGCTAATCCGTCTCTTCAGGCTTTTTCTTTTATCTCTCAATCTCATGGTACTAAATCTAGATTGGACATGGTTTTGGTTAGTGTTTCTTTCCTCCCAAGTCTCTGTTTAACTGGCATTGAACCGATCATTCTTTCGGACCATGCAGTTGTTTGGGTTAAGTTTTCCTTATCTGCGGAGTTCTCTCGGGACTCGGTCTGGCGGCTGAATACCCAATTGTTGAAAACCCCGCAGAATATATCTGATATTAGTTCTTTGATCTCTTTATTTTTGGCAGAGAATCTTACGTCCACTCCGAGGTTTGATATGGTGTGGTCCGCTCTAAAGTGTTTCCTTAGTGGTGAGCTCATTAAAATGGCTTCCTTTAGGAAGAAAAAGGGGCTTTCTGATTCCTTATTTTTAATGGGTAAAATTCGGGAACTGGAAACTAGATATTCTTCAACCTCTTCCTTAAGTGATCTTAAGGAGATTTTATCAACTAAGAGTAAATATCAGGATCTCTTGAAGGGCAAAACTGAATACTCATTGATTAAAACTCAGGCTAAGTATTTTGATCAGGGGGAAAAGTCTGGTAAGCTCTTGGCTATGCGTCTACAGGCATTGGAAAGCTCCAGAATCATTCCCTCTTTGCTCTCCCCGTCCGGAGCGGTGGTTACTGCACCTCGAGAAATTGCTCATATCTTTAAAGAGTACTACCAGGACTTATATAGCAAACCGAAGATGTTGCATTCCACTTTTGAAATTGATGAGTACTTGAGGGAGATTGAAATTCCCTGTCTTTCGAAAGCCCAGCAGGCTATCCTGTTGGCGCCTATCTCGTCGGAGGAGGTTGAGAGCTCTATAGCCTCTTTTGCCCCTGATCGAACGCCGGGTCCTGATGGTTTCCCAGCTAACTTTTATAAGACTTTTGCCAAAGACCTGATTCCCACCCTTCTTAAACTGTATGAATATTTATCGGTATCTCCAGAGGTAGATTCTTCTTTGTTTGAGGCTATTGTTGTCCTAATTCCTAAACCCGATAAGACTCTCACTGATCCGGCTAATTATAGACCTATTTCACTCCAAAATTACGATATGAAAATTTTGCCAAAATATTAGCGGAGCGGATCAAGAAGAGTTTGGTCAGGGCTGTTGAGCCCTGAGCAGGCTGATTTGTTCCTGGAAGATCAGCGGCTGATCATTTAAGGACCCTATCACATATCTCTCAATATGCTCAATCCTATTAATTTCCGGCCGCTCTGGTTTCTCTTGACGCCGAAAAGGCCTTCGATCGGGTGGACTGGTCTTTTCTTTGGGCCGTTCTGGAGAAAATGGGTTTTCCGTCTGCCTTTATTAATAAAATTCGTATATTTTACAATTGCCCCTCTGCCAAAATCTATTGTAATGGGGTTTTCTCTTCCCTTTTTCGTCTGTATGCCGGTACTAGACAGGGCTGTCCTCTCTCCCCTTTGTTATTTAATCTTTATTTGGAACCGTTACTTATAAGGATTAAGACCTCAGCTCAGGTTAAAGGACTTAAGGTACATCAAAAGGAGCTGACTCTTTCTGCATATGCGGATGATATTCTTTTGCATTTGGCAGACCCGGTTGTGTCGTTGAGAGAGGTGATTGATCTTATTGAGAGGTATGGGGTTTTTTCTCGCTATAAGCTAAATATCTCCAAGTCAGAAATTCTTCCCCTTAATATATATACTACTAAATCTGAGTTTTCCTCTTTTGGTATGAGATGGGCTCCCAAATTTATTAAATATCTAGGGATCCTTTTCTCCACTGACCCTGCCCTTCTGAAGAAGCTTAATTTGGATAGACTCAAAGACTCGATCTCTCAGGACTTACAGCGTTGGTCAGCTCTTCCCATCTCACTCTGGGGTCGAATAAATATTCTTAAAATGAACGTTCTCCCTCGAATTTTCTACCCATTGAATTTGGTTAACCTCTGGCTTCCTATCTCGTATATTCAACAGTTTCATGTGCTCTTTTCTAATTTTGTTTGGTCCGGGAAGGCGGTTAGGCATTCCTACGTTAAGTTATCGCTTCCTAAGGAGAGGGGTGGTCTTAGGTTACCCAATCTTCTGCTATATTATTGGGCAGCTCATTTTTCTAAGTTGGGAAGATGGTTCTCTCCCGAACCAGACTCTTCCTGTCCAATCTGGCTCCAGCTCGAGCGCACCTCTCTTACTGAGATTCCAATCGATAGATATGCTTTGTTTTATCTATCTCCGAAGGTACTCTCCAACTGGGTGTCGGACAGTGTTATAAAGGTTGCTATTATGTCTTTTATGCAATGTTTAAAGTACTTTCGTATTCTCGCTATATCGGATTTGGGGCAACCGGTTGTTCGTAATCCTAATGTTAAGTTGGACGCCTCATGGCTTAACACGGACTGGCTTCCACAAATTAGAGAGGCCAGACTTGAGCATTTTTTTAATAGCGACTCACTCCTCTCTTCGGGTGACATTCTCGAGAAATTTGATATATCGGGGAGGGCCATTTTCAGAGTCTATCAGCTGAGACACTTGATTAGTCAAAGATTTGGTACCACCCCCAGGGAGTCAGCGGTTTTCCCCTTTCTTTCTGAAATCATTAAGCTGACTTCTCAGCCGCACTCTATTTCTTTGATTTACTCTTCTCTTCAATTATAACTCGCCGAAAGGGGCGGCCGGCTCAGGGGTCTGGGCCCAGCTATTGCCTGATAACCCCCTGGATTGGTCTGGTATATGGAGGGATCTCCATAAACATCATACCCAAGACAGGATGAGGTTAACACAATACTATATTGTGAGCAATCTATATTATACTCCAGTCAAACTTTTTCAATTCAAAAGGATCTCTCAACCAAACTGCTTTAGATGTTTACAAGCTGAGGGCAATCTTCTTCACGTGTTCTGGGAATGCCCTAAAGTTGCCCCCTTGTGGTCTCAGATTAGGGAGTATCTTGATCCTCTTCTGGGTCTGTCCGGTTTTTTTTGCCCTGAGGTGTGTATTTTAGGGGAACTATCCTGTGTAGATTATGTTGAACGGAGATATTATATGGCTTTGGTATCTATGATTGTTAAGAAGTTAGTTTTAAGGCATTGGACTGACCAAATAACACTGTCTTTGCTGATTGGTTAACTGAACTAAATTAGTATTTTCAATCTGAAATTGGTTGCCAGTTTTAAAGGGCGTTTGGATCTATTCCAGAAGAGGTGGAGCAGGCTTCAAACTCTCTGTCTGGCTTAATTTACAGTTTTCTTGACCCGATCCTGATGGTCCGCGCAAAATGTTTGTCTGTCAAGTTGTGGTTTCTGTAAATCATGCTTTTAAGAATGTATGATTTTACTGATGTCACGGTTCATATTTTTGGGCTAACTAGCTGATATCTCCAGGGTTTGCTTGCTTCTTGGTTATGTGCACCCTAGGGGGGAGGGAATGGGTTGTGGGGGGAGGGGTTGTGGGGGGTGGGTTCTCAATTGTACGTAATGGGCTATCCCTTTTTTTTGTAACTGGTGCTTTGGGGTTGGTGGGTTAGTGGGTGGGTTATTTTTTTGTTTTTGTTTTTTTGTTTTTAATATTCTGCTGTCTTGTTTTTTTCTCTTGATGTATGCTGTATTGTTGTTTGTTGTTTGAAAATTAATAAACTTAAATGTCAAAAAAAAAAAAATCAGCACTGTGGTTAAGTCCCATTGTGCTAAAATTGTTTTGTTGATTGGACGTATGTTGGCTGCTGCCTTCAAGAATCGTACTACATCTTGATGTGAGCCCGGGGTAGCGCCTTGTATTTGTCCCCTGGCTGCCCTGCTTGCTGAAACTAGTACTTTCAGCGATGCCAGTGAGACTCCCAGTTGCAGTTCCTCCTGAGGGAACAGTAGGATCTGAGATATGGTGCATGCATGTGTGTCTATTTTGTGATGATTGCACCACTTGTTGAATATGTCCCATTGTTGTTGGTAGGTGGTAATCATGGATTGTTGACGTGATGAGGCCATAGTTTTTATGACTGATGGGTGATATCTTGCTTTTAGCAGTCTCTCCCTTTCAGGAGCTATGCCGTCAGTTGCAGGTGTTGAGGGTTTGGATGCAGGATAGGGCCTTGTGATAGTAGGTCCAGTCTGGGTGGTAGTTTCCATGGGTCAGCTAGTGCCATTGATACTATTGTGGTGAACCATGATCATCTTGGCCAGTGTGGTGCCACCAGAATAACGTGTGCTCGTGAGATGCATATCTTCTTCAGTACCTGGGCCAGCAGTGGAAGGGGAGGAAAGACGTAAGCCACTTGGAATATCCATGGGACTGAGAGAGTGTCTACTCCCATGGCTCTGTGGTCCTTGAACCTTGACCAATATTTTGTGCTTTGGTGGTTCTTGTGTGAAACCATGAGGTCTGTCTCTGTTGGTCCCCATCTTGTGGTGCAGATGTAGAAACACTTGTGGATGTAGTTTCCACTCCCTGGGGTGGATCATTTGGCAGCTCAATCAGTCAGCCGTTGTGTTTAGCTTCCAAGCTAGATGTATGGTTGTTATAGATTTTAAGTTTCTTTGTGCCCATGTCATCAGCTTTGATGTTTCTGCCATCATTGCCTTGCTTTTTGTGCCGCCTTGCTTGTTTATGTAAGATACCGTTACTTGATTGTCTGATTTTATCTGGACGTGTTTTTGCTGTATCAGATGGGAGAAGTGTAGTAGTGCTCTGAATATTGCCCTCATCTCCAGTACGTTTATTGATAGTTTTGCCTCGGTTAAGGACCATTTTCCTTGTGCTGTGTGTTTTCCCGATGTGGTGCCCCAGCCTGTGAGGCTGGCATCCGTCTCTATTATTATGTCTGGAAGAGTATCTAGGGGCATGCCTTGTGACAGTCTGTGTCTGTTTGTCCACCATGTCAGGCTTGATTTTACCTGTGATGGTAGGGTGACAGTCCTTGTTAGATTGATATCATGTGTGGGTCCCTGATTTAACAGGAAGGACATGAGGGGTCTGGCGTGCCATCTTGCCCAAGGTACCATGTCTATTGTGGAAGACATAAGACCTAATATTTGAGATATGAGGAGTAGTGTTGGATGCTGATAGTCCTGTAGTATTTGGGCGGTAGATAAGATTGATTGAATTCTTGTGCGAGATGTGTATACTAGGCCTTTGTCTGTGTCTATGAGTGTACCTAGGTGCTTGATGGAGTGACTGGGTATTAGTCAGCTTTTCTTGTGATTGATTACCCAGCCGTGTTGTCTTAAGCAGTCTACCACAATTTGTGTCTCCCTGGTGGATTGCTGTGATGACATTACTCTAATGAGCCAGTTATCTAAGTATGGGATCACGTGTACCTCTTTTTCTCGAAGCTTGGCTGCTAGTACTGTTGAGACCTTTGTGAACACTCTCGCGGCTGAGGCTAGTTTGAATGGAAGTACTTGGTACTGGTAGTGTTGGCCCAGTATGCAGAAGCGTAGGTATTGGAAGTGACTGGGTCTCATGGGTACGTGAAGGTAAGCGTCCTTCAGGTCTATTGAGATAAGGAAGTCTCCCTGTCTGAGAACCCGTAGGGTGGACCAGATGGTCTCCATTTTGAAGGGAGTGTATCTGACTGATCAGTTGATAAATTTCAGGTCCAGTACTGGTCTGTTGCGTCCTGTCTTTTTTGGAACCATGAAGAAGATGGAATATACCCCCTTGCCTTCTGCTTGCTTTGGAATGGGTGCTATTGCATTGTTTGCGCAAAGTTCATGTATAACTGTTTCGACTTGACTTGGTGTGGTTTTGTGACTGGAGGTAGGAGATTGAACCATTCTGTTTTCCCTTGGGACTTGTGTGAATGCTATTGCGTAGCCTTTTTGTACTATTTCTAATACCCACTTGTCTGTTGTGGATTTCTCCCACTGATGTAAGAACAGTGTCAGTCTTGCACCCACTGCTGTCGTGTGATGTAGATGTGGGTTTGCATAGTCAGGGCCTGGAGTGGGTCCGACGAGTGTAGTTTCCTCTGCCTCTGTGAGTTGATCCCCTGCCTCTGTAACTGTTATATTGATAGGGGTGGTATAGTTTTGTCTGTAAGTATTGCTCCTGAAGATAGAACTCCCCCTTTTCTTGTCTCTAAAGGAGTGATATCTGCTCCTGTGGCGAGCCAGTAGGTAGGAAGATCTGGATTGGTCTCTGTTTAAAGCCTTTCCTTCTTCCTTGCCCTCAAGATATTTTTCTAGACCTTCTCCAAATATCATGTTGCCCTTAAAAGGTAATCTTTGTAGGGTAGCTTTAGACTTCTTGTTTGCATCCCATAGTTTCATCCATAAGGATCTACGGGCTCTGTTGGTGATAGCTGCTGATCTGGCATTTATTGTTAAAGAATCTACCGCCATATCTGCCAGGTATTTAGTGGACAGTATGGCATTCTCCAGGAGTATAGATTCATTAGACTTTGCTGGGATGGTGTTCTGAAGCTCCTGGAGCCAGGTTAACTGTGCTCTAGTGGCATAAATCGCGGTGGAAGCAGCTCTGCCTCCGAGGCAAGCTTACTCGGCATTCTTTTTTAGGTTTTCTTTCAGTTTGCTGTCTATGGGATCCTCAAGGCCAGAGGCAGACTCGGTGGGAAGCACAGTCTTTTTATTTAATGTGGCTATTTGTGGGTCCACTGTGGGGGGTGTGCTCCATAGGGCCAGTTTTTCAGCTTGTATTGGGTACATTTTGTCCCAGGATTTACGCTCTGGGATTCTAGCTGGTTCAGATGAGGACCATTCTTTTTGTTCCAGCTCATCTATAGCCTCGCAGACGGGAAAGAAGTCTGCTTGCTTGGCCAGGGGTTGTAGTGATGGTAGTAGTTCTAAAGTGGGTGTGGGGGCTGCAGTTTCAAAACCCACTGTCCCCATGATGTGGTGTACCAGTGAAGGGATTTGGTCTGGAAAGCACCACTTAGCCATGAGGGTCTGTGGCTCTTGGTCGAGCTTTCCCTCCTCCTCATCTGAGGTGTTGCCTGTGTCCTATGGTAATTGTAAGGTATCTGGTGCGGGGGTGTCTAGATGTCTAGAGAGGGAGGCAGTGGCCCTTCTTTTTGCTGGAGGTGGATTGACCATCTGTTGTTTAGATAATTCAGTTAGTTGTTGCAGCATTGCTGCCAGCACCTACTGTTGGGCCTGGTTGTTTTGTATCAGTGCTTTTGTGATGTTGGATTGGTGTTCTGTGTTTGGTGAATGAGTAGAGGGTGTAAACTCTTCCTCCGTTTCCTGTAATTCAATGTGCATGGTAGAGTCCTCTACACAGGAGGCACATAGCTGTCCTAGTTGCTGGTGTGGAATGGGGACATTGCACTGCCTGCAACTCTTTGTCTTGGGCATTGTGACCTGTTAAATGACAGAGAGAATAGTCTCAGGATCCGCATGAGGTTGCTTTATTGAGTAATATAATACTGTAAAGGTAGAGATGGGTTTTGTTGTATTTAATCTCCATTAAAGAAATGCTTTAAAAGGCAGTCTAGTGCTCTACTGGGAAATGATTTCCCTTGTATTGGTAGGTTCCTGTAACACAGTGCTGCTGTCTTGACTTATCACTGTCCCTGCATAATGTGCTCTGTCTCTTTAAGGGGGGCTTGTGCCTGAATTGAGTGGGAAATAATGGCAGAGTTGTGGATCATCTAGACATAAATTGGTGTAGAGGTGTGGAGATGGTATTGGTAGACACCAGCTGCAAAATGAGGTAGTAGTACTTTTTCTTTGGTAGGCAGTGAGCAGAAAAGAATGGGATCACTTTATTAGTAAAAGAAGGGTGGCTCGCGATGCTGTAGCATGAATACCCAGTGGGGCAGACGTCAGCGCATGGTTTCGTGGAGCACAGGGTCTTCCGAGACTATAGCGCCAGTCGGAGCTCTATTTAGATGTAGCATGGGATTGGGAGCAAAGGAATAGAAGGGGCTACAAGGGAGAGATGATCAAATGGCAAGGGCCATAAAATAACAAATTCTCGTCTCCATTTTGGGTCCATAGAGCTTGCTGCTGCAGTATGGGGACTTGACTTGTCGTCTGTTGCTGATCTGGAGGAACGGTGAAGCGAGTAACTTTTTTTGGATCTATAAGGCGTGACTGTGAGAGGTGCATGTAAGAGTCTGGGACCCCTGGAAGCGGTGTCCAGAGCACTCTAGGAATTCAGGTAGGGACTGCAGCATGGGTGATGTCCCCTATTTTGTTGTCAGAGATAAGTGCTCTAGGCAGCATTGGCTGTGCTACCAGAGAGCATAATGGTCATTGTGGAGCTGCTAGCAGGATTTCCCAAAGTGTTATGTGACCAGGTAATTATGCGTGGAAGTTTCAACTGTAGGATGCTGGGTCTGCTACTAGGGGTCCCAGTCCTTCTCTTCCTTGCCTCATTTGTCTGCAATTTATGTAGCAACAGTAAGGAGATCTCTGGATTCTCAAAATGATAATATTTTTCCTACTCTCTGATTCCACTGAAGCTATTTCTGAGTAGCCCGACGAGAGTTATAGATGCAGCATTTCTAGGCTTTGTAAACATTAACATTTTGAACCTAATATTCTCTAGTGTAAGTAATATACTTCTGGTGTTTTCTCTGTCAGATTACAGACATAAGACTGATTTTTTTCCTACCTTGTTTAAGTCTTCTTTAAATAAAAGTCTGGAGCTCTGGAAGTGTGCAACAACCTTTATCAGATGCACAATTAGAACTGACCATAGGAGCCCAGTGACCCTCGGAAGGGGATGGATTTACTTTTAGTCACATGTGCATCAGACAACCTATCAGGTGTATACAACCCATGATGTCAGGAATGTGGAGTGCCTCAGAGATCATCCCCCACAATGTGATTTGCGCCTGTGGCTCCAGTTTTATGACTCAAAGCTCCCTCAGAGAAAAGACATTCCAGATAAGAATATCATTATATTTTGCTTATAACTACTTCCAGAGGGAAGTTGTTCCATATCCCAACCACCCTTTGTGTAAAGAAGTTTCCTCTTTTTTGGCTCCTAAAATGCTTGTTCTGAATCTGTAGGGGATGCCCTCTGGTGACTTGGGCATTTCTTTTTAATTCAAGGTTCATATTTATTTTTCAGATTTGGGCTGTTAATTGAATTAAATAGAAAAAACAAATACCCCCCATACAACACTTTTCCAGGGACTGTAACTTTGATTGTTAGTGAAAGACATATATTATCATTTTGTAATCACTTAAAACATATTCTGAGCGGATTTCAATGTAATGTAATAAAGGTGGAGTTGCAAATGGTTTAATTAGTGAAGGTTTGTGTGTATGTACGTGTAACCCACCTGCAAATGGGGGTTCCCAAAAGTCTTCCAGGAGCTTGCTTGAATGCTCCAAGTCTGGGTGGTGTTCGGCATCTGAGCTGTTTAAATGTGGTTCCAAGTGAGTGCTATTTGAGCCTCCATGTACTGTCTCTTTAAGAGCTGTCTGCTTGCAGACTTAATTAGTTTGTATGGGGGTACTGTGTATTTAATGCTTGAATCCCACCCGAGCTGTGGAGAAATTGCTCAGTTTCTGCAGTCGCTAACAGCGCAGAGGGAGCCTAAATGAAAGATGTAACTGTTTGCCTGAAACCAGTTAGAGTGTTATGCAAAATGCAGTTTGTCTAACCTGCTTTTCTTGCAGCTGGGACTCTGTGTGTGTTACCCCTCCATTTTGGACCTAAACTGCTATGCTGGGCCAATTGGGTTAAGGGTTCCCTAAAATGGAGCCTGTGGACGAATCAGAATTTGGACTCTTAATTTTGAGCCAGCCACAAGGGGATTGTATGGGCAGTGACTCTGGAAAATGTAGTTTTGACCTTGGTGCCTTTTTCTACCAGCAGAGGGAGTCTTATTGTGAGTGACAGCTGAATCAGCCAACAGAATAGTTAGGAGCTAAAGGAAATGCCCTGCTCTGTGACTGGAAAGATCAGATTAGTTGTGGCAGTGAAGAGAGAGGGAGCTGTGTGCTTCTGCAGTGTATAGTTTCACGTGGGAAGTGCGTGTGAGGCCCTGAGTTTCGGTCTGCAGCCTTTGTGAGTGCCAGTTTGGAGTGAATCCGAGTTGTGAGGAGAAAGAAGCACTAGAAGTGTGGAAACCAGGATCACCCTGTAGAAGACTGGAGAAATTGCTGAATCGCGCTCGGTCTGTCAGGAACTGAAGCTGCTGTGTGTGCTCCCAGGTATTTCGCAGTAATTGCGATCGGGATCGAGGAGCAGACTGCCTGGTATATTACTTTCCTTTTACATATAAATGTGCATTGTGCTTATAGAGAAATCGCTATTTCAAATCCCCCGGACAGTGAATTGTGTGCTGAAGCTGGAAGTAAACCCCCAGCTTAATTCGGACTGCATCCGTTTGCTAACAACTGCAGTGGGGTCCAGTCACAAGGACCTTGTCCTCATGCCCTGCTCTTCTGGCAAGCCAAAGGGACATTCTCCATCCGATCCTCAGCTTGGGTGTTGTGAGTACAGATCAGGGTATTCCCCTGCAGCTTGTTTTCAATCACAAGTGTGTCACCTAATTCTTGTCGTTTCACTGTTTCATGGACTGAGCCCTCCAGCTCTGGATTACAACTGGGTGTTTGTGCATAAATTTTCTTCTACAGGGCCCTATCCATCTGCACCTGCTGGCCAACCCCAGGCAACGGACCTGGCTAGCCCCCCCCCCAACCTGGGTACCCAGAGTGTGACTTGTCAGACCCTGTATGTGTGCACAGTACTGTGATTTAATGCCACTAATTAACCTGATTTCCCCCTCCCGTGTTACTGTTCCCTAAATAAATCAGATTTGTTGTTGTTGTTAAACTTTAAACTGTCTGAAGTGTCAGTACCTTCATGCCAAGCACTGTACTGGTTTGTGTATGCTGCTTAACCTTATTTTTCAGGGGATCCTCAGAGACGAACCTGCGAATCAGTCTCGAGGGTAAGTGGTACCTTATGAATGAACAGTGTGTACATGTGGGGAGTGGTACTGTAACTCCTGTGCATCGTGTGGGCCATTAGAGGGATTAGAAGGGGGTCTCAGTGTCCAGAGGGCTGTGACCAAACTAGACCAACCATTACAAACCCTGACCTCTGGGTGGAGGCACCCGCCATAGAACCTAGGCCCCTCAACCTGTCAGTAGTCAAGCAGGCAGGGGTAGAAGCCCTCGGGATAGCGCCACATGGGGGTTACATATGTGTATGTTAAGAAATACATGGGGCACTCCTTTTGTGTACATACTGGATACCTACGCTGGATTTATTACTTTAAGCAACTTTACTTTGCCCATCCCACCATTTCAAGCAATTGCATTTTTTTCAATAATGGGAAATGTGTTTAGGTATTACAGTAAGTACCAGAGAACCATTTTATTTGAGGGGACTTCTGCCTATGTGATTTGGCTTAGGTGGTTTATCCAATGTTCCTTTTTATGTAATAGATACCCTGCAGGTGGCAGGAACCCTCAGTCCTCAGCAGAAAGGAAACAAATTACTAGGGGTTTGACTGCCTGTTGGGAGACATACTGTACACTAGCTTCTAGTAAGGTATTTGTATTACCAAGCTAAAGGGGTTCCAGCTGGGGGAACAGACGTCTGTCACTATGACTTTTTTGTTTTCCCTTATTGTTTTGGATGCATAATTCCCTTTCCACCACCCTTTGCTGTAAGGCACAGATGACTCACTTTGGCTGTATTAAGACATTGCTATGTATGTAAGATTTGCTACCTGTTCACTAAATCTGGGTCATCTGTGAGACCTGGATGTGGTACAGAGGCATGTCACAATGCAACATTATAACTAAAAGCCAGTCTGTTAGTCTGTCACTACATGCGTATGTGTGTGTTGTTTATGAATGGACCTCTGTGGGACTGGTTACCTTGATGTGGTACAGAGGCTTGTCACAAGGTCTTTTATGAAGTCAGTCCCTGTTTGGAGTGTTGCTGGACTAGGTACTGCGAATGAGCCGAGGCACAGAAGCATATAACTTGGACAAATAACCTCTTTGTGTGTTTAAAATACAGTTAAACTTGTTTTTCTATGCCTAGCTTACGGAGCAGGAAGTGAGGGTTGCTCAGTAGTTCTCAAGATGTGTGCTTGGGACTACAGATTTGCTAATTGTACTGTAAACATTGTTTAAACTACATTTTTTGTGGTAAAAGGGACATTTTAGCATTTGTTGTAGTGCTGCATCACAAAACAAGTGGGAATTTAAAGAAGTAAATTGTACTTGACCCACAGGACCTGGGAAAGCACTTCCGGTCCACGGGAGATAAAAGAACAACGTCACAGTGAGCAGCTCTTCTTTTATGAAGTCAATCCCTGTTTTGGACTGTTGTTGGGCTAGGTACTAGCGAATGAGATGAGGCACAGAAGCACATAACTGGAACAAATAAACCTCTTTGTGTGTTTAAAATATAGTAAAGCTTGTTTTTCTCTGCCTAGCTTAGGGAGCAGGAAGTGGGGGCTGCTCACTAGTCATCAAGATGTGTGCATGGGATGACAGATTTGCTAATTGTATTGTAATACTGTTTAAACTACATTTTTTGTGGTACAAGGGATATTGCAGCATATGTTGTAGTGCTGCATCACAAAACAAGTGGTAATTTTAAAGAAATAAATTATACTTGACCCACAGGACCCAGGAAAGCACTTCTGGTCTGCGGGAGATAAAAGAACAGCACCACAGCAAGCAGTGCCGTGAACTCGAAAGCACACGTCGCAGCGCTCAGCTGGAGACACGCTGTTCAGTACACATGTCTTGCATCTCTGGACATGACAAGGGGGCAAAGCCAACCAAAGGAGGGGACATTAATCAGTGAGCCCAACAACTTAGCAAGTTATAGCATGGAAGGCAAGCAGGAGGCAGAAGCCCTGCTGGGTATGTGGAAAGCAAAGGGGATTGTAAATCAGTGCAGCGTGTGCTTAATGTATACAATGGATCCACAAGTAATAGTACATGGAGAAAACATGTAAAAAATGTAAAACTAATCAAGAACTAAGTGCAGACATAAATCACATGCAGGCAGTATGTAGTAGGAGTAGGATGGAGGCAGCAGGTAGTATGAGTACACCTATGACAGGATCTACCTGGGAGGAGAGGGAGACACTTGGAGAGTGCACTGAGAAACAAACAAGCATTTGTCAATGCCGAATGTTTGCTTGCTGGCATTGGCAGTGGTAATGTAGAAGTTACAGAGCTGCGTAATAGGAATGGCAGTGAAGTACTGAACTGAAGCCAACCCCACCACCACCCTGCAGAGAGTGACAGGCATTGGGGTGTGCATTTGGGTCATCAGGCATAACGGCCTCGCCATTTCACCACACCCCACCCTGCAGACACTGACAAGTATCACGGTGTTCCTTGGGGTCTTTGGTCTTAGGCACCCCATTTCATTAGGAAATGCGTGAGATGGGTGTGATATAGGAGAATGGGGTGAACTTTGGAGCTGAAGAGTCCAAGGCATACCTCGATGCCTCTCACTGGCTGCAGGGTGTGGAATGGTATGAGCATTACAGGCAAGAATCCCAAGTCACACCCTGATGCCTGTCATTCTCTCACAGGGTTGGGCGTTATGGTTGGAAACCCTAATACCTCAGGCATTCGTTGGTATTTTCATCCAAATTTTCAACATGTTTTTTTGTGACCCCACCTCATGAACAGGGGGAATATCAGTTTGTTAGCCGAAAGCTGCTTATGCACAGCGAAGTACGGCATTTAGCACAGGTGCAAAAACATTCCAAACAGGATGAAAAATGACAGCTGTACTGTTCATGGGGAGGTGTAAAAATGGAAATGTTGCAAATCTGCAGTAAAATATTTAAAAAATGGTGAAGTCATGAGCGACATAGAAACTGTGCAACGACACCGTACAGGCAATTAGGTTGGGGATATTTTTACAGCAGATTGTCAACTCAGGCATTTTGTGCCTCCGATCATGAACAGTGTCACTGTGATTTTCTTTTATCTGTGCCGAACAATGATTTCCCACAGCGACCATGCATCTCAGCGCTGAAAGTGAAAACACACTTCAGCCATGTTGTGAAAATGACAGCTGTACTGTTCATAAGGAAGTGTGAAAAATGCCACTGGTGAAAATCTGGACTGAAAATATTACAAAGTCATGAACTTACGAGGGTGCGTGGAAACTGCATTGCTCACTCGTAACACAGTCATTTTATGGACTTTTGTCACCAAATTTTCAACATAGCCATTTTAAGACCTCTGCTCATGAACAGTGTAACTGTGATTTTCTTAATCTGTCCTAAACATTGCTTTCAGCACCAACAGCACCATTGTGCTACATGTGTCGAAAACACATTTTGGGCGACATATGAAAATGGCAGCTGTACTGTTCATAAGGAAATGTAATAAAATGGCAATGTTGAAATCTGGAGTAAAAATATTAAATTTGCAAACTCACGAAAGCATGCATAGAACTGCAACGACGCCGTAAAACAGTCATTTTTAGGAATTTTTCACCAAATTTTCAACATAGCCATTTTAAGACCTCTGCTCATGAACAGTGTCACTGTGATTTTCTTAATGTGTCCCATACATTGATTTTGCACATACTGCGCCATTGTGCACTACAAGGGTGGGAACACATTTTTGGCAAGATGTGAAAAATGACAGCTATACTGCTCATAAGAAGGTGTGGTAAAATGGCAATGTTGAAAATCTGTAGTGAAAATATTGAAAATTCGCAAACTTACGAGTGTGTGTAGGAACTGCGCAATGCACCCTTGTAAAACAGTCATTTTTAGGAATTTTTTCACCAAATTTTCAACATAGCCATTTTAAGACCTGAGCTCATGAACAGTGTCACTGTGATTTTCTAATTTGTCCCGTGACATTGATTCCCAGACTGACCGCGCCTGCTGTGTGTGTCATATATGGCAGAAACACGTTTTGGTGACATGTGAAAAATGACAGCTGTACTGCTCATAAGAAGGTGTGATAAAATGGCAATGTTGGAAATCTGGAGTGAAAATATTGAAAATTGTGACCTTACGAGTGTGCGAGGAACTGCTAATGCACCCCTTGTAAAACAAATCATTTTTGGAATTTTTTCACCAAATTTTCAACATAGCCATTTTAAGACCTCTGCTCATGAACAGTGTCACTGTGATTTTCTTAATTTGTCCCGTACATTGATTTCGCACACCGACTGTGCCATTCTGCGCTACATGGTGGAAACACATTTTGGGTGAGATGTGAAAAATGACAGCTGTACTGCTCATAAGAAGGTGTGGTAAAATGGCAATGTTGAAAATCTGGAGTGAAAATATTGAAATTTCGTGAACTTACGAGCCTGCATAGGAACTGCGCAACGCACGCTCGTAAAACAGTCATTTTTTGGATTTGACCATTTTCAACATGGTTTGGGACCCTTCTCATGAGTGATGTCACTGTCATTGGTATTCAGGCCCAGGGGTGATTTCGCAGTCACTGCGCAGTCACTGCGCGAAATCACCTTCGGGCCGACTAACACCATAACAGTGACATAATTCATGAAGGGGTCCCAAAACCATGCTGAAAATTTGGTGCAAAAGTCCCAAAATGCCCGAGATATGCATACAGTTGAAACCCCTATGTAACCCATTATACAGCTTACCGGCATTTCCTCAGTTCATGGGTCGGCTTTGAAGAGTGCAGACGTGTTCCTGGTCCAACCAAGATTGTCGCGCTGGAGTCCGAAGGTAGTAAGGGTGGGGGGTGTGAGGCTGGGTGCGCAGGGTGGGTGCGGTTGTGGAGGGTGGTTGGGAGGCGTGCTGCGGGGTTTTTATTTTACAGGTCTAAAACAAAAAGACGTCAGGGAACATTTGCCACGCTTGGGTGGGCTCCCAGCGTGGCACAAGGACTTGGGAAAGCTCAGCCGAGGGGATTGCACCCTGCGGCAAAATAAAAAAAATTATGGTACTGTTTGCCACGCTGGGTGGGCTCCCAGTGTGGCACAAGGACTTGGGGGCGTTCAGCCGACGGGGATTAGGCACCCCCCGCCAAAGGACTACAGTGCTTGCCATGCTGGGGTGGGCCTCAGCGTGGCACCTACAACTGGGGGGTGGGGACGAGCTCAGCCGACGGGATTGGGCACCCCATCGACTATATAGTACGAGGGCGCGCACGTCTGTCTGTACGTGGGGGGCTTGCGTGAGCAGCCAGTATCTTATCAGTGCTCACCCAGCCGCCTGCCCCTTTCAACTGTATGCCACTGGATTTTGAGCGTGTCATAGATAGCTCCAAAATGCATTGGCTTACAGGGGCCGCGCCTGCCAGCCCACTGACTGAATTGGAGGAGGAGGTGACACACCTCCGAAATCTCCGATGAAGGCACTATGTTTCTTGCACATGCGTGCAAGCAAACATAAAAAGGACTGAACTAGATGAAGGGTAGACCCAAGTCACAAAAATGTAAAAATAAGAGAAGAAGAGCAATGGGCAGTAGAGAAATTGCTCTACACAACACATTTCTAGTCTTGCTGAAGAAAATGTCCAGGGGACGCTGAAGTAAATACTAGCACCATACAACCATTACTCACGGGGGTCAAGAAAGACATTTTAGTTATTGGGGACTCCTTGCTAAGAGGAACAGATACTACAGTATATAAAGGGAATGAAGCCCATACAGTAGTAAACTGCTTACCAGGAGCAAAGGTCTAAAATATAAAGGCTATATTACCAAATGTAATGAACACTACGCTAGGTAATCAAATCATTGTCATCCACGTAGAAGCAAATAATGTGGGAAAAGATCATGAAAAGGATCTGGCAGATGAGCTGATGGAGAGTGCAGCATTAGTAATAAAGGTTGGGAATATACCAGTAATATCTGGAATTCTGCCTAGACTACACTGTGATATAGAAAGAAATCACACAACCCAGAGAATAAATGTTGGGACCTGTAATAACTGTATGGCTAAGGGAATTGCCTTTATAGACACATGGGAGGAGTTTAGTAATAATGAGGAACTGTATTCAAAGGATGGCCCGCACCTAAATAAAAATGGGACAGCCACACTGGTCACGAGACTACAAAATGAAGTAAATAAGCATTTAAACTAGCTAGCGGGGAGCAGTGATCAGGGACAGACCAGTAAGACTGTAATAAATCCCATTCCTGGTAAAAAGAAGCAAACCAAGATAAACAAAATAAAAGCAAGCAAGGAGCCAATGAGATGTTTGCTGGCAAACTCCAGAAGTATTCAAAATAAAAAAGAAGAACTAGAGGCTCTATTAGCCAATTTAAAAAAACATAGATATGGTAGGTCTAACAGAGACTTGGTGGACTAAAAGAGATGAGTGGGGAGGGACATACCTGAGTTTACACTTCATTATAAGGATAGAAAGGGTAGTGGGGAAGGGGGTAGCATTATATGTAACAAAGAAACTAAAAACAGCAGACATTTCTTACAAAATAAAAACTGCTGACACTGAAACAGAAACATTATGGGTAAGAGTGGAAGTACAAAGTAACACTTTCATAGTTATAGGGGTCATATACAGGCCTCCAGGACTAAATGATGAAGCTAGCCAAATAATACTTAAAGAAATAGGAAAGGCTTGTGAAATGGGGAGGGTTGTAATAATGGGAGACTTCAACTGTGGAGACATAGATTGGGGAAGACTGAAAGCATGTAAATGCTCTGGTAAAGCCTTTTTGGCCGTCATGGATCAAGTAGGACTTAGTCAATGTGTGAGGGAACCTATCAGAGGAGGGAACATTTTGGATATTGTAGTAACAACCAAAGAGGTACAGATTAGTAACTATAAGGTGGACTTACCTTTAGGAAATAGTGAATATAACCCTGTACTTTTCATTATTAACCAGTACACGCCCATAATAAAAGGATATGGGGTGGTCTATAACTTTAAAACTGCTAACAAAGAGAAAATAAAGGCGGACCTTAAAAAATTAAACTGGGAAGAAATATTTACAGGAAAAGCAGTGAATGAAATGTGAAAATCATTTAAACGCTATGTGATAGAAATAAGTGATAGACATATTAAAAAAAGTAAAAAATACAACACACGGAGGGTAAAGCTGAAATGATATAGTAAGGCAATACAAACAAGCATTTATCAATGCTGAATGTTATCTTGCTGGCATTGGCATTGGTAGTGCAGAAGTTAGAGATGCATAATAGGAATGGCAGTGAAGAATGGAACTGACGCCAACCCCACCCCCACCCTGCAGAAACTGACAGGCGCTGGGGTGTGCCTTTGGGGCGTCAGCTATAACGCTCATGCCATTTTACCTCACCCTACCCTGTAGACAGTGACAAGTGTCATGGTGTGCTTTGGGGTCTTTAGGCATTATACTTTCCCCATTCCATAAGGAAATACGCTGAGACGGGTGCAGTATAGGAGAATGAGGTGAACTTTAGGGCCAAACACTCCAAGGCACACCTTGATGCCTGTTACTGGCTGCAGTGTGGCGGTGGGGGTGGAATGGCGTGAGCATTACAGCCAGTGATCCCAAGTCACACTCCTAACACCTGCCAGTCTCTACAGGGTGGGGTGTTACAGTTGGAAACCCTAATGTTGCAGGCGTTTGTTGGTATTTTCCCTCCAAATTTTCAGCATAGGCTTTTTTGTGACATAATCAGTTTGTTAGCTGAAAGGTGGTTTTGCACAGCGGCTATGCCATTTGGTGACACAGGGATGAAAACACATTTTGGGCAGGATGTGGAAAATGACAACTGTATTGTTCATGAGGAGGCATAAAAAAATGGCAACGTTGAAAATCTGGAGTGAAAATATGAAAAATTGGTGAAGTCATGAGCATGCATACAAACTGCACAACACACGTCTGTAACCCAATTATTTTTGGAATTTTTTTATTTAGCCACGTTTTCAACATAGGCATTTTGGGACCTCCACTCATGAACAGTGGCGCTGCGATTTTGTTAATGTGTCCTGAAAGTTGATTTCCCACAGCGACCATGCCATTGTGCACCCCAGGCGTGGAAACACATTTTGGGCAGGCTGTGAAAAATTACAGCTGTACTGTTCATAAGGAGGTGTGGAAAATGCCAGTGTTGAAAATCTGGCATGAAAATATTGCAAATTTGTGAAGTTACAAGGGTGCGTGGAAACTGCTCAATGCACGCTTGTAACACAGTCATTTTATGGACTTTCATCACCAAATTTTCAACATAGGCATTTCAGGACCTCTGCTCATGAACAGTGTCACCACCATTTTCTCAAACTGTCCCGAAAACTGATTTCGCACAACGACCGCGCTATTCTGCACCGGACATACAAAAACACATTTTGGCCAGGATATGTAAAATGACAACTGTACTGTTCATATGGAGGTGTAGAAAAATGCCAATGTAGAAAATCTGGAGTGAAAATATTACAAATTCACGAAGTTATGAGCGTGTGTGGAAACAGCGCAATGCACGCTTGTAAAACAGCCATTTTTTGGATTTTGTTCACCGAATTTGCAACATAGGCTTTTTGGGAGCCCACCTCATGAACAGTGGCACTGTTATTTTGTCACTCGATCCTGAAAGGTGATTCCATGCAGTGACTGCAAAATCACTTTTCGAGACTGAATAAAACCATGATAGTGGCTGAATTCATAAGGAGGGGACATAATAACCCCATATTGAAAATTTGGTGCAAAAATTCCCCAAAATGCCCGAGATATGCACCAAAGTTGAAAAACCCTATTTATGCCATTATACAGCTTACCAGCATTTCTTCAGTTCACAGTCAGCTTTCAAGAGTGCAGACGTGTTTCCAGCCCACTGAAGATCATCGCGATGGACTCCAGAGGTAAGTTTGGGGTGAGGGGAGTGTGGGAAGGCAGGGTGCGCAAAGGGTGGGTGCGGGTTGGGGAAGGGAGCTGGACAGATCGAGAGAGACTGTTTTCTTCTTTCACAGGTTAAAAAAAAAAACATTGTGGGACGGTGTTTTTTTAGCACTGGGGCATTTAGCATGCTGGAGTGGGGTCCCAGCATGCCACCTGAGTGTTTGGGGGGGCTAGCCGATGGGGATTGGGCACCCTGTCAGCACATACTTAAAGGGGGCAAGAGCTATGGGATTTTACACCCCCCCGGGCACATAACAAATGGAGGGGTGCATTATGCCGACAGGGAGTGGGCTTCCCCATCGTCACATAAACTGGGTCAGGGCATGCCGACAGGGGGATTGAGCACTTCCGAAGTCAGCATTGTGGCAGGCAGTGTGCCGCCATGTTTAGGCTAATGTTTCACCAGGGAAGGCACGTTGGGAGGTGCCACTGCATATGACAAGCTTGACTCTCATTGCAGTGGACCTTTCCTTAGATGTGCTCACCACATTATGTATTCCTGGTATGGCACCTGCATACTGGCTTATTGGGGAATGAGGGACGCACCTTCTGAGTCGTGCCCTGCATTTGCCCAACAGTGACCACACCTCCAAATCTGCTACTAATGCAATATGTTGGCTGGCATGCAAGCACGAGCCAATATAAAAATGATTAAAAAGAAACAAAAATTGTATGAAAGGTATAAGTTGCAAGGAACAAATGGATCCTGGGAAGAATATAAGAGGGTACAGAAACAATTTAAACATCTAATCAAAAAAAGTAAACAAAGGATGAAAAAAAAATAGCGGGATCTGCAAAAAAGGATGACGAGGGAATTGTATGGTTACATTAATTCCCTGCTTAGAACAAACACAAGCTTATGTTCACTCACAAATGGAGACAGAGTGGTAAATGATCCAAAGGAAATGGCAAATATTTTTAATGAGTATGTTGGGACTGTTTTCTCACAAAAAATAAAAATAAGCAAAGAACACAAAAGTAACATAGTTCACGAACCATGTATTAATATTTCAGAAGAGGTAATTAGGGAAAAAATAAAAGGACTAAAAAACAAGCAGTCAGTGGGACCTGATAATTTATCTAATAATGTGTTGAAAGTACTCTCCCCATGGTGGCAGAACCATTAAAGATAATATTTTTGAAATCCTTAGCAACCTGTAGGGTACCAAATGATTGGTTAACAGCTACCATGGTTCCTATACACAAGAAGGGGGAAAGGTTGGATTACAGAAATTACAGACCTATAAGCCTGACATCTGTTCCAGGCAAATTAACGGAGTCCATCATAAAAGATGCCATAAACAGGATGGAAATAACAGGCCAGGTGGATAGGAATCAGCACGAGTTTTGTGCAGGCAGATTGTGTGTAATGCATCTGCTGTGTTTTTATGAAAAAATTATCATCAGCTCTGGATGGGGGGCAGTCGGTGGACTGTATTTAACAGGATTTTGCCAAGGCCTTCGATAAAGTGCCACATGATGAAATTAGCAAATGCTTAAAGGCAAAGAACGGACATAGGACCTGGAGAGTGACAATAAATGGATACTTGTTCGAGGCCGTGCCGGTGACAAGTGGGGTGCCACAGGGGTTAGTGCTGGGCCCGACTCTTTAGAACCTTTATGGATAGTATGGGGACAATGTAAAAAAATTGGATGAGTAAATATGCAGATGATACTAAGCTAGCGGGCCTGCCACAAGTAAAGAAAATATGGATGCCATACAGACAGATTTGAACAAAATGTATTTATTTATTTAGGAAATCGGAATTACAACCCTTTGAGTCATAGACTCATTTCCAAAGGCTCCACATAAGAATAAAACATAGACATTCATACAGTACATACATAGAATAAAAGTGGGTGAGCAATCATACAGAGTATAAGTACAATGAGCACTGGTTAATGCCTATACATTTGGTAGCTAAAACATGGCAGTGCTATCAACATATTTACCTAATGAGCGGTTAAGACCTATTGATAGCTAAAGCAGTGCATGATATGAGTTGGTAGTAAGCTGCCTCAGGAAGGCCTTGTCTTATACATAATACAATGCATTCATAGTCCACTGCAACTATATGGTAACCAAAGGAGGTGAGGATCTCCACTGCCTGGCCAAGGGCGGGTGCATGGCCTAGCGGTGTGGTGCAGGATCTACAGGTTACTGGTTACACTGGCATTGACCTGAAGAGAGGATATGGGCCCTTAAGGCAGCTTTAAAAGGACCTAGATTGGTGATTAATGTGACAGCCGGAGGGAGGGCATTGTGCCAGGATAGAGCTCTAAGGGGGAAGGATCGCTGGGCCAAGGTGGTCCTGACAATTGGCACCTTCCAGATAGTTTTTGGGGCAGCCCGTGTGGACGCTGAGATGGTGGCTGCCTGAAGAGAAGCCATGACACCTATTGAGGTTAAACCCAGGTGGATTTTTTTGGTGAAGAGACAGGTCTGGTACAATAGTCTTTCCTCAAAGGAGAGGATATTGATGAGCACATATAGGGTGCAGGTATGTGTATTTCTGTCGGCACCAGTGAGGAGCTGGCAGGCCTTATTGATGACTACGTGTATTTGATGAAGCGCCATAGGGTTGGAGGCAGCATAGATTGTGAGGCTATAATCCACCAGCAATAAGACTGAGGAGGTAATAGCTATGTGATGTGCTTCAGGTGGCAGGCAGTCTTTATGTCTGTAAAGGAGACCAATGTGGATGTTGGTGGCAGAGGTGAGGATTTTTATATGTTCGTGGAATGAGAGGGAAGAGTCAAATGTAATACCTAGATACTTATACTTTTGGACCTGTTCCAGTGGGATGAGAGAGGTGGAGAGTATTTCCAGGGGGAAATACTTGATCTGTTTTGGCTGTGGGTATAGAGCATCGTCTTAGTTTTTTTAATGTTGACCACCAATCTGTGTTCAGCAAACCAGTGTTCAATCTGAGAGAGGAATTTTGCAAGGTACACTGGAGAGAGAGAGAGAGAGAGAGAGAGAGAGAGAGAGAGGGAGGGAGGAGGAGGAGAAGAGAGAGAGAGAGAGAAGAGAGAGAGAGAGAGAGAATGAGAATGAGAATGAGAATCAGGATGTGTGGCATAAAGAACAGCATCATCTGCATAGAGGAGAAGGTTGCCGGGGCAGGATTGAGGTAGATGCTGAATAGCAGGGGACCCAGGATAGATCCCTGGGGAATTCCTGATTGCACAGGCAGCACAGTAGATAGGGTATTATTAATTTTAACACATTGGGTTCTAGATGAAAGATAACTGGAGAACCATGAGAGTGGACAAAGAGAGACCCCAATTTGTTGGAATGTGTTAAGAAGGAGGGGATGAGAAACTGTGTTGAAGGCCTTTGAGAGGTCTATAAACATGGCCCCTGCGAGGTGCCCCTTTTCAAGCGTGGAGTGCAGGGAGTTAGCAAATTCTGTGAGGGTGGTCATACTGCTATGACCAGCTCTGAAGCCATGCTGCTCCCTACATAAGAGATTGTGCGCGAGGAGGTAGTCAATGAGCTGATTGGCCATGATCTTTTCAAGGGCTTTAGAGAGTGGGGGGAGAATCCAGATGGGACGGTAGTTGTTTGGGAGGGAGCTGTCACCACATTTCAATATTGATGTTATCACTGCCATTTTCCATGAGGTTGGGAACTGGCCCAGGTGCAGGGACAGATTTAGAAGGTCTGTGAGTGGGGAGATAACTGAGTCTAGCGTAAGGTATAGGATACTCATATCGACGTTGTCTTTGCAGTAGTTGGAGCTCTGGAGGGCTTTGGACAGGTAGACTTTCGCTTCTGTAGGGGTAATGACTCTGAGTTTGAAGGAGGGGTGGAGAAGCTCAAGTGGTGGTATAGGCTGAATTGGATCAAAAAAGTTGCTAAGGAGGAATGAGCTGAGGTCTGAGAAGGTGGAGTTGAGGCAGTTAGCTATGTGAAGTGTGTTTGTAGTGGTGGTACCGTCAACAATAAGTTGTGGGGGGGGGGAGAGTGGGATTTACCATTAAGCTCCTTGATGTGATCCCAGAACTTTCTTGTGTTACCCCAGGAGGTGGTTAGGGCGGTTCTGTAGTGCTCTGCCTTGGCCTTGCGGATTGTCCAGGTGCATTATTGCAGGTAGTATTATAGGCCTGCCTATCGCTTAGCAAACCGAAGGCAGTGGCACAATGCCAGAGGTTGTCATGCATTTTGAACTGTTGTAGGAGTTCTGGGGTGATCCAGGGGGCACTGCATTTCTTAGTGGTCACTTTGATGGTCGGTGCAAAAGCATCACAGGCAGTATTAAAGGTGGTGGTGAAGTAGTGCAATGCATCATCTATGTGCTGGGCTTGGGAAATAGGGGACCAGTCCCAGTTAATTAGATATTGTTTGAGTTTGGCTATGCCTCCTGGGCGTAGTTGATGAGGAAAGGTGATATTTGATGGTGGTTTAGGTAGCTGACAGGACCAGCTGAAGATGATTGGGGAGTGGTTGCTTAAGGTGTTGGGTAGGACACCTAGGTCGGTGATATGATGGGGATGATTAGTGAGCAGGATATCTAATAGGGTGTTGGTTACATTAGTGGGGTTGGCCCTGGTAAGCTGGGATACCAGTTGGGTCATATCTAATGCAGCAAAGGTTTTTTTGGCATGTGTTGATTAACTTGCCAGCCAGTTTATGTTGCGATCCCCAACTAGGATGGGGACAGCTGGCTAGATAGTCAGAGAGCACTTTACAGGCAGGGGATTGGCTATGGGGTGGGATTTAGGCGATGGTGAGAGTAAGAAGAGCACAGTTTGGGTCAGGGGAGAGTTTTATTGAGAGGGCTTGGGCACCATGGTCTAGGGAGGGTGCAGGCAGGGCTTGGTAATTCAGTGAGTCATTTACATAGAAGGCACAGCCACTGCCTCTCTTGCCATTATGATCAAGCCTAATGAGAGAGTAGCCAGGAATAGAGACAAATGAGTCTGGTGTCTTGGCTGACAGCCAGGTTTCTATTAAAGCCAGTATGTATGGTTGGTGCTGTGCTGTCCAGCATTGCAGGGGTGTTATTTTTTTAGGCAGGCTTCAGATATTCATAGCGGCTATTCGAAGCCCCGTGGGTGCAGAAAAGGGGAATGAGTTTTAACCAGGAAAAATGCTGTGTAATACATCTGGGTGCAAAGACTAAAATAAATGATTATATACTTGATGGCCAAAATCTTAGGAAATCTAAAGAGGAAAAAAAACTTAGTATCATCATAGATAATAAATTAAAGTTTGAAACACATCAAAAGAAGCAGATATCTAAAGCGAATAATGTATTATGGACTATATATAAGAAGACATTTTAGGAGAAGTAGGGAGGTGGTTCTCCCACTGTATAGAGCTTATGTCAGGCCTACACTGGATTACAGCAGTCAGTTGTGGGGTCCCATATCAAGGGGAGGTGTGACTGCCCTAGCAGGGGTGCAGAGACATGCCACGAGGATGGTGTATGGGCTGAAATTAATGCCATATGAGGCAAGACTGGACACTTTGGGACTGATGTCCCTGGAGACCAGAAGAATTAGAGGGGCTCTCCTTTGTCATGATATAATGCAAAATCCAGGATTACTAAATGACATGAATCTTAAAATAAAAAACCCAGGAATTAATGTAAGAGGACACCCACTGCAACTTAAGGGAGGAAGGTTTAATACAAATAAAAGAAAGAGCTTCTATACGCAGAGGGTTGTGAACCCATGGAATGGGCTGCCACTGGAAGTAGTAAATAGCAAGAGTAAAGCACATTTTAAACAAAACCTAGATAGGTATATTCTAAATGGAAAGAAACTGGGTAAACAGATAGGAGTATGGGCTCACAGGCCTTCTTGGCTCCTTTTCTCCTTAGTATGAACCTTTGTAATGCAACATTGCTAGGAGTGAACTGGAGTACCCCAACAATCAGGAACAGAAAGGAGCATGTACTGCTGGATGCCTTCCAGGACAATGTCCTGTTGCAAATGGTCAGTGAACCAGCCAGGTTAGGGAATACCCTTGACCTTGTGCTGGCAAATGGGGACTTTGTGAGAGAACTTACAGTGGAGGAACCACTGACAGGGAGTGACCACCACTCAGTATGGCTCACGTTGGATATGGGCAAGGAAGGAGTAGAATCTGGCACAAGAGTGCTGGACTTCAGGAGGGCCGACTTTGGGAAGATGGGGGAAGTGGTAAAAGGGTACCTGGCCAGAATTCAGTCTAGTATGGACATGAACCAGAAGTGGGAGCTCATAAAGTTGGGGATAGTGGAGGCAACCAAAATCTGCTGCAAGGCTCAGAGCAAGAAGGCTAGGGCTAGGAAACCGAGCTGGTTGAGCAAGGATGCCATGGAAAAGGTAAGGAGGAAAAGAGCTGCGTTTAGGAGGTACAAGAAAACAGGGAGGGGGAGGACAGAGAGGAGTACTTGATGGAATCGAAGGAGGTGACAAGGGCAGTAAGGGGAGCCAAGGTATCTACGGAACTCAGGCTGGCACAAGGAATTAAGAAGGGAGAGAAGGAGCTGTAAGGACCACATAGTAAGGATTAGGAAGGAGGGAGCTGGGTGGAAGCAGGTGCAATAAGGCAGAAGCACTAAATGAGTAGTTCTGCTCGAATATTTACTAAGGAGAAGGGGGGGACACCCAAGGGGGAAGGAATGGCAGAAACAGGGGGGGAGGGGGTGACAGATGGGGAAATCATGGAGGCAGAGTTCGGGAGGGTTTGAAGGCACTTAGGGTGGACAAGGTGACAGGCCCAGATGGCATCTACCCCAGGGTACTGAAGGAGCTGGCAGAAGTCCTTTGGCAAATCTGTTTAATGCCTCACTACATTCGGGGTGTGTACCTCAGGACTGGAGGATGGCTCATGTGGTGCCCCTCCACAAGAGTGGCCCCAAGGATGAACTGGGAAACTACAGACCAGTGAGCCTCACATCCATCGTGGGTAAGCTAATGGAGACTATCCTGAAGGAGAGGCTGGTGGCCCTCCTAGAGGCCAAAGGACTACAGGATAGCAGACAGCATGGCTTCATATGTGGCAGATCCTGCCAAACCAACCTGGTGGAGTTCTATGACTGAGTAACTAGGCAACGGAAAGGGGCCATGCAGTGGATGTCCTGTATCTCGACTTCAGTAAGGCATTCGACTCGGTGCCACATGGAAGGCTGGGAAGTAAGTTAGAAGGCACAGGGGCGGGTGCAAAGCTGGTGAGATGGGTAGGGAACTGGCTTCATGTGGTGGTGGGTGTAGAGCTCTCACACCCAAGGGTAGTGACGAGCGGTGTTCCACAGGGCTCGGTGTTGGGACCAGTGTTGTTTGGGATATTCACTGCAGACATATCATTGGACATCAAGAGCAAGATCAGTCTGTTTGCTGATGATACCAAGGTAGGAGCGGTGGTGGATGA
Source organism: Neoceratodus forsteri (assembly GCA_016271365.2). Classification (NCBI taxonomy): domain Eukaryota; kingdom Metazoa; phylum Chordata; order Ceratodontiformes; family Ceratodontidae; genus Neoceratodus; species Neoceratodus forsteri. The sequence goes on along the minus strand of CM028130.1, from coordinate 516,795,313 downwards.
CCTATGGGGATGGTAGGGGTTGCAGGATGATCTGGCAAAGCTTGAAACCTGGTCAGACACCTGGCAACTGGGGTCTAATGCCAAAAAGTACAAGGTGCTGCATTTTGGGATGAAGAACCCAAGGAGAAGATACCAGATGGGGGGAGTGCAGCTAGCCCAGACAGAGGAAGAGAAGGATCTGGGGGTGCTCATTACAGTGTCAATGAACAACTCAGCACAATGTAGGAAGGCAGCTGCAAAGGCCAACAAAATGCTGGGTTGTATTGCAAGGGGTAATATCCTCGAGGAGCCAGGAGGTGATTCTGCCACTGTATAGGTCATTAGTTAGACTGCACCTGGAGTACTGCATGCATAATTGGCGCCCGTATCTGAAGAGGGACATTAAGTTACTGTAGGGGGTGCAGCGCAGGGCGAAAAAGATGATCAAGAGGAGATCGAGAGGAGGCTGAAGGAATTGAACATGTACTCGCTGGAGGAGAGGAGGGACGGGGGGACATGATTGAAACCTTTAAGTACATGAAAGGAATAAACAAGACTGGTACAGAGGGACTGTTCAAAGTAAGGGAGGGGAGGGACACCAGGGGCCATGATATGAGACTGGAGAGAGGAAGGTTCAGGAGGGAGATGAGACACTTTTTTACAGAGAGGGCGGTGGCTGAGTGGGATGCGTTACCTGCAGAAGTTGTATCCAGTAGAACAGTGGTCTGCATCAAAAGGGGATGGGACAGGACAAGGGGGAGGGTCAATGAAGGGGAAGGATGGAAGGGAGGGGCAGCTGCAGAATAAGGGGTGCTAGCTGCACATTCGAGCAGACTTGATAGACCTCTAGGCCTTTATCTGCTGGCAAATTTCGTATGTTCATATTGTAACTACAAGCCAGTCTGTAGGTCTGACACTGGTGATTGAAAGGCCTTCTTTCTTGCTGTATGCAAATGGGAGCATGTGCGTTACATCTTTATATTTCATATTTATGGTATATGCCCTAATATTTATAGCATGTGCTACAGAGTAAATGATGCTTGTGTCGGGTGGGAGGGCGCAGACAGTGGGTGAGATAGCAGGGCACAGACAACAGGGGGGTAGTAGTGGATCAACTTGGTGTATATATCTGCAATTCCTAGCTACACCCCAGAATTTAGAAGAGAGCAGCGTGGCTGTGAATCTGATGCAGCCAGGAATGGGAACAGCTAGAGGACTGACTGAGCCTAAGCGGAGGAGGCAGTGAGCTTGCCAGCACCTGTGGTCGGTCGGAAGCAGCTGAGATGCGCTCTCTGTAAAGAAAAGTAATTGAGCTCTTAGTGTTTGTTTTTTCTTGTACAGCGAATCCGAGTCTGTGTGTGGAAACCAATTGCATGCTGTCCCGCTGTACTCCGTTCCAGTCACTCAGCTCAGCTGGCCCACCACATTTGGTCGTTGTCGTGTCAAGACTCAGAGCAGCGAACACTGGAGAGAAAATGTCCTTCTGTCTTGTTCAGCCACTGGAAATAAGTGCAGCAGCTTCTGAGTTCTGACTGTTTCCACCACTGAATCCTTCAAGGCATCAGGTACTATTGTTGCACACTGACTGGCTGCAGTAGCTTAGCCGCTTGTTGTTTGTTACCACCACTGGCACTATCATTAGTAACAAAAATGCTGCCCCTGACCTGCAGTGAACTTTGGACCATTTAGGTAAAAAACAATATATTTTCTTTATTTTGACATTTTGACCAGTAGCTTAGCTTTATTTTTAAATGCTACCCTCCCCCATGACCTGCGGTGAACCTGAGTTTTTTTTTCTGTCACCTCTAAAGAAATTAAAACTTGTATGGCACCTGGGTGTGTGTGTGTCTGGGAGGGACTCTGTGTGGATGTAAAGCAGCAGGGAATTACAGTAGTGCAGGGTGTGTTTGTGGGATGTGTGCATGTGTGGGGGTGTCTGTGGGGGTGTGTGGGGGTGGGTGGATGTTGGATGTTGTGTGGGGTGTGTCTGGTGGGTGGGTGTTGGGTGTTGTGTGGGTGTGTGTGTGGTGGGTGGGTGGTGGGTGTTGTGTGGGTGTGTGTTTGGTGGGTGGGTGCTGTGTGTTGTGTGGGTGTGTGTCTGGTGGGTGGCTGGGTGGGTGTTGTGTGAGGGTGTGCCTGGTGTGTGGGTGGGTATTGGGCATTGGGTGTGTGTGTGTCGGCATTGGGTGTTATGTGTGTGTCAGGTGTGTGTCTGGGGTGGGTGTGTCTGGGTGAATCGACCTCTGTGTGATTGGCTACTTTGATGTGGTACAGAGGCTTTGTCACAATGCAACATTGTAACTAAAAGCAAGTCTTAGTGTGACACTTGTGGCTAGCATAGTCTGTGTCTATGTGAATGGACCTCTGTGGGACTGGCTACCTTAATGTGGTACAGAGATTGTCACAATAAAACCTTGTAACTAAAAGCCAGTTTGTTTGTCTGACACTGGTTATTGAAATACCCTCTTGCTGTATAGGAATGGGATCATGTGTGTTACAGCAGGGCAGAGGCAGGAAACTAAAGACCAGTTAGTTTGACCTCAATGGTAGGGAAAATGATGGAATCACTTCTGAAGTAAAGAATTTTTGAGTACCTAGAGGCCAGTGGGTCACAGGACCCAAGGCAGCATGGTTTCACAGCAGGAGGGTCATGTTAGACGAACCTAATAGATTTCTTTGACTGGGTGACCAAAGTAGTAGACCAGGGAGGGGCTGTGGATATGGCCTACCCAGAATTTAGCAAGGCATTTGACACCGTCTCACATGAAAGATTAATATACATGTTAGCCAGCCTTGGAGTGGGTCCCAAGCTGGTAGCCTGGTTAAAAAACTGTCTGGACAACAGGTCATAAAGGGTAATAGTAAACGGAGTCCACAGTGACGCAAAGGAGGGAACTGATGGGGCAAATTGCAGGGTTTGCATTGGGACCGAATCCTCTTTAATGTCTTTATAAGGACATTGGAGAGCACCTGAAGGAAAGGTATGTCTCTTTGCAGATGACACAAAGCTCTGCAACAGGGTTGATTCACAAGGTGAGGTGGAAAGGATGAAAAGGGACTTGGCAATGTTGGAGGAATGGTCAAATATGTGGCAGCTCAGATTCAATGCAAAGAAGTGCAAGGTAATGCATCTGGGAAACAAAAACCCAGGGGAAGAGTACACAATGGGGGGTGAGTTAATAACAACAACAAAAATCGAAAGAGACCTAGGAGTAATTATATCAGATGACCTAAAGGTGGGCAAGCAATGTGAGAAGGCAGTAAGGAGGGCTGGGGGGATACTGGGATGCATAGGGAGAGGCATCAACAGTAGAAAACAGGAAGTTGTTCTCCCTCTGTACAGACAGTTGGTGAGACCCCATCTGGAGTACTGCAAGCAATTCTGGAGACCCCATCTCTGCAAAAACATAGAGTGGAGGCTGTTCAGAGGAGGGCAACCAAAATGGTGCAGGGTCTGCACCAGAAGACATATGAGGAGAGACTAAAGCGGCTTAATATGTATACCCTTGAGGAAAGGGGGGACATGATAGAAACTTTCAACTTTCAAGTATCTCAAGGGAATTAACAAAGTACAAGAGGGTAGCATCATTCAGAAGAAGAAATGTGCAAGAACAAGGGGGCACAATTTAAAGATGGGGAGACGACTCAGAGGTAATGTTAGAAAGTATTTTTTCACAGAGAGGGTTGTGGATGCATGGAACAGCCTTCCTGAGGAGGTTGTGGAGTCAGGAACAGTGAGAGAATTCAAGAATGCATGGGACAGACATAAGGCAATTCTAGTGGGGGGGTAGGAGGAAGTAAGCTGTCTAACAAGAATCTGCAGCTTATTCATCAGGTAGTGAAATGGGCAGACTAGGTGGGCCAAGCGGTCCTTATCTGCTGTCAAATTCTCTGTTTCTGTGATTCTATGTTTACATGTCATATTTAAGGTATATGCCCAATTTATAGCCTATGCTACAGTGTAAATGATGCTTGTATTGGGTGGGTAGGATAGCAGGGCATGGACAGTGGGGGGTGGGTAGCAGTGTGTCAACTTGGTGTATACATCTAAAATTCCTGGCTACACCCCGCAGTAACTGCCATTTATGCACTACCTGGAGGAGTGAGTTGAGGAGGAGCCGACAGATGGGTAGCTTTGCCGCCAGGCCTATCAGCCCAAGATGGGTGGGGACAGATCATCGGAGTCGACTCCGTCGGGACGGAGGTGATTTTGTAGTGCTTTGCTGAGCTCTGGTACCACTGTCTAGCCAGGGCGAAGGGGAGCCTTGAGCAGAGTGCCGGTCACCTGAGAGCTTTGCCACCCACCAGCCAGAACCTTGTTGCCTGCACAACAGTCCAGTCAGTCCATTTGAATCTGAGCTGTTCATTTTCCTAGCAGAATTTTGGGGTTACACCACCAAGCAGCCGGTTCTGTGATTTTCATTGGTGGCACCATTCGGTTCCGGTCCAGGTTTTTTTGCTGCTGTCTGCCGCTTGTGTGACTCAGTACTGCAGCCTGCCAGGAACTTTGCAGATGGTGGCCAGCACTACCGACCTTATTGCCAGTGTTGGCCAGGGAAGAGACCATCAGCTCAGCCAGGTACTTCTTGGAGGGTTGATTTTGTTTATTGTGGTGGTTAGAGGGGGGTGTGTGTGTGGTGGATTTCATTTTTTGTGGTAAATGTGTGGCAGTGGTTGGTGGGTGGACCAAGTCCAGATAACTACAGTTACTAAACTGTGTGGCAATCTATTATCTAGTTTAAGTTCAAAGGTATGATTATGTAAACCTTGGGCTCCATGAGCTGACCAAACCCAGAGGGGGTGGTCATGAAGTCTGAGAGGATTGTAAAAGTCAGTCAATGATATTGTGCACTACACCCTAATTGATGTCACTGTGGCACAGTCTTCACTTATGTCCAAGAAGTATTTAAAGGTAACTATGATGAACTGTACATTTTGGCGGCCTACGTTTGCAGTTGTCAGCAGCACTGGGATAATGCTTTACTTTAACTATTAAAGTGAGCACTGAATGCATAATAAAAATAGTACCTTAAGTGCTCGGTTACAGTCACAGTAAACACTTAGTATCCAGGTGCTGACGACTGCAGAATTAGGCAGCTAAAATATGTACTTAGTCATTAGGATCTTACAATACTTCTTGGAAATAAATGCTGGCAGTGCCAGAGGAGCAGTATTGATTTCATGGTGATTGAAGATCTAAGTCCGTGCTGCACCTACTAGGTGAATTGCTGTGTTCCAGGCAGGGAAGCTGGCAAGGGAATGAGGAAAATGTGGCCCCACATGAAGTTGTGTTTATGCCCCAGGCGTGTAGGGATGGAGATAGATATTGATTTCTGTGGGGCTGCTCTGACCCCAAGACACACACCTCGGGTGCATGGATGAAGGTGTGTTTATGCTTGGGGGTGCGGGTGGGGCACCCCAACAGGAAGCATATCACAGAACATTACTTTTTATATTTGCTTGCGCGCAGCCCAAGAAACATATTGTGGCAGCTTGGTGCCGAAGCAGGTTCTGGAGGTGTGACACTGTTGTGGCCAATACTGGCACGGCATTTACGGGCATGAGTGCTGTCCACCAATAAGGGGGAACATAGCTGGTGACACTAGTTTTGAACGTTGACACCAACTTGAAAGAAACTAGCCGCACCGGCTGCACTCCCCATAGACACACATGCACGCATATTGCATGCTAATGCGCTCCCCTCCCCACACATACTATATGGCCGACGGGGGTGCCCAATCCCCTGTCGGCTCCAGTGTCCCCTCCAAAAGACAACCGTATGCCATGCTGGGAGCCCACCCTAGCATGGCAGTAGTCCCTATGGCTGACAGGGGTTCACAATCCCCCATTGGCTTCACTGTCCCATGCCCCAAACAGCCTTCCAGCTGCCATGCTGGGAGCCCACCCCAGCATAGCAAAAGTCCCGCATCGTGGAAGAAAAAAAACGCAGAAACCTGAAAGAGAAAACCTTCCCTCGCTGACTGTCCTGACCTGCTCCCCCCCACGCCCACTCTCTGCACACCCTGCCTCCCCACACCCCCCCTCACCCTGTACTTACCTCCGGAGTCTGGCGCGACGATCTTCAGTGGACCAGGAACATGTCTGCACTCTTCAAAGCCGACTGCCAACTCAGGAAATGCCGGTAAACTGTATGATGTAATAAATAGGGTTTTTCAGCTTTGATGGATATCTCAGGCATGTCTGGGAATTTTTTCACCAAATTTTCAACATCGGGTTTTTGGGACTCCACCTCATGAATTCTGCCACTGTAATTTTGTTAATCAGTCCTGAAAGGTGATTTTGCGGTCACTGCGTGGAACCACCTTTCGGGACTGATTTATGAAATGACAGTGTCAGAGTTCATGAGGTAGGCTCCCAAAAACACTATGTTGAAAATTTGGTGAAAAAATCTAAAATGACTGTTTTATGAGCATGCGTTGCGTTGTTCCTACGCACGCTCATAAGTTCACAAAATTTCAATATTTTCACTCCAGATTTTCAAAATTGCCATTTTACCACACCTCTTTATGAGCAGTACAGCTGTCATTTTTCACATCTTGCCCAAAACGTGTTTCCACGCATGTAGCGCACAATGGCGCAGTTGGTGTGCGAAATCCATGTTCGGGACAGATTAAGAAAATCACAGTGACACTTTTCATGAGCAGAGGTGTTACAATGGGTATGTTAGAAATTTGGTGAAAAAAGTCCATAAAATGACAGTGTTACGAGTGACCATTGTGCAGTTTCCACTCACACTCGTAACTTCATGGATTTCTAATATTTTCAGTCCAGATTTTCACCACTGGCTTTTTTTCACACTTCCTTATGAACAGTACAGCTATCATTTTTCACACCATGGCCAAAATGTGTTTTCACACTTTCAGCACAGAAATGCGTGCTCTCTGTGGGAAGTCACTGTATGGGATAGATTAAGAAAATCACAGTGACACTGTTCATGAGCGGAGGTTCCAAAATGCCTGTGTTGACAATCTGCTGTAAAAAATTCCCCAAACTAATTGCATTATATGTATGCGTTGCGTAGTTTCTACACACGCTCATGACTTCATCAGTTTTTTAAATATTTTCACTGCAGATTTTCAACATTGCCATTTTTTCCACCTCCCCATGAATGGTACAGCTGTCATTTTTCACATCCTGTTCAAAATGTGTTTTCTCACCTGTGGTGCCAAATGGCATAGTCACTGTGCAAAATCAGCTTTCGGCTAACGAACTGATATTGCCACTGTTCATAAGGTAGGGGTCACAAAAACCGCATGTTGAAAATTTGGAGTGAAAATGCCAACGAATGCCTGAGGCGTTAGGGTTTCTGACCATAACACCCCACCCTGTAGAGATTGACAGTCATCAGCGGTGTGACTTGGGATTCTCGCCTGTAATGCTCATACCATTCCACATCCTGCAGCCACTGAGAGGCATTGAGGTGTGCCTTGGACTCTTCGGCCCCGAAGTTCACCCCATTCTCCTATACAGCACCCATCTCACCATATTTCCTGATGGAATGGGGTGCGCATAAGGGCCAGAGACCCCAAGGCACACCGTGACATTTGTCAGTGTCTGCAGGGTAGGGTGTGGTGAAATGGCATGGTCGTTATGCCTGATGACCCAAAGGCACACCCCAGTGCCTGTCACTCTCTGCAGGGTGGTGGCGGGGCTGGTGTCAGTTCAATACTTCACTGCCATTCCTATTATGCAACTCTCTTAACTCCTACACTACAATGCCAGTGCCAGCAAACATACGGCATTGACAAATGCTTGTTATGTTGATTGCTCGCATGCGCAAGAAACATATTGTGGCAGCCTTCTCCACAGGCAGGTTGTGGAGGTGCGGCACTGTTCTGGCCAATGCCCCCACAGCCTTTAAAGGCTTGTTCAGCATCCCCCAATGCTGTGGCATGCTGCTGCTGACACTAGTTCAGCCAGCATGCAACTTGTAAAACATCAGCCGCTGCAATCAGGGGCCACCTCGTCATTGCAGCATAAACCATTTGCTGCAATGAGGGAGCGATCCATCATTGCTGGGTGGGATTTTCACACACTGATACTGTTTGTGAACTTGGCGGCGGTCTGCCGCCGTGTTCTCAAACAATATTAACACCTCCTCACCGTGTTTATTTTCCAACAGGGGCCCCAATCCTTATCAGCTTTGGTGCCCCCATGTTTATGTTGCCGACGGGGGAGCCCACTCCCCGTCGACATTATGTAACCTCCCCTCGCTTATATTCTCTGCCAATGGGGTGCCCAATGCCCATCGGCATAATGTCACCCCCACCCTTTTTGTTGTGTGCCAACGGGGGTGCCCAATCCCCCGTCGGCTTCAGCTTGCCCCTCACAAAGGAAGTCTCCGGTGGCATGCTGGGAGCCCACCCTAGCATGCCACATGACCCTGTAAAATAAAAACAGTCCCGCAATGTTTTTTTACCTGTAAAAGGAACTGTCCCTTGAGGTCTCCCCGCCCCTCCCACAACCCGTGTCCACCCCTGCGCACCCTGCCTCCCCCAACCCCCTTCACCTCATACTTACCCCCGGAGCTTGGCGCGACGATCTTCGGTGGACCGGGAATACGTCTGCACTCTTCAAAGCTGACTGCAAACTGAGGAAATGCTGGTAAGCTGTATAACGGAATAAATATTTTTTTTCCAACTTTAATGCATGTCCCAGTCATTTGTTTGGAATTTTGGCACCAAATTTTCAACATGGAGTTTTTGGGACCCCTTCTCATGAATTCTGGAACTGTCATGGCGTTAATCAGCCCCAAAGGTGATTTCACGGTCAGCGCGTGCAATCACCTTTCGGGGCTGATTAATGAAACGTCAGTGTCAGTGTTCATGAGGTGGGTTCTCAAAAAGCCTATGTTGCAAATTTGGTGGAAAAAAATCCATAAAATGACTGTGTTACGAGCATGCACTGCGCAGTTTGCACGCACGCTCGTAAGTTCACAACTTTGCAATATTTTCACTCCAGATTTTCAACATTGCCATTTTCCCACACCTACTTATGAACAGTACAGACGTCATTTTTCCCATCCTGGCCAAAATTTGTTTTCGCACTTCCGGCACAGAATAGAGCGGTCTCTGTGGGAAACCAGTGTTCGGGACAGATTAAGAAAATGACAGTGGCACTGTTCATGAGCAAAGGTCCTAAAATCCCTATGCTGAAAATTTGGTGATGAAACTCCAGAACATGGCTGTGTTACAAGTGAGCGTTGAACTGTTTCCACGCACCCTTGTAACTTCGCAAATTTATAATATTTTCACGCCACATTTTCAACAGTGGCATTTTTTCACACCTCCTTATGAACAATAAGCTGTCATCTTTCACATCCTGGCTAAAATATGTTTTTGCACTCCTGCCGGAGAATAGCACGGTCGCTGTGGGAAATCAGTGTTTGGGACAGATTAAGATCGAGCGAGTGAGAGGGGGAGAGTGACCAAGCTCAAGTGAGCTGTGTCGGGACCGCTGCAGATTTGTTTGTGGGCAGGAAAAGGCCCCAACGCAAGAGCCCAGTACAAAAGGGCAGCCTGCAGCACTGGGAGAAACAGAACAAGAGAGCGAGTGAGGGAGGAGGAGTGAGCAAACTCACCGCAGCGCTGTCAGGACTGCTGCAGATTTCTTTATGGGCAGAAAAAGGCATCAATGAAGGCAGGAGCCCAGTACAAAAGGCCAGCCTGCAGCGCTGGGAGAAACAGTACGAGCAAATGAGACAGGGGGACTGAGTGAGCTCAACGGAGCTCTATTAGGACTGCTGCGGATTTCTTTGTGAGCAGAAAAAGGTGCCAATGCAGGCAGGCGCTCCATACAAAAGGGCAGCTTGCAGCGCCAGGACAAACAGAATGAGCACGTGAGAGAGGGAGACTGAGCGACCTCAACGGAGCTCTGTTGGGACAGCTGTGGTTTTCTTTGTGTACAGACAAAGGTGCTAACGCAGCCAGGAGTCCCATACAAAAGCGCAGCCTGCAGCACCAAGAGAAACAGAATGAGCGAGTGACAGAGCGGTAGTGAGCGAGCTCAGTGGAGCTCTGTTGTGACTGCTGCAGATTTCTTTGTGGGCAGAAAAAGGCGGCAACGCAGGCAGGAGCCCAGTACAAAAGGCCAGATTGTAGTGCCAGCAGAAATGGAATGAGTGGGTGAGAGAGGGGGAGTGAGCGAGCTCAATGGAGCTGTGTTGGGACTGCTTCAGATTTCTTTGCGGCCAGAAAAAGCCACCAACGCAGGCAGGAGCCCAGTACAAAAGGGCAGCCTGCAGCGGCGGGAGACACAGAATGAGCGAGTGAGGGAGGGGGAGTGAGTGAGCTAAATGGAGCTCTGTTGGGACTGCTGCAGATTTGTTTGTGGGCAGAAAAGGGCAGCAATGCACGTAGGGGCCCAGTACAAAAGGCAGCCTGCAGTGGCGGGAAAACCAGAAGGAGTGAGTGAGAGAGGGGGAGTGAGCAAGCTCAACGGACCTCTATTGTAACTGCTGCAAATTTCTTTGTGGGCAGAAGAAGGCAGCAATGCAGGCAGGAGCCCAGTAGAAAAGGGCAGCCTGCAGCACCGGCAGAAACGGAATGAGCGAGTGAGAGAAGCGGAGTGAGCGAGCTCAATGGAACTTTGTCGAGACTGCTGCAGATTTCTTTGTGGGCAGAAAAAGGTGCCAACAGAGGTAGGAGCCCAGTACAAAAGGGCAGCCTACAGCGCTACGAGAAACAGAATGGGTGAGTGAGACAGGGGGACTGAGCGACCTCAACAGAGCTCTGTCAGGACAGCTGCAGATTTCTTTGTGGGCAGAAAAAGGTGCCAATGCAGGCAGGAGCCCAGTACAAAAGGGCAGCCTGCAGCACCGGGAGAAACACAAATGAGCGAGTGAGACGGGGGAGTGGGCAAGCTCAGCGGAGCTCTATCATGACTGCTGCGGATTTCTTTGTTGGCAGAAAAAGGTAGCAATGCAGGCAGGAGCCCAGTACAAAAGGCCAGCCTACAGCGCAGGCAGAAACAAATCGAGTGAGTGAGAGAGGGGGAGTGAGCAGGCTCAACAAACCTGTGTTGGGACTGCTGCAGATTTCTTTGTGGGCAGAAAAAGCCACCAACAGATGCAGGGGCCCAATACAAAAGGGCAGCCTGCAGCACCAGGAGTAACAGAATGAACAAGTGAGAGAGGGGGAGTGAGCCACCTCAACGGAGCTCTGTCGGGACAGCTGCGGATTTCTTAATTGGGCATAAAAAGCTGGCAATGCAGGCAGGAGCCCAGTAGAAAAGAGCAGTGTGCAGCACCGGGAGAAATAGACTGAGTGAGTGACAGAGGGTCAGTGAGCGAACTCAACAGACCAACGCAATCAACGTTCGGCATTGACAAATGCTTGTTTCTGTTTGCTGTCACTCACAGTGAATTTTTTTTATCTGTAAATCATAGACATTATTTTTTGTGGTGGTGCTCTGCTAACACCCCAGGTGAGCGGATATGAAGTTGTGTTGTGTCCGGGTGTTGTGAGGGGGCTAAGTACCCACAGAAAGAATATTTACAGCACATATTACTTTTCCTGTTTGCTGTCACTAAGAGTGAAATGTGTCACTTCATCTGTTTTTTAAATAATTATAGATATTCTTTCTGTGGGGGCGCTCTGCCTCTAACACCCCCAGGTGCACAGATGAAGTTGTGTTGATGCCCGGGGGGAGGGGTCTGAGCACCTGGACAGAAGGAATAATATCACAAAACAAGTTACTTTTTCTGTTTGCTGTCACTCAAAGTGAAATGTGTTGTTTTTTTTATCCATTTTGAAATCCTAGATATTCTTCCCTTTGGTTTTTGATAACTTTTCCACTTGTAGTGGCATTGAGAGGTGGAATTAACATTATAATCTACCCCACATCAGAGTCAGTGAGTTATTGCACTGAGTGACTTGGGTGGACTGGATGGACTTGTTAAGCTTCAGAATTTCTGTTTTATGGCAGCAGTGCATGATTGCGGCGACTGTTTTGACCAATAATTAATTACTTTAAGACTGCCACCTGTCTTCTGACTTGTATGATGCCATTTCTTCCATTTTGGGCATGCGCTCCACTTTTAGTCGAAGTAATGAAAGGAACACTCCTTTCTTATGGCTCAGACCAGGTTTTCTTCATCATGCTCTGTTTTTGAACACCCATTGTTTAAAATCACTTTTCTTGAGACTAAGGTGAACTAGCCTGTAGTACAGACTGCTCCCAGAGTTTATGTGACAAAAAATGTACAAAAACAGCTGACAATATGGACGAAAAACTTGTCCGAGCCATATTAAAAGCAGCATTCCTTAAATTTAAAATGTGCAAAAACATACTAAAGATTATTCAAAATGGTTGCATAATGTGTGACCCAGAGCAAGTCACTTAACTTTCTTGTGCTCACAGGTCACTCTTATTAACAAGCTTTAGCTTACTGTGTCTCTATTGGTTAGAAAATAAACAAATACATTGGGGGAAGAAGGTGTTGCACAAGTTGAGAGATAAGGTAATTTAAATAATATAGAAACTGTAACAGTAAAAGTTAATAAAGTGGTTCTAGTCCTCTCTGTGATTTACTCCCCACCAAAAACAACAAGCATTTGTCAATGCCGAATGTTTGCTTGCTGGCATTGGCAGCGGTAGTGTAGAAGTTACAGAGCTGTGTAATAGGAATGGTAGTGAAGTATTGAACTGAAGCCAACCCCACCATCACCCTGCAGAGAGTGACAGGCATTGGGGTGTGCGTTTGGGTCGTCAGCCATAACGGCCATGCCATTTCACCATACCCCACCCTGCAGACACTGACAAGTGTCATGGTGTTCTTTGGCCCTTATGCGCACCCCATTTCATTAGGAAATATGGTGAGATGGATGCGATATAGGAGAATGTGGTAAAGTTTGGGGCTGAAGAGTCCAAGGCATACCTCGATGCCTCTCACTGACTGCAGGGTGTGGAATGGTATGAGCATCACAGGCAAGAATCCCAAGTCACACCCCTGATGCCTGTCATTCTCTACAGGGTTGGGTGTTATAGTTGGAAACCCTAATACCTCAGGCATTCGTTGGTATTTTCACTCCAAATCTTCAACATGTTTGTTTTGTGACCCCACCTCATGAACAGGGGGAATATCAGTTTGTTAGCCGAAAGCTGCTTATGCACAGTGACTACGGCATTTAGTACCACAGGTGCAAAACTTTCCGAACAGGATGAAAAAAATGACAGCTGTACTGTTCATGGGGAGGTGTAAAAAATGGAAATGTTGCAAATCTGTACTAAAAATATTTTAAAAAATGGTGAAGTCACGAGCGTACATAGAAACTGTGCAACGCACACCCGTAATATAATTAGGTTGGGGATTTTTTACAGCAGATTGTCAACTCAGGCATTTTGGTGTCTCCGATCATGAACAGTGTCACTGTTTTTTTCTTTATCTGTGCTGAACAATGATTTCCCAGCGACCACGCATCTCTGTGCTGAAACTGTGAAAACACACTTCAGCCATGTTGTGAAAAATGACAGCTGTACTGTTCATAAGAGAAATGTGGAAAAATGTCACTGGTGAAAATCTGGACTGAAAATATTACAAAAGTCATGAAGTAACGAGGTGCATGGAAAATGTGCAATGCTCACTCGTATCACAGTCATTTTATGGACTTTTGTCACCAAATTTTCAACATAGCCATTTTAAGACCTCTGCTCATGAACAGTGGCACTGTGATTTTCTTAATCTGTCCTAAACATTGCTTTCACACCAACAGCTCACTGTCGCTACATATGCGAAAACACATTTTGGGCAACATATGAAAAATTGCAGCTGTACTGTTCAAAAGGAAGTGTAATAAAATGGCAATGTTGAAAATCTGGAGTGAAAATATTGAAAATTCGCGAACTTACAAGCGTGCATAAGAACTGTACAACGCACGCTCGTAAAACAGTCATTTTTTGGAATTTTTTCATGAAATTTTCAACATAGCCATTTTAAGATCTTTGCTCATGAACAGCGTCACTGTGATTTTCTTAATTTATCTCGTACATTGATTTTGCACCGACTGCGCCATTGTGCGCTACATGGTCGGAAACACATTTTGGGTGAGATGTGAAAAATGACAGCTGTACTACTCATAAGAAGGTGTGGTAAAATGGCAATGTTGAACATCTGGAGTGAAAATATTGAAAATTAACCTTACGAGGTGTGCGTAAGAACTACATGGCGCGGCAGCTCATGAAAACAGTCATTTGAGAAATTTTTCACCAAATTTTCAACATAGCCATTTAACACCTCACCTCATGAACAGTGTCACTGTGATTTTCTTAATTGTCCCGTACATTGATCCTTTTACGACTGCGCCATTATGCGCTTCATGGTGAAACACATTTTGTGTGAGATGTGAAAAATGACAGCTGTACTACTCATAAGAAGGTGTGGTAAAATGGCAATGTTGAAAATCTGAGTAGAAAATATTGAAAATTCAGCGAACTTACTAGCCTGTGTAGGAACTACGCAACACTGCGCTCAAGTAAAACAGTCATTTTGGAATTTTGGCACCAAATTTTCAACATGGGGTTTTGGGCCCTTCTCATGAATGATGTCACTGTCATGGCATTATTCAGGCCCAAAAGGGTGATTCGGCGCAGTAGCTGCACGGTGACTGCGAAATCACCCCTCGGGCCTGAATAACGCAATGACAGTGACATCAATCATGAGGAGGGGTCCCAAAAACCCCATGTTGAACATTTGGTGCAAAAATTACAAAAAATGCTTGAGATATGCAACAAAGTTGAAACCCCCCTATCTATCTCATTATACAGCATACCAGCATTTCCTCAGTTCGTAGTCGGCTTTGAAGAGTGCAGACGTGTTCCCGGTCCACCGAAGATCGCCGCGCCAAGCTCCAGAGGTAAGTATGGGGGGGTGTGGGGAGGCTGGATGCACAGTGGGTGGATGAGGGTTGTGGGAGGGGGCAGGGAGACTACGTGGGACCATTTTGTCTTTACAGGAAAAAAAAAAGTACAATGTGGGACGTTTGCCATGCTGGGGTGGGCTCCCAGCATGGCACTACTACTAATGGGGGTTAGGACAGTGGAGCCGATGGGGATTGGGCACCCCCCATCGGCTATATCATTACTTGCCACGCTGGGGTGGGCACCCAGCGTGGCATTTCGGAAGACTTTGGGGGGGAGGGGGGATGCAGCACAGCCGATAGGGATTGGGCATCCCCGTCGGCTATACAGTGCGTACCTGCGGGGGGCGCGCACGCCTGCGGTGGCATCTGTGTGTGTGGGAGGGGAGCTATGCGTGAGCAGCCGATATCTTATCGCTGCTCACTCAAGCGTAGCTCCCCCTTTCAACTGTGTGCCACTGCATTTTGGAGCTTGTCATAGACAGCTCCAGCATGCATTGGCTTACAGGGGCCGCGCCTGCAAACACAGTGACTGAATTGGAGGAGGAGGTGACACACCTCCGAAATCTCCGATGATAGCACTATGTTTCTTGCACATGCATGCAAGCAAACATAATGAGTCCCTGACTCAAAGGGTTGTAATTCCTAGACTGTATATATATATATATATATATATATATATATATATATATATAAAGATAGGCACAAATGGTGGCCCACTACTTTTCAATGGATAAGGACATGTTTAAACTTCAGAAGCAAAATGCCCGAAATCATCCTGCTGCAACCTGGTTTTACTTGTCGTAGGAGCGACTGATGGCCCCTAGAAAAGCATGCATGCCATGTTTTATTGCCTGGTGAATGAATGAAAACAACATGCATAACCAGCACATTAAATTGCCCATAAAAAGGAACCAAGCTGTTGGTTGTTCCTGCCCCAGGGACTATGTGCAGCAGTCACTGACAGGAAAATGCAGTAAAATGATGAGGCATCCAGAAATCTGAACTGCACTGGGATGTCCTGTTTTTGTTTTTTTTCTTTCTTCAAATTGTGTCCCATTTTTTTCTGACATTTGTGTTTGTGTCTTGGATGAATATTTGTAACATGAACAATGAAATAGGTGAAACCTGAGCTGTATATAGTTTTCCTATATCATTAGTGCTCGACTTTTATTCCAGATGTTGTCTGAGTCACTGACATTTTAATGCGGAGAAGGGTTTAATATGGTCATTTGCTGTATGCTGTTTATAAATCTTTCTCTGAATTTATGAGGTACAAGGCTGATGGAGATGATTTGGACTATACCCCTCTAAATGCCAACACCAAAGGTCTTCCCACCCCTTTCTTTATTTCTTAGCAATAAAATGAAAAATGAAATATCAGCAATCCTTAGCGCCAGAGCAGATAATAGTGGTTTCAAGAATTCACACTGCCAATTCGCCAGTAGACGTCTTCCACGCAATAAGGTGTATTATGTTTGGGCTTGTAAATCTCATGTTGTAAATATGTCATCACTGCAGGAATCTTTAGGCTAGCTTCTTCAGTACAAGACAACACATGCATGCCTGCCTACTGCTATGATGATAACTGGCACAGGCTATATAAAACAGGTGCGAATTGAAATACAGCATACTGCGAGCAGGAGACACAGAATGAAACCCCAGTGTCTTGTGGGACTCAAATTGCTGCTTTTCTTCACAGGCAAGGGGATTTCTATTTAATTGTAGTTGAAATTACAAATATTAACTATAATGTAAGTTAACATTCTGGTTGTTTACTTCAGGCGTACAGTGCCAGGGAGGTGTAACGCAAGATCCTGAGATGTCAGCTTTGGAAGGACAAGATGTCCAGTTCCAGTGTAACTTTGCTGCAAACTTTAATTACCTATTTTGGTACAAACAGTTGCCTAGCCAAGCTCCAATGCATATCATATCTACATTTGTTAAACCGGAGAGTACAGGTCGATTCAACCTGACTAAAACAATAGCACCTGGTGTAAGTTCAGCATCAGCAGAGTGAAGCTAGAAGAGCGCAGCCGTGTACTTCTGTGCAGCGAGTGCCACAGTGTTACCGTCTGGATGAGGAACTGCAAGAAAAATCCAACTCTGTGCCTCCTACCTTAAAGTGAGACATTGAGAAATGTAGCCCTAAAATCAAGCCTTATTGTGACTTTAGTCTTATTCTTGTAGATAGACGTTTCCATTAGCTTGTTAAAATCGCGTACATCTGCAAATGATTAAAAAATATTTGTGAGCCTTGGTATACGTAATTCGTGGTAGCAAAGACATATCAAGCAAAATCATATGGCCTACAAAGCTCCTCCACAAAAAAAAAACTAGAGAACCTAGTTTTAGTGGTTTCTAGGGTTGTACCTAACATCATAGGGGTTTGAAAAATCATATGGGGCTCGACTGCAATCTCTGGCTCCCCTTAAATGACGATGGGGGTGGTCAATGATAGCGACCCAGGTTTGGAAGCGGTCTGCGTGGGTGGGGGTGGTGTTGGGTGGTAGAATTTGAAAGCCAGGAGGATCATTGCAATGACCTTCTGTAGATTTCCACAGAGCTTGACCCCCCCCCCTTGCCGTACCCCCTGGGTGCTTCAACTTGTCTGCCGTGTTCACCAGATCACTGGGTGGATGGAGGGCAATGGGAAGAAATAAAACTGCCCGGGACTACCACTTTGCTGTCTAAATAAGATCTGCAGACACTTTCGGGCTCCGCACTTCTGAGATCCACGCTGGCACTGGATAGACTTGAGGGGGTTTAGGGGTTACAGTAGATGGAACTGGTAGATGTGTGTGTGTGTGGGGGAGGGGAGCTGCGCTTGAGCAGCCGATATCTTATCGCTGCTCACTCAAGCGTAGCTCCCCCTTTCACCTGTATGCCACTGCATTTTGGAGCTTGTCATAGACAGCTCCAGCATGCATTGGCTTACAGGGGCCGCGCCTGCAAACACAGTGACTGAATTGGAGGAGGAGGTGACACACCTCCGAAATCTCCGATGATGGCACTATGTTTCTTGCACATCCGTGCAAGCAAACATAAAAATGGAACAGACAGAGGAAATAATTAACATAATACAGGGGGTTGTAGGGCATAAGTACATAGTCCTTATGAGTGATTTATAAATGATTTCAACTGTAACTGGGAGGAAGGGAAGGGTAGGTCCCTGAAAGAAGTGGTGTCAGTTTTAGGAGTAGTTCTGTATATACAAGAACCCACAAGATACACAAATACGACCAACAAAGGAACAATATTGGATTTGTTATTTGTATCTTATTCACTGATAGTCGAGGCCTCAGGAGTCTTACCACCTTGTCTTGGAGATCACAATCCAACATGGGGAGATATAAAGATAGGGCAAAAACAGAAAACTCTGGAGTCCAACACTACGTGGGTGAGAAATATGAAGTTTTTCTCAGAAAATAGTTTCCTACTAAGTGTAGAGAGGAAAAAATGGGAGACGCATAAACTTATACCAGATTCTAAGTCAATGTTGGCATATGTTTACATATTTCACAGAGACTTTTACTGAACTGTGTGATATGCATGCTCCAAGAATAAAAAAAAAACAACAGAATAAATGCCAGGTTAAACTCCCCTGGATAAATGAAACTATTCTAAAAAGCATTAGAGTGAAAAATAGGTGTTGGAAAAAAGCAAGAAGAAGAAAACAGGTAAATGATTGGGTTTTGTTTAAACAAAAAAGAAACAAATGCAAACAACAGATAAAGAAGGGAAAATTCTTTATTACAAAGACAAACTGAACAAGGAATCTGATGCTAGAAAATTTTGGAAGACCATTAATTCCTTGTCTAAACCAGGGCAAGGAGTTAAAAAAACCTTTGGTCTTGAAATGAATGGGTCTATGACTGAGGATACCCATGAAATAGCCAACTCCATAAATAATTTCTTTGTAGATCTACCTGGTATTGCCCAAACAGTAAGTCATTTGGGTTCTCAAAACCAGCAGGGTATAGATGACTTTCAAGGCCCTCAGCCACCTTTTCAATTCAAGATCCTAACTGTGTCTGATGTTCAGAAGGGATTAACTAAAATAAATATTCATAAAGCAATAGGAGCAGACTGTTTGGAAGGGAGATTTTTGAAAACAGCAGGCAAGTATACAGCACCTATAGTGACAAATATGTTTGTAACATGGCATAAAAAAGAAAAACAAAATGAAGCAGTCAGATAGGTGCAAACACACCATGTGGTACAGTAGAAACCATGGTCTAATACCATAGTAGATCATGGTTTGTGATGTAATACCTTGGCAAACCACTACAGGCAAGAAGCAGTATACAAGTGAAAGCAATATGCAGATAGTTTCCAGTGTGTAGTTGTCCCAGCTTGCATTTGCTAAGGATTTTCTTGGCACAGGATTTTTGACTTTTCCAAGATTGTTCTATGTTGTAACTGTAACAGAAGTTCATGAGTTACTAAAGATTGTACATTTAAACTCCACATATACTGTTAATTATGTTGCAGCAATATTTCTTTAGAAGTGAACAGTTACATACTGTTACCATCCCTTCTGATCTACTGCTTTCTAAGCAACTGTGGGTGCAATGCATTGTGGATGACTGAATAACATTATCTGGCCTAGCCTTTTCTTGGTGAATACACAGTGGTAAAGATGAGCATGCAGCTTCTATAACCAAAAGTAAAAATAACAGACACTGAGATAAACAAAGCAAAATTAAAGAGAGAGGGTACTTCTATGTGTGAAAAGAAAAATAAATTGAGAGAAACAAAAAGAAATCAAAGAAACAGACTAACAATAGTCAAAACAAGTATTTGAAAGGTGAAAGCAGTAAACTTTATATTGTTCTATGTCCTGCTGAGTTAGATCATTTAGAGGGGAAAAAAAGTGAAAATAATATTCCGCAGAATAGTAGTTGTTCAATAAAGTGTTTTTCAGATTGGCTTAATTCAGTACATATGGAGAAACGGTGCTTGTGCTACTAGGATTGTTTGATAGCCACCTATTGGTCTGCAAAGGAACTGGAGGAAGAAAACTAAAATGTACCATAGCACCTCCCATCATGCAGTGCAGCCCATATCTTCTAATACACAGAGAGGGAAAATCAAAGCACCTAGAATAGAAAATGAATTGCAAGTTTTGAAAAGTTGTAAAATATGTTTTGATGTTAGAAAGCTTAAAGCTTGTAATGAAAGTTATTTTAACAAAAGTGAAATAGCAAGCCACGATATTTCCAATAGGTGTGTTCCAATTGTTTTCAAGTGTATGTACATTATGTTTAACAGCTCAACATACAGTATTCTGAAAGTAAATCAGTGTGATTGTACTCATTTATTCAAAGACTAGTAGTCATACACTCATTGCCATGTTACGAACGGATTAAGCCACTCAAAAGGATGGGTCTATAGTGGAATTAATCCATGGTTGGTTGGTTGGACCCACTCGGCCTTCGGCCTCGTGGTCCAACCCCCAACCATGGATTAATTCCTAATAGACTCAATGCTCTTAGTAACTTAATCCTTATTAATAAAGTTTGCAGAAAGCTACTTTCCACAACAATGGAGGGTGAGTAAAATCACCCCCATACGTAAGGGGGGGTAAATAAACAGAGTTAAATAACTATAGGCCTATTACTTTATTGTCCATCTTAGCAAAGTGCCTGGAGAGGCATGTACATACTCAAATGATGGGATATTTAGAGTGGTGTAGGTTGATCACACCGTACCAATCAGGGTTTCGAAAAGGTTTTTCTACAAGATCTGCTCTAATTGAATTTAATGATCTCATTAGCACCTCCTTACATAAGGGATTAGATACAGCAGTTATCTTTGTGGACCTATCCAAGGTCTTTGACCTGGTGGACCACCCCCTCCTGCTGCAAACCGCAGAACAGATGGGAATTACCAAAGGCCCCAGGGAACGGTTAAGATCATATCTGGAAGATCACATACAATTTGTGTCACTAAATGAGGACAACTCTACTAAAGGTTTGTAAATAGGGGACTGCCACAGGGGTCCATACTAGGACCCCTGTTGTTCCCTAATGTTTCACAACAGCCTCCCACAAGTTATACAACATTCACAGATATGGTTGTATGCAGATGACACTGCAATGGTAACTGTGGGTTATAATAGTAGGGATTTACAAGGAAAAAAGCAGGTGGATTTTGAAAGTATGGAGGTCAGGCCTTGTGATGAATACAAGAAAACAAAAACACTATACTTAGGATCCACACAGAAAGAAAATAAACAACTCATTATTAAGGTAAACAATGATAATACTTGGAACAGGTGTCCTTATACATATTTGGGAATCACTTTTGACGAGGAAATGACTTTTACAGAACATATTGGTTCATTAGTTCAAAGGGTGAGTAAAAGAGTGGGGCAACTGCGAAGAACAACCAAATGCTTAAATAAAAGTAGTAGGAAAGGGGTTGCTGAACAATTAATATTCACTGTATTGACATATGGGGACTTTATATATCAAACTGCTAATAAAAACACTCTTGAAAAAACTGTATACAGTTTACAATAGAATTGCCAGCTATGTTTTGTATTGTGAGTCAAGAACACACCATTGAGTGTTGTTGACTACACTACAGTAGCAAACACTTGAGAACAGATGTGCCATGATGTGGCAAAAATTAATCTATAAATACCATATAGATCACCCAGAGCATTACATTAATGAGTGCCTGTTTGGAGGGCATGATCAACTAAAGCTAGGGGTACCAGATTTTGGGATGCCAAAAAGAGGACACTTAGTCCCTCCCCTGATGAGCTCTTGTGCCAGACCCTGAGTAAATAGGTTTAAAATCTCCACCGCCTTCACAGCTCATTTACAAGGAGGTCCTGGGTAGGAGAGAATAAAAAAATTATAAAAATAATAATACTGCAATAGGATAGAGAAGGTACATGAAGAATATTTGGCAGCTGGAAAAGAGGACATGTCCTCGTAAAAGAGGACATCTGGTAACCCTAAACTAAACCTAAGATCAAAAAGAATCTGTCAAATAAATAAAATCGATATTACTGTTAATAAAATTAGATATGGAGAAAAGACCTTACATCACCAAGCTACCAAATACTGGAACAATTTGCCCTATTTGGTTCGCTTATTTCCAGTGTACAGCCAGTTTCTACGGGAATTTGCAGCATCAAGCCCTGCTAGTTGCTTATGCTTTAAGTAATTTGTATGAATGATTGGTGAGAGTTTTGAGGGGTGGTAAGGGAGGAATGTAGTGATTGATTGTTTTAGTATTGTCATGTATGTGAAAATATATTTTTTTTACAGTTGTATATTTTATGTATAAGTAACAAGTTATAAACAGGCAGTCTTGTAAACTGGGCCTTTGGCCTAAAGATTTGTTTTCTTGTATGAAAATAAAGATTTTACTACTATAAGGGTAAATATCTAATAGAGTAAAAGAGAGGTCAAAACTTCACTGCTATGATGCACTGCTGCCCTACACTATGAGAATTTGCAACCCTTGATGGCTTTTGTCCTGTGAGCAAGGGGCATTAAGTATTTAATCGAATTTAGCAGAAATGTGTGCTTTGGGCACTGCTCCTAGAGTGATAGACAACATGTGTTTTCTCTCTCTACTTGTAACCAACCCCCCCCCCCTCTACTTTACACAGTTGGTGCCCCCTGGTCCATGGTACCCTGGACTGAGCACAAAGTGCTTCGGAAAGGGTTCCATCCCTAGCTTTGGGAATGTGTGCTAGACTCATTACTTGTAGAGGTCAAAAAGGGGTGGGGGTATACAAAAGTAAAACTTCTCATGACCAAACCCAGGTCCGGAGGAGAGATCTTTTTTGTTAGGGCTATGCTATATCTATACTGCTGGAGTGGAGCACCCAGTAACTCCACACACAGGAAGCAAAACCTTTAAATGTCCAAACCAGAGTTGGGGTTCTAGAGTGTGACTTTAGTCAGGGCTGCAGCTATGAATTTTGGGGCTCCAGACAAGTCCCTTGAAATGGGCCCCTGTTTCCCAAACCACCTAATGCCAGGGGTAATGCCAGCTCCTCAGGTGGACCCCTCCTGAGCTCGGGGCCCCGGACAACATCCCCACTCCCCCCCCCATTACTGCAGCCCTGACTTTAGTTGTTTATTTGTTTATTTACTTATTAAACAGTTTTACCAAGAAGGCACACTAAGCAGAGTACTGCTCAAGTCAGTTCACTAAAATATCAACAACAGCTTAATCTGGTTCAAAGTCAGTTGGCATTCATCTGTATCTCCCTCCCTTGGGTCGAGCCTGAAAATAGGCAGAATTTGTCTAGTGCACTTACCCGGTCAACAAAAACTAAATAAAATAAATACATAAATTACAGGTGTGTCCTAGGGGATGGGACAGTGGAGAAATAGACATGGCATATATATATATATCTATATATATATAGATATATATATACAGAATACAGTGTAGTGCAGAACAATGTATATAACAGAGAATCATTTGTAAAAGTGGCATACAGAGGCTTGTGACAATGCAATATTGCAACCAAAAGCCAGTCTGTTAGTCTGATAACTGTTTGTGATGGTGTGGCTATTATTGTGGTGGTATGTGTAATGGTGTGTGATTGGACCTCTGTGGGACTGGCTACCTTGATGTAGTACACAGGCTTGTCACAATGCAATATTGTCACCAAAAGCCAGTCTGTTAGTGTGACAACTGTTTGTGATGATGTGGCTAGTATTGAGGTGGCATATCTAGTGGTGTGTGATTGGACTTCTGTGGGACTTGTTACCTTGATGTGGTACAGAGGCTTGTCACAATGCAATATTGTAACCAAAAGCCAGTCTGTTTGTCTGACAACTGTTTGTGATGGTGTAACTACTATTGTGGTGGCATATCTAGTGGTGTGTGATTGGGTGAAAACATTTCAAAAAATGATTGCATTATGACCATGCATTGCACAGTTTCTAGGGACACTTGTAACTTTACCACTTCTTCATATTTTCACTCCAGATTTTTGACATTGCCATTTCTTCACACCTCCTCATCAACAGTTCACCTGTCATTTTTCACATCCTGCCCGAAATGTGTTTTCGCACCTGTATGAGTGCAGATAGCACTAAGCTAATACCAAAATCACCTGGCATTAGTACTTGAAATCATACTGCCACTGTTCATGAGGTGGGCTCCCAAAAAGCTCATGTTAAAAAATTTGGAGTAAAAACTACCAACACACGCCCAGGGCATTAGGGTTTCCAACCGTAAATCCAACCCTGTACACACTGACAGGCATCGGGAGTGTGACTCAGGGTCGTCGGCCTGTGCTCAGCCCATCCCCCACCCTGTAGCCACTGACAGCCATCAGTGTGTGCCTTGGGGTCTTTAGCCTTAACATGCACTCCATTCTCTTATACTGCACCTATCTCAGCTTATTTCCTTTTCAAATGGCTAAGTGTAAGGCTGAAGACCTCAAGGCACGCT
Organism: Neoceratodus forsteri; assembly: GCA_016271365.2. Taxonomy (NCBI): domain Eukaryota; kingdom Metazoa; phylum Chordata; order Ceratodontiformes; family Ceratodontidae; genus Neoceratodus; species Neoceratodus forsteri. Next base: position 516,771,020 of record CM028130.1, on the reverse strand, counting down.
TTCGACACCTCTCAGTGTCTGCAGGCGGGGTGAGGTGGAATGCCAGTGAGTATATGGCCAGTGACCCAAAGGCATATCCCCAACACCTGTCAGTCTCTGCAGGGTGGGGTGGGGGTTGGTGTTATTCAATACTTCACCACCATTCCTATTATGCATCTCTCGAACTCCTGCACTACCAGTGCCAATACTAGCAAGCAAACATTCAGCATTGACAAATGCTTGTTTACAATTTTACCCTCTGACAGTCTTAGGTGAGAAGTCAGATTATTCCATAGATTAGGGCCCATTGTAAAGAAGTGAGATCTGCCCACTTTAAGATTGAATTTTCTTGGAAGAAATGCAGATGCCATAAGTCCTAGCTAAAATCCTAGTGGTTGGTCTGAAGCAAGTTCTTTCAGGTTTGGTCCCCCCTTCTAAGGTGGGATTCGTTAAGGCACGGCTCAGCTCAGATCATCTCAGATCCCTCATATCCTTAATCCATATGGCACAATCAGAGTCATCCCCAACTGCCACCTTGGCAGTGGATTTTGAAAAAGCCTGCAATTCTTTCAAACAGCCAAAGGAATAGGAGGCAGTATAGCGCAGTGGTCTAAGGCTCTGAGCTGCAAATCTGGTAACATCCAGCAGACCAGACCTGGGTTTGAATCCCACAGCTTCCACTTGCATACTGTGTGACCCTGAGCAAGTCACTTAACCTCCTTGTGCTCCCAGGTCGCTCCTGTAAAAAAGCTTTCAGCTTAGTGTGCTATACCTGGTTAAACAACTAAATAAAAAAAAAAATCTCCCTGCAACTGAAGACAGCGTGGGATTTGATCTTCACTCAGGAGCTCAGCTGTTGTACACATCACTCATGGCCTCCATCCTAAGTAACGGCCTGAGATCCAAATCTTTCCCACTGCAGAGGGGAACAAGACAAGGCTGCCCTTTGACCCCTTTGCTTTTTGTCTTGGTGATAGAGCCTTTGGCTATTGCCCTCAGGGAGTAGCCGAACATACATGGGCTCAAAGTTGGGTATACAGAGTGCAAAACCTTCCTGTATTTGGACAATCTCCTGATCACCTTATCTCAAGTCACAGAGTCCATCTACCTTCTGCGGTTGAGGTTACAGACCTTTGCCAAAGTATCCAGACTATATGTCAACCAAAGTAAGACTGAGGTGTTTCCTGCTAAGCAAGGCTTGCTCCCCAGAGGAATTCAGATGAGTGAATTTATCATGGTTTGAAAATGGTCTCACATATCTAGTACCAGAGTTTAGAAATGCAGGGGTCAAGAGGGCACCAGACTAGCAGCCCTACCCTCCCCCTCAATGATTGCTATAGCCTCTCATCCCACCAGAATCCTGCTGAGTCATTGGACTTTTGCCAGCCCGCCCTAGCTGCGTCAACCAGTCAGGGGCTCTGCTGTGCAGACGGTGAATTCAAACTGAGAAAGTCTACTAAGTTTGAAAATCTAGGAGTGACATCTCCTAGCTTTCTGTTAGAGCCATGGACTGCAGGATTCGAGAGGGCACTGGACTAGCAGCTCTGCCCTCCCCTCCAATGATCACCGGAGCCTCTCATCCCACTGGAATTCTGTTGAGCCATTGGACTTTTGCCAGTCCGCCCTAGCTCCATCAGCCAATCAGGGGCTCCACTGGGCAGCCAGCGAATTCAAACTGAGAAAGCCCGCAAAGTTTGAAAATCTAGGAGTGGCATCTTCTACCTTTCCGTTCAGGAGCACCATAGTCGGGACTGCAGGGGTCAAGAGGGCACCAGACTAGCAGCTCTTCCCTCCCCCCAAATGATTGCCAGAGCCTCTCGTCCCACCAGAATCCTGCTGAGCCATTGGACTTTTTCCAGCTCACCCTGGCTGCATCAGTCAATCAGGGGCATACTGGGTGACTGGTGAATTCAAACTGAGAAAGTCCGCCAAAGTTTCTTCTTAACCATTTCAGCACAAGTGGTCTGTCTGTGTGAAGGACCGTAAGCACTAAGGACAGTTGTCTGCCTCGAGTCTGCCAGAGTCAGCCGGTAGTCACAGACAGTATGCCGGGCAGTGTGCTTCACTTCACTCCGATCTCCCCTCTTTTCAGCCTTGCATGCTCACTTGAAAAACTTCTTCATTTCTGCTCATGCTTACTGGCTTATAATTAAGCCAATACTATCTATTGTCTGCGTACCCTAATATAGGTCTGCACAGAGCCCTAAGCAAGTCAACCTGCTCGCTACTGATTAGTGTTGTGTGAAATTGAGAAATTTCAATATGTAAAATATTTAGCGAAATTCAATCATTTCACAAAATATTTCAAGGGTACGAAATGCTAAATTTTGCCCCAAAATTGCAAATGTTCACCCAGAAATTGCAAAATTTCACCCCAAAATGGTGAAATTTCATAACAGAATTTGAAATTTCGCAATTTCCAGAAGAAATTTTGCAGTTCCAGGCAACATTTTGTAATTTTCAGGCAGAATTTTGCATTTCACACCCTCAAAATACTGCACGAATTTTGCAAAATATTTTGTGCAGACATGTTTTAACTGTGTGTACATTCTTCTCATCATTATTGCCTTGTTTTAATTACCTACGTCGACTTAATATCATGTTGCCTTACCTAATTGTGGTTCTACCTATTTATTCATTACTACCTGCTTATTTATTGCAACCTCGCTTTATTTTGTCTTGTTTTATTTTGCTTAGCTTACTTTTATGTTGTTTTTGCCTAAATTAATTTGTGCGCTACCTATTTATCATTATAGCTTGTTTATTTATCGCAACTCCACTTAATATTTTTGTTTGCCTTTTTCCTTCTAATTTTCTTCAACTTTCTTTATATCTTTATTCCTAAATCATTGTGATCCTGCTTTTACATCACTACTTCCTGCTTACTTATTGCAACCCCACATCTCCTTGCCTTGATTAATTTGCTTAGCTTACTGATATAGCCTTATTGCCTATATTAATTGTGGTTCTGCATATACTGTACATTGTTCAGCCTGCTAAATTATAGCTGTACCAGTTGTGAGTCTTCTTTTTGCTTTTTATTAGCTTGCCATCTTCTGCATTCCAGTCCCGCTCCTGCTCTTCCTGTCTACACAACCCCTCCCTCCCCTCCTCCATCCTTCGATTCTTATCAAGTCCATTTCCACTGCCTCCTGCCCTCTAATACGATGCATATCTCTCTTTCCCTCCTTTCCCTCTTGTTCTCCCTGGCCTCCCTCCCTCCTGCCAGCTTTTCTTCTCTCCCGCTCTCCTTCTCCCTCTCCCTCTCCCTCCTCCTGCCATTCCCCCTGCTGCTCCCTGCTTCTCATCTTGGTTCCATAGAATCATAGAAATATGATGGCAGAAAAGGGCCCTCTGGTCCATTGAGTCTGCCCCCACTCCTCACCTGTGACACAAGATCTCCACTTCCCCCACTTGCCAGCCCCTTATGTCTGTCCCATGCGGTCTTGAATCCCTCCACCATTTCAGCCTCCACCACTTCCTCCGGTAGTTTATTCCAGGCCTCTACTACCCCCTCTGTGAAATAACACCCTCTCACATTGCCTTTAAATCTTCCTCCTTCTAATCTTAGACCATACCTTCTGGTTCGAACCCCTCCTTCATTTTATATAAGCTCCCCTCCTTAACCTTATTGATCCCCTTCACGTGCTTAAAAGTTTCTATCATGTTGCCCCTCTCCTTCTTAGTCTCCAATGGGTAAAGGTCCAACTCTCTATATCTCTCCTCATATGGCTTCCCTCGCATGCCATGCACCATCTTGGTTACTCTTCTCTGCACCCTCTCCATTCCATGTATGTCCTTGCATAGGTGTGGTCTCCAGAATTGAACCCTATACTCCAGTTGTGGCCTCACCATGGTCTTATAAAGAGGCATCAGTACCTCCCTCCTTCTGCATGTTATTCCCCACCCAATGCACGCCAACATTCCATTTGCCTTTCCTACTGCCCTGCTGCATTGATTATCCATCTTAAGGTTACTTGATATTGTAATCCCCAGATCCCTCTCCTGCTCTGCTGTCTTAATGACCTTGCCTTCTGGAGTGTAAGCAGCTCATGGGTTTTTACACCCCATGTGCATCACTGCACACTTTTTGGCATTGAATTTCAGCTGCCAAGCTTCCAACCATCTTTCTAGAATCCTCAGGTCCTCCCTCATGGCCTCCATCCTCCCAGGGTGTCCACCCTATTATAGATCTTCATGTTGTTAGCAAATTGGCACAGCCTCCCCTCTAGCCCATCTGCAATATCGCTGATATAAAGGTTAAAAAGAAGGGGTCCCAGTACCGAACCTAGGGGCACCCCACTCATCACTCACATTTCCCTGGAATGGTCACGTGATGGCAGCCTGAGCTGAAGCAGTTTGTCCCTGGAGCTCCGTCTTCCACTCGTTATTTTCTCGATTATAACAGGATTGGCAAGTTAAACCTGCTCTCTTCTGCAGCTACTTATTGGGATAACTTAATTGAGAACCTCAAGGCAGAGTGCTGAATGGAAATCTATATGAAAAAAGTGCCGGGAGCACTCTCCACCCCTCACGCCAGAGAAAGACAAGGCCATAAAAGCGGCTAAACATCAACCTCTAGCCTGCGAAGATGCCAACAGCAGCAGCACTCTCGGAAGAGAGGTTTCTGAAGTATGCAACACGCTACAGGCGGTGGTTGCTGCGATTTCTGAGGATCTTCAAGCAATTAAGAATTCAATGGCATCTTTGTCAACGAGAGTCGGAGATTCTGAAGCCAGAATTGTTTCACTAGAGAGGAAGCAAGAAAAAGCCGGGATGGAAACGGCGAGTTATGTACGGAGGCTTAAGAAACTGGAAGATAAGCTAGAAGACCTGGAGGGACGCAGTAGGCAAAATAACCTGATAATTATTGGATTGCCAGAGAAAGAGGAAAGGAATGCCCCAGTTGTGTTTTTGCAAAAGCTTTGTGTTAAAATTGCTGGTCCATCCCCAAGTGGAGGAGACTACATAATTGAAAGAGCTCACCGGGCGCTACGTCCTATACCAGCAACAGGTCAATCTCCCAGACTGATCATCTTCAAGCTGTTAAACTTTCAGGATAAACAGCATATTCTGGCCAAGGTCAAGGAGATCAGGGAAGTAGCCTGGGAAGATCGTAAAATTCTTATCACGCAGGATCTCCCTCACTCGGTTCGCCTCAGGCGTCAGGAGCTTCACCCAGTAGTCTCCAAGCTGTTGGCAGCCGGTAAATTGTTTAGTGTTATATATCCAGCAATTCTTCTGGTCAAGCACAAAGATAAATGGCATTCCTTTGATTCCCCTGCACAAGCACTGAAAGAACTAAAAGAGCTTTTCCCGGATCTTTACAAATGAATAATTTATTTATTTATTGAAAATGTTTCACCAGGAAAGGCACACTGAACAAAAAGGTGCTCGTCTCACGGTGCGACCTTGGGGGAAGGGTTACAAGTGGAGGCAGATCAACATACAAACATTGAATATTGAATAGTGTAATACAGAAATGTACAGTTGGGTGGGCTTACATTAGCACATTTTTACAATAGGTGGAGCTGTACAGGATTACATTAGCACATTTTTACAATAGGTGAAACAGTACAGGAATCAAACATCATGGACAGGGAATACATATCCAGGAACACTTCAAGGTTAATACATGATTAAGTAAGTGCCAATAACAATACTTGAGTGCCAGTAGCAGGAATTGAGTTGAGGCGGGATACACCAAGTTGACAGTAGGAACTGGAGGAGAGGATGAGGGGTGAATAAGAGTGGGGGGAGGGAGGAGGGAGAGGAGAGCAGTGCGTGGGTTGAGAAGCAAAGGTTAATTAGGAGGGAGGGAGGTGCGAAGGGAGAGATTAGGAGGGAATTAGAGAGTGGGAGTGAGTGAAGTGCATAGGGTAGTGTATAAGCCAGCAATTAGGCAAAGGTCGAGCCGCTGGTCAGGCGCAAGGGGGGGAAGGTGGAAGAGAGCTATCGGGGGGGTCAAGGGCAGTTGCAATTTGGTGCAAGGAAGTTAGTGAGGGCAAAGGATAGGGAGTGCTTGGATGATGAATGACAGATCTGAGCCAGCAGGCAGTTCCAGAGTTTAGAGAAGAGGTAAGAGAAGGCTGATTGGCCGGCAGTGGTCCTATGGTGAGGGATGACCAGAAGCCTAGCATCCGAAGACCTGAGGGAGTGGGTGAGGGTGGGAGGGGAAGATAAGGACGAAGTGAGGTAGGGAGGAAGGGAGCCAAACCAGAAATTGGAAGTGAATTTGGCGCTATGAATTAGGCACTGGTTGCTCAGGGATGGCAGGACCAGTGAGCGGGAGAGCTCGCAGTGATGTGAGCGGGAGGGAGCATCGAGGGCGAAGTGGCAGAAAGCATTAAAGAGGGGGTCAAGTCTGGTTAGGGTGGCCTTGGCGGCGGAGCTGTAAATGATGTCGCAGTAGTCAAAGGAGGGTAGAATCATTTTCTGGACTAGTTCCCATCTGACTGGTAGTGAAAGACTGGAGCAGTTTCGATAGAGGGCACCAAGTTTTGGGCGCAGTTTTGAAATGATTGCATCCATGTGTGTGGAAAAGGAGAGGTGTCGATTGAGCCAAGCCCCTAGGTACCTGAAGGAAGGCACTTCCTCGAGGATGGAGTTATTTAGAGTATGGAAGATCAGGGGGCAGGTGAGTTTGGATAGACGCTGTCTAGTGCCGAAAGTCATAGAGACAGTTTTTTTGGTGTTTAGGGAGAGCTGGTTGGTATTGAACCAGCATTGGATTTTGTTGAAATCGGTTTGAAGTTTGGAGGAGATTTCTTCGTGGGTCCGGCCCGAGGTAAAGAGGACCGTGTCATCTGCGTACATGTGGACTGCAGTAGAGGAGCAGGAGTTAGGCAGATCATTTAGAAGGATGGAGAAAAGGATGGGGCCAAGAACTGAGCCTTGGGGGACACCGGTGGTGATAGGGAGTGGGGGGGAGGTATGGTCAGCTATTTTAGTGGATTGGGTTCTATTTAGAAGGTAGGCACTGAACCAGTTAGTGGCAGACTCTGCTAACCCGGCCTCAGATAGGTGGGATAGGAGGAGAGGATGGGATACCGTGTCAAAAGCTTTTGCTAGGTCGATGAAGAAAGCAGCAGTGATTAGTCCTTTATCCATCCCAGTGAGGATGGAGTCCATGAGTCTTAGTAGGGAGGAAGTAGTAGAGTGGTATTTTCGGAAACCATACTGAAAAGGGGTGAAGAAGTTAGTTTCAGAGAGAAAGTCGGAGAGTTGGGAAAGCACTAGGTGTTCCTGGAGTTTGGTGAGGGCGGGGAGGAGGGAGATGGGATGGTAGTTTGTTGTGGAGGTAGGAACACCACCTTTAGGGAGGGGTATGACAGTGACATGCTTCCATTTGGAGGGGAGTGACTCAGTAGAGAAAGAGAGATTTAGTAGGGCTGCAAGGGGGGTAGCAATGGCGGGGGCAGATAGGAAGAGGAGTTTGTTATCCAGACCATCAGGGGATTTGCCTTTGGAGGGGTTCAGGGAGTGAAGGGCATCTAGGGTTTCAGCAGGGGATATATGTCTGAAGGAAAAAGGGTTCCTACCAGTCGGAAGGTGGATAGGTGTCTGGGGAGCGGGTGTGGTTGCTGGAGGAAGAAAATCTAGGAGGGCCTGGGTGCATGTAGTAAAATAGGAATTAAACTCGGAGGCTACCTTAAGGGGGTCGGAGAGTAGAGTCCCTTGGGACAGGAGGACAGGAAGAGGGCTTGTTGTTTGGGGGGGTGAAGAAGGAGTTAATGACTTTCCAGAATTTAGAAGGACTCCCAAGGTTTGCATTTAGTGTGTTGTTGAAGTAATCAGCCTTAGCTAAGTGGATGGCCTTTGTGCACTTGTTGCGGAGAGCACGGTAGGTGATGTAGTTGCCTGTGAGGAGCGTGGAATTGTAGTTTCGCCAGGCCTTATCACGGGCTTGTTGGCAAGCTATCAGCTCAAGGGGAGATCCAGGGTAATGAAGCTGCTGAGTTTTCAGTTTATAACAGTGACTGTGCTTAGCTCGAATTCTTTTCTACACCTTCGCAGTGAAGGCAAGGATGAGGGAGCGGACTGGATTTATTTTATCCCCCTAGTGATCACATCAGTACTTTGAGGAAGGGTGCCTCACAGCAGGCCTTTATTCAGTTTTAGGATCCTTTAAGAATGCGAGAACGACGCCCTGGAGTGTCATGTTAAAGCTGAGGAAGCGCTACATCGAAGGCGAGAAAGGCGGCTGGATGGGTGATATTCCAACAAGACTGGCCTTTTACGAAGATTTCATACAAGTGGGGATAAACGTTCTGATATTTTCCAGTGTTGGAAGGACTAGCCAAGGAAATGGAGCAGTCAAAGGCACCAAGAGCTTCCGAATCCCATACATAGTTTTTAGTTTTTTCCTTTCGAAACTAGTGACTCAATGAGACTCGAAGAGGGTCGAGGTTCTGCGCTCTCTGGATGGTAGACTGTCCAATATAATTCAAGGACTTATAAATCATTTACTGGATCCAAGCAGGCTACTTTGCTCTTAGATCATAAGGTTTAGGTGAAGTTGTTTGCTCCGGGTCCTTCTCCCTAGTCGGGTGAGGGATAAGGAGTCTACTATAGCTGCTGTAGTGGTTAGTAATTATATTATTTAGAGTAGCCTAGTACTAGATTATTTTCATGTTTAAGTTTTACAGAAACGGAACTTATCAACCTAAATAATAGGGTCTTATTGAATGTTCACAGGGATACTAAATCGCTGAAATCCCGAGTTTTTGTATTTAGGGTCTGATAAGAACATAAGGGACATAGGTAAACTTAAAACAGTTACCTTTAGACAGTGTTTGCGCCTTTGCGCTCATATGGATGGGCAACTGGGTGGGGAGAGGGCTAGTGGAGACAAGAATATTATGCTTAGGTTTGCGTTTATTTAACATCATGTGGCAGTTAGATAACTGGAGTGCAGTTATATTGAACTGGGGGTGGTTTGTCAAGTTGGGGTTTGTAGGTTATGAGAGAGAGATAGCTATTGGGGGGTTAATGGGGTTATTTTAAAGGGGGTGGTTGTGGAAAAGGGGGTAAGGCCACACACTACCAGCACTCCTGGTCCAGGAATGTTTTAACGGTCAGCGTGGCTTTCTTACTGAGTTTGCAGCTCAATCCTGAACTAGCAGCATCTGCTAGGTGAGGGCAACTGCTGTCACTTAGTTTTACACTTCTGTTCTTCCCTACCCTTTCTTCTACTGCTTCTCCGGGGCATGAGTAATCAATATCCTTTTGTAAGCTGGAATATTAAAGGGGCCAAGGATAGGGCTAAAAGACAAATAATACTGAAGCATTTATCGCAGCTGCGAGCAAGAATAGCTTTCTTCCAAGAAACCCACTTGAAGAGGGAGGATAGCGCCCTTTTTAAAAGGCAATGGGTGGGGCAAGTTTTGGGAGCAGGTAGAGCAACAAACAAGGGTGGGGGTAATGATATTAATAGCAAAAAATGTTCCCTTCTAGTTAACTCAAGAAGTTTGGGATACAGAGGGCCACTATGTCTTGATACACGGCATGCTAGAATCCCACCCGGTCCTGCTCGGCTCAATCTATGGGCTGAACACTGACTCTCCTATATTCTTTGTACACTTGCTAAATTTAGTGGTGACTAACCCACCAAAACTTACAGTATTAGGCAGGGACTGGAATCTAGTACTCCAGACAGAGCTGGATAGATCGGATCGCGGTAAACGCGGTCTATCTCCAGCTCAGTGAGCTATGAAAGACCTGATGAATGGGGCAGCACTGTTGGGTGTGTGGAGGGTCCTTAACCCTACAGAGAGGCAATATACCTTTTTCTCCACAGTGCATCGAACGTACTCCAGAATTGACTAATTGCTCATAAGTTCCTTTGCAATGGCTGGGGTCTCTCAAGTGGAGATATCAGCCAGAGTCCTGTCTGACCATACACCAGTCAGAATGAACTTCTGGTTAGGGGCAGGAGGTAAACGATCCCCTCAGTGGTGACTGAACAGTCAGTTACTGCGAGACAATACTTCTTTGGAACATATCATGGATTTTATTACGTTTTTCCTTAATAGTAATCAGGGGTCAGTCACCAAGTATGATCTGGTATGGGCGGCTTTAAAATGTTCTCTGAGAGGGGAGTTTATACGAATGGCATCTCAAAGGGCCCAGTGTCAAAGGACTCAAATGGATACCCTTCTTGCATCTATTAAAAGTCTGGAGCACAATCTGTCCTGGGTCTCCTCAACAGATATGTGGACCAGATTGTATCAGTTGCAGGCCCAGTACACAGGACTTATCTCTCAGAGAGCGGAGCTGGCTCTTCAGAGGACTAAATTTAAACATCTAGAGATGGGGGAGAGAGCAGGGAAGCTACTTGCTCTGCGTATCTGGCAACTGGAGACTTAACAATTTATTGCAGGAATTAGCCCTGGGCAAGATGGTCAGGTATGTACCGACCAGCAAGAAATTGCAAAAGGGTTTGATAGATACTTTCAAGACCTTTATGCGGTGGACCCATCTTTGCGCCCCACCAATGCCGACATAGAACGCTATCTCAGCTCAGTGAGTTTGCCTAAGATTACAGCTGCGGAGGCTGCCTCCTTGGGTGCTCCAATATCTCTAGTAGAGATCCAACAGGCTATTCGGCAGTTACCTATCGATAAGTCCCCTGGGCCTGATGGGCTATGACACAATCTCTGTAAGGCTTGTCAATCCATATTAAGCCCAGTATTAAGGGATGTATTTAGCTATTGGTATGATAATGGTATATCAGATCCTAGTTTTCAGGAAGCAGTGATATCATTAATTTTGAAACCTGGGAAAGATCCACTAAATTTCGGAAGTTACCGCCCTATTTCCCTACTGAATTCTGATATAAAAATATTGGCTAAAATCCTGGCTACCAGGCTTTCAAAAGTAATGGACAACCTCACAGGCTGTGAGCAGGCTGGGTTAATGGCCGGAAGGTCGTCCGGGGTCATATGAGGAAATTGCTACATCTTATTTCCGCTGCCAGGGACTCCAGCATACCAATGGTGCTGGTGTCCCTGGACTCGGAAAAGGCATTTGATAGGGTCTGCTGGGACTTCTTCTTCGCCACCCTGACCTGCTTTGGTATGCCTGATGATTTCTTGAGATGGGTACAACTTCTATACTCCTCCCCATCAGCCACAGTTAAATGTAATGGAGTGTTATCTCCTCCTTTTCAGTTGTTTCGGGGCACAAGGCAAGGGTGTCCCTTGTCTCCCTTGCTCTTTAACCTATATCTAGAGCCCTTGCTTTGCAGGTTGTTAAGCAACACTAGTATTAAAAGGGATTCAGATGGGAACCACAAGATTTGCCTTTTCAGCGTATGCGGATGATATCTTACTACATGTAGAGAGGCCTAGTCTATCAGTCCCAGCCATGCTAACTGAAATTGAGGAATTTTCTAAAATATCATTTTATAAGCTGAATCGGGCCAAAACTAGGGTCTTACACTTAAATAGTAGAGTGAGCAAGGCGGAATTGTCTCCCTATGGCCTTTCATGGGAAGCAAAGTCCATAGTATATTTGGGCATAAAAGTTTCTAGAGATATTGGAACTATGATCAAAGATAACCTTGGTAATTTAATCAAAACGATAGCCGGGGATATGGAGAGATGGGGCCTGCTCCCCTTTTCCCTGTGGGGTAGGTTGAATGTTGTTAAAATTAATATTCTACCGAGGATTTTATATCCAATGGGAATGCTAGGGAGCTTTTTACCAAAAGCATGGTTTTCCAAATTCCAAAGGTTAGTGAATGGTTTCCTTTGGAAGGGGAAAAGCATCCTATTTTAAATTCATGACCCCGAGAAGCTTAGAGACCTCATTACTCCTTTTTCCTATATTATATGCGTTTCACTTCAGTAAATTGACCTTTTGGAATAAAGAATTTGGGCCATCGGAATACTTCCCTTTATGGCTCAATACAGAGAAACATCTGGCGGCCAGAGTTAACTGCTCACTAGGGGCTCTTTTATATGCTTCCCCATCCCATATTCCTAAGCCCCTTAGGAACAACCCGATGGATTGGTCACTCAAGGCCTCTCTTCAGATACAGAAAAATCTTGGAGTGAGGTGGTGTCAGTCATTGGACCAGCCTATTATAGGTAACCCGCATTTTAAGATTGGAGTATCCAATACCCCCCACTTTTTGGCCTCAGATGAATTATTATAAGGTCTCTGACATCCGGTCGAATGGGAGACCGCTCCCCTTTAATTGCTTCCAGAGTTCCACTGGGGTCTCAGACAAAAGCGCCTTTAAATATGTTCAAGTCAGCAAGGCCCTTACCTCTTTTTTTTCCTGTGTTCCAATGAAAGACTCAGTGGGTACGGATGTATCCTCACTTCTCCAGATGGCCTCCCAACCCCACTCGGTTTCTACCTTTTACAAAACTTTGCAAGTTTTGGACTCTAAACTACCAACCAGGATTTGTTACTACTGGACGAAGGAATTGGGAATTCCTGAGGATCCTGTTTTATGGGGGAATCTTTGGTATTCAATGTATAAATACATAAAACAAGACAGGCTCCGGTTAATCCATTTTAATATTATGCACAGTGTTTACCTTACACCGGTGAAACTGTTTAAAATTGGAAGATTGGCTTCACCACTTTGTGGCAAGTGCAAGGGTGACATGGGTTCACTTTGTCACATGCTATGGACTTGCCCCGGGGTGCAAGTGCTCTGGCAGTCCATTAGTAATACCTTAGACCCTATTTTGAGTTTAGAGGCCTTGTTTACCCCGGAAGTCTGCCTGCTAAGTTATTTCCCCCCTGGCACCGCAAGAGTCAGAAAAGCACATATGCTACTTATCTCTGCAGTAGCTAAACTGATTATCATGAGGCATTGGGCAGAAGATAAACTCCCCTCTACAATGGAATGGTATAGGGAGATCATGTTAGCGTTACAATTGGAATGGCACATAGCCTCTATGCAAGATAGAATAAAGGCCTACTTATCGATATGGGGCAATTTGGAGACTCTTTTGGCAGTGTGGAAGCCTTGATGGTTTGGTCTACACCCTGGGTTCTGGTCTAAATGTGAATAACAGTGTGTGGCCTGGGAGGGAGGGGGGGTTAGCTATTTATTTTCCTTTCTTTCTGGGGGGAGCATGGGCTTTATTTGAATGAGTTTATGTTTTTAAATATTTGAGTTGATGGATTTGATAGCTGGTAATATTGTTTTTACCGTTGTATTGTTTTATCTGGATTGTTGAAACTCAATAAAGCTTATTAAACATTTCCCTGGAATGCATCCTGTTTACCACCACCCTCTGGCTTCAGTCCTTCAACCAGTTTCCCACCAACCTGATTATTTTCTGTCCCACTCCCAAGCTTTCCAGCCTATTGACTAGCCTTCTGTGAGGGACAGTGTCAAAGGCCTTCCCGAAGTCCAGATAGGTCACGTCCACTGCCCCTCCCTGGTCCACCACCTTCTTCACCCAATCAAAGAACTCTATTAGATTCATCTGACATGACCTCCCAGTTATGAAGCCATGCTGCCTATCATCCAGTAGTCTGCTGTCTATCAGGTAGTTTACCACTTTTTCCTTCAATAGCACCTATAAACCCTTAGATCTTCTTTTCCCTCCTGCCCCTTCCCCCCACCCCTCTCTCCTCCCCACCCACCACACAAATGCATCTCTCACTACATCAGGCTCATCATCTCACTACTGCTCCTTGTGGCAGGTGATATAGTGCCCAACCCCAGCCCTCCCACTTGTCTCCCCAAAGGGCTGAGAGTTACTCACATCAATAACCAAGGCCTCCTCCCTAAGACAGACCAGCTGCAACCGCTCAAGGTATATCTACAACCTGATGTGCTATTAATCTCATAGTCTTGGCCTTCCTCCAAGATTCCTGACACTGCAATTGTCATCCCTGGGTACACTCTCACCCGACATGATAATGCAAATAAATGAGGTGGTGTTGCTATCTACCTCCCTCTCTTCTACTATCCAATTCAGTCCTGTACTCTCTGCCACCTCCCCCTCTGCATATGAACTTCTCCTCCTCAGACTGTCCCTTCCTTTCTGTGTCCCTGTCTTCATGGCTGACATTTATTGCTGCCCTGGCCTGTCCCCCTCATCAGTCATGGAGATCCTTACCACTGTCTCCACTCTTTCCTCATCTGGTGAACTACTCATCCTTGGGGACTTTAATATTAATTAGCTCTCCCAATCACAATTGAAACACTGCCAAAATATTAAGTCACTTCAACTAACTCAACCGATCTGGGCCCCAACCTGCCACAGTCATAAATCATTACATTATTCTTTACTGAACTGGGTACATACCTCTCACCCTCAGTGTATTGCAGATGCTGGCACATTTCTTGATGCCCTAAGTGACCACCAAATGGTCTATTGCATGCACAAAATTCATCGCCCTAAAGCTCCCCCTAAAATTCTCCAGATTAGGTCCTTCTGGTTTCTGCAATTGTCCTCACTTCATGAAGACTTGGTAGCTACCGACTGGTCCCCTGTCTCTTCTGCCAGTAAGAGCAACTCTGCCCTCAGCTACATTCATTCCAAATTCATGTCAATCTGGGATCTGCATGCCCCCATCAGGAAAACCATAGTCCACGGTTCCCACCCACCTGGATCTCAGCAGAACTACTGGCCTGCCTACGTGCACACGATCTTGCATGGAAGACTCATAGGTCCTCCGGCTCCCTAGCAGAACTTAATAGATACCAAGCCCTTTAAATGCTTGTACCAGAGCCACCAGACTTGCCAAGGCTGAGTATTTTTCCCTCCACCTTCCAGAGCAACCTTAGTCACCCCACCAAGTTCTGGAAGGTCATTCATGCCCTCTTCTCCCCCCCCCCAACCCAGGCATCCTCTTCTGTCCTCAAGGTGGATAACACCTTCATTTCCAACCCCCTTTGTTTAACCTCAGAGTTGAACTCCTTCTTCGCCTCCTGTGCCTCTTCCCTTTTCTCCTCCCCCCCCTCCACCTCTTGCTTCCTCCTTCTCTCCTGTCCCTCCTGCTATCTCCCTCAGGGCTCTCTTGGCTGTCAATCTGCTCAAGGGTAGAAGCCCTGATGGGCTTGACCCCAAACTCCTAAACCTATCTGCTCCTGCCATTGCTGTCCCAATCACCTCCCTTCTCAACCTCTTCTTCTGCCTTGCTTCTGTCCCTCATTTCTGGAGACACACTCCTCCAGCTCAGGCAACTATTGTACCACTCTTATATCCTTGCTCCCCACCTTAGCTAAACTATGAGAACACATTGTGTTGTCTCAAATCTCCCCCTTCCTTGATTCTTTATTCTTTTTTTTCCCCTTCCAGTCTGGCTTCCATGAACACCACTCCACCACCACCTCCTCCCTCCCCTGGCTTACTGACTCCATTCTCTCAGGCATGGATCAGGGTCTTATCACAACCGCCATCTTTGTTGACTTGGCCAAAGCCTTCAACACTATAGCCCACCCCCTCCTGCTTGACCAGCTCAAGGCAGTTGGGCTCTCTTATTCCACAACTAACTGATTTCGCTCCTACCTTAAGGGTAGATCCCAGTCTGTTAGAATTGGTGATGCTTTATCCCCCTCTTCCTGTCCGCGCTGGTGTCCCCCAAGGTTCCATTCGTGGCCCTTTATTCTTCTCAGTCTTCCTAAATGACCTCCCCACTACTTGCTTATCTGCATCCATCCATATGTATGCAGATGACACAGTCCTATTTGCCTCTGGCTCCTCCCCCTCTGAGCTGATGACCAGGCTTCAACTGGACTTCAACAGCATTCAGCACTGGTTCTGGTCAAATCAGCTATCTTTAAATGCCAAGAAAATGGTCTGTATGACCTTTACACTAAGCAGAGGCTTTCCAGGCTTCCCTCCCTCCCTCCCTTCCCCTCCTTCCACACCCTTGGAAGGGGCCACTATCGAAGTTCGAAGATGTTCCTTCATTTAAGTACCTTGGCATCTGGCTAGACTGGCACCGTGACCTTTTGGGGCATGTGGATGCCATCCACAAAAAAACTCCACCCTAAGCTCAGTGGGTTATACAGGAACAAAGACTGCATTCCCCTTCCTACTTGTCGAGCTATTGTCATGAAAATGATTTACCCCATTTGCAACTGTGACAGTGTATACAGTGTTACTCCAAAGACCACCCTAGCCAGATCGGACCCCTTCTTTTACTTCTTCTGTTGATTTGCTGTGGACTGTCCACCCCATACAAACCATTACTCCTTACACTCTTTCCTCTCCCTTCTCTCCCTTGAGGCTAGATGCCTCAATTATTGTGCCTCCTTTATCTCAAAATAATGTCTTGGCTTCCTCCCCTCCTACCTTTCCTCTCTGCTCCCCCCCAACCTTCATCATACTCCCTTCACAATTCTAGCTATCATTCCTTTGCACTCCCTTCAAGGAAATCCCTTGCTGGACAAGCAGCTTTCTCCTACCACTTCCCCAAACTTTGGAATTCTCTCCTCCTAAACATTCACCTCTCCTCCTCCTCCCCCCCGCCATGTTCTCTCTCCTCCATGACTCCATCTCTACCTCCTGTTATTGCACCTGATACATGTCCCTTCTCCTCTCCTCTCCTCAATACACTGTACCCTTTCTTCACCCCCAGATTCTACATCTGTTTACCCCATCCTTCATTTCCCCACCTTACAGCAACTAGCGTTTCGTTGCCTCCACATTTTGCAATATATTTCCTTTAACCCTTTGGGCAGGCCTTCTGCCCTGTTCCTTGCACAAGTTGCCTATTGTTAATACTTAGTTCTACTTATTATATTATTTATTGCTATCATTGTTTCCTTTGTTAATGCATAGCTTCAATGTACTCTATAATTCATTTTGTGATTGTCTCTTGTACTCTTCCAGAAAGAAAGAGAGAGAGAGAGAGAGAGAAAGAAAAGAAAAGAAAAATGAAATCTGGTGATTCATTATACAGTAACTTACCCATAGTTTCTATAAACCTGAAGCCCCTGTTAGCCTCTACTAAGACTGAGCTGCAGAGATGGAAGGCTCTAAACTTATCCATGATGAGTAAAACTGAGTTTATCAAACTAATAACTGCCCGCAGATTTCTAGACATCCTTGCCCCACTTCCCAATAAAGATCTGCCATCTAGTTTACCAAACTAGATACTATCATGGGGGACTTTCAGTGGAAGGGAAACCTCCAAGATATTGCAAAGCAAAACTACAGAGTCACTGGGGGGATGGGGACTCCCTTTGTCCCTAGGATACTATGTGGCATTTATCTAATCCCAAACAATATGGTGGTTCCAAGAGAATAGTCCAGCTTCCCCCTGTGGCTGCATATAGAGTCCATCCTATCTAAAGTCCACTCTCCAACCATAACTCTTTATAAAGAAAGCAAGGACTGTTTCTTACCCCTCCCATACGTTGGAAGCTTCTTCCTCGTGTTGGAAGAAACTGCACATGTTGCTAGAGGAGAATCCCACCCCCAAGGCATGGACCCCTATATGGGAGAATCTTGAGGGTTGGGTCAGGAGAGAAATGCTATACCAGCCCCTGTGGGAGCAGCATGGCATTCCTTATTTCAAAGACCTACTGTTTATTCCCTTGGCCGTGAACATCTAGGCACCTTCTCTAGATCAATGAACAGGTTCAGTATCCCTAAGAGAGATTTCTGGAGATATGTCCAAATCAGGGACCTAGTTCACAAACACAAATGGGAGTAGCCTCCACAAATGATGCAGTTGGACTTGCATTAACCAGGGAGGTATCCAGTGAACACAGTGACAGCGACTGAGTGTTTTCAAACAGGGTGACTCAGTCATGGTGCCTCTGTTCAGGGATAACTGGCAGGGAAGCTACAGGATACCTGGGTGGGCAAGGTAGGGCAATGTGAAGCATAGGTGTGTGTGTGTGTGTGTGTGTGTGTACGCATGCACACATGCGGGGGGGGGAGAGGAGGTATGTAGGAGGGAGTGTGGTGGGCAGCTGCCAAACTGGCTGGCTAGCATGGTGGGGAGGGTGGTCAGTTGAGGTGTGCAGGGTTCGGGTCCAATGTGGCGTGTTTTTTTTTTTTTGTGCCAGCAGGTGGCTTGTTATTTTTAAGAATTCACCCCTCGACATGCACCCCCGGAGCTGAGAATCCTAAGTAGGGGTGCGGGATGAAGCTGAAAAGGAACCCATAGATCTTGAGTGCCCTTTTCCCATAAATTCCTTTGCCGCCTTGCAGTTAGCCGTGAGTGTACATCGCCATAATTAATTTTCGGTGATCGCTATCCTGTGATCGCCGTTATCACATAGAACCCCTTGGGGATATAGGCCAAACTCCCAAAAAGGTGATTCAGTAGGATCTACTCAGCCCTCAGAGATGTCCAGTCAGATCCTACACAATCTGTGAGGGCCTAGTGGCAACATGACCTTGTACTGTCTTCTTGGAGGCCCAATGGAGGCACTGGTGGGATAGACTACACAGAGCCCACAGGATGGAAGTAGTAGACTCATTCACAATAAAACCCTGCTGCAGTGGTACAGGATGGATATACTAAATATTGATACCTGTTGGAGCTGTGACAAGCCTGGAGTCAACCTGCTCCACATTTTGTGGGAATGCCAACCTCCCCAATAATTCTGGGATTAGACAAAGAGAGTCTGTGTGGAGATATCTGTAGGAGGTAACATGATCACTGTTGACTTAGTTTTATTAAGTTGCTGCTTGGAAGGGACACCCAAACCATCCCCACAAGACCAATGGCTCTCAGCAGTTGGGTAGCAGCCAAAAGGCTAATTCTCTGCCGATGGAGAACTCAAGAGATTCCTTCCATCTCTGAATGGCTGCTCTCAGTGGGCCAGTTAACCACATTTGAAAGGATATTCAACTTGGCCAATAACACTCTTCTCTGCTTCTACAAATGTTGGCCTCGTTTCCTGAACTCAAGCCTCTGTCACAATACCCACATTAGGTAGTACTACATTGCTTTTATGAAAGGGAGCTCTGTGTCAGTGTAATGGGAAATTAAACTAAGGTTGGTGAGGTAGAATAGCTGTGGTTCTTAAGAGAGAGTAATGTTTCTTGTTACGAGTGTATAGTTTTTATAAAATGAATACGGGAAATGATGCATCCTGATTGGTCAGGAGCCCACAGGCATGTGTTTATAAAGGAACTATCCAGTGGATGGCACTTTTCTGGTAACCAGGACACATCACATGGCATGTATTCCTGCCTATCAGAAACTTTTCAAAAAAATATCTGGCAGTCATGTTACTGCTGTAAAAAACACTCAAAATCCATTACTTGCCCTGACCCTAAAAGTAACATTTTCTGGTACCATTAAAAATAGCCATCCCCACCCCACAAGTAAAGAACACATGACACATTAAAAAGTGTTTTTCATGACAAACTAACTTTTCTTTACAACTTCCTCAGCATTTTGTTTGTTACAGGCCTCTGATCCACAACCCAAAGTTGCTGCATCATCTCTGCACTGCCACCTTCCCCACCCACACTGCCAGCTACCTTGCCTACACTGCCACTGCTACAGATTCAGTTTTAGATGACCCCAAGCTGCTGGGCTGCCCACTTGCATCCTTCTCTGATACTCACACTTTAAAACTTAAATCAGCAGTGAATCTCTTTGATATTTTTAGCTGCCTGCCACAGTTTGCAATTGCAGAAATTTTAAAGTGCGAAGTGCAGCATTGAGTCGACCACCAACCCAGAAGTCGCTCACTCACTCGACAGTCTGCAAACTGTGTCAGCAATGCATCTGTCCCCATCTGTGCTCAACCTAAATTAAAAACCCACATAAGTCTTCTTTGAAATCATAGTCCAAAAGCAGCACATGCATTAAAACACAAAAACAAAACCAATTCTTGAGTGAGGGGTGAAGGGAGGTACTGCAGCACTATTACTAACCTCTAGTGACTGAAAGGACTATTTTTTATGTTGATTGCGCGCATGCGCAAGAAACATATTGCAGCAGGTTTCTCCAGAAGCAGGTTATGGAGGCGTGGCACTGTTGTGCCCAATGCCCCCACAGCCTGCAAAGGCTTGTCTCCCGTCCCCCAAAGCCGTGGCACGCTGCTGCTGACACTAGTTCAGCCAGCGTGCCACAACTTTCTAAAAAATCAGCTGCTGCAATCAGGGGCCACCTCGTCTTTGCAGCCGCCCATCGGGCTGCAATAAAGGAGCGACCATGTCATTGCAGGGCGGATGTGGATCCTGATATTGTTTGTAGAACGTGGCGGCGGTTGCCGCCATGTTCACAAACAATATACCCCTCCCCACCGGGTTTACTTGCCAATGGGAGAGTCCACTCCCGCCGACATTCTGTAACCCCCGTTGTTCCTGCTGACGGGATGCCCAATCCCCGCCAGCATAATGATTATCCCTCAACCCTGTTGTTCCTGCTGACGGGGCCCAATCCCCGTCAGCATAATGACACTCCCCTTCCGTTGCTGTAGCAGAGGGGTGCCCAATCCCCTCGCTCCTGCAGCTCCTCCCCTTGCCTTGTTTGCGGCAGGTGCCCAATCCCCTGTCCGGCTAACCCATTACACTGGTGGCATGCTGGAAGCCCACCCCAGCATGCCAAAGCACCTGTTAAATCAGAAAACTGTCCCCCGATGTCTTATTTTTGTTACAACCTGTAAAAAAGGAAACGGTCCCTCGTAGTCTCCCTGCTCCCTCCCACAACCCGCATCCATCCACTGCGTACCCTGCCTCCCCACACCCTCCCATACCCCATACTTACCTCTGGCGCTCGGCGCGACTATCTTAGCTGGACCGGAAACACGTCTGTACTCTTCAAAGCCGACCGCGAACTGAGGAAATGCCGGTAAGCTGTATAATGTAATAAATAGGGTTTTTTCAACTTTAGTGCATATCTCGGGCATTTTTGGGAATTTTTTCATCAAATTTTCAATGGTGATTTTGGGACCCCTCCTCATGAATTCTTGAACTGTCATGGTGTTAATCGCCCTAAAAGGTGGTTTCGCGGTCACTGCATGCAATCACCCTTCGGAGCTGATTAACGAAATGACAGTGCCAGTGTTCATGAGGTGGTCTCTCAAAAAGCCTCTGTTGCAAATTTGGTGGAAAATATCCAAAAAATGACTGTTTTACGAGTGTGCATTGCGCAGTTGCTACGTACGCTCGTAACTTCGTGAATTTACAATATTTTCATACCAGATTTTCAACATTGGCATTTTGTCACACCTCCTTGTGAGCAGTATAGCTGTCATTGTTCACATCCTGGCCAAAATGTGTTTTCGCAGTTCCAGTGGAGAATGGCGGGGTCGCTGTGGGAAATCAGTGTTCAGGACAGATTAAGAAAATGACAGTGACACTGTTCATGAGTAGAGGTCCTAAAATGCCTATGTTGAAAATTTGGTAATGATACTCTGTAAAATGACTGTGTTACGAGCGTGCATTGCGCAGTTGGCACACACGCTCGTAACTTCGTGAATTTATAATATTTTCACTCCAGATTTTCAACATTGCCATTTTCCCACACCTACTTATGAACAGTGCAGCTGTCATTTTTCCCATCCTGGCCGAAATGTGTTTTCGCATTTCCGGTGCAGAATAGAGCGATCACTGTGGGAAATTACTGTCCGGGACAGATTAAGAAAATGACAATGATACTGTTCATGAGCAGAGGTCCTAAAATGCCTATGTTGAAAATTTGGTGATGATAGCCCATCAATTGACTGTGTTACAAGTGTGCGTTGCGCACTTTCCACGCACCCTTGTAACTTTGTAGATTTGTAATATTGTCACACCAGATTTTCAACAGTGCCATTTTTTCACACCTCCTTGTAAGCAGTACAGCTGTCATTTTTCGCATCCTGACTGAAATGTGTTTTCACAGTTCCGGCGCAGAATAACGTGGTTACTTTGGGAAGTCAGTGTTTGGGACAGATTAAGAAATTGACAGTGGCACTGTTCATGAGCAGAGGTCCTAAAATCCCTATGTTGAAAATTTGGTGACGAAACTCCATAACATGGCTGTGTTACAAGCGTGCATTGTACTGTTTCCACGCACCCTTGTAACTTCGCAAATTTGTAATTCTGTCACGCCACATTTTCAACAGTGGCATTTTTTCACAACTCCTTATGAACACTACAACTGTCATTTTTCACATCCTGGCTAAAATATGTTTTTGCACTGCTGCTGGACAATGGCATAATCACTCTGGGAAATCAGTGTTTGGGACAGATTAAGATTGACCAAGTGAGAGGGCGGAGTGACTGAGCTCAACTGAGCTCTGTCGGGACTGCTGTGGATTTGTTTGTGAGCAGACAAAGGCCTCAACACAAGAGCCCAGTACAAAAGGGCAGCCTGCAACACTGGGAGAAACAGAATGAGAGGGTGAGTGAGGGAGGGGGAGTGAGTGAACTCACCTAAGCGCTGTCAGGACTGCTGTGGATTTCTTTATGGGCAGAAAAAGGCGTCAAGTACAGGCAGGGGCCCTGTACAAAAGGCCATCCTGCAGCAGTGGGAGAAACAGTATGAGCGAGTGAGACAAGGGGACTTAGTGAGCTCAATGGAGCTGTATCAGGACGGCTGGGATTTCTTTGTGTTGGCAGAAAAAGGCGCCAATGCAGGCAGGAGCCCCATACAAAAGAGCAGTCTGTGGTGCCAAGAAAAACAGAACGAGCGAGTGACAGAGCAGTAGTGAGCAAGCTCAACGGAGCTCTAGTGTGACTGCTGCAGATTTCTTTGTGGGCAGAAAATGTGGCAACACAGGCAGAAGCCCAATACAAATGGCCAGCTTGCAGCGCCAGCAGAAATGGAATGCAGGAGTGACAGAGGGGGAGTGAGCGAACTCAGTGGAGCTGTGTCGGGACTGCTTCAGGTTTCTTTCTGGCCATAAAAAGCCGCCAATGCAGGCAGGAGCCCAGTACAAAAGGGCAGCCTGCCGCACCAGGAGACACTGAATGAGCGAGTGTGGGAGGGGAAGTCAGTGAGCTCAACGGGGCTTTGTTGGGACTGCTGCAGATTTGTTTGTGGGCAGAAAAAGGCAGCAATGCATGCAGGGGCCCAGTACAAAAGGGCAGCCTGCAATGGCAGGAAAACCAGAATGAGCGAGTGAGTAAGCTCAACAGAGCTGTATTGTAACTGCTGCAAATTTCTTTGTGGGCACAAGAAGGTAGCAGCCGAGGCAGGAGCCCAGTAGAAAAGGGCAGCCTGCAGTGCCGGCAGAACAGAATGAGTGAGTGAGAGAAGGGGAGTGAGCGAGTTCAACGGAGCTTTGTCGGGACTGCTGCACATTTCTTTGTGGGCAGAAAAAGGTGCCAACAGAGGCAGGAGCCCAATACAAAAGGGCAGCCTGCAACGCCAGGAGAACCAGAATGAGTGAGTGAGACAGGCGGAGTGAGCGACCTCAACAGAGCTCTGTCGGACAGCTGTGGGATTTCTTTGTAGGTGGAAAATACCGGCACAGGCAGGAGCCCAGTACAAAGGGCAGCCTGCAGTGCCAAGAGAGAAACAGAATGAGCAAGTCAGAGAGGGGAGGAGCCACCTCAGTGGAGCTCTGTCGGGACAGCTGCGTATTTCTTCCTTAGCAGAACAAGGTGCCAATGCAGGCAGCAGCCCACTACAAAAGAGCAGCCTGCAGCACCAGGACAAACAGACTGAGCCAGTGACAGAGGGCCACTGAGCGAGCTCAACAGACCAACGCAATCAACATTCGGCATTGACAAATGCTTGTTTTTATTTATTTTAGCATCTTTTGTATTGTTTAAGTGGAACATTAGTAAACATTATTTTTATGTTGCTTGCACGCATGCAAGAAACATAGTGCCATATGGAGATTTTGAGGTGTGTCACCTCCTCCTCCAATTCAGTCAGTGAGCTGGTATGCGCGCCCTGTATAATGTATTTGGAGCTGTCTATGACACGCTTCCAAAATGCAGTGGCATACAGTTGAAAACGGAGCTACGCCTCAGTGAGCACCGATAAGCCGAGGGCCCCCACACGCAGGCGCATGCACCCCTCAAGACGCCTGTGTGTAGCCGACATGGGTGCCCAATCCTCGCCGCTGTGGCTGTCGCCCCTCAGAGCTGGTGCCACACTGGGAGCCCACCCCCAGCGTGGCAATCACTTTGGCCAACGGGGTGCCTAACTTCGCCGGCTGAACAGCCCCCATCTCTTGTGCTATGCTGGAGCTCACCCTAGCATGGAAAATGTGTCCTACTATCAGTTTTTTTATTGTTTTAAATATGTAAATAAAAAGAAGTCTCATGAGCGCCTCCCGACTCTCTCCCACAACCGCACCCTTCCCTGCGCGCCTCCCCCACCCCCCTCACCCCGCTACTTTCCCTCCGGACTCCGTGGCGGCGATCTTGGTGGACCGGGAACACGTGTCTACACTCTTCAAAACTGACCGCGAACTGAAATGCCCGGTAAGCTGTATAGTGAATAGGAGGGTTCAGCTTTATTGCATATCTCAGGCATTTTTGGGAATTTTTACCAAATTTTCAACATGGGTTTTAGGACCGCTTCTCGCAGATGATGTCACTGTCATGGCGTTGTTGGGCCCGAGGTGATTTCGGCATGAGTGATTTCGAAATCACCTTCGGCCAAATACTGCCATGACAGTGACATCATTTATGAGAAGGGTCCTAAAACCCCATGTTGAAAATTTGGTCCAAAATTCCAAAAATGACTGTTCTACGAGCTGAGCTATACACAGTTCCTACGCAGGCTCGTAAGTTCACGAAATTTCAATATTTTCACTCCAGATTTTCAACATTGCCATTTTACCACACCTTCTTATGAGTAGTACAGCTGTCATTTTTCACATCTCACTCAAAATGTGTTTCCGCTCTTGTAGCGCACAATGGCGCAGTCGGTGTGCAAACTCAGTGTATGGGACAAATTAAGAAGATCACAGTGTCACTGTTCAAGAGCAGAGATCTTAAAATGGCAATGTTGAAAATTTGGTGAAAGAATTCCTAAAAATTACTGTTTTACGAGTGTGCGTTGCACAGTTCCCATGCACGCTCGTAGGTTTGCGAATTTTCAATATTTCCACTCCAGATTTTCAACATTGCCATTTTACCACACCTCCTTATGAGCAGTACAGCTGTCATTTTTCACATCCTGCCCAAAACGTGTTTCCACCCATGTAACGCACAATGGCGCAGTCGGTGTGCAAACTCAATGTATGGGACACATTAGCAAAATCACACTGACACTGTTCATGACCAGAGGTCTTAAAATGGCTATGTTGAACATTTCATGAAAAATTTCCTAACAATGACTGTTTTACGAGCGTCGTTACGCGGTTCATGCGGCTCGTAAGTTCAATAAATTTTCAATATTTGCACTCCAATGACTTCCAAATACCTAAACAGCACATAGAAGCAAGCAACATTCGGCATTGACAAATGCTTGTTTAAAACATTTTTAGATGGCCCATTTTATCATTTGTTCATTTATTGAAATGTTTCACCAGGAGCACACTGAACAACAAGTTGCTCATCTCATGATGCAAGCTGGAGGGGGTGGGGGTTACATGAGGATAGACTACAGAGATTTATTTATTTATTTATTTAGCTTTTGTTAACCAGGTAGGTACACTAGACAAGAGTTATGCCTATTTTCAGGAATGACCCGGGAGAGTACAACAGGTAATACAGAAACTTCAGAAGAGAACAGCAGGTAAAGCAAGTACACTGAGTAACATTATACACTGAGTCACAAAACAGTTAGGCATGTAGTGAACTACTATGACAGAAAGTAGTAAAGTACATAGAATCAACAGTATTTAGACTTGGACAAATATAGCACAGTCAAGTGCCTTGGTGAGAAATTGGATCACGAGGGACGAGCAATGGATCATTAGCAGGTCCTTGGAAAAGCACGTGGGTCCATTGCTTGGGACATTGTGCTAGGGAGACATGGGACACTCAGACGCTGAGGCCAGCTTCAGAAACCCCCACAGGGATTTTCGGAAGCACTGATGGGAGGAGGCAGAACGAACTTGTTCAGGAAAGGAGTTCCAGAGCCTAGGAGCGCATACAGCAAAGTTCCTGTCCCCCATGAGGGTTTGGGTAAGGGGTACTTTTAGCATCCCAGGAACCTGGGACCTGAGAGGGTAGGAGGAGAGGTCAGCAGGTGAGAGAAGCTGTGCCAGCCCCGGAGGGGCGCCAGTTCTGATCACTTTACTCACGAGGCATGCCAGCCTGAAGTTCAGGTAATTAGTTGGAGAAAGCCAACCTAGTTTATCATAAAGCTCACAATGGTGGGTGAGACGAGGGCCGGCCAGTGCAAAGCAGCAGATATTGCTGTACATCATGTGCCACCGAGTAAGATGAGCTTTGGAGGTTCGAGCAAATTGGTGGAGACCATAACTATGGGAGGGAAGTAGTACACCTCTATCAAGTGCCAGACAAGCAGCAGGTGTCAGGTTACAGTTGGCCCTATAGGACAGACCCAGTTTGCAGTTCACTGTTCTGCAGACATTTAAGATATGACTCCCCAGGTCCAGTTGGGGGGTCAAGTGTCACCCCAAGGTATTTGATGGAGTTCACAGTTAGGAGGGGAGTTCTGTCCAGACAAGTGATACCCAAAGGGGCTGGTGAGGCTTTTATCTTGGCTGCTGAATCAAATAACATAGCCTGCATTTTATTCAGGTTGAGAACCAACTTGTGTTTGGTTACGCAGGCCTGAATGTTGTCAAAGTCCTCAGACAGATGATGGTTGAGAGTCGCAATGTCCCAAGAGTGGGACAGGATAACCAGATCATCCGCATAAAGAGTGACACTACAGTTGCTTACTGCGGCTGGGAGTTGGTTAACAAAAAGGGAGAAGAGCAGGGGTCCCAAGACCGAGCCCTGGGGGACACCAGAGGTCACCGGTGAGGGGATCAGAGAGGACTTTGTTGAATCTGATCAGCTGTACTCTGCCATGCAGGTAGCCAGTTCATAGCAGGGGGGAGACAGGCCAGGGGACCGCATCTGAGTACAGAGCAAAGCATGGTCTACATAGAAACATAGAAGTTGTCGGCAGATAAGGACTGCAAGGCCCATCCAGTCTGCCCATTTCTTTTTCTACCTTATAAATGTGCCATCGGCCTTTGCTCTGTCAGTGGCCTATCTATTCATAGTCATTTGTATTGCTCCCTTATGCCTATCCCATGCCTGTTTGAAGCCCTGCACTGTATTCATAGCCACCACTACTTGTGGTAAGCCATTCCATGCATCCACCACCCTTTCTGTGAAAAAGAATTTCCTCACATTCCCCCTTAATCGGCCTCCCTCTAATCTCATGCTGTGTCCTCTTGTCCTGCTATTTTTCTTATATTTAAACATGTTAGACTCTCACCTTGTTTATGCCCTTAAGGTGTTTGAATGCCTCGATCATATCACCTCTCTCCCTCCTTTGCTCAAGGGTATACATATTGAGCTCCGTTAATCTGTCCTCATATTCTTCTGATGCAGTCCCTGCACCATTTGGTTGCCCTTCTCTGGACTGCCTCAATTTGGTTAATGTCCTTGTGAAGGTGTGGCCTCCAATACTGCATGCAGTATTCCAGATGGGAGCCTAACCAGTGTCTTGTACAGAGGGATTAATACCTCCTTCTTACGACTTGTGATACCCTACTAATACACCTAACACCGCTTGTTGCCTTACCTACTGCTTTAGAGGTCTGCTTGATGATTTTAGGTCATCAGTGATGATGATGCCCAAGTCTCTTTCTTCCTTTGTGACTGCTAACTACCCTCCCAGCCTATAGGTGGCTTCAGGGTTTCTCTTCCCTATGTGCATGATCTTGCACTTCTTTGCATTAAATCCCAGTTGCCACTCTTCTGACCATTGTGCTAGTTTATCCAGATCTCTTCTCATTCTGCCCACCCATCTGGATCATCTACTCTGTTGCAGATCTTGGTGTCATCTGCAAACAGACAAACCTTACCCTCTAGTCCATCTGCAAGGTCACTAATGAAGATGTTGAAGAGGACTGGCCCCAGGACTGATCCCTGAGGTACCCAACTTGTGACTTGCATCTCTTCTGACTGTATACCATTTACCACCACTCTCTGTTTTCTGCCCGTCAACCAGTTTGCCACCCAGTTGACCAACTTCTGACCCACCCGAGCGTACCCAGCTTATTTATCAATCTTCTATGTGGAACAGTGCCAAAAGCTTTGCTGAAGTCAAGGTAGGCGACATCAACTGCTCCCCCTTAGTCCACCACTCTGGTTACCCAGTCAAAGAAATCTATGAGATTAGTTTGACAGGACCTTCCTTTTGTAAACCCATGCTGTCTTGGATCCTGTGCCCCTATGGATTCCAGGTGTTGCACTATCCTTTCCTTAAGGAGTGCCTCCATAATCTTGCCCACTACTGAGGTAAGACTGACCGGTCTGTAGTTCCCGCTTCCTCCTGCTACCACTCTTGTGGAGCGGGATCACATGACCCTTCTCCAGTCTTCTGGGACCTCTCCTGTGCTCAGAGACTCACTAAACAATTCTGCTAATGGCTCTGCTAGTTCCTCCTTTAGCTCCTTAAGTACCCTGGGATGTATGCCATCAGGTCCCATTGCCTTATCCACCCTGAGCTTAGCAAGCTCTTGTAGGACCCTTTCTTTTGTGAAGGGAGTAGTGCTCACCTCCCTCCCCCCTGTGTCCTTGATGCTGAGCTGTGGGCCTGCCCTACCTTCTCTTCAGTAAATACTGAGCAAAAGTATCTATTTAGGATAGATGCCTTTACAGGGTCCTCCTCCTCACATGCTCCCTTTTCTCCATTAAGCTTAGCAATACCCCCTCTGGACTTTCTCCTTTCACTAATGTATCTATAGAAAGTCTTGTCATCTTCTTTTACTGTTCGTGCTAGTGTTTCCTCAGTTTGGGACTTTGTCTGCCTTACTGCCTTACCTGCTTCCCTTAGGGCAGTTTGGTATGCCTCCCTATCTTCATCCCGCTGTGTTCCCTTATATTTCCTGAAGGCCAGCCTTTTGGCTCTGACCTTTTCTGCTACTGTATTTTAGAACCAAAGTGGTTTCCTTCTTCTTTTGCACTTCCTTTTCTGTCTAACACAATGGGATGTTGCTTCAAGTATTGCATCCTTAATGCTTGCCCACTTTGCCTGTACCCCCTCACCTGTGTTTCTTTTTGCCAGGGCTAGCTTAACTCTGTTGGCCATCTTATCAAAGTCAGTTCCTCTGAAGTCCCATATTTTTGCCTTGGAATGGGATGATTTAGATGTAGTAGCCAAATTGAACCATACCATGTGATAGTCACTGGCTCCCAGGTGACCTTCTACCTGGAGATCTGTGATCCCTTCTTTGTTAGTCAGTACTAGATCTAGGATAGCCCTGTCTCTTGTGGGTTGCTGTACCAGTTGTTTGAGGCCCTCCCCCTGCAGGGAATCCACTATGAGTCTAGTTCTGGCAGATGTTCCTGCTGGTATTGACCAATCTGTATCCGGCATGTTGAAGTCTCCCATTATCAGAACCTCCCTTTAGCTGTCATGTTTTGTATATCTTCTAACAGTAATGTGTCTATGTCTTCCCTCTGGTCTGGGGCCGTAGACAACCCCAGTTCTTATGGCTGCCCATTTCCTGTTTCCAGGGTGACCCACAGTTCTTCTGGCTCCTTATGTGTATTCTGAATTTCTTAGCTTTTATTTTCGATGACATACAGGGCCACTCCTCCCCCTTTTTGTACATGGTCTCTTCTGAACAATCCATAGCCAGGTACTGAAGTCTCCCAATGTGGTTACTGGTAAACCATGTCTCACTAATTGCTATTATGTCCAGTTTAGCCTCTGACATTATTGCCTGCAGGTCTGGGATCTTATTTCCCAGGCTGTGAGCATTTGTGTACATGATTTTCCATTGGTCAGATTTTGGTGTGTTAGTTGTTGGGTGAAGTTTGGCATTACCTGTCGTCGTATGGGGAGACAAACCTTTCTTACCTGGTGATGCAAATGAATGGCAAACATGCTGAATTCCTGTTTGACCACTAGCTGAGGGGGAGGTGTTCTTCCCATTCGACATATGGGTGCTGCACCCTCTCCCCATTTGCTAGTTTAAATATTCAGCAAAGGCGTCAAATTTCTGCCCCAATGCACTGACTCCTCTTTAGTCAGATGCAGTCCATCAAATTTAAGAACTTTGCTCCCAGAACTGTTGCCAGTTCCTACAAATCTGTGTCCTTTTCCTGGCACCAGCCCTTGAGCCACGTGTTTAGCTCCCTATCTCCCCTTCTCTGACCTTCGGTCCATCTGCTTCCCTCTCCCAGACTGGCAGGATCTCAGAGAAGGAGATGCGGATGAAATAGATGATAGTTTGTCACCCAGCCTAGTCAGGTGTTCCTTGGTCTCCACAACTGACCGGCTGGCGAGATCATTAGTCCCTATGTACTAGGGCATCAATGTTTTCTCCTGCTTTGTGAACAATTTTAGCAATGCGGTCAGTGTCTCTCCATGCTGATGTACCTGGGAGACATTTGACCATCACCCTGGCTGGAGATGGGTATCAACTCCCGAATCATGGAGTCTCCTATGATCAAGTTTTTTTGATTTCCTTTGTGCTTGTTTTGTTTTGGTTCCTGATTTGGGTGAGTTTTGTGCTAGCTCCTGTGCCGCAGTGTCCTGCTCTGCAGTGTCTTCTGCCTCTTTATTTGATTTCAGAGATGGAGTCAGATACCTGTTTGTAGTGTTTATATGGTTTTGGAGGTAATGTGTTGGAGAGCAGAGAGTGATGGGGCACCTGATTTGCTCCTCCTAACCACCTGCCAACCTCCTGGACCAACTACCCTCTCTTGGTCGAGGGTTTTCTTTTGGATGCTGGGGAAATGGCGGTGGTTCTTATAATGTATTTCCTCTTCAATATGAAATTTGAGGTGCAATCTCTGCCCATGCTACCCGGAGCTGAGCCCTAAGATCTCCAAAGGCCCAGCATGTAGGACAGTGTCCTAAATCCTGTAAGACTGTCCTTCTGAAAATTGTTCCACAGTACCTGCAGTTAATGAAATCCATTCCAAATAAGTTGCTGGGTTTGTAACCTAGTCAGAGTAACTAGAAGGAAAAAGAAAGGAAAAAAAATGCAAGTAATGGTTTAATTGTGCTTTGTTTAACTTGTTATAGCAAGTTAAATTACTAGTGCCCTGTAAATTAGATCACCTTGTGGAGGCCCCACTGATCGCCTTCCTGCTCTGCCACAGGAAATGTCACAACTGTGGTACCCTATAAAAGGTGTAGCGTGGGGTGGTTGGGGATGGGGTGGGTGGCTGGGCCCTTCCCTGCCTAAAAGAAGAACCACGGACGAAAGAACAAGGAGGTAAGAGCAGAAACAATCAGTCAACAACAAATGCAGTAACCCTGAAAGCTTATCCTAATGTTAGATAAAACTGTAAAACCTGTAAAGCACCACCTGTAATAATTTCAGAGAAGATATACACTGTAAAAACACTTTGCTCCAGAGAAAAATAAAGCAGTAACAGAAGATATACCTTGCAAAGACAATTTGAATCAGAAGATTACAGGAGTAATCTGT
This sequence comes from Neoceratodus forsteri, assembly GCA_016271365.2. Taxonomy (NCBI): domain Eukaryota; kingdom Metazoa; phylum Chordata; order Ceratodontiformes; family Ceratodontidae; genus Neoceratodus; species Neoceratodus forsteri. The sequence continues at coordinate 516,739,618 of CM028130.1, read as the reverse complement.
TAGCACACCTGTAGGCACACCTTGTAATAATGCAGAAGAAGGTATACCAGCAACAACAATTTGAATCAGAGAAAAAATAAAGCAATGAAATGTTAGCAACAAACAGTAGCAATCCCTGTGAGTAAAAAATAAAAACACCACCACACAGTAAATCTGCTTAGCCAAACTAAGTCTTAATCCTTTTCCCTTGCTCTGGTAAGTTTCTCTACTCTGCCTTTCAAGCAGTCTTAGAAGGAAAGAGCTCAGGTGAAGCTAGGTGCCTTGGCCAGCAAACCAAGTCTTCTACAAGGTCAAAGGCTTTGGACAAGTCAATGAATATCAACTCCAGAGAATTTCCCCTGGCCCATGGCTGCTCTGATGCTGGTTGAGACAGAGACCAGGGCTGTGGTTGTGCTGTGCCCCTTGCGAAAACCATGCTGGGCTGGGGACAGCAACTCATGGACCTGAATGTACTCCGAAAGTTGCTCAGCCACAGCTTTTTCAAGGAGCTTGCTGACAGCTGATAGGATGACGATCAGCTGATAGTTGTCTGGAACTTTGGGATTACCCTGCTTCAGTACAGGGACAATACTGGCCACCTTCCAGATGTCGGGAATAACCCCCCGTAGCAAGGGACAGGTTGAGGATGTGGGCTACTGAGAAGGCAATGTGATGGGCTCCTAATTTCAGAAGCTTAGGCTCCAGGTTGTCAGGGCCAGCACTGAAGTGCTGGGAGAGGCCAGAGAGGAGACTCAGCATCTCCTTGTCTGACAGTGCCCTAAGAAAGAATGATGGTCGGGAGGGATGAGACTCCTGCCATGCAGGAGGAGAGGGGCCAGTAGTACTTTCATCAGGAGGGAAGAGTGATGAGAGCACTGATAGGTCAGAGAAGTGGGAATTGAGGACATTTGCAATCGTATGGGGATTGTTGCAGGAGACCCCCTCCAATAATCATGTCGGATACCCCTGAGTTAGAGGAGCCACTGACAAGAGTTTTTATGTTTCTCCAGAACCTTCTTGGGTCATTGGCAGAGCTAAGTAAGGCGGACTTGCAGAAGTCACTTTTTGCTACCCTAATAGCTTTTTTACACTCATTTCTAAGTTTTCTATACTGTTGAAAAATGGTCTGATCAAGGGAGCATTTGAAGTGGGCTCAACACTTATCCCTAGCCCACATAAGGGCTAGGAGACTCCCATGCAACCATTTTGTGGTGGACCCCCTTACCCTCCACCTTATAGTTGGAGCATGCTTGTCTTGCAGGGCACCAAAGGTGGTGAGAAACCGGGTAGCAGCTGTAGAGGGATCAGAGGCACCAAACACCCCTGACCAGTCAGTGAGCCTCAGATCCTCCTGGAATGCATCTGTATCAAACCTGGAGAAATTCCTGATGTGGATGATTTTATGGGGAGTTTTTGGGAAGGGGATTTTCCACATACAGAAGACTGGGGAGTGATCTGAGATGGAGTCAGATAGTGTTCCGTCAGAGGAGATCCTTTCTGGATGATTAGACAGGATCCAGTCCAGTAGCGAGCTGGAGGATCCATTGGCTGACCATCTGGTTTGCTCCTGTATAAGTTGTGTCAGGGTTAGGTTAGCAACTAAAGTCTCAAACTGCTTTGTGCGTTGTCCAAGATTAAGAGTTCGTTATCACCAATGCTGGGACCTACGGTGTTCAAGAGGTGGGTGAGACCGGGAATCATACCCTTTGGGAGATTATAGGTACATACCACATGTAGTTTCTTGGTGTTCCTAAGTAGGAGCATAACATGATGCCACTCACAAGGGGATGGGGGGGTGGCTGGTGTGTCACTAGAGATATTTTAAGATGTCTCCTGAAGTATATCAGGATGTCACCTCCCCGCTTATTCTAGGACCTATCCAGTCGTATGAACTCATAGCCCGGGGAGTGCACAGACTGAGTCAAGGATCGAGGTCTTTAACCAGGTCTCTGTAATGCCAAGAATATCTTGCTTATAGAATGTGACCCATGTGACAAGCTCATCCAGATTGGGCAGCAGACTGCATATATTAAGATGAGCAAACTTTAGCCCCTTGCCCAACCCCCATTCTGGGGAGATTGAGGAGGCCTGGTAGTTAGAGCCAGGATTAGGTTCAATGTCACTGGCCAGGGCTAGTATCACCAGGAAAAGCCAAAGGAGGTGCCACCTAGAGGTGGTACTACTGGTCATAGGCTTGCGGGCAAAGCGTCTCTTTACCTGGGAGGGGTACAGTAGGGATCTGAGGTCCAGACAGCATGTGAGACAGCAGGGTATCCTAGTATGTGCCAGGAGATTAGAGAAGGTGAAGTCAAGCACCTTGTAAGAGGGGGACTTTTCATAGTAGTCCCACATTGTCTGAGAGTGGGCAGTGACCACTTGGAGGAGAACTAGCCCCAGAAAGGGACCAGCAAGGATGGCAGAGCTGGGGGGGGAGGACGCCACCCCTTGGTGCCATAGGAGACTCCATTCTTGGAGTAGTACCTTGCAGTTCCCTGGGACACCTTGTCAGGATGCCGGTGGAGCTATGCAAGGAAAGGGAGGAAAAGCAGCTTCGAGGTGAGGGCTGTTAGACTTTGGCAGGCAGTCAACATCTCAGGAGTAGGTACCAGAGCAGACTCATTAGGAGTGGTGGAGACAGCTATAGATCAAGGTGCCGGGACCCAGGGAGTACTTTTGTTAATGTTTAGTAATCAATCATCCACACAATACGCCAGCTGGGAAAGTTGATAGGAGTATGCAGCATGCGTAGGACGGTATAAGAGAGTACCCTTGGGGAAGTGAGAGGACAAGGGTAAAACCCAATCGGCAGAATACAGTGTGTCATCTTGGGGGAGCTAGAGGCTGTAACAAAAGGCAGCAACCAAAACACAGTTAACAATATATGGCGAATGGGGGAGAAAAGACACAGCACTTATGTCAATGAATAGCAAAGCACATTTTAGGCAGTATATGTCAAAAGAAGAGAGGGATGGTAGCCCATGGCAGGTTGTCCGCACCAAGAAGGGGATTGGCTAGTGCATTAGGTGCACCCCAGACAGTTAATAAAGTTCAAAGCTGCACAGAGCAGTGTCAGAGTGAAAGTACGCGTTATGTTTTTTTTTTTCCTGGTAGAATATACCACTTACATTAGCAGATCAAAGCTGCTCAGGACAATGACAGAGTGAAAAGTTCTTGTTATGTATTTTTTCTAGCAGAATATGCCAGTTACATTAAACAGGACCTCCTCCAGCAATCTGATAGGGTGAATCGGGCCCAGGAGGAGGGTCGTGTGAGCGTTAATGGCGGGAGGAAACAGGGTGGGTGGAGGGCCGAAAAAAGACACTCAGTGATCAGCCTCTTGCAACGGCAGGGGCAGCTTTCGTTGCTTTCAGCAATGTGCTTAGGAGGCCCACCGGAACTAAGCAAGCAAACCAGCACCTCAACTCAGGCAGGGTCTGGTCACGGAGCACGAGGGGGGACCCAGGCACAGGTCTTCCACGCCTCCCCTCTAGCAGACAGAGTCAGCAGTTAATACTGTATCACAATATTCACATTTGGAATGGCATACAATTAAGAAACAAGTAGACAGTATGATTATACAAATGACATTCAAGGGGAAGGGAAGCAAAGGGGGGAGCTAGCAGACAGTACATTAAATAGAATACAACAGTTTGGTCTAAGGTGAGCTGGTGTACAACAGCACAAACAGTACAATAAGTTTCGGTACGACAGAAGTACAAATTAATTACAAGTGCAATTTAGGTTTAGCGACTAACAGTTTAGTGCAAAGGAGTGCAGTGGAGGAGGAGGAGGAGGAGGGGGGTGGAGGGGGTGTAGAAGAGGGGGGGAAGAAGGGAAGGGGAAGGGAGGTGAGAGGCATAAGAAGAACTGACCCCCTTCAGCTCAATCAATAAGGTCAATGATAAGATCAATAAGCCACTCCAGGTTGTGTGTTGCGTGTCTGGTAAACAAATTCACCAAGAGCTGAAGGCACTCGGTGCAAGTGCCTCATGCCTCACTAACCACCCTGGGTTGTGCATTTATCAGACAACAACCCATGCCCCGTTGTGGCTTACTGCTTACAGAAACAGAAACAGAACTGAATAAGAGAGATAGGGTATTTTACAAAAAGGGAATTAGAAAAACGTGTAGCTAGCCTAGAAGCACAGCACAAGGTGGTTTCGGATGGTCAGGGTGCTGACTTCAGGGTACCATAAAGCAGAGTACTGGCAAGAGGGTGAAACAGTGAGGGCATCCCCCCCGAAATCACAGTGCCTGTGTAACAGGGTGCCTGTTGCTCTTTAGTACAATGTGGTGCCTGCGGGTAGAGCTATATGCCCTGCTGCCCCCTTCCTATACCGGGCATATGGGCAACGCTACACCTTGTTGGTGTTATGTTGCCCCCACCCACCACCACCATGGTTGGACGCATATTTTGGGGGGGGATCCACCTCGTAAGATGGTCTGTCTCTCATGTGTGGCTCCTGCTGCTGACACAGGGCCGGCAAACCTGTTGCCAAGGCCTACCTGGTCCATTGTTGGGGGGAGGCACCAGCAACAGGCCTTGCAGCCATGTCTGTAGATGCCTGTAAGGGTGGGCAGGGAAAAGTATGAGCTCCCTCCATTCCTGCGTGATGAAGGAGTGTCCCCATTGAGTCGGGGCATTGATGTGACTAGGAGGTGGGATCCTGGTCAGGCAAGTCCCAGTTAGGAGGTGTCACTGCTGCATGCACACACTGTTATATAATTTGTGGCTTGATGTGCAGAGGTATATTACTGTGCAGCAGCATCCAACTTCTCAGGCAGTAAAAGGGCATTAAGAGGTGCATATATTCCAGAGGCTGTGGGGAATGGGGGGCTTTAAGGGATGCTGGCTTCCATTAGTAGCGCACATGAGGAGAGGTATACATGTTTCCCTTACCCTGCTGTTATGTGCCCTCATATTCACCCTGCCCCTGAATATGCCACTCTTGATGCTTGTGTTACCCATGTTCTTACAATTTACATGCAGAGAACTGTAGTGTTTTTGCAGTACCGAAGCCCTCAGGTAACCCCTTATGCCCCAGTCACATTACATGCCATGAAAGCAAGAGTCATAAAAATGTAGTCTTTGTCCTTTCTGTCTCTTGATAAGTGGTTCAGGGAAAGAACAGTACATGCACTATCCAGGTATGTTGTAGCCTGGTCAGCCACTGTCTGGGAGCTCTGATGTGGGAGAATAGCCTGTCCTGTCTGCCCTCGCTGGCCAGTGTTCAGCATGCTGTGGGTTGGGGGGAGTGTAGGGGGAATGAAAGGCTCTGGTACACTGAGCCACGGCAAAGGTATAAAGCCTACATTTGCCTGACACCCCCCCCCCCACCATCTCAGTCAACCATTTATCACTCAGAGTTACTTAGACGCACGTATCTGATCATCAGCCTGGGCCCAGAGGTGGAAGGGTGAGGATGTCAGCCTGGATCTCACCGGTGTGTGCTGTTGCAGTAGAGGTACTGATGGTGCCTCTGACTGGAAAGTCCTTTAGGGCCCTATTCAGTGCAAGTGAATACAGCTTCTGACCAGGTAGCCTTCCGGGAACTATTCATACATTGTTCTGAACTGTTGGGAAGGGATTCTCATGCAGGAACAACTTACAGGGTGATGGAGTGCAACACTGGCATGGATCTTCCTTACCGTCATCGACAAGGACCTTTACTCTTTCTGTCAGCCTTACTCTCTGGCCTCCTCAACCACAGTAGTAGCAGTGCCATAGCACTGGGCATGTGGGATGGGGGCCATGCCATGTGGTCGTGTACACTGCACCCTGGTCCCATACACTGTGTGTCCATGGGGGCATTGTCTCATATGCACTGGGTACAGCGGTGCCCCTCTGTGTTGTTGTGCCTCCTGTGGTCCAATACACATTTAGTGGGTGGGTCAGTGAGTGTGCGGTGTGTGGCACTGCCCAGCTGCGTAGTGTTGACTGGTGCTTCTGGTCCCATGTAGCTCTGGGGTCCAGCGCTGTGCCTGCCAGTGACCTCCCACTGGCGCTCTGCTTTACGGCACCCTGATGCCAGCACCCTGACCACCCAGAACTGCATAAGACTACCCTGGATGCACAAATTAAAACCCATTTAGATGAAGCCAAGAAAGCCAGTCTAAATTAATAGATTATAGGATTGAAGTTTCCTTGAGGTTTGCTTAGTAACATTTTTACAAGCAAGGCAACAGAGCCAGTAAATTGCGAGTGGCACAGCTTCACAGAGATGCTGCTTCCAGGGCAGTATTAAAATTACAGCACAGGGTAACATCACAAACAATCACCTCTTCTAAAGAAATTTCACAATTTGCTGATTTTTCAAGGCTCTCTATAGCTCAGAATGACACCCAAATCATATGCTAGATGCTCAAGTTTATCTGGAGACCATCCCTCTCCCTGCTTTGCAGGATTCAGAAATCTTTATTCTTTTGGCCCCTATCTCCTCAGAAGAGAAAATCTGTTGGATTCAACACTTAAAAAATACAAAAGCTCCCAGATCTGACAGTTTTCCCACCTGTATTTATAAAGTCTTTCAATCAGAAAGTGTTCTACACTTAACCAAAGTAGCCACTGCAGTCCTTGGAGACGGAGAGGCAATACCCCCCTCCTGGAAACAGGCTCACATATCACTGCTATTAAAGTCAAGTAAGACCCCTATAAGTGCCAATCTTTTTTTTTTTTTTTTTTAATTTCTCTTTTATCCTCCTCACAGCCTGCCTCCTCCGACCCTTCAGCGATGACCTCCGGACATCCCACTGCCCGGAACCCTGCCCCCACAGACCACGGATCCCCATGGAGCCACGGTTTACCCCACGGGCGGGGACGAGGTGGAGGGGTTCTAACCCTGTAACTTTACATTTTCGTCGGTCCCGTGGTCTGTTGGGCGGGCACGGGCACATCATGGGCACGTCCGAGGTCCTCGCCTCTTCCCGGACGAGGCAGGCTCTTTTTCCTCTTTTCTCCTTCCCCGAGCAGCTGATGATCTCCCCGATGTCAGGACGCGCGTGTCGACGTCCATGCTGCTCAACGGCCAGCCATCCCCTAGTGGGGCTTGCAGTTCCCGAGCCTCCGCTCGGGGTGATGCAGATGCCGGGCATCGGCAAATCCCTCCCGGGCAGGCAAGCTGTGGTCGGACGCTCAAGCCTGTCTCCCCGGCTGCCACCGACTACCAGGTCCGCTCCGAACCGGGTCACGGCGTGGGCGGGTGTAGCATCCATTGCCTCAGCCCTCAGCACCACCGGGCCGGCTATAAGTGCCAATCTTATCGTCCAGTTTACATTTTGAATACAGATTTAAAAATATTTACAGGCCTTTTGGCCAGTAGACTCCAGAAGGTTATTCAAATTCTTATTCACCCTAACCAAACAGGCTTCATAGATTGCTATAGGATAACATACATCATTTCTTGAATATCATATCTTCTCAAAATTCCCCAAATTCCTTTCAATTAGTCATAAGTGTCGAAGCAGAAAAAGCATTTGACAGAGTTGATTGGTGTTTTTTATGCTAAGTGCTTAAAACATTTAACTTTGCGGAACATTTTGTAAATGCGATTGCAGCCCTGTATGACAGTCCTGAAGCTATAGTATGAATGGCTGTTTTTCAGATAGGTTCATGTTAAGTCGTGGCACTTGTCAGGGGTGTCCCCTCACCCCCTTCTTTTTGCACTCAGCCTTGAACCTTTAGATGTCCAGATTGGAAGTTGGAACACAAATACAAAAAATTGTGCTTTATTGAGATGACACACTATTATTTTTAAGTGATCAAGCAGATTCTCTCCCCCATTTATTTTCGGTCCTTTAGACATTTGGCAGTTTGGCTCGGTATAAAGTTAATCTCTCGAAATCTGAGGCGATGGTCTTGAGTGGCTCCTCATCTGCTGGATTTAAAGATCACTTTCCTTTCACTTGGGCGCGTAAGAATACATTCTGGTACTTGGATATTCAAATTTCTGCAGGTACCTCTAGACTTTTTCAGAACAACTACCATAAATTATTACAGAATATTAAACTGGATGTGGCCAGATGGACTGTTCTCCCTCTGACATTATATTGTAGAATACAGTCTGTAGAAATGAATATTCTTCCCCGCCTATTGTTTTTATTTCAAACCTTCCCCAGAGCTATTCCTAAGGTATTTTGGTAGGAGTTACAAAAAACTATACTTAGATTTCTATGGCTGGGAAAACAGCCCAGGATCTCCTATCGTACTATTTGTCATTCTGGAGAACGGGGTGGTCTAGGGCTCCCAGATGTACAAAAATATTATTTAGCAGCACAAGGACCTTGGATATATATACTTGGCTTAAACAATGGACAGAAGCCAGTTGGTATGAACTGGAGTCTCAGGAACTAGTTTTGTATCCCCTTTGGATTATCCCTACCTGTATGATATCATCTACAGCGCTCCATAATGTGCATAACCCATGGACAAAACATACAATACAGATCTTGCTTAAATTACTTTACCTGGCAAGTGTGCTAAATACTTTGGGCCCTCTTTCATTGATCAGGCATCATGAAAACGTTGCCTCCCCTCAACTGGATAAGGGCTTTCAGTATTGGGAGGACCATGGTCTTACTCAATTTACACACCTTCTTAGCGGAGATCATTGTATGTCTTTTCAACCATTGCAAGATAAGTATTCATTAAGGAAAGAAGATAATTTTAATTTTCTGCAAATTAGGCATTTTATCCTCCAACACCCACATACCCAGCAACTGGTAAAGTCCCAAACGCAGTTAGGGGAGATTTTTTATTGGCAGGTAATTTTGAGGGTAAAGATTAGACCAATATCTTGCCTTTATAAACTATTGAATGATTTAATCCATTCTATGACAGAGGCTATAAGATTGAAATGTGAAGAGAAATCTGGACTTCCTATTCCACAGCCTCAATGGGAATACAGAGTAAGGCATGGTCGGGTGGTAACGGCCTCACTTACGTGACAGGAATTTAATTGGAAAATTTTAAATGCGATACTTTCGTACCCCAACAGTGACTAAGTACTTAAAGTTTTCTTATTCAGATGGGTGTTGGAGGAGTTGTGGTTCAGTCTGCTCTCACTGGCATATATTTTGAGGTTGCCCATTAATAGCCGCATATCGGAATCAGGTGTATAATCATATGAAAATGTTGTTTCGTACTTCTTTCCCGTTTACTTTTAATACCTTTGTACTTAGTTTAGTAGAAGATTTAAATGGAACAAAAACCAAGATAAAATTATTTCACATTTTAAGGGTGGCAGCCCTAAAATGTATCACATTGAATTGGTTATCTCAGCAGTCCCTACATTAACCAAATGGAAAAGTAAAGTTTCTGAAATTGAGACCATAGGAAACATTACAGCTATCCTATGCATTAGTAAAACACGCTTTTTGGAAATGTGGCATCAGTGGCATCTTTTAGAGACTCCATCTAGAGAGCTGAGTGAATCTCAAGATTAGGTTCTAAGGGCCTTTTCATACATTTCATTTTTAAGTTTGTCGTGCACACAAGCGCAGATGAACTTGTTCATATGAGAGATGCTATAAAGGAATGTGAGGGGGATGCGTCCACCGGAGAGCTCTGTTCAAAGGGCAGATCTGTGGCACGCAAATCAGTAAGCAGCCTGCTGATGATGCACTTTCTGGTTTTCAGGCGGAGTTGGGAAAGATTTCAAAGGACAGAGCTGAACCAGTAGTGATCCGGCACGTCCTTTGAAATTTACATAATCCCCATTCCCTGTCATCTGCTGAGAGTGGTTGTAAAGTACAGGAAACAAACAACACAGGCTCAGAAACAGTCAATGTGGGAACAGAAGAAGCAGTCCACTATATATAGACACATTAAAATCTGATTTTTAATAAAAATATAGTCAAAAGCAAGTATTTGCAATACAGTACAATACAAGTAGCACTACCTACTTCTGTCAATGTGTCAAAATGCCAGCGTGGCGTGTCACATTGACAGAAGTAGGGGGTGCTACCCAGGCCATATTGTACTGCATTGAAAATACTTGCTTTTAACTGTATTTTTTATTAAAAATCAGTTTTTAGTGTGTCCAAATATAGTGGACTGCTCCTTCTGTTCCCCTACCGACTGTTTGTACTTGCTTCATAGCGTCTAGTGTGGCTTCAGTTTGGCGTCCGTATTGAGCTGTCATCTACCTGAGCTGTTGGCATCAGGTTGCCCAATCCCCATATTGGCAGACTCCCTCCACTATTGTGGCACTCTGGGAGCCCACCTTAGTGTGCCAAGTTATTTTTTTTTAGCTTTCCAACACTGGGATGCCTACTCCCAGTGTTGGATATCTCCTCCACCCAAAGCCAGTTTTACTGCTGACATCAGGGTGCCCAATCCCCATGTTGACCTTAAGTACCCCCCAACTCATGTGGCACACTGGGAGCCCACCCAAGAGTGCCCAAATGTGTAAAACATGTTTTAACCTGTAAATAAAGAAAACGGTCCCACATGGTCTTTATTATCTGCAAAAAGAAAACAGTCCATCGTCTCCCCAGTCCCCCCTCCCACTGAGCACCCATCTCCCTGCAACCCCCCTTATCCCATACTTCCATCCAGAGGTGAGCGCTGTCATCTTCTGAGGACTGGGACACATCTGCATTCTTCAAAGCTGACCTGCAAACTGAAGAATTAAAGATAAGCGCGTAAAACGGGAGTCAATGGGGGGGAGTCAACTTAGGTTGATATCTCAGCCATTTTTAGGAATTTTAGCTGCAGATTTTCAACATGGGGTTCTTGGGACCCCTCCTCGTGAACACCATCACTGTCATTTCGTGACTCGGTCCCAAAAGGTGATTTTGCAGTTGCACCTTATGGGACCAGTTAATGAAATGAGTGTGCCGCTGTTAATGAGGAGGGTCCCGCTATGTTACTGATTCAATTGAACACATTCAAAAAATGACTGTGTTATGAGCGATGCATTGGGCAGTTTCTATGCATGCTCACAATTTTGCTATTTTTATATATTTACTCCAAATTTTGAACACTGCCATTTGTTTACACCTCCTTATGAACAGTATACCTATCATTTTTACATCCTACCCAAAACATGTTTTCGCACCTGTGGTGCAGAATGGTGTGGTCATTCTGCAAAATCACTTTTGGGTGACTGAACAAAGTTACAGTGGCACTCTTCATGAGGTGGAGTCCCCAAAAGGCCATGTTGAAAAGTTGTTGAAACAACTCCAAAAATGTTTGAGTTACACCTGGTCATTCAACATTTTCTACGCACGCATGTAACTTAGGTCATTTTCAATATTTTCACTCCAAATTTTCAATATAGCCTTTTCATCACACCACCCCATGAACAGTACAGCTGTCATTTTTCACATCCTCTCCATAATGTGTTTTCGCACCTATGGCGTGAATGCCATTTTCCCATGGATTAGAAAATTTTCACCTACAGGGTTCACGAGGTAGGGTAATAAGAAGACTATATTCAACAGTTGGGTCACAATATGGAAAAATGACAAAGTTATAGCCAGTTGTTACAATTTTGGTATGCATGCTAGTTACTGCGGAACTCTTAAATATTTGCACGCCATGTTTTTTTAAATTATTTGTACTCCTGCTCCATGGCCCTCTCTATCTGGAGGGATCCTCAGCCCATCCCCAATTTCCACCAGCCAGCACAGACTAGCTACCCCAGTTCTTCCCCCAGTGGGATGGGTGATGGCAGAGCCCACCCCTACCTAGACCAGATCCAGTACAGGGGTCGGCACTGTGACTCTTCGGGGGTGGGAACTGCGAGCTTCCTCTATCATCCACTGTGATCTCTTTTCCTTCTGGTTAACTCACCCTTCAGGGATGGAGTATGCAAGGATGCCAGTGATGATGTCGTGCACACTCCTGTGCATGCACCCCATCAGGCATCTGACCCGATGTGTCAAGTGTTGATGTGACATCCCAGCAGCTGTCACTAGGGGCCAGGCATGCACTGAAAACTGTTCCCCCCCCTCCCCAGAGAAGGAGACTTTTCCTGGGGAGCTTGATCCTTGCTCTCCCCTGCCGACCCCCAGTGGCCCATCCTTGTTCCCAGAGTCATCAGCATGGTGCAAGGTGCAGCATCCAGCCCCTCTACCCTCAATGTCACCAGACCAGTGATGCACCCCACTTTTTCAACTTAGCCTTCACATTACCCGAGCTACTGTATTCAGATGCTGTCCAAAATATGACAGTTTATCAAAACATAGTTCAGGCAGAGTTTTTCTGTTACTGTATTTCAATAGGATTTTTAACTTACTGGCATAACTTGGCCAGTTTTAAATATTATTGCCCCAAATTTTCAACATACATTTTTGGGGACCCACCTCATGAACAGTACAAGTGATGTTAGATAAATCTGTCCCAAAAGGTGATTGCAAGCGCGGCACAAGATCACCTGTCAGGCAAGAGTACAAAACATTCTTCACCATTGCTCAAGAGGTGGGGCCTTAAGAAGGCTATGTTGAAAATTTGGTGTCAGCATATTAAAGAACAAAGACGTTATGAGTCTGCATTGAAATTTGCAAATGCAGGTTCATAAACATTGCCAATTTTCAATATTTTGACCTCAAATTTCCAGTATCGCCATGTCTTCACAGTACCCCATCAACGCAGGTTCGTAACCCCTCCACCCCCAAATGACACCAGTGCAGACGACAAACTTTTGGCATTGACAAATGCTTGTTTATACAACTGATGCTGAGAATAGCCCCTACTATTTTATTCTATTTTATTTGATATCATTGCTTGATTGAGTTTTATATCTTGATCATACATTGAGTCACTATGTAATCCTTTTTACCTTATTATTGGTTAATTCTAATTTAATTTTAACCTCAAAAACAATGGTAGACTTGGTCAGCATGATTCTGTATCATGCATTACACATTGCGCAAGGGATTTTATCCCGGCCTGGGGCATACCTCTCAAGTGTCCCTGATTTTCAGGGACATCCCTGATTTTGCTTCAAAATTTTACTTTGTCCCTCCTAAAATTTGTGTTTTTGTGGCTAAATAGTGGGGACTGTAAGCACAAAATAATGCCAATCATTAAAGTTACAGACTTGTTCTTCTTTAGAAAATGCATTTTGCACTAAGCCCCATACTCTGCCACCTTTCTGGGTGGATATCTCTAATTTTGAAGATGTGTCCCTGATTTTGGTCCTTTGTCCCTGATTATTTTAAGCCTTGTCCCTGATTTATAAGGCAGGAGGTTGAGAGGTATGGCCTGGGATGGGGGCGGCACAGACCTGAAACACCACATATAAGGTTTTGTCTGTCTCTTCTTTGTATGTATGTGGTAAGTAGTATTAGAAGAGGTTTTCAGTCTAGGAGTGGTGAGGTACTGATGCCATTGTTTAGGACCTTGCGTAGGGTTGCCACCTTTGGATGAGGCAAAAACCAGATCCTAAGCTCCGCCCCAGCCCCACCCCTTTTCAAGACTCATCATGCATTGTTCCTCCTGGAAGTCCATTTGTTATATCAATAAAAAAACAACACTTAATGCAGCAGTTAAATAAAAACTGTACTGTGCCTCTTAACGTTACTTTCCTAGGTTCTTCCTAATTATTTATTTATTTATGTATTTATTGACATTGGTTAACCAGCTAAATATACAGAGATAAAATAAATCTCATTTACAGATATGATCTGGGGGGAGGCAAGGGAAATACTGTAAATAGCATACAACAGTATACATACTTTATATATTTTTCTGGCTCCATTTCCTGTTCTTGTCCACAGTACTATTTCAAAGCCAAAGAAGTGATCATACTTTTTTCTTGAGGAAAACAAATAATTTAAAACATTTAAAAATGCCTAAATTCTGTTTGAGATGAAAATGTTTACCAGCAAATGAAAGTGGAGGACAACTGGCTCTGTGACTTTTAAAAAAGGTGGGGGTAGCTGTGCTGCTATGCCACTTTAAGATGCAGTGGAAAGATTAGGTAAATAACTGCTAATGGTGTTAATGGCCATACTTTACACCTCCCAGGGTGACTGCATTCACAAACAAAAGGCTACATTGACAACAGAACTTGTCTGTAACCTGGACATGTAGCTGAAACAATGAATTATGTGACAACATTTGTTTCAAAAGTATGTGAGCACTCAAAATGGCTCAAAAACCTGACCAGCATAGAGAAAAACCAGATTACCTGATAGGGACTCTGAAAACCTGATCACCAGGTAAAAAACCTGACAGGTGGCAACCCTAGACCTTGGTCAGGCCCCTATTGGACTACTGTTCCACAGTATGGAGTCCTCATTTATTGGGAGATGTTAGATTGGTGGAAAGGCCACAACGGACTTACACAAAAATGATTGAAGGGTGTAAAGAGTTGGATTGTGAAAGAAGACTAAAGAAGTTGGGACTGTGGACCCTGAAAGATAGAAGTAGAGGGGATATGTTATGTCTCTATAGAATCCTAAAAGGTGAAAGTATAAGGAAAGAGATGGAAATAGAATTTAAAGATTATATATATCAGATGAGAAGGCATAAGAGTCAACTAAGGGAGACAAAAAGTGGGACAGATATAAGAAAATATAGTTTTAAAAATAGAGCAATTAGAATGTGGAATAAATTACCACAGGAGGTAGTGGAAGCAGAAACTGTTGAGGTCTTCAGAGTTCGGCTAGATCAGTACCTAAATGATGTTGGTAACTTAGGCTGCCACCACTGAATTGTGGGGAAAGTTTACATGGACTATGCCTTTATGACTTTCCTATATTCCAATATGAAATCCAGTATGAAATATTTATACACTAACACCCTACACTAACTTGTTTTTTTTTCTCTTTTAGATATTTCCTGAAGAAGACCTAAGGTCGAAACGTGGATTTTTAACTCTATTTTCAGTGTGCATTTAATATAACCATTTTGTTTTGCTTTTATACCACATGCTGACGTAGCGCCTTGTCTTTGTTTTTTTACGATTAAATATTTATAGTATATTGTCCTGTATATTTATAGAGTTACATAATTTGACAGGTTAGCTAAGCTGTTATTCATATTTGGAGTACTATATAAGTGGTTGTTATGGGCTGTGGATTTCTTGAGACAACTTGCTGTGGTATGTGTACATATTGAATTAAAAATAAAGCAGCAAAAAAAAAACTGAAATGAGAGCAGTCTGCTCTTAATGTGATCTGTAACAAGTTAAAATAACAGTGCACTCTTGACAAAGCCTGTCACTGTGCTTCTTGGAACACTCCGCTTCTATGATGTAGGTGGTGGTCTTATTAATCCGTATAAAATCACAGACCATCACCACAAACTGTTATCTATGCATGCCATTTATATAGTACTGCTCATAGTGTTGTAATGTTGTGTGATATTTCTCTATAAAAATGGTTAACTACAAAAAAAGGTTCTGCTAAAGCTTTCAAATTAACTATTTGTTGTTTGAGCTTTGAAGATATTTTCTACTTTCAAGTAAATTTCACAGTTGTCATGAGCTTAGAATTCTCCCTAAAGCTGGAATTTAAGGACTTTCCATTTTTTTTTCATCACTACAGTCAGGAAGTCCTCATGAAGGATCGGGGTAGGCTGGAGACAGTGCAGTGCAGGGTAACAAAAAGGATTCAGGGCCAACAGGCAGGTTCTATGAGGAGTGCCTCAAGGTCCTGAACACATACTCACTGGAGACCAGAAGGGAGAGGGGAGATATGATAGAGTCCTTCAAGTTCCTGAAGGGAATTAGCAAGGTGAACTGTAAGGAACTATTTAGCTTGAATACTAGTTCATGGCCATGTGGACATGAGTGGAAACTGACAAGAGGGAGGTTCAGGAGGGACATGAGGAAGTATTATTTTATAGTAAAGGTGGTAGAGCTATAGAACAATCTTCCAGATGATATGTTGGGTGCTAAAACCATTGGTGGTTTCAAGCACATTTGGGACAGAATGAAAGAAATAGTGGAGGCTCAGGGTGGCAGACACTGACAGGAGAATGGGGGGATGGATAGGTAGGGCTAGAACCCTGGAGAGACAGTAAGTGCCAGGTCTAAATAGGGAACTTGGGCAGACTGGATGAATGTCTGGTATTTTTCTGCCACCATTGTCTATGTTTCTATGTCTAGGATTTACTAGGATATTTGGAGACAGCCAAGGGCATTATGCCCACTTAAAGCTGTCCCTTTCAGCAGTAGTGTTGTAAAGGCTCTTCTGTAGACAGGAAAATGTCTAGACTTTTTTTTAAAGATGTTAACATTTCCAATTTCTACAACATCACTAGGTGATCTATTCCAAATATTAACAATTTTGTGTGTAAAAAATCTTTCATGTTTTTCTGTCCATAATTTCCCAACCTGTAGTTGGTGACTGTGCCCTCAGAGATAATTATTAGGTTTGTTTATTAACCCCAGAATCAGTTTTAGCTCATCATCCTATATACTTCTATATATGAGTAGTAAATCACCTCATATGCGCCTGTCATATAAGGTGTTTAATCTTATTTTATCCAGCCTTTCCTCATACAACATATTTTCCAGTCCCCTGATGTTTCTAGTAGCTTTTTTCTGTATGTGCTCTAATTTATCTGTTTCTGATGCCCTGCTTCCTCCCCAAAATTAAGAACAATTGTCAAGATGTGGTCTCACATATGTGTTATATAATGAAAATCTTATTGCGATTGAAGTACTAATAAAGTATCTATTTATTACGTTAAGTATGTAGCTGGTTTTTCTAACTATTTCTGAACAGAGTTTACTAAATTTTAAGTAATCAGAAACAACAATGCACAGGTCTTTCTCGTGTTCTCTGATCTGCATTAATGTTGTCTAGTGAATAATAATTGAGACACTTATTACCTTTTCCATAATGTATTACTTTGCATTTAAAGATGTTAAAAAACATACCCTTGTTATTAGCCCACCTTGTCAGCCTTTCTAAGTTCTTTTGTAACTGTGTTGATTGTTCCATGTTATCCACAAATACTTCAATTTATGTGTCATCTGCAAAGACCTCACACCATGATTGTAGTCCTGCACCGATATCTGAAATATACAATTTAAATAATACTGGACCCAAGATCTAACACTGTGGTATGCCACTCCTCACTTCAATAGGGGATGACAGATGACCGTCTATTCTCATACATTGCTCCCTATTGATCATCCATTTACTGATCCATCCTACTAAATAGTCATTTTCATTAATCTTTTTCCTCCTAAGACTTCATTTGTTTATGTTGCTTTTTTCCAGACAAAAAGTCATAATCCCATACTTATGACATCACAACCTGTTGCCATAGAAATTATTCTGATGCAACAAGCAATGGATTATAACACCAGGGCAGGAAAGGCAGTAGGAACAGATTAATGTAAATTATAGATACATAGATACATAGACAGTGTCGGCAGATAAGGGCCTATGGCCCACCCAGTCTGCCCATTTGAGCTTGTAAGTTCAGTTTGTTTTCCTAGAAGTCTGTTGCCCCTTACCCCTGACCTCCAGAATTCCTTTATGTCTATCCCAAGCATTCTTAAATCCCGTGATTGTTTCAGCCCCCACCACTTCCTTTGGCAGGGTGTTCCACTTGTCCACCACCCGTTCTGTGAAGAAATTCTTTCTCATGTTTCCTCTGAATCGTCCTCCTCCAACTTCATCCCATGCCCTCTAGTCCTGGAACATCTTTTCGTTTAAAAATAGTGTTTTCCACCCTGTTCCTCCCTGTAAGATACTTGCTATGTCTCTATCATATCCCTCTCCCTCCTCTCCTCCAGGAGTACATGTTCAGTTCCTTCAACCTGTCTTCATAGGGCTTGTAATGTAATCCATGCACCATCTTTATTGCCCTCCTCTGAACCTTCTCTACCCTGTCTATGTCCTTACGTAGGTATGGTCTCCAGAACTGTACACTGTACTCCAGGTGGGGCCTCACTAGTGTCTTGTATAGTGGAATTATGACCTCCTTTCCTGCTGGTGATGCCCTGCCTATACATCCCAGCATACTATTTGCTTTACCTGCTGCCTTGTCACACTGTTTCCCTACCTTGAGGTCATCAGAGATGACAACCCCAAGATCCTTTCCTGCTTGGTGCATGCTATATCCTCACCCCCAACTGATATATTGTGCCAGGGTTTTTGTGCCCCATATGCATTATCTTGCACTTCTTTGCATTGAATTTCAACTGCCAAACCCCTGACCATTCTTCAAGTTTCTGCAGGTCACTTCTCATTCTGTCTACACCCTCTGGTGTGTCTACTCTGTTACAGAGCTTTCGGTCATCAGCGAACAGTGAAATTCTGCCTTCTAGGTCCTGCGCAATGTCACTGATGAAGATGTTGAATAGGACCGGTCCCAGCACTGATCCCTGTGGTATCCCACTGGTCACTCATCCCTCTGTGGAGTGACAGCCATTTACCACCACCACCCTCTGTGTCCTGCCACCCAGCCAGTTACCTACCCACCACACTACTGTCCTGCCCACACCCATATTCCCCAGTTTGTGTAATAGTCTTCTATGTGGCACAGTGTCAAAGGCCTTGCTGAAGTCCAGATAGGCCATGTCCACTGCCCTCCCCTGATCCACCTCCCTAGTCACCCAGTCAAAAAATCCAACAAGGTTGGTCTGACATGACCTCCCCCTGGTGAAACCATGCTGCCTTGGGTCCTGTAGTCCATTGACAACCAGATGTTCCACCAATCTCTCCTTCAGTAGTGCTTCCATGATCTTCCCACTACTGAGGTGAGGCTGACTGTCTGTAGTTCCTGCTTCTCTTTGTTCCCACTTTTGTATAAAGGGACTACATCTGCTGTCCTCCAGTCTTTGGGTACCTCCCCTGTTTCCAGTGATCGCTAAACAGGATAGCCAGAGGTTCAGCCACCACTCTCTTAGTTCTTTAAAGACCCTGGGTGCACCCATCTGTCCTTGCTTTATCAACTCTTATTACTTCCAGTTCCTTCAGGACCCTTTCTCGTGTAAAGGGACTTGTGTCCATTTCTGCACCATTCTCCCTTGTACTCCTTCGGACCCATTACCCTCCTCCTCTTCAGAAAGAGACTGAGCAGAAATACCTGTTCAATATGTCAGCTTTACTGTTGTCATCCTCACACAGCCCCATCCTCCCCTTCAGTCTCACAATCCCTCCCTTTGTCTTTCTTTTTCCTTATGTACCTGTAAAAGATTTTGTCCCCCACCCACTGAGTTTGCAATGTGTTCTTCTGTCTGAGCTTTGGCTTCCCTTACTGACCTCCCTGTCTCCCTTTGCTTCTCCTGGTACTTCTCCCTATCCCTTCTGCCTGTGTCTTTTGTATTGCCTGAATGCAATCTTTTTGGCTTTCACTTTCTTTAAAGACAAAGAGACCTCTGTGCGTAAACACTGGGCAAGGGTTACCCAAAGGGCATTTGGCTGGAAGCCAAGTTTCAGAAAATACAAAATCACACATCGCCCCACAATGCAAAGCATCATGGGCTGCATATACAAATCACCACAGAATGTTATGCTGGTCCAACTTTAAGCAAATTGCATGGTGCGAAAGGCCTCTCACACACAGTTTGCAAAGGGTGCTAACAGAAGACATAGGCAGCGTTTCGTCCTACCAGGACTCATCAGTATGCCTGGAGTCTGTTTGACACCCCGGTGAAATGGACCAGCTAAGGCAGTGTGCCTGGGATATATTGTGGTGAACCCATTAAAATAAAAACTATTTAAAGACAAAGAACCTCTTAATACGTAAACACTGAGGCAAGGTTACCCCAAAGAGCATTTGGCTGGGAAGCCAAGTTTCAAAAAATACAAAATACACATGCCCCATAATACCAAGCATCATGGGCTGCATATGCAAATCACCACAGAATGTTATGCTGGTCCAACTTTAAGCAGAATTGCATGGTGCCGAAGGCCTCTCACACAGTTTGCAAAGGTGCTAACAGAAGACATAACACGTGTTTCAATCCTACCAGGACTCATCAGTATGCCTCGTCTGTTTGACACCCCAGTGAAATGGACCAGCTACCCCTAAGGCAGTGTGCCTGGGATATATTGTGGTGAACCCATTAAAATAAAAACTTAGTTTTGTGGGGCATGTGTGATTTTGTATTTTCTTCACTTTCTTTGCTACCTCTTTGGAAAACCATAATGGTCTCTCTTCCTTTTCCTCTTGCTAACCTGCTTAATGCATAATTCTGTTGTTCTTGTAATCCCCATTTTAAATACTGCCCCTGTTCCTCAACCCTGATTCCTGTCCCATTCCCCTTAATGCCTCTTTCAAGTATCTCCCCATTTTCCCAAAGTCTGCCCCTAAAATCCAGGATCATGAAAAACTTAGTTTTATTTTAATGGGTTCACCACAATATATCCAAGGCACACTGCCTCTAGGGTAGCTGGTCCATTCCACTGGGGTGTCAAACAGACGAGGCATACTGATGAGTCCTGGTAGGACGAAACACGTGTCTATGTCTTCTGTTAGCACCCTTGCAAACTGTGTGAGAGGGCCTTCGGCACCATGCAATTCTGCTTAAAGTTGGACCAGCATAACATTCTGTGGTGATTTGCATATGCAGCCCATGATGCTTTGCATTGTGGGGGCATGTGTGATTTTGTATTTTCTTGAAACTTGGCTTCCCAGCCAAATGCCCTTTGGGGTAACCCTTGCCTCAGTGTTTGCGCACAGAGGTTCTTTGTCTTTTAAATAGTTTTTTATTTTAATGGGTTCACCACAATATATCCAAGGCACACTGCCTTAGGGTAGCTGGTCCATTTCACTGGGGTGTCAAACAGACGAGGCATACTGATGAGTCCTGGTAGGACGAAACACGTGTCTATGTCTTCTGTTAGCACCCTTTGCAAACTGTGTGAGAGGCCTTTCGGCACCATGCAATTCTGCTTAAAGTTGGACCAGCATAACATTCTGTGGTGATTTATATGCAGCCCATGATGCTTTGCATTGTGGGGCATGTGTGATTTTGTATTTTCTTGAAACTTGGCTTCCCAGCCAAATGCCCTTTGGGTAACCCTTGCCTCAGTGTTTACACAGAGGTTCTTTGTCTTTAAATAGTTTTTTATTTTAATGGGTTCACCACAATATATCCCAGGCACACTGCCTTAGGGTAGCTGGTCCATTTCACTGGGGTGTCAAACAGACGAGGCATACTGATGAGTCCTGGTAGGACTAAACACTGGTTCATGTCTTCTGTTAGCACCCTTTGCAAACTGTGTGAGAGGCCTTTCGGCACCATGCAATTCTGCTTAAAGTTGGACCAGCATAACATTCTGTGGTGATTTGCATATGCAGCCCATGATGCTTTGCATTGTGGGGGCATGTGTGATTTTGTATTTTCTTTCACTTTCTTTGCTACCTCTTTGGAAAACCATAATGGTCTCCTCTTCCTTTTCCTCTTGCTAACCTGTTTAATGCATAATTCTGTTGTTCTTGTAATCCCCATTTTAAATACTGCCCACTGTTCCTCAACCCCTGATTCCTGTCCCATTCCCCTTAATGCCTCTTTCAAGTATCTCCCCATTTTCCCAAAGTCTGCCCCCTAAATCCAGGATACGTGTGTTTGTGTGGTTTGGTTCTGCTCTTTCTGTGATTTCAAACCACAATGACTGGTGGTCACTGTTTTCAGGTGCTCCCCCACTGTTACCCCATCACACTGTCCCTGTTTGTGAGCACAAGGTCCAGTATTGCCTTCTGCCGAGTTGGTTCCATGACCAGTTGCTTGAGGAAGGCACCCTGAAGGGAGTCCAGGATAAATCTGCTCCTAGTTGATGCTGCTGCTGGGATGCTCCAATCCACGTCTGGAATATTGAAGTCTCCAACCAGTACTACCTCACCCTTGTCTGCCATCCTTTGGATGGCTAGCATCAGCTCCCTATCTGTTTCTTCCTCCTTATGAAATGGCTTGAATCAAATAAGCAATCTGATTGGTCAAAAGTGATCACATGACCGTGTGGTAATTTCAATTAATTAAGCTCAAATTTTACTTTCTTTTTCCCTGCTTTTTTAACTCTTAACCCCATTTTATAAGTGCAATAACACACTCCATGATGTATGGTAATGCCATAAATTAAGGCATTTCCCAAGTGGTTGAGGGCACTCAGCTGCATCTCATGCCTCACAACCCACCTGGGGCATGCAGTAATTAAGCATTACGGCAGACCCTGTCGTGTGTGATTGCTTTCATAACACATACCCCCATGATGCGAAGCAGCAATGAGAAGTATATGGAAATCACCATGAAAGGAGTTTAGACTGGTTCTGCTTTAAGCAGGAGTGTATGGTGCCAAGTGGCCTCATACACACATGCAAAGCCTGAAAACAGGAGACACAGACATTCTTCCCCTCAGCTGTTACAGACCAGGCACACTGATAAGACCTGTATATGATGCAACGCCTATCTGTATCTTCTGTTCTCAGCCTTTGCATAGTGTGTAAGAAGACATTTGGTACCTTCCACTTTTACTTAAAGTGGAACTTGTCTAAACTATTTCATGGTAGTTTGCATATACTTTTTACATAATGCTTTGCATTAGAAGGATGTGTGTAATTCTACATTTCTTTCAAATCTGGCCTTATTGTATATGCTCTTTCAGTGTAATCTTTGCCTCCATGCCTTTGTGCCGAAGTTCTTACACTTCTAGGAGCAGATAAAGCCTATGATACAAAGAGCCTGTCTTTATGAAAATAAATAATGAAATGTACATAATTTACACTTATTTCTGAAGTCCAAAACTGCTCCCCCACACACACTTTAAATAATTTCTTTTTCAGTTTAAAAAAACAAATAGACCATTCATTACTGATGAAAAAACAGCATCAGTAGATATGGTGCCACAGTCCATTTATTTTTCTGACAAAAACACAAAATCATAGGCATGGTGCTCTGAATCTGTTTCCTCACATAATGAAAACACAGCATGCATCAGTATAGACATGGTGCCCACAGTCTGTCTATTCAGTTAACTAAAACACAGCATCTGCACACATGTCGTTAACAGTCTGTTAATCTACTGAATGAAAACATGGCATCAATAGGCATCCTGCCATAGGTCCATTCAATTACGTAATGAAAATATAGTATCAGTAAGCACGGTGCCTATAGTCCAGTTATTCACCTTATCAATCAGTCAATCAATCTGTATTTAGCCAGGTGAAACTCCATTGAGCAAGCTCATTTTCAAGGAGGGCCTGGTAGGTACAGAATAATACAGTAGCACAATAGAACATATAGCACAAATGGGCATAATAATACAATACATAGCAATAAAAACAAGGTACAAGGATAATCAATGAGGCCCGGTCGTAAAGTGAAGCCTCATCCCTGTAAACGGTACAGTAGAGTGGCAGAAGTAAGTCAGCACCAATG
The DNA here is from genome assembly GCA_016271365.2 of Neoceratodus forsteri. Classification (NCBI taxonomy): domain Eukaryota; kingdom Metazoa; phylum Chordata; order Ceratodontiformes; family Ceratodontidae; genus Neoceratodus; species Neoceratodus forsteri. The sequence goes on along the minus strand of CM028130.1, from coordinate 516,716,348 downwards.
TGCCGAACCAGTGATTTTAGGCACTGATAGCTCTAGAAGAACAGGGTTAATGTTAGTGACAGTGCAAGCTGGGGGCTCAGCAGCAAGTAGAAAGCAAGGATAAATCCAGGAACATGGCTCAGGGTAATTCTAACAAGAGGATAGAAAGTGTAGAGGGTTGACTGTAAGAATAACAATGTATGGCTACAGTTTAGCGACAGGGAGGGCATTGACAAGACTCAGAGAAGTATCTCGAATAGAGTGACTTGAATTCTGCAAAACCAATAGGATGCACCAATTTTATGGATTTCTGGATGTTGTTCCACAGCTGGGGCAGCACATAGCTGAAGGAGGCTCTGCCAAAATGGGAAAAGACTTTAGGCACATCTAGTGAGATGTACAAATGGCTTCTCAAGGCATAGTTTTGTAAGGTGCAGGAGGGCAGACAGTCAGAAATGTAAGAGGGTATCATCTTGGATATAGATCTATAGGTCCATAGTATAGCATTCCTTTGCCTCCTGAACATAAGTGAGGCCCATCCTACCGTGGACTAGAGTACACAGTGAAGGGTATTATATGCCACACCTGAGATGAAATGTAAGGCCCTATGATAAAGGGTGTCAAGATTAGATGGGGTGGTTTTTGGGACTTGGCCATACAGAAAGTCTGCATAGTCCAAGATAGCTAGGAATGTGGTTTGTACTAAGCTTTTTCTGGCCTCCTGGATAAGCAGATGCTTGAGTGTAAAAAAAAGTCCAAGCCTCTTAAGTTTTTTTGAGAGCTCGTCTATATGATCAGCAAAAGAAAGTCTGTTGTCAATCCACATACCTAGGTACTTGAACTTGATCACATAGTCAAGTGACTCACCAAGCGGGGGGGGTGGTGATAGTGGGAATATTATCATGCTTAAGGATGTTAATGGACTTGGTCGTTGAGGATAACAGCATAGCCTTGGCCTTTTTGGCATTCAGTAGGAGCTTTTGACTCAGGAAGTTTTGTTACAGCATAAGGAAATCTGCTTGAAAGTTCGCCAGGCACTTTTGGGAGTGGGCCTGCCAGTGTAAAGGACAGTGTCATCTGCAAAGAGATGTATACTGGAAAGTCTGATTCCACAGTCGATGTTGTTGATATAAAGTGAGAAATGTATGGGCCCCAAGATGGAGCCTTGAGGTACGCCTCTGCTAATCTGTTTTAGAATGGAGAGATCTCCTGCTTTTACTTGCTGCATCCGCTCTGCGGGGTAGCATGAGAACCATTTTATGGAAGGTGCATCCAGACCAATGTTGTGGAGAGTAACTAAGAACAGTGCATGGTCGACGGTATCGAAGGCCTTGCTTAAGTCAAGGAATACCACAAATACGTGATTCTTTAAGTCAAGGCTCTCTGCCAGTCATTTGTGACTTTAGCCAGAGCTGTGATTGTACTATGGCATGGCCTTAAGCCTGATTGCACAGGGTTTAGCAGATTTGAGGCATCAATGTGGTTTCTAAGTTGGCAACTCACTAATTTCTCCAGTAGTTTTGATAGGGTGGGGAGTAAGGAGATTGACCTGTAGTTATTTGGGTCTCTGGGGTCTCCTGATTTGAAGAGTGGTAAAACTTGGGCAATCTTCCAAACAGAAGGGAGTTTACCCAAGTTGAAGGACATATTAAAGAGGTGCGTTAATGGAGCTCCCAGCACTTGGTGACCGAGCTTTAGGAAAAAAGGGCTAATGAGGTCCACTCCTGCACCTTTTCTGGCATCCAGCTGAAGAAGCAGGTCTTCCACTTCCTTGTAAGTTACCGGTTGGAAGGAGAAACCTGTGACAGGAGTACTGAGGACAGGGGGAGGGCTTGCTACTTCTTGTAAGTAAGTAGGTTACTCGCAGGTGAAATGTCAAAGGCCATATCTGCGGTAATAAAGTGATTATTAAAGCAGTCAAGGATTTCTGCCTTCTCGGTAATGAGGGGTCCTTCATATAAGATCTTGGTAGGGAGAAAATCTGATGTAGCATGACCTTGAATATCTCTAAGGGTTTGCCAGAATTTGGCAGGATCCTTGGTGGAGGAGTCCAGAGTTGACTGGAAGTAATTAGCCTTAGTGTTTCTGACAAGCTTTGTGCAGAGTTTTCTGGCCGCCCTAAAATCAGCCCAATCTGACTGAAGCTTTGACTTACGTGCTTTCTTCCAGATTTTGTCCCTGTTAAGCAAAGCTGACTTCAGTTGACGTGTAAACCAAGGGAGAGTCTTTTTCTTGGTATGTACTTTGACAAAGGGGGCATGTCTGTCAATAGCTCCACAGACAATAGTATGGAAGGTCTCGTATGCTGCCTCTACTGTCTTGGCTAGGTAGAAGTCCTGCCATGGCAAGGAGTTTTGTAAGTCCAAAAGGAAGGCTTATGGCACTAAATTACATAAACATCTCCTGACTGTGAACCTGGAATTAGAAATAGGCTTAGGTGCAGCTCTTATGCAAGCAATAAAGCAGTGGTCGCTGAGATCAGTGAAGAAGACTCCAGAATGTGAGAAGAGGTGCGGCTTGTTTACTAGAGTAATGTCTAGAAGGGAGCTTTTATTTGGGTTCTTTTTATTTGGATGGGTCACTTCTGAGACAATTTGAGTAAGTCCGAATGAGTCACATAGAGGTTTTAAGGGTTTGGAGGTGTCTGAATGCTAATCCAGGTTGCAGTCACCCAGGATTATGACTTCAGACTGCAGCACACTAAGGGAGTGGGAAAGGTGACTTAAGAGTTGAAGCCCTGCAGAGGGAGGCCTGTAGCATCCTATGATGTGCAGGGCCAAGGTGGTTGAGAGTTGGACTTTGATCGTGAGGCTTTCAAACTCTTTTGGCAATGAAGCGGCGTCGGTAATAGAAACGTTATATTTTTCCAATATGTAGATGGCAACCCCCCCCCCCACCTCTAGTCCATCTGTCTGCTCAAAAGATATTGTATTCAGGTAAGTTGATCTCAGAGTCCCAGGTAGTGGGCTTGAGCCAGGTCTCATAAACCACCAGGATGTCAGGTTTTGTGTGTGTAATCCAAGCCTGAATGGCATCTAATTTACTTAGGAGGCTGCACACATTATTATGGAGGATACTTACACCTTTTAGGTTGATAAGGTCGCAAGGAGCAGAGATAGATAGAGGAGGCCTGGGTTCAGTTCGATACTGCCAGAACAGAGCAGAAGCATGAATAGTATCATTTTAAGGGCTCTCAACACAAGCTTAACGGATCGTGCCCAAACTTGTTTGTTATGATGAGGTGGGCAAGGCATATTGTAGTTTAAGCGGAAGCCAAGTGCTCCCAAAGTTGCATGTAGAAGTACCCTGGCCTGGTGCCATAGGGGGAAGGTGTAGCTGTTGGGATTTGCTAAGTCCAGTGCACATATTAAACATCTGTGATGAAGTCCCAGTGTGCCATGGCAACTGAAAATGGTAGGCCAGCGATGAGGACATGAAAGAATCAATAAAGGGACATCATTCCCAAATGAAGGATGGATCTCTATGTAGGGAGCAAGAGAAAAAGGCATAACATTGGCCATAAGGCCTATTAGCAGTAAGGGCCACATTCCTTCAGAGATGAGGTGTGTACTAGCGGGATCTACGTATACCTTTGAACAAGGCAAATTAGGGCCTATGAGGTGGAAGTGGGAGGGAGAGTAGGAGTGAAAATACATTAATTGAGGAGTACTGAGCAATGGGAACCAGCTAGAACTCTCTGACTTGGTGCTGACCTGGTGCTAGCATAAGGGAAAATCAGAGAAGTGGTGGTTAGGGTAAAATACTTGTTCAAAATAGTTATGTAAGTAATCGGGGGGCATGGGAAGGTGCTGTAATAAGGAGGATCAGAGTAAAACACAGCATCGGAACACAAGGTGCCCACACCCAGTACCTTCACAAAACAAAAACCCAGCATCAGTAGACATGGTGTCCACATTGTATCTACTCACCTAACAAAAATCTAGCATCAGTAGACACAGTGCCACAGTCCATTCATTCATATTACAAGAACCCAACATCAGTAGACATGGTGCCCACAGTCCATTCATTCACCAAATAAAAACCCAGCATCAGTAGATACCATGCCCACAGTCCATTCATTCACGTAACAAAAACACAGCTTCTGTAGACACAGTGTCCACAGTCTGTTTAGTCACCTAGTAAAAGTCCAACATCAGTAGACATGGTGCCCACAGTCCATTTACTCACCTAACAAAACCCAACATCAGTAGACATAGGGCAGGATTTTCAAACTGCACCCAGAAAGGGCACAAGTGGATGCTCCACACAACTGAGATGCCCCAGAGCACAAAAGGGTTATATTCAAATGGGATGCACAATAGTGCATCTCATCTGAATATAGCAGGATATGTGTGTGGTGCAAATGGGGCTGAAGATTATGTGACAGCGCATTCCTCTGCCAGGTGTGAATACCTGGAATGGGAATGCATGGCGCACCATGCAGATACGTCAAGCGCACATTTTACATATTCAGACTGAAACATGTAAATGGGGCCAGTAGCCATGCAAAGCACAAATGGGGCCATTTGCATGTCTGGGGTACGGATGCACCCAGTGGCAAATTCCGTGTAACACAAAAAACACTCACATCTCCTTGGAAGTCTAGTGGTTCCCCTCCTGTCCCCAACATCACAGAAATAAATAAATAGCATTCCTGACATTCCCTCGAGGTCTAGTGGTACCCCTCCCATGCCCCAACATCAAAGTAATAAATAAATACCATTCCCAATAGTCCCTGGTAGTCCAGTGGGGCCCCCCTCCCATCCCTGACCATGGTCATAAGACAATCCCATTGAGAACTACCCTGATAGTCTAGTGGCCCTCCTCCCAGCCCTGATCGCAACATGGACATTTATTCTGATATACCCCTGGTAGTCCAGTGGACCCCCCACCCACTTAGGCACCCACATCTCTCCAAGCCCCCCCATCCCAGCATGGCCAATGCAGCCAGCGGGCAGCAAAACCCACCTGCATACCTCTATGACTGCCTGCCATCTGAGCTGTCACTGAATGACAGCATACAGTAAGCACAGCAGTACCACTGTTCGACACTGTCAACCAATGGGCTTGCAGTGTGTACTGTACGTTTTCATTCACAAAACTCAGTGAATGAAAGCTTACAGTACACACTGCAAGCCCATGGGTTGACAGTCAAACAATGGTATTGCCATGCTTACTGTATGTTGTCATTCAGTGCCAGCTCAGTCAGCGGGCAGCCGTGGAGGTGTGCGGGTGGGTTTTGCTGCCTGCTGGCTGCATTGGCCATGCTGGGATGGGGGGGGGCTTGGAGAAGTGTGGGTGCCTAAGTGGGTGGGGTGGTCCACTGGACTACCAGGAATATATCAGAATTCATTTCTGTGTTGCGATCAAGGCTGGGAGGGGGGCCACTAGATTACCAGGGTAGTTCACAATGGGATTGTCTTATGGATGTGATCGAGGATGGGAGAGGGGCCCCACTGGACTACCAGGGACTATTGGGAATGGTATTTATTTATTACTTTGATGTCGGGGATGGGAGGGGTACTACTAGACCACCAGGGAATATCAGGGATGATATTTATTTATTACTTTGATGTCGGGGACAGGAGGGGTACCACTAGAGCACCAGGGAATATTGGGGATGATATTTATTTATTACTGTGATGTCAGGGATGGGAGGGGGCCACTGGACTATCAGGGGGCACTGATGTAGCAATATGTAAGCTACGATCAGGTTCAGGGCTGGGGGGGGACACTAGACTACCAGGGATGTGTGGGGTATACTTATTCTTTAAGGTTCGGGGCTGAGGGGGAGTAGCCACCCAGGGGGCTGGGCTGCTGTGTGGCACTGTGCAGTATAGTAGCCTGTATGTGGGTGGCTATGACTTAGGTATAGCTTTTCCATGCCTAACATTGTGTGGCACATGTCCGAGATGTCCGAGCAGCTGCACCGCACATCTTGACTGAATATGGAGATGTGAGATATGCAGGGGAATGCAACCTCTAGATGCACTGCATGCATTTTCTTTGTGCTGCAGTGCACCCGAAATTGCATGGTGTATCACCCCATTTTGAACGTGGCCCAGGGCCACATTTCAGGCATGCGCCAGTGCAACTCAGTTGCGCAAGGTGCATTACCTTTGAATATCCTGGCCAAGGTGCACACGGTCAGTTAAGTCACTTAACAAAAACACAGCATCAGTAGATACTGTACCATGCCTACAATCCATTCATTCATGTAACAAAAACAAAACATCAGCAGACACGGTGTCCACAGTCTCTTTATTTATTGAAATATTTCACCAGGAAGGCACACTGAGAAACAAGTTGCTCATCTTCCATGCAACCTGGGGAGGGGATACAGGGAGAATACATATAGCAAAATACAAAACAGTCACTACATTGGGAGTTTACTTACTTAAGAAATATCCAACATCAGTAGACATGGTGCTCACAGTCCATTTAGTCATCTAGTATAAACACAGCATCAGTAGATGCAGTGCCCACTGTTAGGCTTGGGTGAAATATATCTTCTAAAGGCAAGGAGGCCTATTCCAGGATGGCCGGCGTAACTTGCATGCAGTTGTGAGTTTCACTGGTCGCCCCTACGCCAGGGACCCTATGCTGCATTCCAGAACTGGCAGGGTCCCAGCAATTGTGACATGCGAGATACGCCATGTGTGTGGCAGTAGCCCACATATGGCGTATCACAACCGCATGTCGCAACTCACAGCAAATGACAGGCAGCACTCCCGAGGCCCCCCCAGCCCCGGACCACTTCGGCAGACACCAGGAGGCATGGAAGGGGCAGGATGCATGGCACAGGCGTTTGGGGGGTGGCACACCAGAAATGGACCCTCGGGAGTCTGGACAGATCGGGGGGTTGGGAGAAGGAGTGTGTTGGTTGGGGCTCGGGGGTTAACCTGGCACCATTGCCGGAGCGCTGCGTGGTGGCATCCAATGGTGCCAGCCGTCAGATGCCACCTAAGACAGGTCTGAGCTGTCATACATTAGGTATGCCACTATGTCTCTTGTGATCGCAACTGTGGGTTGCGGCAGCCACCCTACTGGAATTGGGCTATGTTGCTGTTGTAACCCACAGTTGCACCAGGTGTTGCAGGCTGCGGCGTAAGTGTTGTCGTATGTCGTATGCTGCAGTCATCGCAGACCACATATGCCATGGTGCATCTCATCTCTTGTAAAGGGGGCTGGCATATCACCTAGCATATTCCCTTCTGGACTCTGGCCCAAAATTCTTTTGATGTTCCAGTTTTGCTTTTGTGAAATTTACATGAAAATTTCACAATATTTTGCCAAAATTGTGATTTCAGTTATTTCCACCTAATTTAAAAAGCCTTTGTCCAAATAGCACCATTGTCCTTGTATTCAGTTTCCTTCGATGAAGAAAACAAATCATGGAAAACCGACTTTATGGAGAAAGCAGAAGAAGCAGAGTGAATTGATGGGGGAAGAGAGGACCAGAGTTTAAGAAAACAATAAGAGAAACCAAACTGACCGGCCATAGATTTTCCAGAAGGAAGAGAGAAGGAACAAGAAGTAGTGTAGTGGAGGGGTTCATTGGAAGAAGGGGAGAGGATAAGAAGGATGAAAGGTAGGAGGGATAGGAACCAAACCAGAATTTAGAAATAAAGGAGGCACAATGAAAATAGTGCCTAGCATGAAGAGAGGGGAGAAATTTAAGGAAAACTACAAAGTAAAATTGTAAAATTTCATCAAAATTCTGCAAAATGAGAATTTGCTAATTTTGTCCGGCCCTACCCACAGTCCATTCATTCGCCTAACAAAAACACAGTATCAGTAGACATGGTGTCGGCAGTCCATTTACTAACCTAAACATAGTATTAGTAGAAAGGATGTCCACAGTCCGTTTACTCACCTGCAAACACAGCATCAGTAGACACAGTGCCCACACTCCCTTCATTCCCCAAGCAAAAACACAGCATCGGTAGACATGGTGCCCACCACAGAACATTCATTCACCAAACAAAAACACAGCATCAGTAGACATGGTGCCCACAGTGCATTCATTTACCAAACAAAAACACAACATCAGTAGACATGGTGCCCACAGTGCATTCATTCACCAAACTAAAACACAGCATCAGTAGACATGGTGCCCACAGTGCATTCATTCACCAAACAAAAACACAGCATCAGTAGACATGGTACCCACAGTGCATTCATTCACCAAACAAAAACACAGCATCAGTAGACATGGTGCCCACAGTGCATTCATTCACCAAACAAAAACACAGCATCAGTAGACATGGTGCCCACAGTGCATTCATTCACCAAACAAAAACACAGCATCAGTAGACATGGTGCCCACAGTGCATTCATTCACCAAACAAAAACACAGCATCAGTAGCCATGGTACCCACAGTCCATTTACTCACCTAGCAAAAACACAGCATCAGGAGACACGGTACCCACAGTCCGTTAACTCATTGCACAGGCATCCGGGGGGTGGCGCATCCTGTGTGCTACATCAGTAGACACAGTGCCCACACTCTATTCATTCATCAAACAAAAACACAGCATTAGTAGACATGGTACCCGCACACCATTCGCTCACCTAACAAAAGAACAGCATCAGTACACATGGTGTCCGCAGTCCATTTACTCACCTAAACATACTCAGTATTAGTAGAAAGGGTGTCCACAGTCCATAGAATTTGATTTGATGGCAGATAAGGACCGCTTGGCCCACCTCGAATGGATAAGCTGCAGATCCTAGTTAACCAACAGCCTACTTCCTCCTACCCCCAAATAGGACTGCCTTATGTCTGTCCCATGCATTCTTGAATTCCCCCACTGTTCTTGACTTCATGACCTCCTCAGGGAGGCTGTTACATGCATCCACAACCCTCTCCATGAAAAAATACTTCCTCACATTACTGCTGAGCCACCCCCCCATCTTCAAATTGGGCCCCCTTGTTCTTTCACATCTCTTTTTCTGAAAGATACTACCCTCTTGGACTTTGTTGATTCCCTTGAGGTACTGAAAGTTTCTATCATGTCCCCCTTTCATTCCTCAAGGGTATACATATTAAGCCCTTTAGTCTGTCTCTTCGTATGTCTTCTGGTGCAGACCCTGCACCACTTTGGTTGCCCTCCTCTGGACAGCCTCCACTTTGTCTATGTCTTTGCGGAGATGGGGTCTCCAGAACTGCAGACAGTACTCCAGATGGGGTCTCACCGACTGTCTGTACAGAGGGATAACATCTTCCTGTTTTCTACTGTTAATGCCTCTCCCTATGCATCCCGGTATCCCCCCAGCCTTCCTTAATACCTTCTCACATTACTTGCCCACTTTTAGGTCATCTGATATAATTACCCCCAGGTCCCTTTCCATTTTTGTTGTTGTCAGTATCTCACTCTCCATTGTGTACTCTTCCCCTGGGATTTTGTTTCCCAGCTGCATTACTTTGCACTTCTTTGCATTTAATCTAAGCTGCCATACATTTGGCCATTCCTCCAACCTTGCCAAGTCCCATCTCATCCTTTCCACTCCATCCTGTGTATCAACCCTGTTGCAAATCTTTGTGTCGTCTGCAAAGGGACATACTTTTCCTTCCAGTTCCTCTGCAATGTCACTTATAAAGACATTAAAAAAGATCGGTCCCAGTACTGAACCCTGCAGTACCCCACTAGTAACCCTCCTTTCTTCACTGTGGACTCCGTTTACTACTACTCTTTGCGTCCTGTTGTCCAGCCAATTTTTTATCCAGGCTACCACCTTGGGACCCACTCCAAGGCTGGCTAACTTGTTTATTAATCTTTTGTATGGGACTGGATCAAATGGCTTGCTAAAATCTAGGTAGGCCATGTCCACAGCCCCTCCCTGGTCTACTACTTTGGTCACCCAGTCAACGAAATCTATTAGATTCATCTGACATCACCTTCCTGCTGTGAATCCATGCTGCCTTGGGTCCTGTGCCTCACTGGCCTCTTGGTACTCAACAGTTCTTTCCTTCACAAGCGATTCCATCATTTTCCCTACCTCTGAAGTCAAACTAACTGGTCTGTATTTTCCTGCCTCTGCCCCGCTCCCACTTTTGTGAAGAGGAATCACATCCACCCTCCTCCAGTCCTCAGGTACCACCCCATCCTCCCATAATTTATTAAAGAGAGTAGTCAGCGGTGTCACTAGTTTCTACCCTTAGTTCATTTAGAATTCTTGGGTGAATCCCATCAGGCCCCATTGCTTTGTCCACCTTCAATTTTGCTAGTTCTTTCAGAACCCTTTCTTCTATAAATGTACTGGTATCGACCCCCGTCTCCAGAGTGTTTCTCTTGTTTGTTTAGGTACCTCACCCTCCTCTTGCTTTGTGAATACTGAGCAGAAATATTCGTTCAGTATCCCTGCTTTTTCACTGTCACCCTCTGCCCACATTCCTTCCCCTTTATTAAGCTTCAATATCCTTCCCTTGGTCTTTCTTTGCTCTCTAATGTACCTGTTAAAGGTCTTATCCTCCTTCTTAACAAAGTTGGCTATCCTTTCCTCATGTGGGGCCTTTGCTATTCTGACTGCCTTCCCTGCCTCTTTCTGCTTTAACTGATAAAGTTCACTATTCTACTCCTTCTGTGTTTCCTTATATTTCCCGAATGCTATCCTTTTCTCCTTAACCTGCCCTGCCACCTCTTTTGAGAACCATAGCATGTTTTCCTTTGTTGTGTTTTGTTGATTTGCTTCACACAAAGTCTTGTTGCCTCTGTGATGGCTGTTTTGATTACTCTCCATTTTTTCACCACCCCTCCTTCTTGCCTGTTTGCTAGTGCTTTTCTGAGGCACTCTCTCATTTTCCCAAAGTCAGTTCTCCTAAAGTCCAGTACTCTTGCTTTTGTATGGCATGACTCCATGGCTGTGTTTATTGTGAACCACACTGTTTGGTGGTCGCTTGTTCCTAGATGGCTACCCACTTCTAAATCTGAGATTCTTTCTCCATCCCCGTTTTAGAGTACCAGGTCTAAGATTGCTCCCTCCCAAGTGGGTTCTAATAGTAGCTGTCTGAGGCATACAAAATCACACATACCCCCACAATGCAAAGCATCATGGGCTGCATATGCAAATCACCACAGAATGTTATGCTGATCCAACTTTAAGCAGAATTGCATGGTGCCGAAAGGCCTCTCACACAGTTTGCAAAGGATGCTAACAGAAGACATAGACACGTGTTTCATCCTACCAGGACTCATCAGTATGCCTCGTCTGTTTGACACCCCAGTGGAATGGACCAGCTACCCCTAAGGCAGTGTGCCTGGGATATATTGTAGTGAACCCATTAAAATAAAAACTATTTAAAAGACAAAGAACCTCTATGCGTAAACACTGAGGCAAGGGTTACCCAAAGGGCATTTGGCTGGGAAGCCAAGTTTCAAGAAAATACAAATCACATGCCCCACACAGTAGTCACGATAGACCTCCATTGAACTTGCTCACTCTCCCTCTCTCACTCATTCATTCTGTTTCTCCCGCCACTGCAGGCTGCCCTTTTGTACTGGGCCCCTGCATGCATTGCTGCCTTTTTCTGCCCACAAAGAAATCCACAGCAGTCCCAACAGAGCTCTGTTGAGCTCACTCATGCCCCCTCCCTCACTTGCTCATTCTGTGTCTCTCACTGCTGCAGGTTGCCCTTTTGTATTGGGTCCCTGCCTGTGTTGGTGGCTTTTTCTGCCCACAAAGACATCTGCAGCAGTCCTGACACAGCTCCTTTGAGGTTGCTCACTCGCTTATTCTGTTTCTGCCGGTGCGGCAGGCTGGCCTTTTGTACTGGGCTCCTGCCTGCATTGGCACCTTTTCCTGCCCACAAAGAAATCCGCAGTTGTCCTGACAGAGCTCTGTTGAGGTCTTTCACTACCTCTGTCTCACTCACTCATTCTGTTTTTCCTGGCGCTGCAGGCTGCCCTTTTGTACTGGGCTCCTGCCTCTGTTGGCATCTTTTTCTGCCCACAAAGAAATGTGCAGCAGTCCTGACAGAGCTCCGTTGGCCTCACTCACTCCCCCTGTCTCACTCGCTCATTCCATTTCTGCCACCGCTGTAGGCTGGCCTTCTGTACTGGGCTCCTGCCTGTATTGCCACCCTTTTCTGCCCACATAGAAATCTGCAGCAGTCATGATCGAGCTCCGTTGAGCTCACCCACTCCTCCTCTCTCAGTTGCTTAGTACATTTCTCCCACTGCTGTAGGCTGCCCTTTTGTACTGGGCCCTTGCATGCATTGCTGCCTTTTCCTGCCCACAAATAAATCTGCAGCAGTCCCAACAGAGCTCCACTGAGCTCACCCACTCCCTCTCCCTTACTCGCTCATTCTGTGTCTCCTGGCGCTGCAGGCTGCCCTTTTATACTGGGATCCTGTCTGCGCTGGTGCCTTTTCCTGCCCACAAGGAAATCCACAGCAGACCCGACAGAGCTCAGTTGAGCTCGGTCACTCCTCCCTCTCTCAGTCGCTCAGTCCTAATCTGTCCCAAACACAGATTTCCCACAGCAACTGTGCTATTCTGCGCCGGAACTGCAAAAATACATTTTGGCCAGGATGTGAAAAATGACAGCAGTATTGTTCATAAGGAGGTGCAGAAAAATGGCAATGTTGAAAATCTGAAGCGAAAATATTATTAATTCGGGAAGTTACAAGCGTGCGTGCAAACTGCGCAACAAAATTTTCAACATAGGCATTTTAGCACCTCTGCTCATGAACAGTGTCACTGTCACTTTTTTAATCTGTCCCGGACACTGATTTCCTACAGTGACCGCGCTATTCTGCGCCAGAAGTACAAAAACACATTTTGACCAGGATGTGAAAAATGACAGCTGTACTGTTCACAAGAAGGTCTGAAAAAATGCCAGTCCTCATCATTCTGGGGGTGGGTGGAAGGTGTAGCCAGTCCATCACATTCACGTCATCATGTACTGGTAACAATCATGGCAGAAAAGTCCCTGATCTCACACACAGTTGCTGTCTCATTCTGATAAGATCATTTATTTTATTACGCAATGCACCTAAGAATTATTATTTCTTATATTACCATAGCTCGTTTTTTTCCCCCAGATAGCAGTGGTAGTAGTAACAGTGGTGAAGTGATCACTTTGGACTGCCTGGTGCTCTTGTTCTTTCACATTGCTTCGCCTTGTGTTCCATACCGAGACCCGTTGCTATGCTAAAATAATTGCTGACATTCAAAAAACATACTGACACCTTCTACAAAAAATCAGACTAAGGAGACTGGTTTAAAAAAATAGAGATCTGGGACTTGCCTGCCTTTCGACCTCAACATCGTCATCCTGGGGGTGGGTGGGAGCTGCAGCCAGTACATCACATTCACATCATCATGTACTGGTAGCAATTGTGTCAGACAAGTCCCTGTTCTCACACACACAGTCACTTTGTCATTCAAAGGAGATCATTTATCTAAATGCACACAATTAAATAACCACATCGATAAATGCTGCTAGCTCTGTTTTTTCTTTCTCCTGGTAGTAATGGTAGCACTACTACAAATTACAATTATTTAAACACACTATTATCCCCTTCTGAAAAATCAGACTCAGGAGGAGACCATTTATTTACAAACTAGTGATCTGGTCTTGGACTTTCTTGTCATCACAGTCACTTTCTCATTCTTTTCTAAGCAGTCATTTTTATGTTGGCTTGCGCGCACGTGCAAACAACATAATGGGATAGTAGCACTTTCAGAAGTATGTCAGTTTTGTGGTGAATGAAAGGGGTGCTTTAGTGGGTGTGTCCCTCAGCCGCCAGCCAGTGAGCATGCTGCCGATGACAGCAGTTTCAGAGAATGACACCAACTTGAAAGAAATCCACCACTGCAATGAGAGACAGGCTTGTCATTGCAGCGGCAGATCTGACACGCCTCCATTATGTACCATTGCTGGTGAAACAGTTCAATACATATGATGGCTCCTGCTGTCTGCTTCACAGTCCTAACACTGGGGTGCCCAATACCCATGTCGGCATGTGGGACCCCCCATTATGTGTGACACCTAACATGGTGGCTCCTACCACCCGCCACACACTACCAAAAAGCTGACATCAGGGTGCTCAATTCCCTTGGCAGCATTCCCCCTCTTAGAGTGTCTTTCTTGGTTAAACAGTATACCCTTTCCGAGACCGGGATGCCCACTTCCAGTGTCAGATGCGCCCCTGCCCCCAACCCATCTATATGGCTTGCCAACATCGGGGTGCCCAATCCCCATGTCGACATCCTCCCAAAATTATTGCATATTAGTAGCCAACCCCAGTGTGCCTCTTTGTTTTTGTGAGTAAGCTGTTTAAAGAAAGAAAACTTTCCCTCATGTTTTTCCCCCGCAAAGAAGAAAACTGCCCACCATTGTCTCCGTAGTCCCTTCCCCCCTCCTCACCCTCCCTCTGCACACCCATCTCCCTGCACCCTCCTCACCCATACTTACCCTCTCAGGAGGTCAGGAGCCACAATCTTCTCTGAAGCGGGAAACATCTTCACTCTTCAAAGCTGAACTGCGAACTGAAAAAATGACAGTAAGCTTTATAATGGGGGTTCAACTTAGGTTGATATCTCAACCATTTTTAGGAATTTTGGTCCCAAATTTTCAACATGGGGTTCTTGGGATCCCACCTCCTGAACACGCAACTGTAATTTCGTTTCTCGGTCTCGAAAGGTGATTTTGCCGTCGCTGCACGGAATCTTCTTTCTGGGCCAATTAATGAAATGACAGTGCTATTGTTTATGAGGGTTCATCCCAGAAAGTCCATGTTGCAAATTTGGTGAAAAAATTCCAAAACATGACTTCATTACCAATGTGCAGTGTGCAGTTTCTACGCATGCTCATAACCTCGCCAATTTTTAATATTTTCACCCCAAATTTTCAGCATTACCATTTTTTCACACCTCCTTATGCATAGTACAGCTGTCATTTTACACATCCTTTCTGAAACATGTTTTCACACCTGTGGTGCACAACGGGCGCGGTCGCTGTGCAAAATCAACTTTTGGGACAGATTAACAAAATCACAGTATCACTGTTCATGAGGAGAGGTCCAGAAATGCCCATGTTGAAAATATGGTGAAAAAATTCCCAAAAATGACAGCGGTATGGGCGTGCGTTGTGCAGTATCTACACGCTCATACAATAAGTTTGCAAATCTTCATATTTTCTCTCCATATTGTCAACATTGCCACTTTCTCGTACCTCCTCATGAAAAGTACAGCTGTCATTTTTCGCATCCTGCCCAAAATGTGTTTCCACAGCTGTGGCTCTGAATGGCGCAGTTGCTGTGCGAAATCACCTTTCAGGATAGAGTAATGAAATGATAGTGCCACTGTTCCTAAGGCAGGGTCCCAAAAAGCCAATGTTGAAAATTTAGATTGAAAATGCCAACAAACACTCAGGGCGTTAAAGTTTCCAACCATACACCCACCCTGTAGAGACTGACAGGCTCGGGGGTGTAACTTGGGTTAGAAGGCAGTAATGTTCTCAGCATTCTACCCCCCCTCACCCTACAGCCACTGACAGGCACTGAGGTGTGCCTTGGGTTCTGTTGCCCTAATGTTCATCCCATTCTCCTATATTGCACCCATATTAGCTTATTTCCTTATGGAATGGAGTAAGCATAAGGGTCGAAGACCCCAAATCACACCGTGATACCTGTTGGTGTCTGCAGGGTGGGGTGAGGCGGAATGGCAGAAGCATTATGACTGATGATCCAAAGCTACACTCCCAACACCTTTCAGTCTCTGTGGGGGGGGGGGGCGGTGGCGTTAGTTCAATACTTCACTGCCATTCCTATTATGCATCTCTCTCTAATTCCTGCACTACCAATGCCAATGCCAGCAAGCCAACATTCGGCATTGACAAATGCTTGTTGGTAAAGGTGCCTTAACCATATTGATTTCAGTGCTGGTAGACTACTTCTGGGTTTCCCCTGATTGTAATAGGTGGGCTAGTAGCAGACTGCAGTCTTGAAGTGGTAGCTGGCTGACTGGCTCTCTCTGACTGGCTGCCCTCTGCTTTGGCCTGGTGCTGTTTTTGTGTTTCTGGCTTCTTCTTCATCACTTAACTGTCTAAAACACATCTGGTGCCTGCCTGTACCTGTTGACAAAAAGAAATCACTACTGTCAATAATATAAATTATATACAGGTTTACTATTACTTTCTTAAATGTCAGAAACAGAAGAGTGATTACAGAGCATTCTCTACTACTAAACAGTGGTTTTATTGTTTTTTTCTACAGATATGTTGATTAAAAGCAGTTTAAAATATTTTTTTTACATACAGTTTCCATAAAATAATATAGGTCATAAAAGGTTCAGATAAGGTTTGGATAAGGATCCGAACCTTGTTTTGCTTATCAGAACCTTTTAGAACCTCAGAACATTTTGAGGTTCTCCCATCCCTATTGCAAACCACTTGGTCTGACTTCACACAAAGCCGGCGTTCCCGACTACAAACCACTTGGCCCCACCACACGTCACAGCAGCCACAAGAAGAGAAGCCGCTGCCTACCCTCAATACTGCCAGTAAAGCAGTTTGGGGCCACCTACTGGACAGCAGCAAGCAATACAATGTCCATATTAGACTTTTTTTTTATTCACACCGATTTTTATGTTGATTGCACGCATGCACAAGAAACATGTTGTGACAGGTTTCTCGAGAAGCAGGTTGTGGAGGCACGGCACTGTTGTGGCCAATGCCCCCACAGCCTGCAAAGGCTTGCCCCGCTTCCCCCAATGCCGTGGTACGCTACTGCTGACACTAGTTCAGCCAGCGTGCCACAACTTTCTAAAAAAACAGTCGCTGCAATCAGGGGTCGCCTCGTCATTGCAGCGTCAGTCATCTGTTGCAATGAGGGAGAGACCCGTCATTGCAGCATGGGATGTAAAACCCCTGAGATTGTTTGTGAACATGGTGGCGGCTTGCCGCCGTGTTCTCAAACAATATAACCCCCCTACGTTTAGTTGCCGATGGGGTCCCCAATCCCCATTGGCATTCTAGTACCTCTTTTGTTCCTACCAACAGGGTGGCCAATCCCCGTTGGCTGTAGTGTTCCCCATTTCTTTTGTTGCCAACGGGGGAGCCCACTCCCCATTGGCATTCTGTTACCCAACCTTTTTGTTGCTGCCGATGGGGTGCCCAATCCCCGTCGGCATACTGATACCCCTTCCCCCACCCATTTGCCGACGTGGGTGCCCAATCCCGCGTTGGCTACTGCTGGCCCCGGTCCAGGAAGCCTCTGCTGGCACACTGGGAGCCCACCCCAGAGTGCCAGATGCCCCTACAAGTGAGAAAACGGTCCCGCGATGTCTGGTTTATTAATTTTTTTTTTTTTAAACCTGGAAGAAAGGAAACTGTCCCTCGGCGCTCGCCCTGCTTCCTTCCCACAACCCGTACCCACCCACTGCACGCCCTGCCTCCCCATATCCCCCCTCGCCCCATACTTACCTTAGTAGCTCGATGCGATGATCTTCGGTGGACCGGGAACACGTCTGCACTCTTCAAAGCCGACCGCGAACTGAGGAAATGCCGATAAGCTGTATAATGTAATACATAGGGTTTTTTCAACTTTACTGCATATCTCGGGCATTTTTGGGAATTTTCACCAAATTTTCAACATGGGTTTTGGGACCCCTCCTCATGAATTCTTAAACTGTCATGGCGTTAATCGGCCCGGAAAGGTGATTTCGCAGTCACTGTGCGGAATCACCTTTCAGGGCCGATTAAAAAACGACAGTGCCAGTGTTCATGAGGTGGGCTCTCAAAAAGCCTATGTTGTAAATTCAGTGGAAACCAATCAAACAAGCATTTGTCAATGCCGAATGTTTGCTTGCTGGCATTGGCAGTGGTAGTGTAGAAGTTACAGAGCTGCGTAATAGGAATGGCAGTGATGTATTGAACTGAAACCAACCCCACCACCCCCTGCAGAGTGACAGGCATTGGGGTGTGCGTTTGGGTCATCAGGCATAACGGCCATGCCATTTCACCACACCCCACCCTGCAGACACTGACAAGTGCCACGGTGTTCCTTGTGGTCTTTGGCCCTTATGCACACCCCATTTCATTAGGAAATATGGTGAGATGGGTGCGATATAGGAGAATGGGGTGAACTTTGGGGCCGAAGAGTCCAAGGCATACCTCGATGCCTCTCAGTGACTGCAGGGTGTGGAATGGTATGAGTATCACGGCAAGAATCCCAAGGCACACCCCTGATTCCTGTCATTCTGTATAGGGTTTGGCGTTATAGTTGAAAACACTAATACCTCAGGCATTCATTGGTATTTTCACTCCAAATCTTCAACATGTTTGTTTTGTGACCCCACCTCATGAACAGGGGGAATATCAGTTTGTTAGCCGAAAGCTGCTTATGCACAGTGACTATGGCATTTAGCACCACAGGTGCAAAAATATTCCGAACAGGATGTAAAATTACAGCTGTACTCTTTCATGGGGAGGTGTAAAAATGGCTATGTTGCAAATGTAGTAAAATATTAAAAAAATGGTGAAGTCCAGTGTACATAGAAACTGTGCAGCCACAACCGTAATATAATTAGGTTGGGGATTTCTTACAGCAGATTGTCAACTCAGGCATTTTGGTGCCTCGATCATGAACAGTGTCACTGTGATTTTCTTTATCTGTGCCGAACAATGATTCCCCACAGTGACCACGCATCTCTGCACTGAAAGTGTGAAAACACACTTGCCCATGTTGTGAAAATGGCAGCTGTACTGTTCATAAGGAAGTGTGGAAAAATGCCACTGGTGAAAATCTGGACTGAAAATATTACAAAGTCATGAACTAACGAGGGTGCATGGAAACTGTGCAATGCTTACCGTGAACACAGTCATTTCATGGACTTTTGTCACCAAATTTTCAGCATAGCCATTTTAGACCTCTGCTCACGAACAGTGTAACTGTGATTTTCTTAATCTGTCCTAAACATTGCTTTCGCACACCAACAGCACCATTGTGCGCTACATGTGCGAAAATACATTTTGGGCGACATTTGAAAAATTGCAGCTGTACTGTTCATAAGGAAGTTTAATAAAATGGACATGTTGAAAATCTGGAGTGAAAATATTAAACTGTGCAACGCACGCTCGTAAAAGTCATTTTTAGGAATTTTTTCACCAAATTTTCAACATAGTCATTTTAAGACATCTGCTCATGAACAGTGTCACTGTGATTTTCTTAATTTGTCCCGTACATTGATTTTGCACACCGACTGCGCCATTGTGCGCTACATGGTTGGAAACACGTTTTGGGTGAGATGTGAAAAATGACAGCTGTACTACTCATAAGAAGGTGTGGTACAATGGCAATGTTGAAAATCTGGAGTGAAAATATTGAAAATTTGCAAACTAATGAGCGTGCGTAGGAACTGTACAACGCACGCTCGTAAAACAGTCATTTTTTGGAATTTTTTCACCAAATTTTCAACATAGCCATTTTAACACCTCACCTCATGAACAGTGTCACTGTGATTTTCTTAATTTGTCCCGTACATTGATTTCGCACACCGACTGCTCCATTGTGCGATACATGGCCGGAAACATGTTTGGGGTTAGATGTGAAAAATGGCAGCTGTACTACTCATAAGAAGGTGTGGTAAAATGGCAATGTTGAAAATCTGGAGTGGAAATATTGAAAATTCGCAAACCTATGAGCGTGCGTAGGAACTGCTCAACGCGCGCTCGTAAAACAGTCATTTTTAGGACTTTTTTCACCAAATTTTCAACATAGCCATTTTAAGATGCCTGCTCATGAACCATGTCACTGTGATTTTCTTAATTTGTCCCGTACATTGATTTTGCACACTGACTGCGCCATTGTGCGCTACATGGGCGGAAGCACATTTTGGGTTAGATGTGAAATGACAGCTGTACTACTCATAAGAAGGTGTGGTAAAATGGCAATGTTGAAAATCTGGAATGAAAATATTGAAAATTCGCGAACTTATGAGCCTGCGTAGGAACTGCGCAACGCACGCTCGTAAAACAGTCATTTTTAGGAATTTTGGCACCAAATTTTCAATGTGGGGTTTTTGAGACCCCTTCTCATGTTTTATGTCACTATCATGGCGTTATTCAGGCCCAAAGAGTGATTTCGCAGTCACTGCGCAGTCACTGCGCGAAATCACCCTTCGGGCCGAATAACGCCATGATTATCATTCTCGAAGGGGTCCCACTTCCATGTTAATTATGCAAAACCAAAACTCCTGAATATGCAATGGACAGACCCCTCCCTATTTATCCCATTATACAGCTTACGGCATTTCCTCAGTTAGCGGTTGCCTTTGAAAAGTGCAGGCGTGTTCCCCAGTCCACTGAAGATCGTCGGCGAGCTCGAGTAAGTATGGGGTGAGGGGGTGTGGGAAACTGGGTGTGCAGTGGGTGGGTGCGGGTTGTGGGAGGGTGGGAGGCACCCCGAGGGACAGTTTTCGTTTTCAGGTAAAATAAAAAGACAACATGGGACCGTTTGCCATGCTGGGGTGAGCTCCCAGCGCATAAGCACAATTGTTAGGGGCCTTCAGCCGGCAGGGATTGGGCACCCGATCGGCCTCTGAGAATGCTTGCCACGTAGGCGGGCTTCCAGCGTGACATCACTAGCGGGGGAGGACAGTGCAACAGGCAGAGATTGGCACACGTCGGCTATGATTATTGCCACCATGGGTGGAAACAGGCGTGGCATTTTGAAAACGCGGGGGAGCGCGCGGCAGCCAGCGGTTGGGCACCTGATGGTCGCGTGTGGGGGCATGCCTGTGGGCATCTGGGGGCTGCATGTGAGCAGCCTTATCTTATCGCTGCTCACTCAAGCGTAGCTCCCCTTTCAACTGTATGCCACTGCATTTTGGAGCTTGTCATAGACAGCTCCAAAATGCAGAACCAGTAGCACCTGCCAGCACCTGACTGAATTGGAGGAGGAGGTGACACACCTCCGAAATCTCCGATGATGGCACTATGTTTCTTGCACATGCGTGCAAGCAAACATAAAAATGACTGTTTTACGAGCGTGTGCTGCGTAGTTGCTATGCACGCTCATAACTTCATGAATTTGCAATATTTTCATGCCAGATTTTCAACATTGGCATTTTGTTGCACCTCCTTGTGAGCAGTACAGCTGTCATTGTTCACATCCTGGCAGAAATGTGTTTTTGCACTTCAGGCACAGAATAGCACGGTCACTGTGGGTAATCAGTGTTTGGGACAGATTAAAAAAATGACAGTGCCACTGTTCATGAGTAGAGGTCCTGAAATGGCTATGCTGAAAATTTGGTAATGATACTCCATAAAATGACTGTGTTACGAGTGTGTATTGCGCAGTTTGCATGCACGCTTGTAACTTTGTGAATTTATAATATTTTCACTCCAGATTTCCAACATTGCCATTTTCCCACACCTACTTATGAACAGTAAAGCTGTCATTTTTCCCATCCTGGACGAAATGTGTTTTCGCACTTCCGGCGCAGAATACAGCGGTCTCTGTGGGAAATCACTGTCCGGGACAGATTAAGAAAATGAGAGTGATACTGTTGATGAGCAGAGGTCATAAAATGCCTATGTTGAAAATTTGGTGATAATAGCCCATCGAATGACTGTGTTACAAGTGTGCATTGCGCACTTTCCATGCACGCTTGTAACTTCGCAGATTTGTAATATTATCATGCCACATTTTCACCAGTGGAATTTTCCCACACCTCCTTATGAGCTGTGCAGCTGTCATTTTTCACATCCTGACCGAAATGTGTTTTCACAGTTCCAGTGCAGAATAACGCGGGCTCTGTGGGAAATCACTGTTCGGGACAGATTAAGAAAATGACAGTGGCACTGTTCATGAGCAGAGGTCCTAAAATGCCTATGCTGAAAATCGGGTGTCGAAACTCCATAACATGACTGTGTTACAAGCGTGCGTTGAACTGTTTCCACGCACCCTTGTAACGTCTCACTTTTGTAATATTTTCACCCCACATTTTCAACAGTGGTATTTTTCCACACCTCCTTATGAACAGTACAGCTGCCATTTTTCACATCATGGCTAAAATGTGATTTTGCACTCCTGCCACAGAATAGCATGGTCGCTGTGGGCAATCGCTGCATGGGACACATTAAGATCGACAAGTGAGAGGGGGGAGTGACTGCACTGAACTGAGGTCTGTTGGGACTGCTGCAGGTTTGTTTGTGGGCAGAGAAAGGGCCCAACGCAAGAGCCCAGTACAAAAGGGCAGCCTGCAGCACTGGGAGAAACAGAACGAGAGAGCGAGTGACGGAGGGAGAGTGACTGAATTCACCGGAGCTCTTTCAGGACTGCTGCGGATTTCTTTGTGGGCAGAAAAAGGCATCAGTGCAGCAAGGGGCCCAGTACAAAAGGCCAGCCTGCAGTGGTGGGAGAAACAGTATGAGCAAGTGAGACAGGGGGACCGAGTGAGCTCAACGGAGCTCTGTCAGGACTGCTGCAGATTTGTTTGTGGGCAGAAAAAGGCCCCAATGCAGGCAGGAGTCCCTTACAAAAGGGCCGTTTGCAGTGCCAGGACAAACAGAATGAGCATGTGAGACAGGGAGACTGAGTGACCTTAACAGAGCTCTGTCAGGACAGCTGCGTATTTGTTTGTGGACAGACAAAGGTGCCAGTGCATACAGGGGCCCAGTACAAATGGACAGCCTGCACTGGCGGGGAACCCAGAATGAGCGAGTGAGACAGGGGGAGTGAGCGAGCTCAACAGAGCTCTATGTAACTGCTGCAACTTTCTTTGTGGACAGAAGAAGGGCAACGCAGGGCAGGAGTTCAATAAAAGGGCAGCTGCATGCCGGGCAGAAACGGAATGAGTGAGTGAGAGAAGGGGAGCGAGCGAGCTAAATGGAGCTTTGTTGAGACTGCTGCAGATTTCTTTGTAGGCACACAAAGGCGCCAACAGAGGCAGGAGCCCAGTACAAAAGGGCAGCCTGCAGCGCCAGGACAGACAGAATGAGTGAGTGACACAGGGGGAGTGAGCGACCTCAATGGAGCTCTGTCATGACTGTTGCGGATTTCTTTGTGGGCAGAAAAAGGTGCCAATGCAGGCAGGAGCCCCGTACAAAAGGCCACCCTGCAACGCCAGCAGAAATGGAGCAGTGAGTGGAGAGGGGAGTCAGCAGGCTCAACAGACCTGTGTCGGGACTGCTGCAGATTTCTTTGTGGGCAGAAAAAGCCACCAACAGAGGCAGGAGCCCAGTACAAAAGGGCAGTCTGCAGCACCAGGAGACACAGGATGAACAAGTGAGAGAGGGGGAGTGAGCCACCTCAACAGAGTTCTGTCGGGACAGCTGCAGAATTCTTAGACGGCAGAACAAGGTGCAAATGCAGGCAGGAGCCCAGTACAAAACAGCAGCCTGCAGCACCGGACGAAACAGACTGAGCAACTGACAGAGGGCCAGTGAGCGTGCACAACAAACCAACGCAATCAACATTCGGCATTGACAAATGCTTGTTTTTTTAACTATTTTAAATACATTATATGTATATCTTAAAAAATGCCCTATTCTCTACAAGTGAGCCATTTTATAGTCACACCGAGGCATTCTTAGGGGTGTGTTATGGTGGGGTAATGGCCCTTCTTGGATGTTTTTTTTAATTTGTATTTATTTATTGAAATAAAGATAACACCTTTGAGAATAAGCTCATTTCATAGGTTCCACTTCAGACAACAATACATATTGGAAAAGTATGAGATGGAGAAGAAACAAAACAAGGAATTATACAAAACATTACAAGAGCATAAAACTGGAGAAGTTCCAATACATGTGGCATTGTACGATGTATGCCAAGGTGTGTATTTGATTAAAACCTGGAATTCAAAGGGTCATATTAGAGGGGTTGGGGTCTTATGAAACAACCCTTTATAGGAAAATGAGAACAGACTCAGCCTAATATCTAATAATCAACAAGGTAACGGATGGCATCAGCCAAGGGGCCTTGTCAGAGGTGCATAGGTATGGGACAAAGCATTTTAAATTGAGCAAGGGAGCTCAGGAGACATAACAGGGGGAGGAGGGGGGATGGGGGAACGCCATTGAGGGGTGAGGGGAAAGAATGGAAAAGATCAAGAGGAAAGGTGAAAGGAGAATGATTAGCAACTTAGAACAGTTTATTCAGATGGTGGAAGCACTTAGCTCACCTTGTGCTTCAACCCACCCCAGGTGAGCCATTATCCCATCATAATGTACCCCCCCCCATGCCTTATTGTTTAAGTAAGGGTCAGTTTGGTGTGCATTATGCAGAGAAAAGCAGATACAAATTCACACTTACACCTGCTATTATTTATAACCTTCAAGTGTACTACATTCACAAGTATTTTGTAAGCAATAACACACGACGAGGTGTGGGTTACATGCTGATAAGAGCACGCCCAGAGGTGTACTAAGGCATGAGCTGCTTGTGCTGAGTGCCTTATGCCCCTGGGCTTGCTCTTATCAGCATGTAACCCACACATCAGAGTGTGTTATTGCACTTATAAAATGGGTCTCCCCAGTAAAAAATTTCAGTAGAAATGCGCATGAGAATTTTAAATAAAAAGATTAGAAAAATATGATATGAATTCAAAAACTGAAAAAGTAGTCCCTCTCATTGTATTGTTGTGGACATGTTTGATTGAAGCTAACCAGGAGACTGGAGCCTGCCTCTTCCCTCCTCCTACTCACTGCTACTCAGACACAAAATTTTCTTGTGCATGTGCATATTTTTTTTGTTGTTTTTAATTTGCAAACCCTCAGAGTTTGACTTACAGGAATGGGAGCCAGACACTGTATTTGGTTGTTGTATGATAGTGTCAGTCTCCAGACCTCCCCCACCTTTTCATAAGCACGCATACACAAAGATCCTCCACAAAAGGTTTTTTATTTTGTGTGTGTATGTCTGAATAAATGAGGTCATGCAGAGCGAATTTTCTCCTAAAAGCAGGAGTGAGCGTGTCCCTCACCAGTCGCTGTAATTTGGGCCCCGTTGTACCTCTTCCATTATTGTGGTTTCAGCAATTCAGGAAAAGCTGGAATTCATAAATATTTGGAAAGCTTTTGTAAGGCCTGGTGGAAGAAAGGGACCTTTAGTTATGGAACTGGGAGCCTATCATCTGATTGTGGGAATACAGGTTTTGAATCCTTTGGATATAAGACTTGTAGCTCTTACATCATTGTGCCGTATTTAGGCTCCCACTGTAGCGCTTCCATTATCATGGTTTCAGCAACTTGCTCTGAACCTGGAAAGTTCAAATAAATTAATAAATCTTTGGGAGCCCTGGTGGAGGTGTGGGACAGAATTGGCTGTGGTGACTGGTGGATGACTAGGTATGACCTTCTTTTATTTAAAAGCCAGACCATGCATAAAATGGGTATACACTCACTGGAACAAATTCTCTTGCTGTTAAGGCCAGTTTGTTATTTTTATATTAAAGATACCAAAACAATAAAAAAATGTTTTTCTGTGGTGATATGTGCAGTGTAAATTCTGGCTCCAGTGACAGACGGGGAGGGGGGTGAGAGGGGCTGGAAGTCATGCTTGGTGTGTGCCTAACTATAAAATCAGTTTGAAGCTTTGTCAGATCATTAATATTTACCTGTTGTAAGGTTGCCCAGGGGAGGAGAGTGCCGGTTGGCATAGATATGGGCTGATAAGGACACGGCTCAAAGGTCCTTCTAGCCAATCAGATTTAGGTATTTTCTTGATCCATTTTAAAAGTATGTATTATGCATTATGCATTATGTATTAAGGAACTGGTGGGGCAAAAACTGGTGGGATTCAAGAATACACAGGATAAACACAAGGGAATCATGGTGAAAAGGAAGGGGGCAAGGGAGAAAGAGCTGTAGATCAGGCACAGCTTGCAGTAATAATGTAGGTAGGAACAGTACCGTAGGAAGGGTGGGGTGGGTGGTGCTCCTGCCTCGAGCGCACACCTCCGAGAGGCACACTTTTTCACTGAAGCTCATATTCTAATTCACTTGCGCTGCTGCTTTAAATCTTTTTTGTTTTAATTTTAGTTCTGTAATTACAAATGACTGTCAGCAGGGGTGCATCTGCGGACCAGGGACCAGCAAGTGGTGGTGGTGGTGGGGGGGGGTCACATGGTTGCACAGTCTACTGCAGAAAATAATAATCATGTTGTGCTGAGAAAGAGGAACTGTGAGTGGGCCAGCGTGCCACCCATTAGTATAAAAGTTACGGGTGGAGCATTTGGCACTGAGTGAGAGGCGGTTTGTGTTGGAGACAGGGAAAATGTGGAGCAAGTTGTTGAGCGTACTAGTGTAGAGTAGTAGACAGTCACAGAGACTAAAAAAAGTGAGAGAGTCAGAGAGGAGAGATGAGTCACGAGAGACAGAGAAGACAGAAGAGATCCTTGTCTTATATTTTTTTTCATCACTTGTGTAATGTAAGCATAAACAGAATGCACACCACACTAAGTACTCTGTCTGTTGTTGTCTATGTAGACAAGACTGGTAATTGTCACTCGTCAGTGACAGAGTGTCTGTAGTAAAAAGTGATGGCACTGCAGACAAGCAGAATAGCAGACCCAGCGAAGCGATGAATAATTCCAAATTAATTTCTGACTCCAAACTGTGAGATGATGAGATGGGATCTATGTGGTGAGAGCGCAGTGCGGGGAGGAATTGATAGTCTCACTCAGGAAGTCGGGAGACAAAGATCTGCTTTCCTTGCCGTTGAATTATTGGGCCTGGGCGGGCCTGTCTTGGAGTCGGCTCTGCTGGTGAGTGGGCAGCGACTGTGTAGTTCACTTGAACTTCATGCACGGGACTGGGGACTGGGATGGGAGTGAAGATTTTGAAGCAGTTGCCTCAGCCTTGGCCTGACTGCCATGGCATGGGCCATGGCACACCATCTCTTCTGTCCACCATGTTGTTATATTTTCTTTTCTTTCCTCTTGACCCGCATCCCTCCTGCACTCCCATTCCATTGCCTTTTTTTTTTGTGTCTTCTCCTTCTGATTCTCCCTAGCAGAGTCCTTGTTCCATTCTCACCCCGCCACCCACACCTGTCTTGCTTAGAAAATGAGGCCTTGCCTGCCAGTGCCTTGCCTAGTTGTCTTGAATGCCATGTGAGGGGATCCGTACAGTTTAGATCATAACATATTAACAGTTACATGTATCTGGATTAGCTTGGGCTGTGGAGGGGAACTGATGGGAATCAGGGGAATGAGGGAATTTGGAGTGGGGCTCCTTCTGGCTGCAGGGATGCTGACTGGAGTGGTTGGGCTGGCTCAGCTGTACTGGGGGGGTGCTGTGCAGGGGTTATTTACTAGGCAGAGGAGAGGGGCTGCACTGCTAAGGCATACTGAAAACTGGTATTGGCTAGGCAGAATGTTTTTTCCCTAATGACACTTCTCATTGCACCATGGGGCCCCTACACTGTCTCTCACCAGGGCTAACTAAATGGGCCCTTGGGGGGCTCCTCAAGCTCAAGCAGCCTATCATGCCCTGTCAGGCCTTTTTTTTTTTCTACAGGGCCCCTCCTAGACACTAGAACTTGGGGACACTACTACATAATGTATCCCATCCCCATCTCACAGCAGTACCCCCCACCAGACAAGCTACCCCCTGCAACTGTCCCTCCCCCACAGGTCAGGAGAGGGCCAGGAAGCAGAAGATCCACAGCAGAGAACTGCTGCTACAGTGCTGTCCAGGGTCCCACAGTAAAACTTCTGGCAGAAAAGGAAAGCTCCCCGACTCACTAGGTCTGCTTGGCTTGCATCCATGAACATGAGTTTTATTAATAATTTATAACACTGCGTAGACTGAGCGTCACCTAAATCATGGATATCAATTGACCGCTTCTGGATCTTGACATCTGACCATTTCTGAAGCGCTTATAAATTACATATAAAAATACCTGCCATGTTCGTGGTTGCGAACAGAGTATATGAGTCTGAGCTGGGGAAAGAGAGAGGGAGGGAGTGGACCAGAGGAGCAGCGCATTTTTTTGTATGCCAGAAGTTATACTGTGGGACCCTGGACAGCACCATAGCAGCAGTTCTATGATGTGAATCTTATGCTTCTAGGCCCTCTCCCAACTGGGGGAGGAGGGTAGAGGCAGATGCAGGGGGTGCTTTTCTATGGAGGGTTCCTACGGTGGGGGGATTGGATACAGTCAGAATATTGTTTGATGGGGGGATGCCACTGCAGAAAGAGTGGTCCTCTGGAGGGATGCTAGACTTGGGGCTGCATACCTCTCAACCTCTTGGTTCGTGAATCAGGGACAAGACTTAAAATAATCAGGGACAAAGACCCACAATCTTGGACACATGTTATAAATTGATACTATTCACTCAGAAAGCTGATAGAAAAAGGGAATCTGTGTTCATCTGCATTTTCTAAAGAAGAATAAGTCTGTAACTTTAATGTTTTACTTTATTTTGTGATTTTAACCCCCCACCTCACTGTTCTCTACCATAAAAACAAACTTTATGATGGACAAATGCAAATTTTGTTGCAAAATCAAGGACAGTTTAGAGGTATGTGCGGTTGGTCTAGTTGCAGGGATTGTTCAGGTGCATGGGCGCTTGTCTTGGTGAAGGGTGGTGGTTCAGCTATAGGGAAGGTAGGCAGCTAAGGTGAGTGTGGTGTTATGGAGGTGTTCAAGCCACTGTAGGATGGTTGGGGGGCAGAGTCTGGTTAGGTCTAGAAGAGTGGTCAAGCAGCATTGAGTGCTGGAGATAGTCTAGCTGAAGGAAGGATGGTCGGGGGTGGAGGCTTTTCCTTCTGTTAGGTGGTGGTGATTCCATTACAGGGGTAGTGAAGCTTGTCATCAGGGCTAAGTGAGTGGGCTCATGGGGATACATCCCCCTATGTAAGGATGGGTGGTTGCAGGTGAGGCATCTCAGAGGTACATGTGTCCAGCACTCGAGGACTGCATCTATGCCACTGAGATGCCTGTATATGCCCCCATCAGCCACTTTCGATGGAACTGTTGGTCAGACTGTTGTCCACAACAATTGCAGCTGCACTGCACACTCTGATGACAGCCAGCCAGCATCTTCGACTCCCACACCTCGGATTCTATGGCAGCAAAGTTTCCCTGAAATCAGGGGTAGGGAACATATAAAAAAAGTATGTTTTTCCTTCAAAAAAAGACCCAAAACTCACTACAGAGCATGTAAACAACCTGGAGCTTCCGGGGGCCTTGTGGCCCCCAGACCACCAGCTGTTTTCTGGGATGGGGCGCAAAATTAGTCTCTTGCCCAGGGCACCAAAATGCCTTCCTACGGCTCTTGGTAGGAAGAAATTGTCAGACTGGCTTGGCCAAACAGCCCTCATCTGCCGACAGATTCTGGGTTTCTACATTTCTGTGTAAGGCCATAAGCTTAAAAACATAGAAAATGAAATTTTTTCCCCTAGGTGCATAACCTTGTTTTTTTGGCATTAAGTTTCAACTGCCAAACCTTAAACCACATCTCTAGCCTTTGTTATCCCTTTGCATCTCCCTGATTTCTTCATCATTATCTGTCCTATTGCAGACCTTTGTGTCATCTGTGAAGAAACACAACTTGTCCCAAATGCCCTCGCCAATGTCGTTGATGAACATACTGAAGAGGACAGGATCCAGGACAGATCCCTGTGGCACCCCTCTCTTGACCTCCTTCTCTTCTAATTTGACCCCATTCACCACCACCCTCTACTGTCTCTCCTTTGACCAGTTTCCTACCCATCAGTCCCTAGCTGTGCCCAGGTCCACTTAAGTAATCTTCTGTGAGGCACCAAGTCAAAAGCTTTGCTGAAATCAAAGTAAAGTAAATCCACAGTGTAGCCCTTATTTATTGCCTTTCTTACCCAGTCAAAGAAAACTATCACATTGATCTGACAAAACCTCCCTCCGCAATCCCATGCTGTTCACTATCCTGTAGACCATTGCTCTCTAGGTAGCTCACAAGGTCCTCTTTGATCTACTTTGAACTTCTTCACTTTACCCATTTCAGAGGTAAGGCTGACAGGTCTGTAATTCCCCGGTTATAAAATGGGGAGAGAAAATCCTGCTTTTTGATTGGTTATTACCTGTGCATGAAATGTGTTTCATGCACAGGTAATAAAACGTTCAGAGAAGCTGGACCGCACTGTAAAGAGAAATCAGGAGTCGTTAGAACGTTGACGTTTTAAACACAGCCATCTTCTTTTCCCTAGCTAATGCAGCTCATACTTAAACTGTTCCAATAAATTCAAATAAGTACACCTGGTCCCCCATTCATTCCTTCTCAATGTTTCATCAGAAAAGTGAATTTCCCTTACGTTTTCTGTCTGCCTCCCACTGTTAGATCTGCTCCCGTCGTTGCCATTGTGCTGCTGGTATGAAAATAAAAAAACAAAGCCTCCTTGCTTAATTTCAGTTCTCCCCAAGTTATCATTTCTGACAGGCTTGTTGGTGTTTTTGGGTGGAGGGGTGTGGCAGTGAAGAAGTACAGAAGGGATTTTCTGTCTCATGCTTCTTGCCACACACACTCCATATAAATGCAGATCCCACCCACCACAGTCCGGCTGCACCTCTCAAAACATCAGCAACAAATTGCAGCCTCTGATTCCTAAGAAAACTAATTTCTGGCTTGCGCTGCCACATCTCAAGTCCCCTGCTCCTGCTGTGATAACATTCTGCCTTCGGTCATTCAGTCCCAGTTCAATCAAAAAGAAGTTCTCTCTCCTGTCTCACATTCCAGTTATCCTCCCAAAACTCTGCACCACTACAGAGGGGTGCAGGGGATCGTGCTCCTGCATTAGGCTGATAACAAAATTAAGACAGTACTACTGATGACTGCAAAGGACAAACCTTGTGCACCACATGCACAATGACATCATCTTCTATCGGGTGTAAGGACTATTTTAACATAAATTAGAATCAGAAAATCTGTTTTTTCAACATATAAACATTTTTCTGACTGTTTAAAGTAAAAAAAAAAATAGCCCATTTTATAAGTGCAATAAGACACTGTGGGGATGTGCATGGAACAGATTTTACCACATGCCCTGGGGCTGAAGGCACTCAGCCTGTGGCCTCATGCCTCACTACACCCCTGGGCATGCGGTAAAATCTGTTCCATGCACACCCCATCGTGTCTTATTGCTTACTTGTTCTTTGTTCCCCCTCCCACCCTTGCATAGTGGGACTATATGAAGTATCCTCCAGTCTTTTGGAACTACCCCTGTCTAAACTGAACTATTGAATACCCCTACTAGGGATTCAGCCAGTTCCACAGCAATTCCTTGAGCACCCTTGGGTACACCCATCTGGCCCTGGGGCTTTATCTATCTTTAGGGCTTCAAGCCCCTTCTGGACCCTTTCTCTGGTTAATACTGGCTACCTCATTTCAGGAACACTCCTGACATCTGCCTTGATGCTACCTTCAGGTATCGGCCTACTGTTTTCCCTTGTGGAGACAAAGCAGAAGTAATCATTAAGGACAACTGCTTTTTGTTCATCTTCCTCTAGTACCTTCCCTCCCTTCTGTTCTAACAATAACCCCTCCCTGCTTCCTTTTTTCTTAACACATCTGAAGAATTGTTTTTTCCCCATTCCTGACTCTCTCCCCAGTATGCAGCTCTATGTCTTCCTTTGCAGCCCGACCATCCTCTTTTCTTCCTGAGTCTTTATTTTGTACTCTCCCCAGTCCTTCTCCCCCTGCTTTTCCTTGTGCAGTACCAATTGATGGCTTTTTTCGTGGCCCTCTCTGTTTCTCTGACCCTGTTTGAGAACCGTGTTGGTCACTTGTGCCAGTTTCATTTTGTGACACTTCTCATGCATGACTTTGTTGCCTTGAGAATGGTCCCCTGTATTGCCCCCAATCGTACCTCTACACCTCCTATGTTATCCACGCATGTCAATTTATCTTGGTCCAACTTCCTCATCTGGCTGAAGTCTGCACTTCTGAAATCTAGGATTTCAGTTTTTGATACAGGCATTCTGGTCCCAAGGGCCAGCCTGAACCAAATGGAATTATGATCGCTGGACCCCAGTGGGTCCCGTACCCTTACTCCATTCACCATCTCTGAGTTCAATCAATCAATCAGTTAGAGTTTATTTATAGAACACAATTCTCAAAACATTCAAAGTGCTTTACATACAATGATAACTATTAAAACCATGAAATACATATCAACCCCCCTAAAATATACAATAAACCCAATTATACTAAATTGTAATCATTATTTAAATTTTCTCAGGAAATGCCTGGCTAAATAAAAATGTTCTCAACTCTGTTTTGAACTGGTTGGTGGTCTGGCACTCTCTAATCTGACAAGGTAGAGAATTTCACAGGGTTGGGGCTGCTAAAGCAAATGTCCAGGCCCCAGATGTCTTTAATCTGACCCTGGGAATCTCTAGCAGTCCCTTGTCAGTGGAGCAGAGTGGGCGGATCGGGCAGTAAGGGTGCAGAAGATCTTATAGGTAGCCAGGTCCCTGGCCGTGGAGAACTTTATAGGTCAGAAACCCGACCTTAAAGGTGATCCACCACTTTACCGGCAGCTAGTGCAGATAGCGGAGCACAGGCATGATATAGCAGGATCTCAACAAGCCAGCCAACAACCTGGCTGCCGCATTCTGCAATAGCTGCAGTCGTCGAAAATCAACCCTCGATATTCCTAGGTATAGGGCATTCTAGTAATCAAGGCATGAGGTTACACAGGCATGAACCAATGTTGGTAGATCACCGGGGTAATCAGGCATTTAATCTGGGCCATGTTTCTCAGATGATAAAACGAGGTCTTGACCACGGCTGACATCTGAGATTTCAGTGTCAGACCGCAGTCAAAAACACAACACCCGGATTTCTTGTCCAACTTGAGGTGAGCAGCTGGGAGTCTCTGAACTGAAGTCCAGAGATCTGACTAGCTTGCCCCCTCACACCCTGGCAACCAGGTTTAAATACCAACAATTCGGTTTTGTCTGGATTAAACTTCAACCAGTTAGCGCTCATCCAGCCTTAGATCTTAGATAGGCAGTTGTTAAATACTGAGATCGTATCCCCCTGCTAGGGCACAAAAGACATGTACAGCTGAATATCATCTGCATAACAGTGAAAACTCGGCCCATACCATCTAATGATATCTCCTAACAGTAGCATACACACTGCGAACAACATGGGGTATAAGACCGAGGCCTGCTGGACTCAGGCTCCACAGGACAGGGTCAGAGGAGTCGAGGAATAAATTCCCAATACTACTCTCTGCATCATTCCCATGAGAAAAAATTTGAACCAGCTGAGGACCATACCAGCCAGTCCACAGCAAACCCGCAGGTGCTCCATCAACACCCCATGGTCAACAGTGTCAAATGCTGCGGAGAGATAGAGGAGAGCCAAGATGGAATGACTCCCTTGATCCCTCACCATCAGGAGATCATTCAGTACCCAAACAAGGGCAGTCTCAGTACTATGCCTCTTTCTGAATCCAGACTGGAGAGGATCATAGACATTATGCACTGTTAAATGGTCATACAGTTGAGCAGTCACTACCTTCCCAATAACCTTGCCCACAAAGGGCAGGTTAGAGACTGGTCTGTAGTTTGCCAGGCAGTCTGGATCTAGTGAAGGTTTTTTTTCAGGAGTGGCTTAACAACCACCTCCTTCAGAGGCTCTGGAAAGACCCCTGTCGCTAGTGAACATCGGACTATTCTGGCAATGACTGGGCCAATGTCCTCAACACACCCTATTAATAGGTGTGTTGGTCCTGGATCCAAACTACAGCAGGTGGGCTGCAACCCCTTGATGACCTGCATTACATCCATGATCACTAACTGGCTAAAGTCAGACCAGACTGACCAAGCGCTTGCAACTTCTTGCCCATCACTGCAAGGGCCGCTTGAGGGCACTGATAAGATCTCCAGTCTGATGGTGGCAATTTTATCGGCAAAGAACTGAGCAAACATATCACATCTGGACTATGAAAAGACTCCCTGAGACTGAAGACAGGTTGGACTGCACAACCTATCAACAGTACGGAAAAGCTGATCTGATCTGTTAGCTGCCGCAGCAATCTCCTTGGACAGGAACTCTGCCTTCTTACAGGAGATGGCTGATTGATAGTCTCTATACTAGACTATCAATCTAACTTTGTCCTCAGCCAGACCAGACTTTCTCCCACATTGCTCCAACCTTTGACCCCTCCTCATTTCCTTCATCATCCCATCATACCATGAGGACTTCTGGAGAAGGGTGAGGGGGCAAACACGGACAGGTGCTGCTGAGTGGAGGGTCTCGGTAACAGCCCTATTATAAGCTAGCACCAGTTGCCCTGGCTCCTCACATACACTCATTATACCTGATAGGTCCGATATCTCCATCAGACCATGCAGGGTCAAACCCCTTAAAGGATGATACTAGACCATCTCTGTTGGGGCAGGTCCATTAAGGGATGCCTCGAACCTGAACTTTATAGCATCGTGGTCCAACCACCCAAGTGGTTCCACCATCAGGTCAGACACCTCCATCCCTAGCAGGAAGACCACGTCCAGTAAATGACCATGAATATGAGTGGTAGAGGAAACAACCTGTGACAGGCCCAATGAACTCATTAATTGGAGGAAGTCTTGACAAAATTGCGAGAGTTCATCATTGACCCAAGCATTGAAATCCCCCAGAATAATCCATCTGGGGGACTCTAATACTAGGTCGATGATGAAGTCTGCGACTTCCAGTGGGAACTCTTTCCCATCACCAGGTGGTTGGTAGATGAGAAGAATCCTGCAACCTGCACCTGCAGCTATGATACATTCAAAGGATTTGGTCTGTAGTTGGTGAGCACCCATTAGATAATGGCCACATGTCTAGTAGGTTCCTTAGCCAGCCGCACCAGGAGACAGTCCTGTAATGTATCCAACAGTGTCTGACTTCTGATGCACCTAGCCACTGGAATGTCCCAGTCAATATCCGTCAGATTTAGATCACCCACCACCACCACTTCCCCCTTCTTCAACTTCCTGTAAAGTTACTTAAAAGTTCAGTTCACACTCAAGTCCCATATGGAAACCAACTAGGTGGCATTTTGTTTTACTTCTTCTGGTTACTAAAGTTCCTTTATAAGACTAGGAGTACTATGCAGACACGTGCTGAGTCAGAATTGCAAACAGTCAGTGGGAGACGGGGAGGTGAGGAATTGAAGTAAAGCTTTTGATATGGACACAGAAAAGGAAAACCACAAGGAAGTGAGACTGAGTGACCTTTCAATGAGATTTACCAAGTATACAAAGTAGATATATTTCATATCAGTGTGGCAGAGCTCTGCGGTAAAAAGCACTGATGATAGCTCCTAACGCTCCATTCAGCAGCTTCTCACAGTGACTTTTGAGACAGTCTTATTTACAAAGATTAACTGCTTTGACTAGGTAAACTCAAAAGCATTATATCCCTCTCAGATGGCAGTTTAGATTGGGTTACGTGGTGTACTGGCTTCAAACAATTTCTACAGCCCTGTTCAACGTCATAGATTAAAAAAAATATTTTGTAACACCTCGCTCAATAGAGTAGACTTCTTACTGAATGTTTTCTCAATAATAATGTTGGTCCATGTGCATGTCTCCAGTTCACTGTGCAATGGACAAGTGCCAATGCAATTTAATGTATATGACAAATATTGCTATTGTAGTTGCCTCTTCCTAGATGGAAACTAACCATAATTTCAATGCCACAAAATGCATTTTGTACACTCCAAAACCAGTCCCTTTCCTGTTTATTTAAAAGGACACTGTCAGACCCACCTTAGGCCTTAGAGTGTCTCTAGTTTAAGAAACGCATTCTGTGATGGTCATATTCTGTAGAGATCACTGATGTAGCTAGTAGTTCTATTCTGCTTCCTTTTTTCTTTTAAAAGTGGAACACAAACTGCCCACCATACTGGTGTTACACCAAACTGTGTTTGTTTGCATTTCTTAATCCACTGCAACTGCATCTTTCCTAGAGTCTGAACACCTCCAGCACAGTCTAGCCACTCACAATGCAGTGGGAGAAGACGAGACTGCACAGTTTGGGGGGGTCCTTATAATATTCACAAAGTATGCAATAAAAGTAGGTCAAGGATTTGAAACAAAACATGGTTGGGTATAGTAACACCATTATCATGCATTCCAGTTCTCCTAAGAAAGGAGGCAGAATAAATGGCCTGCAACAACAATGAATTTTGGAGGAGGCAAGCACTCATAAAATGTAGGTTTTTGACTATAATGGCAATGGAACGTTTCTGGACAATCAGCGAAGAGACCGGCTCTACCTCTTATTGTGCTTACTACCATCTCCTCATGTTGTACATCTGACATCCTCATCCCTGGTCAAACTATTTCTACACAGCAGGGGAGCATAAAAAGTAATACACTGAAACTCTTAACAAAAAGGCACATTTTGACTGCACCACATTATGGTGCTATAATGCCATATGAATATGGGTATAGTAAAGTGTGTTTCTTACTGTTTCACAAGTGTCTCTTGTGCTTGTAGGACAGACAAAAACCTCACAGCTTCACTTTGCTGTCCTCTTGCCAGACCAGCATGAAGGACACTTGTGAAACAGTAAGAATAAGCATTTGTCAATGCCGAATGTTGTCTTGCTGGCATTGGTAGTTAGTGCAGGAGTTAGAGATGCATAATAGGAGCGGCAATGAAGTATTAAACTGATGCTAACCCCGCCCCCACCCTTCGGAGACTGGCAGGTGTTGGGGTGTGCCTTTGGGTCATCGGCTATAACGTCATGCCATTTAACCTCACCCTACCCTGTAGACACTGGCAAGTGTTGTGGTGTGCTTTGGGGTCTTTGGGCCTTATACTTACCCCATTTCATAAGGAAATACACTGAGATGGGTGCAGTATAGGAGAATGGGGTGTACTTTAGGGCTGAAGACTCCAAGACACACCTCGATGCCTGTGCCTGGCTGCAGGGTGGGGTTGGGGGTGGAATGGTGTGAGCATTACAGCTTTCACTAAAAATACCACCAACAGCTTAATCTGGTTCAGGGTCAGTTGGCATTCATCTGTATCCCCTTCCCCCTGGTTGTGCCTGAAAATAGGCAGGATTTGTCTAGTGCACTTACCCGGTCAACAAAAACTAACTAACTAACTAAACTAATGATCCCAAGTCACACCCCTGATGCCTGTCAGTCTCTACAGGGTGGGGTGTTACAGTTGGAAACCCTAATGACGTAGGTGTTTCTTGGTATTTTCACTCCACATTTTCAACATGGGCTTTTTGTGACCCCACATCATGAAGAGTGGCACTATCAGTTTGTTAGCTGAAAGGTGGTTTTGCACAGCGACTATGCCATTTGCCGACACAGGCACGGAGACACATTTCGGGCAGGGTATGAAAAATGACAACTGTTTTGTTCATGAGGAGGTGTAAAAAAATGGCAACATTGAAAATCTGGAGTGTAAATATACAAAATTGGTGAAGCCATGAGCAGGTATAGAAACTGCAACACATGTCTGTAACCCACTTATTTTGGGGATTTTTTTAGTCACATTTTCAACATAGGCATTTTGGGACCTCCCGTCATGAACAGTGGCACTGTGATTTTGTTAATGTGTCCCAAAAGTTGATTTCCCACAGCAACCACGCCATCGTATGCCACAGTTGAGAAAACACATTTTGGGCAAGATGTGAAAAATGACAGCTGTACTGTTCATAAGAAGGTGTGAAAAAATGCCAGTGTTGAAAATATGGCATTAAAATATTGCAAATTTGCGAAATTACAAGGGTGCTTGGAAACTGTGCAACGCATGCTTGTAACAGTCATTTTATGGACTTCCATCACCAAATTTTCAACATAGGCATTTTATGATCTGTGCTCATGAACAGTGCCACTGTCATTTTGTTAATCTGTCCCTAAAAGTGGTCTCCCACAGCGACCGTGCTATTCTGCACTGGAAGTGCAAAAACACATTTTGACCAGGATATGTAAAATGACAGCTGTACTGTTCGTAAGGAGGTGTGGCAAAATGCCAATGTTGAAAATCTGGAGTAAAAATATTACAAATTCACGAAGTTACGAGCGTGTGTGGAATTTGCACAATGCACACTTGTAAAACAGTCATTTTTGGGTTTGTTTTCACCAAATTTGCAACAGAGGTTTTGAGAACCCACCTCATGAACAGTGGCACTGTCATTTTGTTACTCGGTCCCAAAAGGTGATTCTGTGCAGTGACTGCAAAATCACCTTTCAGGACTGAATAATGCCATGACAGTGATTGAATTCATAAGAAGGGGTCCCAATAACCCCATGTTGAAAATTAGGTGCATAAATTCCCAAAAATGCCCGAGATATGCACCAAAGTTGAAAAAACCCTATTAATGCCATTATACAGCTTACCAGCATTTCTTCAGTTTGTGGTCGGCTTTGAAGAGTGCAGACGTATTCCCAGTCCACCGAAGATTGTCGTGCCAGGCTCCAGAGGCAAGTATGGGTTGAGGGGTGTGGGGAGGCAAGGTATGCAGAGGGTGGGTGCGGGCTGGGGAGGGGCAGGAGAGACCATGAGGGACCGTTTCTTCTTCTAGATAAAAAAAAAAAGACAAGGGTCAGTTTTCTTTTTTTGCAGGTGTTTGGTACACTGGGGTGAGCTCCCAGTATACCACCTGCATAACAGGGAGGGGGATTGCAGCCGATTGGGACTGGGCCCCCCCGTTGGCACAGAAACAGGTGGGGGGGCTCCATGATGCTGAGGGGGATTGGGCACCCCCTGGGCACACAGCACACATCAGGGTCTGGGGACATTATGCCAACAGGAAGTGGGCTCCCTTGTTGGCAAACTAAACTAGGCAGAGGGGACTGAAGCTGATGGGGATTGGGCCCCCCATCAGCAAGAAAAAGACTGTTGGGGGGTGCATGATGCCAAGGGGGATTTGGCACCCCAGCGGCACACACTTGGAATGGGAGGGGGCCATCATGCCGACAGGGAGTGGGCTCCCCCATTGGCAAATGAAGTGGCAGTGGCAGTCAGTGCCACCATGTTTAGTGAAGTGCTTCACTAGGAAAGGCATATCGGGAGGCGTGTTATTGTTTCGCTGCATGACGAGCTTAGCTCCTATTGCAGCAGCACTTTTCTTAGATCTGGTGGCCACTTTACATATTGTGGGTATCAGCACCTGCAGCTGGCTTATTGGGGAATGAGAGACACATCTACTGATGCGTGCCCTGCATTCGCCCACAGTGACCGCACCTCCAAATCTGCTACTACAGCAATATATTAGCTGGCATGCAAGCGCGAGACAACATAAAAATTCCCCTACCCTATGCCTATCCCAGTCTCTCTTAAAGCTGCTCACTGTCTTCAATGAGATGATGTCTTCCAGCAGTGCATTCCAAGTGCCCATCACCCTCTCTGTGAAGAAGTGCTTCCTAACCTCCCTCCTAAACCTCCCACCTTCCAG
This sequence comes from Neoceratodus forsteri, assembly GCA_016271365.2. Lineage (NCBI taxonomy): Eukaryota > Metazoa > Chordata > Ceratodontiformes > Ceratodontidae > Neoceratodus > Neoceratodus forsteri. The sequence goes on along the minus strand of CM028130.1, from coordinate 516,677,013 downwards.
CTTGAGACTGTGCCCCCTCATGTTATGGATGCCACTCAGCTTAAAGAGACTCTCTTTATCAACCTTATTAATCCCTTTCAAGTACTGTAAGGTCCCAATCATGTTCCCTCTCTCTCCCTCTCCTGTCTTCCAGGGAGTACATGTTAAGTGCCCTCAACCTCTCCTTGCATGCCGTACCCTGCTGACTGGCTATCATCTTTGTACCCTTCTTCTGGACCTTCTCCAGCAGGTTAATGTCCTTTCTGAGGTGTGGGCACCAGTACTGAACTCCATAATCTAGATGTGGCCTTACCAGTGACCTGTATAAGGGCAGTATAACCTCCTCTCTCCTACTAATGATGCCCCGGAGATGCATCCCAGCATCTTGTTTGCCTTTGCTGCTGCTTTCTTGCACTGCGTGGAGTGCTTCAAGTCACTAGTGATCATAACTCCCAGGTCCTTCTCCTTCTCTGATGCAGATACTCAGACTCCACCCAGGTAGTACTCTGTCCTGGGGTTCTTGGCTCCAATATGCATAACTTTGTATTTCTTGGCATTGAAGCCAAGCTGCCAGATCCTGGACCACCTCCCCAGCTTTTCCAGATCTTCCTGTAGGTCCTGTATCTTTTCAGCTGTGTCCACTCTCCCACAGAACTTTGTGTCATCTGTGAATAGGCACATTTTGCCCTTAATGCCATCCTCAGTGTCACTGATGAAGACATTGAGCAACACGAGGCCCAGCACTGAGCTCTGCAGAACACCACTGGTTACCTCTCTGGTGCCAGATATCTGTCCCCAACAACCACCCTCTAGGTTCTGTCCCTCAGCCAGTTTTCCACCCATCTGGCCATCTTTTCCCCAACTCCGAGATCCACCAACTTCCTGATCAACCTTTTGTGAGGCACAGAGTCAAAGGCCTTGCTGAAATCAAGATAGAGGATGTCTACCACTTGGCCCCTGTCTACTGGCTTAGTGACACAGTCAAAGAATGCTCATGCTCTTTGTTTGCAGTGAACCCAGTTTGTTAGCCTGTTTTGATTACTGTTTGGATGTACTTACCTTTTGAGTTTGTTTTTCCTGTGTATACTTTAGCCTGTATGTAGCAATTCCTGCTGGACTATGTTAACCTGCTGACAGCTGCTCTCCTTCTTGGAACCCCCATGAAAACAGATGCTGCATCTCATTGGATTATCCCGGTTGGAGTAATTTCAAATAAATAAATAAATGCCAAGCATTCCCTAGTGTCCAGTGGAACCCCCTCCCTCACCCCCATCCTCTACCAATACTCCCTGCTGTCCAGTGGCAACCTCTCCCTGTCATGTCCAGTGGCAAGCCTTCCCTCAGCCCATACCATACTCACCACACTCTGGTTCACAGTGGCAATCTGTTCCTGTCCAATATAAAGATTTTGCTGGTTCCATACCAGGCACTCCCTGGTGTCCAGTGGCAACTCCTCCTTCTACTCATCCCATGCCAAGCAACACCACCCTCCACTCCTCAAACCTTGCACTCCCTAGTGACCATTGGCAACACATGCCCTCATACCCCATGCCAATCACTCCCTGCTGTCCAGTGGCATCCCTTCCCCAACTCTATTCTGTGTTAAATACATCTTTATTCCACTGGCACCCCCCTCTCTTCCCCACCCCATGCCAAGCTCTCTCTGGAGTCACATAGCAACCAGCCCTCTCCCACTCCCATGCTATTTACTTCCTGGTAGCCAGAGGTGACCACTGTGCAAAGCATTCCTGGAATCTAATAGCACTCCAACCCTTACTTTCCTTCCCCAATCTCCTAGTTGGAAAGCAACAAGCCCTCCTCTCAACTCCTTGGTGGGCTGCAGTCTGATATAAAATACCCACTAAACTGGTGTTATACTACATCAGGTGGGTGTGTTTTGCAATACCAGGGATGTGCTCCCAGTGCCGAGGGCACAGGAAGCTTGGGACTCTTTTTTTTCCCCAGATAGGAGCACACAGATCAAGTACAACCATTGGTTCTATATGACAAGTGTGACAGAAATGGGAAGGAAAGAGTTAATGGTTTGGATTCTGTAGGTGCCTTATTATTTTAGCAGTTTGAAAAAAAATACACTCAGGCTAAAATCCTCTGTCCAGCAGCATCCAGCTTGTGGAATTCCTAGCTGCTAGATAAGAGCTGGGTCATAAATCTTGAGTGGCCATCTCCATACACACAGACCTGCAGACACATACACGGGGCAGTTTGAATGGATTGGGTCTTTCAAATATAAACTGAAGGTTAAAATGAAATATAATTGGTCACTGATAGGTGTTCAGTCTGATTGGGACAATTAAATACATACATGTTAGATGGTTGGTGCATTCAAAGGGGGAGTAGGCATTACCTGTTCCCAGGAGAATATATAAGAGGCTGAAAGACAATGAAGGGTTCTCTTTTGCTTTGGAAGCTGGGAGGGGAAATATAAGTCTGGAGCCTACCCTTGTAGCTATGTCCATGGGAGCTGGCAGTTAGAATAGGATCCAGTGTCTCTTAGAAGGACAGGAAAGGGTAAGTTTTGTGCTAGCCTATTTCAGTAATAGCCTTCTTCTGTTGCCATCTGTTGATTTAAAAACATTTGTTTACTTTTCCTGTATGAGTGTTATTCTCTTGTGTTGTAAATATATATCCTGTTAAATGTTCAGTGCACTTTCTGTTAAGTAAAAAGCTATTTATTTGCTCAACAGTTGTGACTGTGATGTCATTTTTCTAAGGTAATATTTGGTTTCCACTGACAGGTAAACTCTGTGTAGCATCCACCACCCGAGAGAGACACACTACCAGACTTTAACTTGTGCAGTTGCACGTTTGATTATTCAAGTTTGTAAGCTTGTAAGAGGTGCCGGAAGAGAATCCAGCTGGTGGCAGTGAATACCCAAGGACAGACACCTCTCTAAAAGCTGCTTCAACCTAGAAGGAGAGGTGGGTTGTCACATATTGGTTGGCAGTGGTGGGGTGATGATAGTGGACTGTGTAGCACACTGAGATACAGAGTTTGCCAGTGGAACAGTTACCTTAGCATTGCAAAACAGGATATAGAAGAGAATACATTTGTACAACAGTTTTATTTGTTTCTAGTTAGTACAGTATAGCGCAGCAGTAGGGAATGAGCTCCATGGAGTATGACTTACTTACTGTGCAACAGCTTTGTGAAGGGTGCCATGAAAAGGGGATTCAGCCTGATGGTCTAAAACACAAGAAAAAGGCAGACCTCATAGCTGCCCTCTTGGCACATGATCTGAAGCAGACAGTCTCTGGGGGTGAGTCAGGAACTGATGTAGCAGACCCCCCAAACCAGCTTGAGGCACTGCGACTTCAGCTGTTGCTGGAAGAAGGGGCACTGGAGGTGAAAAGACTGGATGCTGAAGCAGAAACAAGAAGGCTGGATGCAGAAACAAAAAGATTTGAAGCCGAAACAAAAAGATGGGAAGCAGAGACAAGAAGACAGGAAGCAGAGAAAGAACTGGAAGAAAAAAGACTGGAAGCAGAGAAAGAACTTGAAGAAAAGAGACTGGCAGACAGACAGAAAGAACATGAAGAAAGAGAAAAAGAACGACAGCATGAAAAGAAGATGATGACCCTGCACAGCCAGCAAACCATGAGTAATGGTGGAGTGAGTTTACCTCATGAAGCCAAAATTAATTCTAAATTGTTCCCTCAGCTAAAAGAGGGAGATGACCTTGATTGAGAGAGTATGCGACCAATTAAAATTGACTAAGGCTTCCTGGTCAACTTATCTCACACCCTTACTTATGGGGAGAGCTTTGCATGCATTTGCTAAAATGAGTAATGAAGACTATGCTGATTATAATAAAGTTAAAACAGTGTTGTTGAAATGTTTTGAATTAACTCCTGAGGCTTATAGAAGGAAATTTAGGGAGTTAAAAGAAAAGCCCAGAAGACAGTTATGCAGAACTGCAGGTTCAACTGTGTACTTACCTTGATAGGTGGATGGAGGTGGCTAAAGCAACCACTGTGGAACTGATTAAAAATGTATTGGTGACAGAACAATTCCTTAAAATTGTACCTGAGGACATGTGTGTATGGCTCCTAGATAGGGCATGCGCCTCTTCAACAGAGGTGGCAGGAAGCGTTGACATATATCTGTCTAGCCAGCCATACACAAAGTGTAAGTCTTATAGTTGGGGGGAAGCACATGGTTATAAGGGATCCCATGGGGAGCAGCCCAAAGGAAACCAGCCTGCACCTGAGCCCAAAGTAGAACCCTCTGGTTCTAAGAGGACTCAAGAAATAGGACCCAAGAAATGTCATATTTGCAATCAAGTGGGACTCTTGAGATATAACTGCCCTCAGAAACTGGTTAAGGGGCAGAGGTATGGGGGAAGGGTGATCAAAAGAGCACTGGTGTGTTTGTAGGGTGTGTCCAGTCTGAAGAACCACTCTCCTCTGATGAGAATCTGCATCCCATTACAGTTAATGGAATAGTAACATAGGGACTGTGGGACACAGGCACTGACATCTCCCTGGTAAGGCAGGATCTCATTCAGGCCCGGGTATTCACAGGGCCACCAATCCAATTACCAATGGCTAGAGTCTTCCTGAGCTGGGAAGGGGGTCATGGAGAAAAGGAGGTGGGAGTTGTAGAGGCCCTACCTGTAAATATGATTGTGGGGAAGGAATTGGGCCCCAGGAAAAAACTGGTGTGTGTTGTAACTCTTAGTCAAGCACAAGGGCAAGCTTCTGAGGGTGAAGAGGGGGTGAATCTGGGTGGTCCAGCCACACCCTCAGCAGCTGAGGAAGTGTCTAGCACAGGAGAGGGTCTGGCTAGAAGCAGCAGTCCAGAATCCCAGTCACAAATAGAGGAGCCCACAGGACTTCCTTCTGAAGTGGCACTGGGAAGCGTCAGATGAGCGCAGCTGAGTGCTGCATAGCGAACTGACCCTACCCTGCAAAAACTAAGGGAAATTGCTCATAGGGCTGAGCATCCTCAAGGGGGTAAAGAGTCCATTTACTGGGACAATGGGCTTTTGTATAGAGAATGTACAACAGAGGAAGGGCTAGACGGTGAGGTACTCCAGCAGCTGGTAGTCCCTAAGGTTCGCTGTCACCAGCTTTTGGCCCTTTCCCATGATATCCCTTTCTCATGGCACTTGGGGGTGAGGTGCACGAAAAAGCATCTAACCAGCAATTTCTTCTGGCCTGTTATTGGCAAGGATGTGGCAAATTATTGCAGGACTTGTCCACAGTGCCTGCGGGTGGGGAAAATGGTGGACAAGGTCAAGGCAGTTTTGGTGCCCCTGCCCATTATTGATGAACCCTTCAAGAGGGTGGCTGTGGACATAGTGGGGCCATTGAGCACCCCAAGTCACACTGGCAAGCGGTATATCCTGGCAGTTGTTGACTATGCCACCAGATACCCAGAGGCAGTGGCCCTAACCTCCTCTGAGGCAGAACCAGTGGCAGATGCACTGTTGGGAATATTTAGTCGGGTGGGCTTTCCCCAGGAGATACTGTCAGACCGGGGTGCCAATTTTATGTCAGGGTTAAAGAGTAGTTTGTGGGAGAAGTGTGGGGTAAAGCAGCTCAAAACCTCCCCATACCATCCCCAAGCTAATGGTCTGGTGGAGCGATTTAATTCATCCCTTAAGCCCATGCTAAGGACTTTTGCTGACCAACATAACAGGGACTGGGACAAATATTTGCCTCATCTCCTATTTGCATACAGGGAAGTCCCACAGGAATCCACAGGGTTTTCACCTTTCGAGCTCCTGTTTGATCATAGGGTGCAGGGGCCCCTAGATTTGATTCAGGATGAATGGGAGGGTGACCGTGCCTCCCAAGGGGAGTCTGTTGTGGAGTATGTCCTGAACTTCAGGACCCACCTTAAGGAGCTCATGGGGTTTGCTCAGGAGCACTTGGCCACTGCACAACAGTGTCAGAAAGTCTGGTATGACTATGGGGTCCGAGCCAGAGAATATGAGGTATGACAGAGAATGATGGCACTCATTCCTGTCCGACAGAATAAATTACAGGCAGCATGGGAGAGGCCATTCTCCATTGTCCAAAAGGTTGGTGATGCCAATTACATGATAGAGCTACCAGACAGGAGATGCAAATGAAAGGTGTATCATGTTAACATGCTGAAGCCCTACTGTAACAGGGAGGAACTGGTCCTCACTGTATGCAGTGCCCCAGAGGAGGAAACTGAGATAGATCCACTGGTGGACCTACTTTGGGAGGCCAGGGTTGCATCCTCTGTGGACAACCTTACCCTCCTGGAACAGCTGACACCAGTCCAGGTGCAAGAAATTAGGGGTGTGCTGAGAGAATCTGAGGACATGTTCACGGGGAAACTGGGGTACACCACAATGGCAGAGCACCATGTGGATACAGGGACCCAGGTTCCCCTGAAACAGTCCACCTACCGGGTACCTGAGCATGTTAAGCAGACTGTGAAAGAGGAGCTCAAGGAGATGCTGGAACTTGGAGTAATCCAGGAATCTAGGAGCCTCTGAGCATCACCCATGGTACTGATCCCCAAAAGGGATAGCACCACACGATTCTGCGTTGACTACCGGAGGCTTAATAGCTGCATGGAGTCTGATGCCTATCCCATGTCAAGAACAGATGAGACCCTGGAGCGACTGGGGGGAGCCAAGTATTTGACCACAATAGATCTAACAAAGAGCTATTGGCAGATACCTCTGACCCCTGCAGCCAGGGAGAGATCAGCTTTTGTTACTCCATTTGGTTTATACAAATTCAAGGTAATGCGATTTGGAATGAAGAATGCACCTACAACCTTTCAACGGCTTGTGGATCGCATTCTGTCTGGGGTAGGTGAGTTTGCATTGGCTTATATGGATGATATAGCCATATACAGCCAGACCTGGGATGAGCACATCAAGAATGTGCAGGATGTGTTCCACAGGTTAAAGAAGGCAGGTCTGACAGTCAAGGCAGAGAAGTGCCAGATAGGTATGGCAGAAGTGTTCAACCTTGGGCACCCTGTGGGTAGTGGACACATCCGCCCAGAGCCTGCCAAGGTTGATGCCATCCTGGCCTGGCCTGCTCCTACCACAAAGAAACAGGTCAGAGCATTTCTTGGGACAGCAGGGTGCAACCGAAGGTTTGTTCCCCGCTATAGCGATTTGGCTAAGCCCCTGACAGACTTAACCAAGAAGGGAAAGCCAGATACAGTGAAGTGGTCAGAAGGCTGTGAGGTCGCTTTCCAGGAGCTAAAGAAGGCCTTAAGCGGCCCAGCTGTATTGGCTAGCCCTAATTATAGTTTAAAGTTTATGGTCCATGTGGATGCCTCAGATCATGGGCTGGGGGCTGTGCTGAGCCAAGTTACCCAGCAGGGGGAAGAGCACCCGGTTGTGTTCCTCAGCTGGAGGCTTTTGCCCAGAGAGGAGGCATACACCACAATTGAGAAGGAATGCTTGGGAATAGTGTGGGCCCTTCAGAAGCTGCAGCCTTACCTATATGGGAGAGAATTTACTGTGGTCACAGATCATAATCCCCTGATTTGGTTTCATAGGTCAAGTGGGCAAAATGGCAAACTACTACGTTGGAGTTTGGTACTGCAGGCATACAACATGACCATCCAGCACCGCAGTGGCAAACAAAATTCAAATGCGGATGGGCTATCTAGACAGGGCTAATGGTTTGGCTGGATACTTTTGGGCACTTCCCAGTAATTGTATGAATGGCTGTGTCACTTGAGGTGGCCCAAGGGACACGCCTTCATTATCTGGGGGGGGGGGGATGTGACAGAAATGGGAAGAAAAGAGTTAATGGTTTGGATTCTGTAGGTGCCTTATTATGTTTGCTTGCACGCATGTGCAAGAAACATAATGCCATCATCCGAGTTTTTGGAGGTGTGGCAGCCCTCTTCCAATTCAGGCAGTGTGTTTGCAGGCATGGCCGCAGTTCTCCATTGCCTGCTCGAGCTGTCTATGACAGCTCCAAAATGCAGTGGAGTACATTTGAAAGGGGGAGCTACGCTTCAGCGAGCAGTGATAAGATATCGCCTGCTCATGCGTGCTCCCCCTACACACACACACACACACACACACACACACACACACATGCAGGCATACTGCGTGCTGCCCCCCCAACACACACACTGTATAGCCGGGGGTGCCTAATCCCCCATCGGCTGTGCTGCGGTCCCCCCCCAAAAGCCTTCCACATGCCACGCTGGGTGCCCACCCCAGCGTGGTAACTCATCATATAGCCAACGGGGGTGGCCAATCCCCCATCAGCTCCACTGCCCCTTCCCCCCAGAGTACAGGGTGCCTCACTGGGAGCCCACCCCAGTGTGGCAACAGATGCTATGGCTGACAGGGGTGCCCAATCCCCCATCGGCTCGACGCCCCCCACCCAGCTGTCCTTGTGCCATGCTGGGAGCCCACCCCAGTGTGGCAAATGTCCCACGTCGTCATTTAAAAAAAAAAACCTGCAAATAAAAAACCGTCCCTCGGCGCATCTCCCTGCCCCCTCCCACAACCCACACCCACCCACTGTGCACCTGCCTCCCCAGACCACCCCCCTCACCCCATATTTACCACCGGATCTCGGTGTGATGATCTTCGGTGGACCGGGAACATGTCTGCACTCTTCAAAGCCGACCGCGAACTGAGGAAATGCCGGTAAGCTGTATAATGGGATAGATAGGGTTTTTCCAACTTTGCTGCATATCTCAGGCATTTTTTGGAATTTTTGCACCAAATTTTCAACATGGGGTTTTGGGACCCCTTCTCATGAATGCTGTCACTGTCATGGCGTTATTCGGGCCCAAAGGGTGATTTTGCAGTCACTGCGTGAAATCACCTTTGGGACTGATTCATGAAAGCGACACTGCCAGTGTTCATAAGGTGGGATCTCAGAAGCCTATTTTGAAGAGGTGGTGAAGCATCAAAAATACTGTTTTCTGATGTGTTGCGGTTCCTCATGCTTGTAAGTTCACGGATTTTAATATTTTCACTCCAGATTTTCAACATTGCATTTTACCACATCTTCTTATGAGTAGTACAGCTGTCATTTTTCACATCTCACCCAAAATGTGTTTCCACCCATGTAGCACACAATGGCGCAGTCGGTTATGCGAAATCAATGTACGGGACAAATTAAGAAAATCACAGTGACACTGTTCATGAGCAGAGGTCTTAAAATGGCTATGTTGAAAATTTGGTGAAAAATTCTAAAATGACTGTTTCTGGCGTGGGTTCTTGGTTCCTCGTGCATTTCGTAAGTTCGCCCGAATGTTCAATATTTTCACTCTAGATTTTCAACATTGCCATTTTACCAACCTCCTTATGAGCAGTACAGCTGTCATTTTTCATATTTTGCCCAAAATGTGTTTCAGTCCATGTATACAATGGCGAGTCGGTAAAATAAATCAATGTATGAGACACATTAAAGAAAATCACAGTGACACTGTTCATGAGCAGAGGTCTTAAAATGGCTATGTTGAAAATTTGGTGAAAAAATTCCTAAAAATGACTGTTTTTCGAGCGTGCGTTGCGCAGTTCCTACGCACGCTCGTAAGTTTGTGAATTTTCAATATTTTCAATCCAGATTTTCAACATTGCCATTTTATTACACTTCCTTATGAGCAGTACAGCTGTCATTTGACACATCTTGCCCAAAACGTGTTTCTGCCCATGAAGCGCACAATGACGCAGTCGGTGTGCGAAATCAATGTATGGGACAATAAGAAAATCACAGTGGTACTGTTCATGAGCAGAGGTCTTAAAATGGCTATGTTGAAAATTTGGTGAAAAACTTCCTAAAAATGACTGTTTTACGAGCGTGTGTTGTGCAGTTGCTACGCACGCTGGTAAGTTTGCGAATTTTCAATATTTTCACTCCAGATTTTCAACATTGCCATTTCATTACACTTCCTTGTGAACAGTACAGCTGCCATTTTTCACATGTTGCCCAAAATGTGTTTTCGCACATGTAGCGCACAATGGCGCAGTCAGTGTGCGAAATCAATGTATGGGACACATTAAGAAAATTGCAGTGACACTGTTTATGAGCATATGTCTTAAAATGACTATGTTGAAAATTTGGTGAAAAAATTCCTAAAAATGACTGTTTTAAGAGCGTGCGTTACGCAGTTCCTACGTACGCTCGTAAGTTCGCGAATTTTCAATATTTTCACTCCAGATTTGCAACATTGCCATTTTACCACACCTCCTTATGAGCAGTGCAGCTGTCATTTTTCACATCTTGCCCAAAATGTGTTTCCACCCATGTAGCGCACAACAGCGCAGTCGGTGTGCGAAATCAATGTATGGGACACATTAAGAAAATCACAGTGACATTGTTCATGAGCAGAGGTCTTAAAATGGCTATGTTGAAAATTTGGTGACAAAAGACCATAAAATGACTGTGTTACGAGTGAGCATTGTGCAGTTTCCACGCACCCTCGTAAGTTCATGACTTTGTAATATTTTCAGTCCAGATTTTCACCAGTGGCATTTTTCCACACTTCCTTATGAACAGTACAACTGTCATTTTTCACAACATGGCCGAAATGTGTTTTCACACTTTCAGCGCAGAGATGCATAGTCACTGTGGGAAATCATTGTTCGGGACAGATAAAGAAAATCACAGTGACACTGTTCATGATCGGAGGTCCCAAAATGCCTGTGTTGACAATCTGCTGTAAAAATCCCAAACTAATTACATACGGTGTGCTGCACAGTTTCTATGCACGCTCGTGACTTCACCAGTTTTTTTAATATTTTTACTGCAGATTTGCAACATTGCCATTTTTACACCTCCCCATGAACAGTACAGCTGTCATTTTTTACATCCTGTTCGGAATGTTTTTGCACCTGTGGTGCTAAATGCTGTAGTTGCTGTGCATAAGCAGCTTTCAGCTAACAAACTGATATTGCCACTGTTCATGAGGTGGGGTCACAAAAAAACCATATTGAAAATTTGGAGTGAAAATACCAATGAATGCCTGAGGTATTATGGTTTCCAACCATAACGCCCAACCCTGTAGAGAATGACAGGCATCAGGGGTGTGACTTGGGATTCTTGCCTGTAATGCTCATACCATTCCACACCCTGCAGCCAGTGAGAGGCATCGAGGTATGCCAAGGACTCTTCAGCCCCAAAGTTCACCCCATTCTCCTATACCACACCCATCTCACCGTATTTCCTGATGGAATGGGGTGTGCTTAAAGGCCAAAGACCCCAAGGCACAACGTGACACTTGTCAGTGTCTGCAGGGTGGGGTGTGGTGAAATGGCGTGGCCGTTATGCCTGATGACCCAAAGGCACACCCCAATGCCTGTCACTCTCTGCAGTGTGGTGGTGGGGTTGGCTTCAGTTCAATACTTCACTGCCATTCCTATTACGCAGCTCTGTAACTTCTTCACTACCACTGCCAATGCCAGCAAGCAAACATTCGGCATTGACAAATGCTTGTTTTTTTAGCAGTTTGGAAAAAAATACACTTAGGCTAAAATCCTCTGTCCAGCAGCATCCAGCTTGTGGAATTCCTAGCTGCTAGATAAGAGCTGGGTCATAAATCTCGAGTGGATATCTCCACACACACACACACAGACCTGCAGACACATACACAGGGTAGTTTGAACGCATTGGGTCTTTCAAATATAAACTGAAGGTTAAAATGGAATATAATTAGTCACTGATAGGTGTTCAGTCTGATTGGGACAATTAAATACATATGTGTTAGAAGGTTGGTGCATTTAAGGGGGGGGATAGGCATTACCTGTTTCCAGGAGGATATATAAGAGGCTGAAAGACAATGAAAGGCTCTCTTTTGCTTTGGAAGCTGGGAGGGGAAACATAAGTTTGGAGCCTACCCTTGTAGCTATGTCCGTGGGAGCTGGCAGTTAGAATAGGGTCCAGTGAATCTTAGGAGGACAGGAAAGGGTAAGTTTAGTGCTAGCATATTTCAGTAATAGCCTTCTTCTTTTGCCATCTCTTATTTAAAAACATTTGTTTACTTTTCCTGTATGAGTGTTATTCTCTTGTGTGTTGTAAATATATATCCTGTAAATGCTCAGTGCACTTCCTGTTAAGTAAAAAGCTATTTATTTGCTCAACAGTTGTGACTGTGATGCCATTTTTCTAAGGTAATAGTTGATTTCCTCTGGCTGAGGTAAACTCTGTGTAGCATCCGACACCTGAGAGAGACTCACTACCAGACTTTAACTTGTGCACTTGCACGTTTGATTATTCAAGTTTGTAAGCTTGAAAGAGGTGCCGGAAGAGAATCCGACTGGTGGCAGCGAATAACCGAGGACAGACACCTCTCTGAAAGCTGCTTCAGCCTAGAGGGAGAGGTGGGTTGTCACAATGAGACTTCAAGAATTGGGGTTAGCTGGCCCAGTGGCACAGAGGGCTGAGGCACTTAGAGCCTTACCTCTCCCATGCTGGTGAGCGGAGTTTGGGAACGAGCTTGGGCCTCTGGGGTTGGCGGAGGGGAGGGCTGGAAGTAGGACTGAGCAGCTGTCAGGCAGCTCTCTTCTTCCAGATCAGGGAGGCTGATCTTCCCAATGCTTGGATGTCACTGAGTGGAAGCTCAGTGGTAGTGCTGCACAGATGGGGGGGCAGGTGCTGTAGTGGGTGGGTGGAGTGAGGCAGCCAGTTCTGGTGCACATGTGTGTCTCCACATGCATGCACGACCAAGTTTGCTGAGGCTTGGGGAGTAGTTAGGGGAGAAAAGTGGAGGCAAAAGGATGGTCATGGTTAGGATGTATGATGCCTCCTGGCCACACCTCCACCTGTCATGTCACCATGCAGCCTGCAGTGAGGCACTGGATTATGTGCATTAGGGATGGGGATGAACGTCCCTTTCCTGACCACATCATGGGGGGTAATCTGTGGGGGTACCTTTGCCACTGGGGTCCTGGGGAGATGATGGAGGAGAGTGGCAGCCAGCAGAGAGGAGCCTCTCTTGCCGTGGCCCTGGGGGCAAAAACAGAGTATGGAAAAAGAAATAAAGAATTGGAGTCAATGGGTAGCCTAATCACCTATGGACACTCATCAGCATTCTGTCATTTTCTGGCAGGCGTTTGTTGCACAGCCAATGGGAGACATTAGGAACATGTTCTGGTGTGATAAAATAGCTGGCTACAAGCCATAAAAATACTGGGCCTCATTAAACTATATGGAGAGAGCTGTTGCACTCTATTCATATGCTGATGTGATTATTCAGAAACACATGGCAGTGACGGAAATGCCTGCTGCAGTGAACAGTTAGGGGGTATGCCTCTGCAATTAAAAATATAACCCCTTGAATGGGAAATGTTTTCTAGGAGTCCAACTATGAAGAAAGTCTTACTTAGAGTCAAATGCTGGTGTTTGTTTTATTTTTTGTACCGCTTACACCTGGTCATTCTCTTCTCAGACTGGGCCAATCCCGTCTGCCATCTGGAAACTCCACTGGCCTCAGTGTACCTCATACAGTCATTCCTGGTACTTCTTCCACATCCAGAGGCTTCCATTTGGTTCATCAGCATGGGCCTTCTGCTACTACTAGGGGAGCAGCATTAATATGAATTGTGATGGCTGGGAGGAGGAGGAACTGGAGAAAAGAAGGTCACAGATACATGGGATGTGAGGGAAACAGGAGTGTAGCCCTCACCTGCCACACCAGGGAGCCACCTTTTCCATTTCAATTTCCTCCCTACGTACTACCCTTAATATAGGATGCTGAAACACTAATGCCCAGTGGGCTTGCCCTTTGCTGGTGGTGTGTGGCCACTGCATAACCAAGTCCATGTAGGCAGTCACCACAGGATGTGCTACAGAAACAGGAACCCTCCGTTCACTCCGCTTTCCAGAGTCTGAGCATGTTGTCTCTGCAGAGTTCCCAGAATTCCACCAGCATGAGATTGGTGTTGGCTCTTGAGCTCGCAGCATGAACCAGGTACCTTTGCATGGTATCACAGTGCACTTCTGATATTTATTTTGGTGAGAAAACCATGTCTGGTACTCTTCAATTCTGGTATTACAGCAATATCTGTCAGACTCTCTCTGGGCATGCAGCAGGCAGGGACGAGTGGTCAGCCCTACCAGGCAAAGTTCACTTCCTTTGTTCGGATTATGTCATTAAGACTATATGCAGTATGTGTGCCCACTTGCCCCATGCCTGGGCAGCCTCAGAACTGAGGCTAATTATAATCCTAAGTAGGGGAGGTACCTGTCTGTCATGGAAGGGGCCGAGTTTTAGTGATGACATCATGCACTGGGTAGAACATGTGTGAGCATATACTGTATATCCAGTTGAAAAGGATGCCCTTATGCATGCTACCTCACCCACCCCATGATGTCACCCCTAAAGCTCTGCCCCTGCCATGACAGACAAGTTGCTTCTCCTATTGCTGCTGCTGCTGACCCACTGTCACACACGTGGGTTTACTCTGACAAACCTTGAGCCCACAGATTGATTGAACACATAGGGTGACAAATTCCCTGAAAATTAGGGGGAGAATATAATAACAATCAGAAACTGGGGGAAAAATGCTAATGTTAAGGAAAGACTGGGATCCACTGATAATGCTGCTGAGAGGGTGGTGGCACTCTGTAAAAAGTGGTACCCAAGCTCATCTGCACTTTTAAGAAATAACCCCTTTCCCTATTCTTGACAAAAAAAAAAAATTCATACCCCTAAAATACAAACACAAGAAGTCAATTATTGTGTTCCCCCTTTTTTGCATAAAGCGAGAAAAGGCACACTGAACTGACACTCATTTCAAGGTGCACCACTAGAGCACAGAGAGGTTACATGACTTGCTCAGGGTCACACAGTATGCAAGCAGAGACAGTGAAATTCAAACCCAGGTCCACTGGTTCTCCAGGTTTACAGCTCCATTCTCAAACCTCAAATTACATCTCTGTACTCTTAACAATCAAAATCAAATTAGCCATACTTCAAAGCAATCAAGCCAATATGCAACAGTGTACTTTCTTTCATTTTGCACCAGTGTGTGTGTATAAATATACAGTGTTGAAAGCTACCATTTTAGCTTTCACCTTTTCAACCACTTCCTTCGATAGCCATAGCTATCTTTTATTCCCTTTTGTTTTTGCTCACTTCCTTATCACAGACATTTGTTGCCTTCACAACACCTTCTCTTAGCTTAGCTCACTGTTCCTCCACCCCACCCAGGTCATCCTCCCCTGATAGTTTGTCCCTGAGGCATTCATCCATTTTTATGTTTGCTTGCACGCATGTGCAAGAAACATAGTGCCATCATCGGAGATTTCGGAGGTGTGTCACCTCCTCCTCCAATTCAGGCACTGTGCTGGCAGGCTCGGCCCCTGTAAGCCAATGCATTTTGGAGCTGTCTATGACACGCTCCAAAATGCAGTAGCATACAGTTGAAAGGGGGAGCTACGCTTGAGTGAGCAGTGATAAGAAGCTGCCTCACACGCAGCTCCCCCAACCGCAGGGCATGCGCTTCGGGCACAAGAAGGAGTAGCCGACGGGTGCCCAATCCCGCCGGCTGAGCTGCATCATCTCCCCCAGTAGTTGATGCCACGCTGGGAGCCCACCCCAGCGTGGCAACAGTCATTTTGCTGACGGGGTGCCCAATTCCCGTCGGCTGAACACCCCTCACCAAAGTCCTTGTGCCACTGAGGCCCCACCCCAGTGCTGTGGCGATCAAGGCCCGTTTTTTATTTTGTTTTGCCGACGGGGTGCCCAATCCCCGTCAGCTGAGCGGCCCCCCAAAGTCCTTGTGCCACGCTGGGAGCCATCCCAGCGTGGCAAGCGTCCCACAAAATCTTTTTTTTTTTGTTTTAACCTGTAAACAAAAACGGCCCTGCGGCGCATCTCCCGAACCCTCCCACAACCCGCACCCACCCACTGCACACCCAGCCTCCCCACACCCCCTCACCCCATACTTACCTCCGGACTCTGGCGCGACATCTTGGTGGACCGGGAACACATCTGCACTCTTCAAAGCCGACCGCGAACTGAGGAAATGCCGGTAGGCTGTATAATGGCCTAGATAGGGGGGGTTCAACTTTGTTGCATATCTCAGGCATTTTTGGGAATTTTTGCACCAAATTTTCAACATGGGGTTTTTGGGACCCCTTCTCATGAATGATGTCACTGTCATGGCGTTATTCGGGCTCGAAGGGTGATTTCGCGCAGTGACTGTGAGTGACTGCGAAATCACTCTTCGGGACTGAATACCGCCATGACAGTGACATCATTCATGAGAAGGGGGCCCAAAACCCCCATGTTGAAAATTTGGTGCCAAAATTCCAAAAAATGACTGTTTAACGAGCGTGCGTTTGCAGTTCCTACGCAGGCTCGTAAGTTCGCGAAATTTCAATATTTTCACTCCAGATTTTCAACATTGCCATTTCACCACACCATCTTATGAGTAGTATAGCTGTCATTTTTCACATCTCACCCAAAATGTGTTTCTGCCCTTGTAGCGCAGAATGGCGCAGTCGGTGTACGAAATCAATGTACGGGACAAATTAAGAAAATCACAGTGACAATGTTCATGAGCAGAGGTCTTGAAATGGCTTTGTTGAAAATTTGGTGAAAAAATTCTTAAAAATGACTGTTTTACGAGTGTGTGTTGTGCAGTTCCTACGCACGCTCATAGGTTTGCGAATTTTCAATATTTCCACTACAGATTTTCAACATTGCCATTTTTCCACACCTTCTTATGAGTAGTATAGCTGTCATTTTTCACATCTCACCCAAAATGTGTTTCCGCCCATGTAGCGCACAATGGCGCAGTCGTTGTGCAAACTCAGTGTGTGGGACACATTAAGAAAATCACAGTGTCACTGTTCATGAGCAGAGATCTTAAAATGGCAATGTTGAAAATTTGGTGACAGAATTCCTAAAAATGACTGTTTTACGAGTGTGCATTGCACAGTTCCCACGCACGCTCGTAGGTTTGCGAATTTTCAATATTTCCACTCCAGATTTCCAACATTGCCATTTTTCCACACCTCCTTATGAGCAGTACAGCTGTCATTTTTCACATCCTGCCCAAAACGTGTTTCCGCCAATGTAGCGCACAATGGCGCAGTCGGTGTGCAAACTCAATGTATGGAACACATTAACAAAACCACAGTGACACTGTTCATGAGCAGAGGTCTTAAAATGGCTATGTTGAAAATTTGGTGAAAATGCCTTAAAATGACTTTTACGAGCGTATGCTATATAGCGTTTCTATGCATGCTCGTAAGTTTGCAATTTAATATTTTTACCTAGATTTTCAACATGTGCATTTTATTAAACTTCCTTATGAACAGTACAACTGCAATTTTTCATATGTCACCCAAAATGTGTCATCGCCATGTAGCATACAATGGTGCTGTTGGTGTGAAAGCAATGTTTAGGACAGATTAAAGAAAATCGCAGTTACACTGTTCATGAGCAGAGGTCTTAAAATGGCTATGTTGAAAATTTGTGACAAAGTCCATAAAATGACTGTGTTACTAGTGAGCCTTGTGCAGTTTCCACGATCCTCGTTAGTTCATGACTTTGTAATATTTTCAGTCCAGATTTTCACTAGTGGCATTTTTCAACACTTCCTTATGAACAGCACAGCTGCCATTTTTCATAACATGGCCGAAATGTGTTTTCACACTTTCAGTGCAGAGATGCGTGGTCACTGTGGGAAATCATTGTTCGGCACAGATAAAGAAAATCACAGTGACACTGTTCGTGATCGGAGGCACCAAAATGCCTGAGTTGACAATCTGCTATAAAATATCCCCAACCTACTTATATAACGGGTGTGCGTTGCACAGTTTCTTTGTACGCTCGTGACTTCACCATTTTTTTAAATATTTTTACTACACATTTGCAACATAGACATTTTTACACCTCCCCATGAAAGAGTACAGCTGTCATTTTTTACATCCTGTTCGGAATATTTTTGCACCTGTGGTGCTAAATCCCATAGTCACTGTGCATAAGCAACTTTCGGCTACCAAACTGATATTCCCCTTGTTCATGAGGTGGGGTCACAAAACAAACATGTTGAAAATTTGGAGTTAAAATACCAACGAATGCCTGAGGTGTTAGACTTTTCAACTAAATCGCCCAACCCTATAGAGAATGGCAGGAATCAGGGGTGTGACTTGGGATTCTTGCCTGTGATGCTCATACCATTCCACACCCTGCAGTCACTGAGAGGCATCGAGGTATGCCTTGGGCTCTTCGGCCCCAAACTTCACCCCATTCTCCTATATCGCACCCATCTCACCATATTTCCTAATGAAATGGGGTGCGCATAAGGGCCAAAGACCCCAAGGAACACGTGACACTTGTCAGTCTCTGCAGAGTGGGGTGTGGTGAAATGGCGTGGCCGTTATGCCTGACGACCCAAATGCACACCCCAATGCCTGTCACTCTCTGCAGGGTGGTGGTGGGGTTGGCTTCAGTTCAATACTTCACTGCCATTCCTATTACGCAGCTCTGTAACTTCTACACTACCACTGCCAATGCCAGTAAACAAACATTCGGCATTGACAAATGCTTGTTTAAATCTGCTCACCAGAGGTCCAGGACCCTCATCATTGTGTGGTTCACTTCCACCACCGTACTCATGCTGAAACACAATGTGCAGCGATCACTGGTCCCCAGATGGCCTCCCATCTTGATGTCTGCAATACTGTCCCTGTTAGTGAGCACCAGGTACTTCCTAACTAGTTGTCTGAGACCCCCCTTGCAGGGACTCCAAGATGTTCCTGTTTCCAGTGGTCGCCGTGGCTGGAAGACTTCAGTCTGCATCCAGCAGACTGAAGTTCCCCACCAGCATCACTGCCCCTTTTTCTGCCATTGTGCCAATAGCTTCCACCAGTGCATTATCTACATTCTCTCCCTGTGTTGGAGGCCTGTAAATCAAGCCAGTGCAACTACACAGTACCTCTAACCTCTCCAATCCCCCGCGTTTCCCTGTGTCTCCATCGCTTTGAAACCCTGCTTTGCATACAGCACCCCCTCCTCCTTTCCTTCCCACCCTGTCTTTCCTGAACTGAGTATTGCCTGGTATGGCCATCTCCCAGTTGTCATTTCTTGTGCACCATGACTCAGTAATGGCCATGATATGGAGGACTGCCTCGGCTATGATGGTTTCTAGGTTTGGAAGTTTATTTTCTAGACTTCATGCATTTGCACACATTGCCTTCCACATTTTGCTACCACTCTTCCTGTTACCTCTCTTGTTTCTTTTTTGCCGTATCTCCATTTCCCCTCTCTTTTTATGGTATCCAGTGATATGGGTGACTCAATATGAGCGAATCAGTTTAAGCGCCTGTAAGAAGAGCAAGTGCAACAGCATTGCGAGAAGTGGTAACAGCTTGGATTATAGGAGAAAACAGTGATGGGATGCATGCAGCGTCTCTGCGAGGGAGTTCTCTTGTGTGAGGATATGGGAGGGTGTTTGACCAGGTAGTTCTGAGCTGGTTGTGTGGTGTAATGGAGGCATTGACTGCCTCTGGTGCAGCAGGAGTTGGGTTTGGAGCCAGGTGGGGAGAATATGTTTTTTGTTGTTGTGTTGCTGTAGTTGTTTTCTTGTTTTTTTTATGGCTCGCATTCCTCAACCTCCTGAAATATGCGCCCCCCCCTGACTATTCCCCTATACTGCAGTCTCAGGCCCTCCTCGGACTTGACTATTATTACAACGGGGGTGCGGGGGGTCACTGCCCCGTGCGTAAAAATATGGTATGTTATGTTGCCCTCAAATAGAATGTTGTCATCCATCACAATTTATGCTTTCGGTGTAGTGCGCATCGCCGTTGTTGTAGTCGACAATATGCACTCTCTCTTATTGAAATCGCTAACAAATTGTTGCTCATGTCACATGGAACCTCTTTTTACAGCTTGTGTTCCCATCCTCTTTCATTTCAGCCAGACTGCTTTTTTTTCTTTATTTTGCACTCTTGGGGATTTACCTCCCCTAGAATCATCCCTTCTCTTGCTTCAGTCTATGGGGCTGGGGTGGTGGGGGCAGTTTCTGCCTGCCTGATTTCTTCCACCACCACCACCCTTGGCTAGTTTAAATGTTCATCAAAGAAACATCTAAACCTTTCACTCAGGACTACGATTCCCTTCCCAGATGGATGCAGGCCATCACCCCTGTATAGGCTCTTATCCCTCCAGGTTGATCCCCAGTGCCCAAGGCTGTTCTGTGTAAAACTATAATTCGGTATAAAGAACAGCATTTTTTTTTTCTATTAGGGAATATAGGGAGTTAGAGCAAGACACAGCAAGCATGTATTACAGTAAAAAATGTTAGATTCAGTTTCTGCAAGGTTTATGACACAGGTTTATGAGTTTGCACTTTGTGGCATTGATATCAGTAAACCCCATGATAGGCAGGATGGAAATAAGTTTATCTGCAAATCAGCAGTGTTGTTGCTGAATGCTAAGCCATCTCTGGGGGTCATACTGGGGACCATTCCCTTTCCCTCCTCCCAGTCTGTGAATGGCTTCCTTACATTATCGTCACTGGACCCACTAAGTGGCCGCAGTAACTTGTGTGCGATGGCTTTGTGTTCCACATAACGTGATGTAAGGCAATTCCAGTGAACTACCCCCTCCCCCAAATAATGTTTCTGGAACTTGCTGCCCATTTTTCATCCCAGAACAGTATCTTATGCCACACTGGGCCTTTGTGGCTGCAGTTGTACAGATCTCAGTTTGCTTCAGTATGTTGTGCCTGTTGACCTCATATTACATGTCCTGATGCTTTATCTGAATCCGAGATGTGAATTCACTTTCTGTGCCTCCAGGGTGAGCTTTGGCTGACGCTGTCTTTTCTCACCTGTTCTCTGGATCTGTTTTTATCAGGTGACTCATTAGCATAGCACCTGAACTGTGGGACCAGTCCAGAGAAGGCTGAAAATATGGGCTAGAAATCAGGTCTAAAATCCTGCATAAACATGTTATTCCATGTGGCTGCTTCAGACCACTAGTACAGGTGTGCTACATGCATTGCAAGCTGGGGAGTTGGTGCCACTCGCATGTTCTGAAGGGGTGGGGTCACCAAAATCTGATCACGATACAGGATCTAGTTCCAGGACCACCCCCAGTCATTTTTGGATTACCCAGTTTGATTCCCATTTCCTTCAAACCTTATCAAACACCCATCAATAGAGAAACCACAATGTAGACCGAAAGAGAACATTGTTTAACCAGGAGTAGCATACTCAGCTATATGTCATTTGCAGATGTGACCTGGGAGCACAAGTAAGTTAAGTGGCTTGCTTAGGATCACACAGTATGCACCTAGGCAGCTGTGGGATTCAAACCCAGGTCTCCAGATCTGCAGCTCAGAGCCTTAACCCACTGCACTATACTGCCTCCTAAAAAAAGACAAGCATTTGTCAATGCCGAATGTTGATCACGTTGGTCTGTTGAGCTCGCTCAGTGGCCTTGTGTCACTCGCTCATTCTGTTTCTCCCGGTGCTGCAGGCTGCACCTTTGTGCGGGGCTCCTGGCTGCATTGACAGTTTTTTTCTACCCACAAAGAAATCTGCAGCTGTCCTGACAGAGCTGTGTTGAGGTGGGTCACTGGCCCTCTGTCAGTCGCTCATTCTGTTTCTGCTGGCACTGCAGGCTGCCCTTTTGTACTGGGCTCCTGCCTCTGTTGCCGTCTTTTTCTGTCCATGAAGAAATGTGCAGCAGTTCTGACACAAGTCCATTAAGCTACCTCACTCTCCCTCTCATGCTTGTTCCGTTTCTGCCAGCGCTGCAGGCTGGCCTTTTGTACAGGGCTCCTGCCTGCGTTGCCGCCTTTTTCTGCACACAAAGCAATCCACAGCAGTCACGATAGAGGTCGTTGAGCCTGGCCACCCCTCTCTCACTCGCTTATTGTGTTTTGTTCCAGCGCTGCTGGCTGCCCTTGTACTGGACTTCTGCTCATGCTGGCACCTTTTTCTGGCCTCAAAGAAATCTGCAGCTGTCCCAACACAGCTCTGTTGAGATCGCTTTCTCCGCCTGTCTCAATCTCTCATTCTGTTTCTCCTGGTGTTGCAGGCTGCTCTTTTGTACTGGGCTTCTGCCTGCATTGGCAGGTTTTGCTTCCCACAAAGAATCTGCAGCTGTCCTGACACAGCTCCGTTGAGGTGGATCACTCCCCCTCTGTCACTCGCTCATTCTGTTTCTGCTGGTGCTGCAGGCTGCCCTTTTGTACTGGGCTCCTGCCTCTGTTGGCAGCTTTTTCTGTCCACAAAGAAATCTGCAGCTGTTCCAATAGAACTCTGTTGAGGTCACTCACTCTGCCTGTCTCAGTCACTCATTCTGTTTCGCCTGGCGCTGCAGGCTGCCATTTTGTAGTGGTCTACTGCCTCTGTTGGCACCTTTTTCTGCCCATAAACAAAACTGCAGCAGTTCCAACAGAGCTCCATTGAGCTTGCTCAGTCTACTTCTCTCACTTGCTCATGCCGTTTCTGTCAGTGCTGCAGACTGCCCTTTTCTATTGGGCTCCTGCCTGCATTGCCACCTTCTTCTGGGCAGAAAGAAGTCCACAGCAGTCATGACAGAGCTCCATTGAGCTCGCCTACTCACTCCCCCTCCCTCACTTGTTCATTCTGTTTCTCCCGCCACTGCAGGCTGCTGTTTTGTACTGGGCCCCTGTGTGCATTGCTGCTTTTTTCTGCCCACAAAGAAATCTGCAGCAGTCCCAACAGAACTCCGTTGAGCTCACTCACTCCCCCTCCCTCACTCACTCTTTCTGTGTCTCCTGCTGCAGGATGCCCTTTTGTACTGGTTCCTGCCTGTATTTAGTGGCTTTGTCTGCCCACAAAGAGATGTTAGCAGTCCCAACACAGCTCCGTTGAAGTCGTTCACTCGCTCTCTGTCACCTCGCCATTCCATTTCTGTGGGGCTGCAGGCTGGCCTTTGTACTGGGCTCCTGCATGCATTGCCACCTTTTTCTGTCCACAAAGAACCGAGCAGTGATGATAGACTCGTTGAGCTTGCTCACCCTCTGTCACTTTGGCCATTCTGTTTCTGCTGGCACTGCAGGCTACCTTGTACTGGCCCTCCTTCCTCCTCAAAAGTATTGTAAGGTCTCCTGTTTTACATTACACTGCCCCCTCATAAAACAAGAAATACCAATCCTGCATATCTTAGGTCCAAAGTCATTCCGCCTACAGCCTCATTGAATCACTCAGTTTATTAACACCCTTTTTTGGTACAACACTGTTGGACGATCCACTGCCTCTGGGAAAGATGTTGTAGCTATACCGTACAGAGAGGAACCGATGTAATGTCCATGTGAAATCCATTCTGGTAAGTATGAAGATTTTATTTCCTACGTTTCATTGCTTTGTAAAGACTGCTGCAAATATTGCACACAACAGGTTGTCTTAGTAGTGGACAAGATGTGTCTCTGAAATGTAACTTGACAATAGGATTGAGATTTGAGAACCAGGGAGGGACACATAACAATGAAGTTGTAACTTGTAAGAAGTCATTCATTTCGAGATGCTTTGTTGTTCTGTCAAAGTGGCCTTATCCAAAAAAGTTCTTCAACAACAGGCACACCCTTCCCCTGAGCTTGGACACACATGTAACATGCAGAAGTCATTTCATTAGATGACCATGACCATCATTAACAACCGGACTCCAGAAGGATGCTGATGAAATCTGTGAAGAAGTAAAAAAATAAGAAACCATTACAGACAAAACTGAAAATATGATTCCCCCCACCCCCCAAAAAAAAAAGAAATACTTACCTTCATGTGCTTGAGAGTTATCCATTTCCATTTAAGTGCAAACAATTCTCATTGAGCACTGGAATGTGCACACCAACAGTTTATGAATCACCTGTGTGATGCAGAACAATAGCATGAGTACATGTCCATGTCAGGTTCGGCCTCCCTCATCATCACTTACAAAATACACAACCATATATCTATATATATATATCTACTCACCAAAGCTACTATTAGTGTACATCCAAACCTTTCAATCCGGTTGAGATGATCACATTTCATTTGGTGGAATCGTTTCACATGACACATTGGACCAGCAACATGAACCTCACAGTCATCATTTTATACTGGGGTATGTGCTGAAACAGTCTCTTTTCACTTCATCTACCACATGTCAATTTTATGCACACAAGGAAGACGCATTGTGGGCCTCCAGAAAAAAAATGGCGACTCTGCCACTTTTGTGTGTTCTGTGATTGTTGCTGTGAGCTCATAGTCATGATGTCATAGTGACATTTTCAAAATTAAAGCAGCATTGCAAGAATGTCCTCACAGTTCTGAAATGTACTTTTTTATGCTACTTTAAATTGCCACAGCAACCACTACTTATGTCCGAGTTGTCAGTGAATTGAATGATATGATTCTTCTCACAATTTATGTCTGCTTCTCTTACTCCTACTTTTTTTCATGTATGAAAACAAAATGAGCACGTCTTCCAATATTGTTCCAACCAGCTTTGTATTTTATTTGCAGCTGCTTTTCAATAACTGTTGTTCAGTGGTGTCATGTAAAACACTGACTGATGCATAACTGTTAGTTAACAACAGATGTGATATATGACAACTACTTGATGTGATGGAGAGAAGCAGAGGAAAACAATGACAAAGACCTGGTCAGCACCAATTTAAAAGGAATGCTCCTTTCATTATTTCACACATGAAAAAAGGTAGTACAGCACACTCAACTACTGCAAATTATCATATCATTCCAGTCAGTCTGGGTGTAAGTAAAGGAAGTTGTAACATAGCATTAAAAAATATAGGTCAGAGTAATCAGCAGATTGTTGCGCTGCTGCTTTACAGACAGTCACCACATTACATAGTTATGGTGATGCACTTAAACTAATATGTGGGGGCATAACTACCACTGGAATATTTCTTGCTCCACAGAGTGCAATATATGTCTGTGAAAACCAGCCATAATTTTGTAACCCCCCCCTGCAAGTGGGGGTTCCCAAAAGTCTTCCAGCCTG
The DNA here is from genome assembly GCA_016271365.2 of Neoceratodus forsteri. Lineage (NCBI taxonomy): Eukaryota > Metazoa > Chordata > Ceratodontiformes > Ceratodontidae > Neoceratodus > Neoceratodus forsteri. The sequence goes on along the minus strand of CM028130.1, from coordinate 516,652,103 downwards.
GATGGTGTTCGGCGTCTAAGCCGTTTATCTGTGAGTGCTTTTAGAGCCTCTGGTACCATATCTTTAAGAGCTGTCTGCCTGCAGACATAATTAATTTGGATGAGGGTCTGTGTGTTTCCCTGCTTGAGTCCCACTCAAGCTGCTGCCAAATCACTCCATTTCTGCCATCACTAAGTGGGCAAAGTGAGCACTTTTCAAAGATATAACTGTTTGCCAGACATCATTTAGAGTAAGAACGAAAATACAGTTTGTCTAACCTGCTTTTCTTTGCAGTCAGAACTGTGTTTGCCTAGTCCCCCATTCAAGTTTTGAACTTCTGAACTGGACCAATCAGTGTGGGGGTACCTTTGAAATGGAGCCTGCTGCTGGAAAATCAGAACTTGAACTCTCCTTGTGGAGCCAGCCACCCGTGCACTGTATGGCCAATGCTTCTGGGAATTGTAGTTTGGACTTCGGCGCCTTTTTTCCACCAACAGGAGGAGTTTACTGTGAGTGATAGCCAAACGAGCCAACTGAACTGGGAGGAACTCAAAGGAAATGCCCGGCTCTGTCTACTGGAAAGATCAGATGAGTTGTGACTGTGAAGAGTGAAGGAGCTCCGGGCTCCTGCACTGTTGAGTTTTCATGCGGGAAGCTCTTGTGGGGCCCTGAAGTTCGGCCTACAACTGTTTGTGAGTGCCAATGTGGACTGAATCAGACTTGTAAGGAGAAAGAAGCACCAGAAGTGAGGAAACCAGACTCACCCTGTAGAAGACTGGAGAAATTGTTGAATCACGCCCGGTCTTTCAGGAACTGAATCTGCTGTGTGTTCTCCCGGGTATTGTGCAGTAATTGTGATCGGGATAGAGAAGCAGCCTGCCTGGTATAGTACTTTCCTTTTACATATAAATGTGTGTAGTGCTTGTGGGGAATCACTTTTCAAATCCCCTGTACAGTGAATTGGGTGCCTGAAGCTGGAAGTAAACCCCAGCTTAATCCAGACTATATCCATTTGCTCTGAACTGCCGTGGGGTCCAGTCACACGGACCTTGTCCACATGGTCTGCTTCTCATGGCAATCCAGGACAATCTGCCTTCCATCCAGTTCCCAGCATTGAGTTTTTGAGTACAAAGCAGGGTAGCTCCCTGCCATCTGTTTATTGAATTGCAAGTGTGTCATCTAGTTGTTGTTTTTTTCACTTCTTCACAAACTGAGCCAACCGGCTCCGAATTACAATTTGGGTGTTGTGCAAGTGTTTTTTCCATCACAGGGCCCCGACCAGCTGCACCGATCCTGGCTAGCCCCCTCCCATCCTAGGTACCCAGTGAAAGTGACAGTTTGGGACTCTGAATATGCACGCAGTACTGTGATTATTAATGTATTTAACCTAATTAACCTGATTTCCCCCTGTCCTTGTTACAGCTCCTTAAATAAATCAGATCTGTTTGTTTCAGCAAAGTTACACTGACTGAGGTATTCGTTTATGTTAAAGTATTGTACTGTGGCTTTTGCGCTGTATCATCTTGTTTTACAGTGGGTCCCCAGAGTCCAGTCGACAGCCACTCCTGGGCATAAATGCACATTATGAAGATATTTCTGATGCATTGTGTGGGCCACTAGTGGGAAGAAAGGGGGGTTTCAGTGTCCCAGAGGGCTGTGACCAAGTTAGTTTAGCTACTGCAAACCCACACCTCTGGGTGGAGGCACCCGCCATTGGACCTAGGCCCCTCAACCTGTTAGTAGTTAAGCAGGCTGGGGTAGTAGCCCTTGGGATAGTGCCACCTAGGGGTTACAATTTCATTACAGTGAGTCACTTGACGGAGGAATTAACAATCTGAAAAGCAACCCACATTTATGCCACACTTTCTCAGCAACGTTAAGACGTGATGGCAGGGGGAGCGCAGGTGCATGCTCCACTATACTGAATGTCCAGCAGCTATCCCAAGCAATGTTTCCGAATGTTATAAGGTTCACTTTGTGGTGAAATGTGGGATGTTTCCACTAACAAGGCTCTTCTTACTGGTAACGTGGTCACGCATTTCACAACAAACTGACGATTTATATAAAGAAACATTCGCAAACCTGCACAATCGGATATTCACTGTAAGGAGCACGCACATGCACTCTCCCTGCCATCACGTCCTAATGTTGCTGAGAAGGGAGGCAGAATGTGGGCAGATTTTCAGAAAGGGAATGCCTCTGTCATGTGACTCACTGTAATGCATTTACACCTTGTTTTCAAAAAAATGTATTGCACTATGTGGTGCAAGAAAGATTCCCTGGAAGAGAAAATGTGTATGATTTAATAATAACAAACAAAAATCACACAACAAAGTACAACACAATAGTGGGGTGGGGTCAGGGGTGGGGGTGGGTGTGGGAGTAGAAAACAATACCCGGATTTACTATGGTGGTGGGATGCCGTGGTGGTCCAGCAGCAAGTGCAGCACTGAAAGTATTTGCTGCTGCTATGCTTCCACTATGGTAACCTGCTGCTCCAAAGCACTGAAACACTTGTTGTTTTCCTCCAGTGCTGTCCACACCAGGAAGAGGTCAGACTGGCTAACAGGGACTGTGCCATGGTCCACTGCAGCAGGTAATCCAGGTAGTGGGGCTGGTGGTGGACAGGGTAGTGCTGGTGGCTGTGGTGGCAGTGGTGGTGATGGTGGTGGTGGAGCAGCTGATGTAGCCCTCCTCCTCCTGCTGCAGTGGTGACTGCTGTGAGGCACATCTCCCACCCCAGCAGCACCCTCGACCACTGCCATAGAAGGGCCAGCAGGTGGACGCCTGGCCCCTTCTGTGGCAGTCTGCCACTCTGCCCTGTGGTGATTCATCATGTGGGTGCACTGGCCACCAGTCCCCAAATGTGTCCCAGGGGGCCCACGGCACACCAGCACACCACACACACAGCACTGCACCACTGTGCTGTCTCCCCCCACACAATTAAAAAACTCCCACACTGGGGAGCTGCGGGGGGACCAGATACAGTACACACTTGTCGGGTATGAGTCCCACCACCACCCACAATTGCCGGGGCCACCTCCTGTGGCTGTGGAGGTGGTGGAGGGGGTGCTGCTGGAGCCCCAACAGCTTCTGCTAGTGGTGGCGGCGGAGAAGGTGTACGAGCAACAGCCACTGGTGGCATTGGTGCTGCTGCTGCTCCTGTTGCTTCCGTGGGGGAAGCAACAAAGGCCAGGAGTCTGGAGCGGTTCAACATAACACAACCGCCCTGCCCTCCATGGGCTCCACATTCCTCCCCTCCTAATGCTCCCACGTACTAGCGACTCGTCTTCTCCAATTCCAACGTGACCCTCCATCCTTCTGGGTCCACGGGATGACACACACTCACAGACAGTAGACACACACACACACACACACTCAGTCACACACACAAAACAAAAACAAAACTTATACAAAAAAATTTACTAACCAAAAAAACACTAAGACAATACAAACACCAAATAAAATAGCTTTTAAAAAAGCTGTTTGATTGTTATGGCAGTAACAAGAAATGACTCAGAGAGCAAAGCAAACTCTTCTCCTCTTACAATTTTTCTTTCTCCCTTAACAAATGCAAAGAAAAAAGTGAAATTGCTTCTCTGACTCACTTCCTTCCTGCCTGGCTAAAGAATGTGACTTACAGTACTGCAGGCCATGTGATATGCCTATTTTCTTCTCACTTCACCTTACTTCGCGTTAAGGCATAATGAGAATGCGAAGTGAGCACTTTACAGGGTCCACTTCATGTTGTGCCCTGCAGATGCGAAGTGGACACTTCGTGGGAAGATTTATAATTCGCTGCATGTCTAACCACCACCACCGGGACTGATGTTAGCCACTGCCACCACTGCCACCATGAGTCTGTCCGGACCACCACATCCATCAGCCAGAGACACAAAGCTTCTTAATATTTAAACCATAAAGTGAGTATGTGTACTCATGTTTGCTATGCTGCTTCACTTCCTTTAGTTGTATGTTTTGTTTTCTGTAGCTTTTCAGGGCCGCAATGGTAAAACACATACGGTACACTTCTTTTGTTTCTTTTTACAGGGTAACCAAACAAGCATTTGTCAATATCGAATGTTGCTAGCTTGTATGTGCTGTTTATGTATTTGGAAGTGACAGTGTCATGCCTTCCTCCCAAGACATCCACTATGTCTTTCCGCTCAGTATTCACAGAAGAGTGGAGGGGCAGGGCCACAGCAGTACAGCAGTTGCCAAGGGGTGAAGAGGTGGACAAAAGAGTCTCAGGAGCTCACTAAATTGAAGGTAGACAAAGCGATGGAACCAGATGGCATACGCCCAAGGATATTAACAGAACTGTGAAGGGAGATAGCAGTACCTCTGGTAGCCATGTTCACTGAGTCATTCAACATGAGTGAATTGGAGGAGGGCATGTGGTCCCGCTACACAAGTCTGGCAGCAGGAGGAGGCAGGGAACAATAGGCCATTCAGCCTCACTTCAGTAGTGGGGAAGATCATGGAGACATTGCTTAAAGAAAGGATAGTGGGGCATCTGGATGCCATCGGAACCCAGGACCATAGACAACATGGATTCACAGTGGGGACATCATGTCAGATAAATCTGGTTGATTTATTTGACTGGGTGACAAAGGAAGTGAATCAGGGTGAGGCAGCAGACAACGCTTACCTTGATTTCAGCAAAGCCTTTGACACCATCCCATATAGGAGGCTGATAAACTAGCTGGGTAGGCTGGACATGGGGGAAAGGATGGTAAAGTGGGTTAGAAACTGGCTAACAGACAGGAGGCAGAGAGTGGTGGCAAATGGCATGCAGTCTAGGGAGAGGGGGCGACCAGTGGGGTGCTGCAGGGATCGGTCCTGGGGCCAGTTCTGTTCAATGTCTTCATTAGTAATATTGCTATACATCTGAAGGGAATTTTTTCACCAGATTTTCAACATAGCCATTTTAAGACCTCTGCTCATGAACAGTGTCACTGTGATTTTCTTAATTTGTCCCGTATTGATTTCGCACACCGATTGCGCCATTGTGCGCTACATGGGCGGAAACATGTTTTGGGTGAGATGTGAAAAATGACAGCTGTACTACTCATAAGAAGGTGTGGTAAAATGGCAATGTTGAAAATCTGGAGTGAAAATATTGAAAATTCGCGAACTTACGAGAGTGCGTAGGAACTGTACAACGCACGCTTGTAAAACAGTAATTTTTTGGAATTTTTTCACCAAATTTTCAACATAGTCAATTTAAGACCTGAGCTCATGAACAGCATCACTGTGATTTTCTTAATTTGTCCTGTACATTGATCTCGCACACCGACTGCGCCATTGTGTGCTACATGGGCAGAAACACGTTTTGGGTGAGATGTGAAAAATGGCAGCTGTACTACTCATAAGAAGGTGTGATAAAATGGCAATGTTGGAAATCTGGAGGAAAATATTGAGAATCTGACTTTTACGAAAGGGCGAACTGCGAACTGCGTCAGAAACAGCTATTTTTAGGAATTATTTCACCAAATTTTCAACATAGCCATTTTAGGACCTCTGCTCATGAATAGTGTCAGTGTGATTTTCTTAATTTGTCCTGTACATTGATTTCAGACACCAACTGGCGCCATTCTGCACTACATGGGCGGAAACACATTTTGGGTGAGATGTGAAAATGGCAGCTGTACTACTCATAAGAAGGTGTGATAAAATGGCAATGTTGGAAATCTGGAGTGAAAATATTGAAAATTGCGACTTTACGAGCGGGCGTAGGAACTGCGCAACGCACGCTCTTAAAACAGCCATTTTTAGGAATTATTTCACCAAATTTTCAACATAGCCATTTTAGGACCTCTGCTCATGAATAGTGTCAATGTGATTTTCTTAATTTGTCCCGTACATTGATTTCGCACACCAACCGCTCCTATTCTGCACTACATGGGCGGAAACATTTTGGGTGAGATGTGAAAAATGACAGCCGTACTACTCATAAGAAGGTGTGGTAAAATGGCAATGTTGAAAATCTGGAGTGAAAATATTGAAATTCTCAGAACTTATGAGCCTCATGAGGAACCGCGCAACACACGCCATAAAACAGTCATTTTTGGGAATTTTGCCACCAATTTTCAACATGGGTTTTTGGGACCCCTTCAATGATGATGTCACTGTCATGGCAGTTTCAGGCCGGGGGTGATTTCGCAGTCACTGCACAGTCACTGTGCAAAATCACCCTTTGGGCCTGAATAACGCCATGACAGTGACATCATTCATGAGAAGAGGTCCTAAAACCCCATGTTGAAAATTTGGCAAAAATCTCAAAATGCCTGAGATATGCAACAAGTTGAAACCCCCTCTCTAGCCCATTATACAGCTTACCGGCATTTCTCAGTTCACGGTCAGCTTTGAAGAGTGCAGACGTGTTCCCGGTCCACTGAAGATTGTCGCGAGTCCGGAGGTAAGTATGGGGTGAGGGGTGTGGGAGGCTAGGTGCGCAGGGTGGGTGCGGTTGTGAGGGGGTCGAGATCGCCGCCACGGGACCGCTTTTGTTTTACAGGTTTTAAAACAAAAAGACGTCAGTGGGACGCTTGCCACACTGGGGTGGGCTCACAGCATGGCACAAGGGCGGGGTATTCCAGCCGACGGGGATTGGCACCCCTGGCCGGCAGTGGGCTGATTGCCACGCTGGGGTGGGCCTCAGCATGGCACCTACTACTGGGGACGAGCTCACCGACGGGATTGGGCAATTCTGCCGGCGACACAGCACGCAAGGGGCGCAGCATGCTCGCGCGGGGGAGCTACGCTTCATCGCTGCTCACTGAAGCATAGCCCTTTCAATCAGAAAGGCACATTGCATTTTGGAGCGTGTCATAGACAGCTCCAAAATCCATTGGTTTACAGGGGCGCCTGCCAGCTCACTGACTGAATTGGAGGAGGAGGTGACACACCTCCGAAATCTCCGATGATGGCACTATGTTTCTTGCACATGCATACAAGCAACATAAAAAGGCTCCATTACTAAAACTCATTGGGAATGATGCTGTAGCTGTACCATACAGAGAGGAAGCAATGTAATATCCATGTGAAATCCATTCTGGTAAGTATGAAGATTTTATTTCATCCATTTCATTGTTTTGTAAAGACTGCAGCAAATATTGCACACAGGTTGAGTTAGTTGACAAGATGTGGGATTGAAATGTAACTTGACTTTAGGGATTGAGATTTGAGAACCAGGGAGGGACACATAACAATTCAGTTGTAAGAAGTCATTCATTTCTTTTTTTAGGAAACTTTGAGATACTTTGTAGTTCTGACAAAGTGGCCTTATACAAACAAATTCTTCAACATCAGGCCCCACCCCGGCTGGGGCACACATGCAACATGCAGAAGCTGTTTCATTAGATGACCATGACCATCATTAACAACCAGGCTCCAGAAGGATGCTGATGAAATCTGTGAAGAAGTAACAAAATAAGAAACCATTACAGACAAACCTGAAAATATGCTTCCCCCACCCAAAAAAAAAAAAATACTTACCTTCAGGTGCTTGAGAGTTATCCATTGCAAATTTCTACACAAAAAGTTCTCAACGAGCACTGAAATGTGCACACAAGCAGTATCTGTGACCTGTGATACAGAACAATATGAGTACATGTCCATGTCAACCCCCCTCACCTACAAAATACGGAAATATATATCTATATATATCAACTCCCCAAGGCTACTATTAGTGTACAGACAAAGGGCACCCTTCCATCCAGTTGAGTTGATCACATTGCATTTGCTCGAATCGCAGCACACATTGGACCAGCAACAGTTTGCTCACGTCATCATTTTATTCTGGGGCACTACGTGCATGAGTGATTGCTCAATAAATTCTGAGGGCCTTTGCATGTGGCATGATGATCCCATTTCACTTTGTTACCACTTATCAATTTTCTGAACAGAAGTTAGATGCATTTTGGGCATGCAGAAAAAATCTGGGGACTCTGTGCCACCAATGTGCACATGACTGAGTGCACCATTAATTCTGGGGGACTTTGTATATGCTGAAATAATCCCATTTCACTTCATTATCACTTGTCAATTTTCTGGACATAAGGCGGATGCATTTTGGGCATGCAGAAAAAATCTCAGGACTCGGTGCCACCACTGCATGCCGCACATGACTGAGTGCCCCATTAATTCTGGGGGACTTTGTATGTGCTGAAACAATCCCATTTCACTTAGTTATCACTTGTTAATTTTCTGGACACAAAGCGGATGCATTTTGGGCATGCAGAAAAAATCTGGTGACTCTATGTGACCACTGCATGCAAAAGTGACTGTGCAATAAATTCTGGGGGACTTTGCATGTGGTGTGACGATCCCATTTCATTTCCTTAGCACTTGTCAATTTTCTGGACAGAAGACAGATGCATTTTTATGTTGCTTGCACGCATGTGCAAGAAACATAGTGCCATCATCGGAGATTTCGGAGGTTTGTCACCTCCTCCTTCAATTCAGTCAGTGAGCTGGCAGGCACGGCCCCTGTAAGCCAATGCATTTTGGAGCTGTCTATGACACGCTCCAAAATGCAGTGGCATACAGTTGAAAGGGGGAGCTACACTTCAGTGAGCACCGATAAGCGTAGCTCCCCCTCACACGCAGGCGTGCGCGCCCCCGCACGTCCTGTGTAGCCGACGGGGTGCCCAATCCCTGCCGGATGAGCTGCTGTCGTCCCCCCCCCCATAGCTGGTGCCATGCTGGGAGCCCACCCCAGCGTGGCAATCAGTTCTTTGGCCAATGGGGGTGCCCAATACCCTGTCGGCTGAACGCCCCCCCGTCCTTGTGCCACGCTGGGAGCCCACCCCAGTGTGGCAAACGGTCCCACAACATCTTTTTTTGTTTTAAACCTGTAAAACAAAACGGTCCCACGGCGTGTCTCCCGACCCCCTCCCACACCCACCCACTGCACACCCAGCCTCCCCACACCCCCCACCCAATACTTACCTCTGGACTCCGCGCGATGATCTTCGTGGATCGGAACACGCCTGCACTCTTTCAAAGCCGACCGCGAACTGAGGAAATGCTGGTAAGCTGTATAATGGGCTAGATAGGAGGGGTTCAACTTTATTGCATATTCAGGCATTTTTGAATTTTGAACTACTAACATGAGTTTTAGACCCCTTCATGACGATTCATGGCGTTATTCAGCCTGAAGGGTGATTTCGCCGAGTGACTGCGAAATCACCCTTGGACCAGAATACCACCATGACAGTGACATCGTCATGAGAAGGGGTCCAAACCTCATGTTGAAAATTTGGTCCACAAATTCCAAAATGACTGTTCTGACGAGCTATGCTATGCAGTTCCTACGCAGGCCTCGTAAGTTCACAAATTTCAGTATTTTCACCCAGATTTTCAACATTGCCATTTTACCACACCTCCTCATGAGCAGTACAGCTGTCATTTTTCACATCCTGCTCAAAACATGTTTCCGTCCATGTAGCGCACAATGGCGCAGTCGGTGTGCAAAATCAATGTATGGGACAAATTAAGAAAATCACAGTGTCACTGTTCATGAGCAGACATCTTAAAATGGCTATTTTGAAAATTTGGTGAAAGAATTCTTAAAAATGACTGTTTTACGAGTGTGCTGCACAGTTCCCACGCACGCCAGAGGGTTTGGAGTATTCAATATTTCCACTCCAGATTTTCAACATTGCCATTTTACCACACCTCCTTATGAGCAGTACAGCTGTCATTTTTCACATCCTGGCCAAAACGTGTTTCACCATGTAGCGCAAAATGGCGAGTTGGTGCAACTCAATGTATGGGACACATTAACAAAATCATACTGACACTGTTCATGACCAGAGGTCTTAAAATGGCTATGTTGAACATTTCATGAAAATTTCCTAACAATGACTGTTTTATGCGTATATGCGTACAGTTCCTACGCACGCTCGAAGTTCGTAAATTTTCAATATTTGCACTCCAATGACTTCCAAATACCTAAACAGCACATAGAAGCAAGCAACATTCAGCACTGACAAATGCTTGTTTGTGTTGTGATTGTGAGCACATAATGTCATACTTAAATTATAAATTAAAGCAGCATTGCAACAATGTGCTGACAATTTTGACCTATACTTTATTATGCTATTTTACATTGCTGCCGTTGCCGGCCACTAGTTACCTTGTGACTTGTATGATACCCTTCTTTTCATAATTTGTGTTTGCTTTACTACTTTTTCTCATGTCTGGAAATAAAAAAGGAGCACGCCATTTAATATTGTTCTGACCAGGCTCTTATCACTATTTGCAGCTGTTTTTGAACAACTATTGTTCTGTGATGTCATAAAACACTACCTGCTGCATAATTGTTAATTTGACAACAGAAGTAATATATAACAACTGATGGAGAAAAGCAGTGCAAAATACTGATTAAGACCTGGTCTGCACCATATTAAAAGAAGTGCTCCTTTTATTATCTCAGACATGAAAAAAGTACTAAGGCAGACTCAAATACTGGAAAGAATAGTATCATACAAGTCAGGATGTAAGTAAAGTGGCAATGTAAAATAGCATAAAAAAGTATAGGTCAAAATTTTCAACAGATTGTTGCACTGCTGATTTAAAGAGATTCACCAAGTTACATAGTTATGGATGGTATTGCACCCAATATATTGGTGCCTAACCTCCAGGGGAATCTTTGTTGCTCCACACGTCCTTAAATAGTGCTATACTTTTCTGGCAAAAACATTCGTAATTTCGGGAAACCGGGTCCTGTAGAACTTCCCATTCTGAAGAGCTGCCCAAGTTCTGCCCCTGCGCTCAGCAATGCTGTGGGGAAACGTGGGCACGTTTCAACTAACAAGAGCCTTGTTAGTAGAAACGTGCCCATGTTTCACTACAAACTGACCATTATAACATAAAGAAACATTCAGAAAGCTGCCGGCCATTCACTATAATAAAGCACTCCCCCGTGCTCTCCCTGGCATCATGTCATAACATTGCTGAGTGCGGTGGCGGAACTTGGGCTGCTCTTCAGAATGGAAAGTCCTCTGGGACCCGGTTTACCAAAATTACGAGCATTTTTGCCAGAAAAGTATTGCACCATGGAATGTAAGGACATGTGGAGCAAGAAAGATTACCCTGGAGGTAAGGCACCCATATAAGGAGCATGTATGACTGTATGTGCATGTATATATTTAAGGGAAGCAGTCAGCAACAGGAGCTTCCTGCCTCCTGTGCCAGGTAGCTTACCTCTGGTTAAGCTTTTAAGTATGTTGCAGTATTTTTCTCATGCCACAACATACTTTATTTTAATAAAGAAAGGTCTGTGACCCAGAAGGATGGTGGATACAATGGGGGCCCCATTATGTGAAAAGGAAAGGTGCGGCAGAGACGTACCATGCGCTTCAAATACTTTTGTATTGAAGCGCATGTGCATCGCCATTGCACCTTTATATATAATGAAGCCCCCATAGCATCTGCCATACTTCTGGGTCACTGATTTTTCTTTAGTACAATAAAACATGTTGCGGCATGAGAAAAATGCTGCAACATACTTAAAAGGCTTAACCGGAGGGTAAGCCTTGCAGGGGGCAGGATGCAGGTGGTCCTGTTGCTGACTGCTTCCCTTTAAACTAATACTGTGGCCTTCCCTCGGTCTGGTATTAAACAAACAAAACACAAAACAGTACAGCAGTGGGGGGGGGGTGCAGAAAACAAAACCTAATGCTAGATCCCATGATGTTCCAGAAGCAGATGAAGCATCAACACTATTTGCAGCAGCTATCGCTCGATTTGCTCCATCTGCTGCTGGACAGCACCCATCCTCTGATTGCTTTCCTCCATTGCAGCCCACAGCAGTGTTATTTCTGACTGCATTGCAGGCATTATGGCGGGGTCCACTGCTGCGGGAGGAAAGCCAAGTGGTGGTGGTGAGGGTGGTGTTGGTGGCAGTAGTGGGGTAGTGGTGAAGCAGCAGCTGCTGCTGTGGCCCTCCTCCTGCTCTGGCAATGCACAGCAGCAGCACCCGCTGCCACTGCCACAGAAGGGCCAGCAGGTGGAGGCCTGGTCCGTTCTGTGGGAGCCTGATATTCCACGTTGTGGTGGTTAAGCATGTGTGTCCTCTGGCCCCCAGTCCCCAGATGTGTCCCCCGGGGACCACAGCGCACCTGCACACCACAGAGCAGGCACATCACAATGCATGCTCCTGTCCCCCTCAACACAGTTAAAAAACTGCCAGACAATCAAGCTTCGGGAGGAATCAGGCACAACAGGGACAGATGTATTGCCGGCAGCACTGCCACACACCTAGGGGGACTCCACCAGCTGCTGTGGAGTGGGAGGTGGTGCTGCTAGAGCTCCTGCAGCTGGTACAGATGGCGGTGGTGGTGGCGGACTTGCTGGATGTGGTGGTGGCACTGGTGGTGCTACTGCTTCTGGAGGGGGGGCAGGACCAAATAATCGGGAGCGGTCCAGCGGCACCTGACCACGCTGACCCCCACGTGTCCATACTCCGCTCTGGCCAACACGGGCCAAAGATTGCCCCTAGTCCACAACCCAACAAAACTCTCCTTCCCTCTCCACTCCGATGCGTTACGTGACGACAACGACCGACTTCACACACAATCACAGACAGTCTCACACACGCACACACACAGACAGTCACACACACACACTTACACAAAACAAAACTTATAAAACAAATAAATCAGTCACAAAAAAAGAACTCACGAAACAGTACAACAAAAACTAAAGAATTAGCTTTTAAAAAAGCTGTTGGTTTTTATGAAGTTTAAGAAAGCAAGTTAAGCAACAAATAAACACTTCTCTCCTACACTATCCTTCCTCCTTCTACCTCTGCAAAGGAGAAAGTGAAAGTATCTGCTGGTATGACTCACTTCCTTCCTGCCTGGCTAAGGCATGTGACTTACAGTACTGTAAGCCATGTGATGTGTGTGGGGTGGCTGCCTAAAGTGTCTATTGTTGTCATTCTGCCTTACTTCACGTTAAGGCGGAATAACAACACGAAGTCAAGTCATAATCACAAGGTGAAGTGAGCACTCCTCAATGGCCACTTCGCGTAGCATTGCACTAAAGCCAAGTGGCCACTTCACGTTCACTTCGCCTCCGGATTTTAAATTCACTGCATCTCTACTCAGGATACTGTTCAGATATAGTCCGGTTGCAATTTAGCAGCTTTACTGAGCAAACCTTTTGATCCACGTATGTCTTGCACACTGGCTGGGCTGATTGCTTCAGGAGCAAGTCTTTGGTCCAAATTGCAAGTAGCACCTATAGTTTTTTCTTTTCTTCTGCCGCAGTTCCAGGTTGGAATCGGACAAATCTGACTTCTGCTATAGGCAGTCTCAATGCAGGAGAAAGGTGGCAGGGTGGCAATTTGGGCCTCTTCCCGCCGATTCCCCTACACTCTGGGGAGCAGCTGCTCGAAAGCTCAAGCTGTTCACACTTCAACCTCCAACTCTAACTGATGCACTCTTTCTTGGCACATGGGGCATTTCCCTTGTAAATCCAGGGACTCAGTTGGCTGAAGGAGCTGTCAGTTACAGTTAGGGCTCCCCCTCCAGGTCTATTTGGGCACCAGTTAAAAAACTACAAAACTACAGAATATCCTTCCCACAGGACACTAGGGTTCGGATCCATTTTTGGCCCCCAGTGGTTCTAGTGATCCAATTACTGGAAGTCCCGGACCTAACATGGTGGCTCCAATCCAAATGAACAAGCTGCAAATAAAGCAGGATAGACAAACTTCTCTATCTCTAATATTTCAGTGTACGAACAGTAAATAAGCACAGTTCCTACATAGGCTCCCTCTGCGCTAGTAGTGACTGCAGAGTGGAGCAAAACAGAGCACTGTCTGGCCCGCCACAAGCCCTAAATTGCTTGTACCCAGCACAGACCATTTACTTAACACATGTCAGTTATTCTCATAGAGGGACAGGTGGAGAGGCTCAATATGGCACTCTCACACAAATAACAGGATCACACAAATGACAGGACACCAGCCCAGCCTAACAGTGGGCATTAGGGAGCCCAGGAAGACATTACGTAAACCCCAACTTTGTGGAGAATCACACTAGGACATCCCTGAGAAATACCCCCCATCTTATTGAAGTCTGCCCTCCTGAAGTCCAGAACCCTCACTTTTGTGTGGCATGCCCCGTTGTAGTTTTCACACTGAACCATACTGTGCAATGGTCACTGGACCCCAGGTGTTCTCCCACCCTAACATCCGTAATTCTGTCCCCGTTGGTCAATACCAGGTCCAAAATTGCTCCTTCCTGGGTTAGCTCAAGCACCAGCTGCTTGATGCATGCCCCTTGCAAGGAGTCCAGGATGTCTTTGCCCCTGGCTGTTGCAGCTGCTGGGGTGCTCCAATCACCCTCTGGCAGGTTGAAGTCACCCATAAGTAACACCTCTCCTTTAGCTGCCATTACATGGATGGCTTCCAGTAGATCCCAGTCCATTTCCTCCTTTTGTGCTGGTGGTCTATATATTACACCTGTGAGAATGGCTATGCCATTGCCCATCTCCAGTGTGACTCACAGTGCCTCTCTCTCTCCCCATGTATTCCTTGTACCTCTATCACCTTTATACCCATCCTTACGTACAGAACCACCCCTCCTCCCTTTTCCCCTCCCTGTCTCTCCTGAATAATGTATACCCTGGTATAGCTATGTCCCAGTCATGGTTCCCATTGTACCAAGTCTCTGTAATAGCCATAATATCCAGGTGCACCCCTGCTATTATGGCTGCCAAATCAGGAATTTTGTTTCCTAGGCTGTGGGCATTCATGCACATGGCTCTTCATTTACTGCCAAAACTCCTCTGACCTCCCCTTACCTTTGCTTCTCCTGCCTTCCCCACTTCTGCCAACTACTGTGTTTACTGGTGATTTGGTGTCCTTATTGTCCTCCATGTTAGCTATGTTATCTTGTGGAAGTGGGTAGTTTGCTTTCTCCTGCTCCCTCAGCTAGTTTAAATGCTTGCCAATGAAGCATTTGCGCATTCACTGAGGACTCATTCCCTCCTCCTGGAAGGGTGCAGGCCATCACTCCTCTACAGTCCTGCATCCCCCCATGTGGGCCCCCAGTCCCTAATGAAACTGAAACCCTGCTCTTCACAGCAGCTTTTCAACCAAGTGGTGAAGTTCCTCGTGCAGAGATCGCTACCCTCACCCTCGCCCTGGTCAGGCAGCACCTCCAAGAAGGTCACGGATTTTGCTACCTGCCATAGGCCCCTCCACAATTCCATGAACTCCTTCTGCACTCTTCCTTGGCCCCAGTTAGGTCATTTGTCCCCATATGGATAATGACATCCAGCTCCCCCTCTTTGGTATTGCCCTAGCAATCCTCTGGATTTACTTTGCATCCCTGCAAGCTGTGCCTCCTGGCAGGCACTTAACCTCCCTCTCCTCCTTTCTGTCTGTTCCCAGCTCCATACCCCAGACAATGGACTCCCCCACCAGGAGTAGCTTCCTCTTCCTTTGGGGTCATCCACCAACCACCCTTAGGGCTCCATTTTGGAGGTCTCGTTCATCCTCTTTGGGTGGCCCTGTGGGGCCTTTCCATTCCTCCAACAAAGTGTAAGAGTTCCTCAGCTGCATGGCCCCTTAGCACCTTGCAAGCTTAAAGGCCTCATTTGTATGTTGTGGCTAAATATAGCCCATAGGGGTCTTGGCAATATCTGTTTCAGGCAGCATTATTCTCTGTGGGCTATATACAGCCCAAGCCCATGTTGGGACAGTAGTGTTGCACTTAGCACTGCACTGACACATCCTGATATTCAATTGGATAACCCCACTTGCTATCCAACTGAATATAGCAGCAGCCAGGTCAGATGCAAATGTAGCGTAAACACTTACGTTGTGCTTGCACTTCTATCTGAATATGGGGCCCTGGGTTCATAAATGTTCAACAAAATGCATCAAATTGGTCGTGAATATTCAGAAATGTCCATCAAGGTCCATGAAAGTGAATGAAACTCCTCCACTGACCTTTAATAGATGTTCCGAGACCCATTCCATGAGTGATATTTGGTAACCAGAAATACCCTGCTTTTCCAATAATGTATAATTCATAAGGCAAATCGGTTTTAACATGAAGGACCCTGTTCATTACATATATTGCCAAATACAGAATCAGGGATAATCCTTAATCATTTCTGTTAAAGGTCAGCCCACAGCTTCCATAATTAAACTTCATTCCACTCAGGTTTAGCAATTTCCCATGGCAATGTATTCTTGTAACAAACATGGCATATTCTAATTGACATAAGTTTTTAGCATCTGTTTTAGAATTAGTTGCATACCTTATATTTGCCTAATTTTTTTGTTAATGCACTTTCAAACAGAATCAAGACTCACCTTCAGAGAAACAGAAACGTAGTCATTCACCATCAGAAGAAGGCTTTACAGTCTAGCATGGATGCCTAATTTGGAGCCACATTCACCTTAGAGTTACATGTCAGCCTGCCTCCCCTGCCCATTCACCCATACCAGTGCCTTTAGCATATCCCACCCTCTCTTTGAGCTGCTCATGGATTTTGCACAAACAATCTTCTCTTGTAGCTTGTTCTACCTCTCACACCTCCCTCTCTATGAAAAAGTATCTTGTGGCATCCCTGCTGAATTTGTCCCCCTGCAAATTTGCAGCTGTTCCTTCTCACATGGTTATCATCACTGGGCCAAAATAGTTCACTGGGACCCACCCTCTTGATAACCTTCAGGTATTTAAAGGTCTCAGTCATGCCCTTCCTCCTATTCTCCGGTGATAATATATCCTCATCCAATAAAGGAAATGCTGACCAGAGTTTAAAAGGGTTTACGTGGGTTTACTTAAGTTTACTAGGGTTCACTTGGGTGTCAAGGCAGAATAAGGCTTTCTGGCCCATTGGAACTGCCCACCACATCACAATGGTAATAGCAGCAGGTATACCCGGGTCGTGCCTGAAAATAGGCAGGATTTGTCTAGTGCACTTACGCGGTCAACAAAAACTAAATAAAAAAACAAAAAATAAATAAATAATCAATTTGTATGTTGGCTTGCACGCATGCACAAGCAACAGCTTGTGGTAGTAGCACACTTCAGAGGCATGTCATTGTTGTGGCCAATGCAGGGGATGCTTTAGTGGGTGCGTCCTTCAGCTGCCAATCAGTGAACATGCTGCCGATGACAGCAGTTTCAGAGAATGCCACCAAGTTGAAACGAATCTGCTGCTGCAATCAGAGACAGGCTCGTCACTGGAAAGGCAGTTGACACGCCTCAATTACGTGTCTTTCCTGGTGAAACATTTCAATAAATATGGCAGCTCCTGCCATCTGGCACACAATCCCAAGAAAGCTGACATTGGGGTACCCAATCCCCGTAACGGCATGTCCCCCCCAACATTATGTGGCACACTGTAACATTTTAGCTTCTGCCGCCCACCACGCACTCCTGAAAAGTTGACATCAGGTTGCCCAATCCCTGTGCCAGCATCCCCTCTCTTAGTGTGTTTTTCCTCTTAGTGTGTGTTTTTCTTGGTTAAACAGTTTCCCCTTACCTTTCTGACACTGGAATGCCCACTTCCAGTGTCAGATGCACCCCCCCCCATCTATACAACTTGTCGACATCAGGGTACCCAATCCCCATGTCAGCATCCCCCCCAGAATTGTGGCACACTGGGAGCCTGCCCCAGTGTGCCTAATTTTTTTCTGTGTAATCTGTAAATGAAGAAAACCTTCCCTCGCTGTCTTTTTTTCCCTCTGCAAACAAGAAAAAAAATGCATTTATCTCATATACTGCACTGTAGGCAATGTTTGAGAGTGAATTTAAAGGTACCCATAGTATGGTTTCCCCTTAGTTGATGTGGGAGGGAGTTCTAGAGTGCTGGGGTTGCATACCCAATGGAACGTTGGACCATGATAGTTCTCATGTGAGAAGTGCGAGAGGTGTGGAAGGAGAGCTTATTTTTTAAATGTAGCCCATGTTCTGCATTGAGGTGCTAAGAGAGTAGACAGGCTGGTTAGATTACCATACAAGAAACTTGGAAAACCATGCAGTGGAGTGAGGTTTGCAGCCAAGCCTAAAATGGTAGTCACCCCAGTTCTGTGAATAGCCTGCAGTGGTGGTCATGTTTAAAGGTTTACTTCTTTACTTGCTTATATTTATGAGTGCTGAGGGCAAAGCACTCTATCCTATTGTGCAACATCCTCACCTAAGAGAGCTCCTGCACATGTAGTTCTGCTAGAATGACCAATCAATAATCATGTAAAGGTAATAGTGTACTCTGGGCTATCGACGTGAATTCAATAGGCAATGTCGCTTGGTCTTCCTGTATGTGTATTGTGGCCTGCAGAGATCTTGGACAGGATTTTCAAAATGCAGTGCAGGGCTTGTGACAAGCCCTGCGCCATGGCACTTAGGATCTGATGATGCACCAAACCACTTTGCTGTAACTGCGCTGATTTTACAATCTCAGGCACAGTTGCGACCATTCCCATGATTTACGGTAGCTTGCACCACATATCTGCTGCAAGCTCCATAAAAAAGGTCCTCAGGATTGCTACAAACTAGACCACAAATTGTTGGTCTGGCTCGTGGCCATTGTTGCATGGGATAGAAAATCCTGATTGCCAGCAGCTAAATGCCATAAGCTCCATGAGCTGTATATATGGCACACCCAGGGCTTGCGGCTTTTCCAGGCATGGTAAAATCCTTCCCCTAGTCTTATTTTCCACATTGTGAACTTGTGATTAATCCAGCTGTGATGTAGCTTGGTCTTTCTGTATGTATAGCGCCACTGGCTATAGAGACCTAGTCCCTTTCTCCATGTTGTGAACTTGTAACTAATCCAGCCGTAATGTAGCTTGGTTTTTCTTTATACAGATAGCTGCCTGTAGACACCTAGTCATATTCATCCTATTTTGTGACTATTCCAGCTGTGATGTAGGTTTGGTCTTTCTAAATATGGGCAGCTGGCTGTAGAGATCTAGTCCGATTCTGCACATTGTGAAACTGTAATGAACTCAGATGGAATGCAGCTTGATCTTGCTGTATAAGTATCACTGGCTATAGACACTTAGTCCTATTCTTCAGATTGTGAATTTATGATGAATGCAGCTGTGCTGTGGCTTTGTCTTTCCATATAGCTATTACTGCCTGTAGAGACCTAATCCTAGTCTCCAAATTGTGAAATTAAGTTGAAATTCATCTGTAATGTGTATTTTTTTTTGTATATGTATTATTGCCTGTAGAGATTTAGTCTTATTCTCTACACTGTAACCGTGATGAATCTGGCTGTAAAGTAGCTTGGTCTTTCTGTATATGTATCATTAGCTGTACAGACTGAGTCCTATTCTCTACATTGTGAAATTGTGATGAGTCCAGCTGCAAAGTAGCTCTCCCCATTCCTCTGCTGGGCAATCCACCTGCCCTTATCACTTTCCTACACTCCGGAACCAGCTTCCTTCATCCCTCTACCATTTCAGCTCCCCAAGTTCCTTTAGGCACCTGCTGAAACTCATCCCACCCCCAAGCCCCCACCTGCACCTGTTTCTGTAGGAGGTGCTCCCTGGTGACACTTATAGCACAGACGTTTGGCTCTTACCAACCAAACTGGTCCCAAGTGCACTGTATTGCTTGTTGGTGAACCTATTCTATGGCATAATTCTGTGTTATCTAACACTTGTATCTGGCATGACACTTGTCCATACACTTGCACTTTTACTTGTTTCCAAGTTGTACTTTTGAAATGTTTTACACTGTACTGTGCCTGTACTTTATTTCTGTACCACAAAATGTACTGCAGGGTTCATGATTAACATTAATTTATCAGCCCGGGGCATAGTGTAAACTGCCTCCAGCCAGTGTGATTTCCCTTGACTTGCCTGATTGGGCTAGTATAAAAATATAAAACCCTCCCCATCCATGTCCCCTTAGTCAATAACATACCAAACATTCAAAGTATGCAAATAAAATTCTTAGAAAAGCACACTGCTGACAGTATCTTGACAGTCTTGTTGCCATGCTCAAATGCCGTCAATCTCTCAAGTGCTGTCACAAAGCACTACTGGGAAAGATTGCTGCCATTCAGGACCTGCATTGAGACTGTTAAGATTATATAGGTGGCATGCTTAATTAAAGATTGTATTCACATATTTTAGAACTTTTGGCGAGTTGCTAAGGAGTCATGGGGGGGGTGGTAGAGCCGAGATGGGTGAAGATTTTTTTTTCACCATAGTTGTGAGAGTCATATGGTAACCAGATGAGAAGGTGAGTGGAGAGTTTGTTTCAGTCACCATCAGGGACTAGTGTGGGGTTGGGTTGCTCTGGGGAGTGGGAGTTGCCACTGGACACCATGGAGAATTTATGGGGACATGAAGAGGGAGGGATGCCACTAGACACGAGGGAGAACTTATTGTGATGGGGAGATGGAGGGGGTGCCACTGGACACCACAGTGAACTTATGGTGAAAGAGAAAGGGAAAGGGTACCACTGGATGCCAGGGAGAACTTATGGAGAAGGGAAGGGGGGTGCCACTGGACATCACGGAGATCTTACAGGGAAGGGGAGAGGAAGGGGTTGCCATTGGATACTACAGAGAACTTGTGGGGAAAGGGAGCGAGGGGTGCCACTGGACACCACAGGAAAATTACGGTGTAGGGGATAGAGAGGAGGTGCCACCAGACACCACAAACAACTCATGGAGAAGGAGAGAGGGAGGGGTGTCACTGGACACCATGAAGAACTTATGAGGAAGGGGAGGGGGTGCCACTGGGCAACAGGGAGAACTTATGGAGAAGGGGAGAGGGTGGTGGTGCCACTGTACACCAAGTAGAACTTATGGGGAATAGGCAAGGAAGGGGGAGGTGCCACTAGGCAACAGTGAGGGTTTATGGGAAGGAAAAGAGAAAGGTGTATCACTGGAAAACAGGGAGTAACTGGAAACAGATGGGAAGAAGGTCTCCACCCAGTAATCCCCATTATAACGTGGGGCAGTGTAAATCTTGTGGGGCCAGTGCAAATCGGTACCATTTTCCGGGCTGGGCCACTGCAAAAAAAAGTTAAGCTTGGCCTCTGTACTGTATTATGTTTTGCTGGTCCTCCAGTTACCCTTTTCCCCAGGTCACACATGGAAATGAGCCTCAGCTCAGTGCACCTTTCCAAGGTGCCAATTTTCAAACAAATAAATAAATACAGCAAATATTTCTGGATATGGACAACTGGCTGGGGACGGGAGACCTAGTGCTATTCTCACATTGTGACATTTTAACAGCTTTGAGATTGGCATTACAACAGAGCATAGAACAGAGCTACAGATTATGCTGTAAAAATTATTTGAGGCTACAGGGGGGACTATTTGTAAAACATTTTGAGAGAGTTCATCTTATAATTCAGATCCTTCTTATACTATCTTTCCTCCTATTCTATATTTCCGTAGAAATTTGCATAAAACAGCATCCTTTCACTTGGTCTTCATATCTGTTAGCTGCTTGTTTATAAGTGACATCGTAATTAGCTCTCTTGATGTCAACTAGCTGTGATGTTACCAGCAGAGGATTTATGTGTGTCACTTGAGAACAAGCAGTCAAAGCAGATGAAACCAAATGTAAAGTTATGCACCTGGGTGGGTTCCACCAATCCGATTACTAACTATACTTTGGGTGATTCTACACTAAATTGCACTAGTGATGGAAAATATTTAGGGATTATAATTTCAAATGACTTGAATAAAACAGAACAAATACAGGAATTCATTAAAAAAGCAAATAGAGTAATTTGGTCAATCAAGTGCAAAATTAAATCTTAAGATAGTAGGGTATTAATGCCCCTGTTCAGAGCATATGTAAGGCCACACCTCAAACATGCCCCCCAGTTGTAGTTTCCTTAAAAAAAAAACAGAATGCACTGTTTTAGAAAAGGTCCAACAGAGATACATAAAACATATTGCTGGATTAGAAAATGAATCATATTATTACACACTGAATATTTTGAATCTCATGACACTAGAGACTAGGAGGTTAAGGGGTGATTTGCTTTAAGTTTTTGATATTATTCAGGACCCATTTCTAATGGTGGAACTCGGCCTGGAATTTAAACACACCACACATAACACTAGAGGCCATCCACTCCAATTGTATAGGAAAAAGTTTAATAATCTAACTAGAAAATTGTTTTTCACATTAAGAATCATAAATGCTTGGAATAAACTACCTTTACATATAATTATCAGTAAAACAAAAAAAGATTTTAAGTACTGACTTGACAAATTTCTGTTAACATGTCATAATCTAGCATATTATTCTACCAGAGATTTACAAGAGCACTTATGGGTTATATAGCCTTCTTGCTGTTTTTTGTCCTTAGTATGATCCTTAGTATGATTTCATAAGTAATAAACACAAGAGGAAATGGTAACTATGAAATATAAGCAAAATGGTGGGTACTTATAATTTTTTCAAAGTTGTCCCACTTGTGTCCAAGGCAAAGCAATCACTGGATGTTTCTGCAAGCAATCATATCTGTAGTAACCCAGTGTACAAATAAGGATATCTAATGTATATTACAATGGTGCTGCCAGACAGACCCTACTGCCACGGTCATTTTTCAATATTAAAAATTGTAGTCTCTGAAGTGACATGTCAGATATAATTACACAATGTCAACATGACATGACATTTATAACATTCCCAAGAGGACATTCCCATGCCTGAAGCCAGACTGCTTGCAAATTAAATAAAGTACTGACATGAGCATCTGACATTCACTTGGAATAGTATCTCTGTGTCACAGACATGCCCCCATTATAGTAACCGTACTAATGGAATGAGACCAGCTGCCATGTTTCAGCATGCATTTAAACATTTATATAGCAGTGTTCAGGCTTTCAGTGCAGGATAACATAGATTCCTGAGGGAGAATAGTACTGAGGGTTATGCAGCATAAGTAGGGGTAACACAGGACTAGACAGATTTCTGAGGGATAATAGTACTGAGGGTTACACTACATGTGTAGGGGGTAACACAGGACTAGACAGATTTCTGAGGGACAATAGTACTGAGGGTTACATTGCATGTGTAGGGGGTAACACAGGACTAGACAGATTCTTGTGGTGCAATGGCATTAAGGGTTACACAACATGAGCAGGGGTAACACAGGACTAGTCAGATTCCTGAAGAAGAATGCAAGGGTGTAGACAGGCATACTCACTATACACATTTGTGTACAGTTTTGTTGAGTGCCTGTTACAAACCATATGCCTTTCTGTTAACATTTTCATTCTAATCTGTAGGATTTGGGTTTGTGTAGGCCACTGAGGAGTGTCTCTGTTTAAACTTCTGTTGTTTAGGAGACAGATACAAGTATAACTTCTTTAGAGATTAGAGGAATCATCTGACACACAATCTGACTTGTTTGGAAGGGGATACTTGGAGAGGATGTGTACATTTTTTAATGGGGGTGGGTGTAACTGTTGGAGATTGTGTGTATAAAATAGAAATGTCTGGCTACACCCCTAGAAGAATGGTATTGAGGGTTACACAGCATGAGTAGGGGTAACACAGGACTAGACAGATTCCTGAGGAAGAATGGCATTGAGTGTTATACAGCATGAGTAAGGGTAATACAAAACTAGACAGATTCCTTAGGGAGAATGGCATTGAAGGTCACGTAGCATTTGTAGGGGTAACACAGGGCTAGAGAGATTCCTGATGGAGACTGGCAATGAAGGTTACACAGCATGTGGTAGGGGTAATGGAGGATTAGAAAGATTTTTGAGAATGAAAGGCATTGAGGGTTACACAGCATGATCAGGGGTAACATAGGATGAGGCAAATTCCTGAGGTAGAATGGCACTGAGGGATACACAGCATGAGTAGGGGTACCACAGGACTAGACAGATTCCTGAGGGAGAATGGCATTGAGGGTTACACAGCATGGGTAGGGTTAACACAGGACTAGACAGACTCTTGGGGGAGAATGGCATTTAAGGTTACACAGCATGAGTAGGTGTAACACAGGACTATGCAGATTCCTGAGGGACAATGGCACTGAGGGTTACACAACATGTGGTAGGGGTAACACATGACTACAGATTACAGGCACAGAATGACACTGAGGGTTATACAGCATGAATAGGGTAACACAGGACTCAATTGATTCCTAAGGGAGAATAGTACTGAGGATTACACTGCATAAGTAGCGGTAACACAAGACTAGACAGATAATTATTCCTTAGAGAGAAAAGTACTGGAGGTTACAAAGCATGAATAGGGGTAACACAGGACTAGACAGACTCCTAAGGGAGAGTAATATTGAGGGTTACACAGCATGAATAGGAGAAACACAACACTAGACAGATTTCTTAGTGAGAACAGTATTGAATGTTACACAGCATGAGTAGGGGTAACACAGGACTAGACATACTGTATTCCTGAGGGAGAATGCGTTGAGGTTTACACAACGTGAAGAAGGGATTACACAGGATTAGACAGATCCTTAATACTTAATGCCATTCTTCCTCAAGAATCTGTCTAGTCCATTGTTACCCTTACTAGTGTCAGTGGCTCAGTAGGTAGCACACTTGTCTTTGAGGCCGGGAGATTAGAGGGATGTGGGTTCAGTTCCCACATCTGGCACTTGGGTTAATATCCCAGTACTGACACTGTAGTGCAGCATGAGAGGGGTGCTGCACTTCTGAGGTGCCGTCTTTCGGATGAGATGTTAAACGGAAGTCAAATCTGCCTGGATTGGTGGTAGTTCAGGTGGATGTTAAAGATCCCATGGCATGTATCGAAAAGAGTAGGGGACATTTTTATTCAGAATTCAAAAACAAGATACAAACTGAAACACCATCAATAACTGTGAGACAAATTAATCATACTGAATTATTCCTATTAATTCAAAAGAAAAAAACAATTAATTTTATACAGACACTAAAATATAATGCTCTTCTACTTGTTTCTAAGTTCCTAAAGAAAAAACCATCACCAAAAATTATGAAAGGAAACAAGAAAAAACATAGCACTGCTGAAAAATTGTCGTGTTTTATCAAATAACTATCCATATACTAAAGATACCATATATTACTAACAACAAACCTCAACCATCCTAACCAACATTTCTCCATAATTTGGCAATCACCACTTTCCCCAGGATATGGTTTTCATATTCATAAATGTTATCCAGTTCTTGCTGTATTCTAAAAAAAAAACATCTTGCTGCTGAATTACTTTACCTTGCAGGAATCGAAGGCATCTCGCCTGCCAAATGTACTATTTTATACATACCAATAATATATGGACTGTAATTTTCGCCCATTTCGCACAGGCAGTTGGAATTTGTCCTAAAACCAAAACATCATAATTTATTAACAAAATCAACTTTACCCCCATAATTCCGACAATAACTTCCAAAAATTATGAACATGAATACAGTCAAAAAAAGATGCTGCATTGTCTCCACAACTCCAGCACAAGCACTTTCAACACACCTTCTCTCATCCAACTGCTTATGCTTCTGATTGCCCTCTACTTGTAGTTTCTGATGACCACATATCCAAGCAAAATCTTGCATTTTCAGAGGTATGCTAGGATCAATCATCCCTTCTAGTAACAAAGTAATATCAAGCATAGAGGATACTTTAAAAACTGGCTCTTCTTGATACCAGGTATCCAAAATAGTGTTATAAAACATTTTCTTCCCTTTCCCTAAACACCATGCCAATTCTAACCTTCAGGTTCTAATATAATGTATTGTAGTCTGTACATAATTTGGGAGCATTCTTTCTGTAGGATGCCATTTCCCTCTACCCCATGCTTCCAAAAAAGGCTTACCCCATAACTGCATACAAACTTGCCCAATTCCTGCTGTTTGCAACAACAAAGGGCAAATAGTACTAAAAAAGAAGTTGCCAAATAAATAAATGAAAGGATGTATCATGTTCAAACCTCCTTCTTTCCTTACCCTATAGGTATGATTTCTCTTGGCCAGGTTCAAACTACTACCCCACAAGACATGAAAAAATAAACACTGAACTTTTGTGTGCACCTTATAGGGAAGGGGAAACACATGAGAGACATACAAAAAAATAGGTGCTATATATGCTCTTAAGAGATAAACTCTCTTTTTCCTCAACATTTTCGAAGATAACCAGGACAACACCTTGAGCTTCGCCTTATCATACACTACAGTCCAGTTTTGTTCTTCTGATTCTCTTGCTCCAAAAAATAATCCCAAAATTTTGACTTGATCAGTGGTCATCAGAATTGGAAAATTCTCTATTTTTCCACTCTCTCCTAAAATTAAAACAATACTTTTACTCATATTAATTCTAATACCTGTCACACTATAAACATCTTGTAGCATATTTAAAATTTTAACACCAGACTCTCTGCTATAGTAAAAACACAATCATCTGCATAAGCTGAAACTTTCTGAAATTCATATCCATCATTGTTGACTATAGCTCTAATGTCTTCGGTTTGCCAAATTCTTCTTAACAATGGGTCCAAACCAAAAACATATAACAAGGGGCTCATTGACAACCCTGTTTTACCCCATTCTTCAAATAAATTGGTATCCCAAAAATTCACCAACGGTATAGCCTGAACTCAGCATATAATACCTTAACTTAATCTATAAAAACTTCGAATCCCATAATGGTGTAATACCATCCAAAGATACCCTGTCAACCTGTATCAAAAGCAGTTTCCTGATCCAATCGACAGTAAATAACTGCTTAACTTATTGCCCAAACTTTGCTCCACAATCTCCCTAATAAAGGCCAAACCTGCACAACATTCCTACCTGAACTGCACAAGTCTGATTCTGGACAATTACTTTCTGTGCTATTTTTGCCAATCTCATTGTTAGTATTTTGCTAGTATTGTATAATCAGTATTCAACAAAGTTAATGGTCTCCAATTTTTAGGTCACTTGAGTCACCTTTTTTAAATAGAAAATCATCACTCCCATCTGCATTGAAGAGGCAAACCTTTCCTCCCAAATGGCATTATAAAGTACTTCTAAACAGGGAATCAAAATATCAATATAGATTTTATAAAAGTCATTTGGTATCCAATCTTTTCCAGGAGTAGTCTTGGCAGATAATTTCAAATAGCTTCCCTTATTTCTAATACAGAAATAGGAGCAACTAAACTTTCCTTATCCTCACCTGACAGTGCAGGTATAACTAACTCTTTAACAAAGAGATCCTGACCTTCCATCCCTTTTTTTGAAAGGTGTTCTACAATATATTTTGTATTATAAGCATTACATCTTGATTATGCTCTTTCAAATTACCTTTTTGTCTCTGAGACCTGCTATGACCACCTTCTGCACACCTTGTACATTTCCTTCATATGGATTTACCTCCTTGTTCCTTCTAGTCCTATATTTCTGCTGACTTGCCGCTTCCTAACTGTCTCCTGTAAATACTGGCTCATTTGGTCCTTAAACTCTGTAAACTGCATTGTAACATTATTTGCTCTATCAGCAGCTTGTGTTAAGGTCTGCAGATATTTTGCTCTAAGTTCTAAATATGCAATATACTTATCTTTAGCCTCCTTTTTCGTAAAGTTATATACCAATATTGCAGGTCCCTCTTTGTATCTTCCCACCATTCTATCGGACTATCATACATAAAGCAGACATCCTTTCTTACCCGGAATAACTCTATTATAGATTTTTCTACCAAAGCATCCTGTAATACTGAAGTATTCATTTTCCAACAGCCCCTGCCTACTATTAATTTCTGTCTGTCTGTCTCCCAACCGTAATTTAATTACCAAATGGTCTGAAGTTTCCAACGGTAACAACTCCACCTCTCGACAAGTAATTCTTGCTGATGCAAACCAAAAGTCTATCCTGGCAGATAGTTTTCCTTAAAAAAAAAGTGTGTTTCAACTCCTGCTGTAAAATGTCATACACGTCCTTCACGTTATTTCTATGAAAAACTGATAACAGTGTATTAGTATCACAAAAAATGTTCTTTGTAGCCCGTTCCCAATCTCTATGAGAAAGCCCACAATTAAAATCTCCACCCCATAACACCAATTTAGAAGTATTCAAATAAGGTTCTACCTTTTTAAACACACTAGACCTCTCTGCTTTAGTTTGAGGGGCATATATATTAATATCCTAAATACTTCTTTTCTGTATCGCCACATCCATAACCATACCGCCCCTGGTATTATGTCATAAACATGCAGTATTTGAACAATAACCCCTGAAAAATGCACACCTACAGTATTCCAGAACACTGCTCTTCTCCTACTGACCAATAAGCTATACCCCACCTCCAATCTTTCTGTGCAGCCTGTACTTCCAGTAAAGTATGTAACCAAGTATCTTGTAACAAGATAACCTGCCTGCCCCCAATACTGAGACTCAAAAATGTGCTCTGTCTCCTCTCATAGGACTTTATACTATTAACATTGACCGTAAGAAAGGAGATAGCTATAACTAATGTACAAAAGAAACAAAAATATCCGACTTAATCATTTTTTTTTTTTCTTCCTAGTTTTAAACCTTTCAGGAGGGCAGACTCTGAAGCTCCCTCTGCCTGAGAGGAGGCCACTGAGGAGAAATCTGAATCACAGCCATCCTCCTCCATCCTTTCTTCAAACAACAGCACATATGAGTTTTGAACTGCTACCCCATCCATACTTTTAGACTGCACCTGAGAGTTTGCTAGTAGCTTCCCTGCTTTGGACCTGGTAACCCTCTGGAAGTCTGCCTCTAACTGTACTTGGGGCAGCATAGCAACACCTTCTTCTACTATTTCCACCATTTGATCCACCCTTCCTTCTCCCTTTCTCTCCTTTTACCTGACTAGAGTGGCTATTGGATTGCTCTAATTCTTCTGGTCCTACATCCACAACTAAGTCTTGTACAACACTTGATCTTCTTCCTCTAATATTTCATCCCCTACCTCCTTTTCCAAAGACCCAGCCCTCCCTATCTTCCTTGGGACCCTTTGTGGCAGCGAACTTCTATCAGGAACTGTGCTCAGCAACTTAACCATTCGTATTTTCTCTTTTGAGCTGTGGCCACAAATACATCCTGTTCAGCTCTAACAGTAATATCTACATTATTATGTGAGGTCCATGAGCAGGTACCAAAAATGCCCCTATTCATCCCATTAATTACATCTTAGTGGTTGCCGATAATAAGCCCTCATTGCCCCAGTTCCCCACAGAATGCACATTTTTGTTTATCACAAACATTACTGAGATGACCCACATCCCCACATTTGAAACAGGCCCATGGTTGCCCAGGATAGAAAATCAGCCCCCTGTCCCGATCCAAAAAAAAACAATTTGGTAAATGACTAGTCTGACCATTTACAAGATTCAGAACCACTTGATATTTCCACCCCCCAAGTCCACAATTGCTCCTCATCCAAAATAGGCTCAGGAAAACTTTCAACAGTACAATGCTACTGCAACCAGTAAGTGATATCCACAACATTCACCCCTTCATTGCGAAACAACACTGTAATCTTTTTTGTCAGGGGTTTTGTTAACAGAATAGCCAAAAAAGGCCTCCATAAAGGCCAAAGTTTCATAATCCGATATTGCTTCCAGAATCTTTCTAATCCTGCAGGATGTTTGAAACTAACATCGAAGATAGCATCTCCTGGCACATGTATTAATGCATAAATCTCATATGCGTAGTACTTCATACTATCTTTTAACAAAACCCTACCAACAAACTTTTGATCTGGGACTGTTGCAACATCACCCCTATATTTTAGCCTTACAATGTTCCTTCTTTCAGCAGGTTCCAACAGGGGGCCTCTATCAGTTGGAAACAAATGCTCCTTCACCTTCCCATGCCATACTTTATCAGGAGCTGAAACCAGAGAAGCATGCTCTGATAATTCCACAGAAGCAGTTTCGTTGTTCCAATTCTGTACTCTCATTGTTTCCTCCGCCAATGCACTAGAACCCTCTGCTTCCTGGTCTCTAATGATTTTAACAAAGGATAAGGCTCATCTTGTTGCTGATCTAACTCTTCCTCTAAAGGGGAAAACTGTCCCAGGGGTAATGAAGGACTCAATGTAACATCGGGGCACTTCTGGAGCTCCAGAGACTTCTGATGCAGAGGATCCTACACCATCCAAATTTGCATCCCACCCACTCCCCATAGGACTTTTCACCCAGCCTGCAGCTTGCAAGGCTGTTGCTACCCAATTAAATGGGTTCTTGTCCACTTGCCACTGGTCTTGCCCCTGCCTGGGCCCATCCACTATGTGACTCTGCATCTTCCTGCTCTTCCCCACTTCCTTTGAAAGTCACTTCGAGCCTTCTACTGAGGACCCAATATTAAAAGTTACAGCAGGCAGCACAATTTGAACAGGAGCTCCCATACTGCTTGAGTCTGCCAATTGTCCAGTTATCATGTCCTCATCCCCCTTATCAGCCCCCAAACTTGCTGTTTGCTTCTCCATAATCACTTCTCCCACTTCAGCAGAGTTTACCCCAGCATTTTCTGCACAGTCCATAGCCAAATTATCTCCATTTGGACTCAACAATTCTCTGATCGCTAAATCTCCCCCTTCCTCTTCTGTTGCCATATTTTGTTCTTGCGCTTTCGCTTCCTTCACCACCACTGCTACTGCCCTCCTCTCGAGTGCCTCCTGTAAAACATTCCTCACTGCTCGATAGCAGCGTTCCACCTCTTCTACCTGAAACTGCAAATCCACCTCTGTATCCTGCTCTATGAGCAACGGTTCCTGCTGCTGTACAAGGAATCTCACACCCGCATCCATCGGTGAGTCCTCTTCTTCTTCATTTTGCAAATCCACAGCTGTATCCATAATCTTTATTTCCAAAGAAACTCCTTCAGAAAAGGTCTCCATTGCAGTACAATAGGGGGTCAAGGAGGAGACCTACCCTTAGCCTCCACATGTCTGTCTCTCCCAAGACTCCAGACGCCACTGAGCAGTAGTGATGCTCAGCCACACAGCGCCCTCTGCCTCCAAAGAGTAGGAGAATTTCCCCGTGTCCTGGCCAAATTTCCCTCATTCACTAAAAATACCAACAACAGCTTAATCTGGTTCAAGGTCAGTTGGCATTCATCTGTATCCACCTCACCCGGGTCGTGCCTGAAAATAGGCAGGATTTGTCTAGTGCACTTACCCGGTCAAAAAAAAAATGCTGTGTAAATCTAAATTCCATTCTCCATCAGGAATCTGTCAAGTCCTATGTTACTCCTACTCACTGTGTAATCTTCAGTGCCATTCCTGCTCAAGAATCTGTCTAGTCCTGTGTTACCTTACCCCACTCACATGGTGTGCAACCCTTATGCCACTCTCCTTCAGGAATCAGTCTACTCCTGTGCTACCCCTACTCATGTCATGTAACCTTCAGTACCATTCTCCCTCAGAGATCTGTTTAGTCCCGTGTTATCCCTTCTCATGCTGTAACCTCAATGCCATTCTCCTCAGGAGTCTGTCTAGTCCTGTGTTTTCCTTACTTATTCTTTGCAACCCTAAATGCTGTTCTCCCTCAGAAATCTGTCTAGCTCTGTTACCCCTACTCATGGTGTGTAACTATTAATGCCATTCTCCCTCAGGAATCTGTCTATCCCTGTGCTATGCCTTCTCATGCTGCTTAACCCTCAATGCCATTACCCCTCAGGAATCTGTCTAGTCCTGTGTTACCCCTACTCATGCTGTGTAACCATTAATGCCATTCTCCCTTAGGAAATTGTCTAGTTCTGTATTATCCCTACTCCTGCTGTGCAGTCTTTAATGCCATTCTCTCTTAGGAATCTGTCTAGTCCTGTGTTAGCCCTCACACATGCAGTGTAACCTCATTGCCATTCTCCCTCAGGAATCTGCCTAGTCCTGTGTTATCCCAACTCATTCTGTGTAACCCTCATTTCCATTCTCCTCAGGAATCTGTCTGTCCCTTATTTGCATATTAGTTGTTTGTTTAATTTCAGGAAGGTGAACTGGATCAAAAGGATCCATTTTCAGTGATGCCTGGGGAAATGGTACAATGATAGAAATAAAACATTATATAAGAACACAATTAAAATATGCCATACAGCACTGTATATGCCATCAAATATGTAGTTCTGAAACATGTGCACAAGCAGTGTGGTGCTCACAAGTAAGTAATTAATTTAAACATCCAAAGACTCAGGCACTCACCACTACATTTGACACCGACTCCAGTATATAGTAATAAAAGTTTGCTGCTATATACTGGAGTCGGTGTCAGATGTGGTGGACAGTGCCTGAGTCTTTGGATGTTTGAATATGCTTAATAAACAACTCATGTAACATACTATTTACGCAATATTCCACAATTACACAAAGAGTCTGACCACAGGCTGTTACTCATTTTATTTTATTTTACTCTTTGGTAACTGGGTAAGGCCCACTAGGCACAAGTGGCTGTTTTCAGAGGTGACCTGGGAGCATTGGGTGGTTAAATGACTTGCTCAGAGTCACACAGTACTGTGGCATTTTGTTTATTTGGTCTGCCACTAAAAGGACCCCTTATCTTCTCTGTGGTCTGCCAGACCTTCAGTTGCTGCTGGTGAGCACTTCTATATGGACCATGCGCGAACAATTAGACAGACGATAACAGAACACAGATAGATGGTGAGTCATAAGGGAGTAATCCTGCTCTCGAGGTTCCCATGTCCCCAGAACCTCAAGATGGAGTACTCCCTTGTAATGCATACACCTTTGTGTTATTTTTTGTAATATATGGAGCCAAATTCCATAGGAAATTGTGTCAGTGTGATTTTTGTTCTCCGCATTCTCGCTGGCTGCCACTCTGCCCCCCCCAAGTCGCTAGCAAGTCCTCACTCGTTAGGAAGTCCTACCTGTTTTTTTCATCCCTGTAAGTGCAGGATCAATGAGGTACTGTTGTTTTGCGGGGTAAAAAAAGTTGAGGCGAAAATAAAGATCCCAAGTTCTGTGGGTATGAGTTACTGTCGCGAAGTGAGAGATGGCCGCCATTTTTTTGAAAGTATTCTGCCCTCTGTGAGAAAAAAGGCAGCCAATAACGAAGCACGGTTTACACATCTGGCGTCCTGAGTCTAGCGACTGCAGAGAGAGCCAGCTTAGCAACCAGGTCTAAATCTTTGGGCATGTGCTTGTTCGTTTAACTGATAATACTATCGCTCAGAGCAGCAGCTTATACTATTATCACTCTGAACGATAGTATTATCAGGGACGTAACTGTATTATCACTTTGGCTGATGTGGTATTACCGGATTTTTTGTATGGGTTAGTATACTATTTTAAGCATCTCCATATATTACAAAATAATAATAAGGCAGGTTTATTCTGTGCTGCAGATGTTCTCTTCATGAGGACAAGCCCCAGACTGACACATTCTCTGACTAACAGGTACATACTGGCACTGCCAGGCAGTGCAACTATTAACTACATGCAGATTCTAAGTGCTGTTAAGGTGGTGGCAGCTTAACATTAAGTCCCATGTTTAATGTGTGCTTCACATCAGCCGGAACAGTGAATGTGAGCACCACTCAAACAAGCAGTAAATCTATAAACAGTTTCTAAGAAATATTTTAAGTAAGTTTTAAAGGCAAAAAACATTTTCATGCATTACAAGGCATTAGTTTCACTAAACAGAATTCCACTGCAGGGAGGGGAGAAGGAAAGAACCTGGACTATACTGGGGAACAGTCAGAGTAGCTCCAGAGAGGGGAGAACACAATAGTACTTAAGACTTGGTCATGCCACAAGCACTAAAGTGTGGGGGAAGTAAAAGGGAAGAGAAGGAAGAGTAGCAGCAGGAGGATACCCAGAATGCAGGCTAAAACTTTATTAACAGTTGCAGAAGCAATAACAACAGGTGGACTGTCCATCAGAAGAGACATTCCTAAGGGTAAAAAAA
Organism: Neoceratodus forsteri; assembly: GCA_016271365.2. Taxonomy (NCBI): domain Eukaryota; kingdom Metazoa; phylum Chordata; order Ceratodontiformes; family Ceratodontidae; genus Neoceratodus; species Neoceratodus forsteri. Next base: position 516,618,277 of record CM028130.1, on the reverse strand, counting down.
GTGTTATATGCAGGAATGCAGTACCATTAGAAAGTTTCTTAAGATAGGTACAAGAAGACATTTACTGCAAAGCAGTTAAAGACAGAAAAGGAATTAGTCCCAAAACACACTGAGTCCGGTAACAAAAGTTCAAGACCTCCGTTGACTTTTCCAGTCAGTGGCAATGGAGGCATGTGTTGATTGCACTAGTCCCTGACAGGATGGGGTCAGGTAGTTAAAAGCGGCCCAGGAGTTCTGCCCACTATCAAATCCACACCACTTTACTCTGTAAGTCCAGGATCCATTGACAAACTTCTTCCTTAAGATCTTCTCGATCTGGTACACTGTGGTGTGTAGAAGAGAGTCCTGAGAAGAAGGAGAAGGTTGAGAAGAAGAGGAAGTCCCAGGCAAATCATCTGGTAAAACAGAATCCGTCTGGAGAGTGTCAGGAGGGAAAAGCTGTAGAAACTAGTTGCAAGTTGTCCTGAGGATCCCAGCTTCAGAGAGGATGGCAGGCTTAAGGGCGCTTCATCTCTGAGATGACTGGGGTCGTCTGGAAGGTTGTTTTTCAGGTACTTATGCTTTAGTCAGTTTATATGGACTTTGTTGTGTACCAGTTTGCCATCTGACTTGTGTCGCAGATGAACATGGACTGGAGGAAGCTTTTCTAGGATATAGAATGGACCAGTCCTGGATGAAGCAGCTTTTGGTGGCATCCGAACAAGAACAGGTCAGTACAAATAAACAACGCCCCAACAGAGAATGAAGGCTCATGTGCCTTGGCTGCAGACATATTTTGCATTGCTGATTTTCTCTGGCCCAATGTGTTGATTGCAAATCATCGGGCAAGTTCTGGCTGTTCCAGCAGAGGGATAATGAAAGAAGAAGTTGACTTAGGAACCTCTAGCAGTGAGAGATCCCCGCCCAGTGGAGTTCTGGGGTGATGTCCATGGACTAAGAAGAAGGGGGTGCATTCTGTGCTATCAATACAAGGGCTGACATTGTATACAAACTGCAAAAAGGGAACAAAATGGTCCCAGGTGTTGTGAGTCTCATCCAGATACTTGGAGAGTGTGCCGAGAATGGTAGACACCATTCTTTCACTCTGTCCATTGCACTGTGGATGGTAACGTGTGGTATGTGTCTTTTTTATGTTGACAAGTTTGCAAGTTTCTCGGGCAATGGTGGACAAGTAGTAAGTGCTTCGATCTGAACGTAGGTATGATGGGTTACCATAATGACAGATGACTGTGGTGAGAAAGGCACTTGCCACAGTGGTGGCTTTAATGTCCCTTAGGGGGATGAGTTCCAAATACTTCATCAGGTAGTCCACAAAGACAAGGATGTATTCGTTGCCAGTCAGATCATGTTGGTAAGGGCCCAAGAATGCCAGTGCTGACTCTTTGGAATGGTTCAGTGGCTACAGGCATTGGGATGATGTGTGCCTTTGTCAGTTTGGCAGAAGGCTTTCTCTGGGAGCAGGGCTGGCAGGATTTTATGAATTGGACAATGTCCCTGTTCATGCGTGGCCAGAAGAAGTGAAGTCTTGTCTTTTCCAGAGTTCTGTGTATTCCTATATGACCTCCAGAAAGTGGAGAGACATGAGTGGAGAGAAGAACCTGAGGGATGAGAGAGGCTGGCACAACTAGCTGTACGTGAGTTCTGTCCGTGCGATGACCCTTGCCTTCCTTGGTCCAAATGTGAAAAGCACACCGTCATTGAGAAAGTACGTAAGCAAGGAAAAGTACATCTTGGTGATGTTTTTTGTTGTGGTGAGGTTCTAGACTCTAAGTAGGAGATTATGTCCGTAAATTGAGTGTCAGTTCTTTGTTGCATTTTAACAGTTGCCAGGGACAGACCGAATGTTGAAGAGATGAGAAGCTCTTCAGCTGCTTGCTGTAACTGAGGATTTGTGTGTCTCTGTGGAAGTAGTGTAGCAGCAAAGCAACTTGAGGTGCTATAGGAGTGTCCACAGGAAGCACATCTGTGGCAAGGAAGGGAAGAGCTTGTAAGTAGGATTCTTCATCTGTTGAGGAGGATGTAGAGGTATCATCTCCACTTACACCATTGGCATTTGAGTGAACTCGACCTGGTCTGTATTGAATTTCAGAGTTGTAGGATTGGAGCATGGCGATCTATCGGGCAAACTTCTACTGACTTCTTCATTTCAAATAACCATCTGAGGGCAGAGTGATCAACGATAGCTGTAAAGGAGGAGTAGTGAAGGTAGCAGTCAAATTTCTTTATGGCAAATATCATGGCTAGACATTCTTTTTCTGTGATGCCATAGTTATGCTCAGCTGAGGAAAGAGAGCACCTGGCATAGGCGACAACTCGTTCTGTTCCATCTTGAATTTGACAGAGCACAGTGCCCACAGCAAAGGAACTAGCATCTGAGTAGAGCTTGAATGGTTGGTCGAACCTTGGGTAGGCCAATACTGGAGAAGAGAATTAGGTTTTGTTTTAAGGTTTCAAAGGCCTCTTTACATTCAGAAATCCAAATATAGTCACATCCTCTTTTGGTGAGGCATACAGTGGAGCTGCAATCTTGGCATAGTTGCAAATGAACTTTTGGTAGTAGACAGACAAGCTCAGGAAAGCTCGAAGGTCTTTGAGATTGTTAGGCTCTGGATAGTCTTTGACTGCTGAGAGTTTGTCTGGATCTGGAGAGATGCCTTGATGACTAACCACATGTCCCAGGTAATGAATTTGATGCTGTGCAAAACAACACTTTTCTTGGTGAAGCTTGAGATTGGCTTGTCTGAGACTTTCAACACTTCTTGGAGATGTTGGAGGTGCGCTGGCAAAGTTCTGCTGAAGACAACCACATCATCCAGGTAGACTAGGCAAGACTTTCATGACAACCCATGTAGTACGGCTCTCCATAACACGCTGAAATGTGGCTGGACTGTTCTGAAGACCCATAGGCAGACATTTGAACTGAAAAAGTCCCAAGTGGCAGCACCATGCTGTGTAGAGATGAGAAATTGGATTAATGGAAACTTGATAGAACCCACTCTGAAGGTCCAGAGTGGTGAAGTAAGCAGGACTGGCCACACCAAGACTCTCTAAAGCATCTTCGGTTGTAGGCAAGGGATGAGCATCCTGCACCGTGTAGGCATTGAGTTTTCTGTAGTCTACTATGAAGTGATACCCTTTGTCCTTTTTACCACCAGCAAGCAAGGTGCACCCCCCAGGGGCTTGTAGATTCTTTGACTATGTCTTGGTCAAGCATGTCTTTGATTCTGTTTCTGTTTGCGTCTGACTTTGTAGGCTTGTTGATGGATTGGTTTCTGGTTGGGCTGTTCTTCGATGGTGTGTTTCAGGATATCACAGCATCCGAGCTTGTTTTCTGAACCAACAAAGACATCCGGGGTAATTCTCCTGGAATTTCAAAAGTTGTAGCTGTTCCGTTGGAGATGCTGGAAGTTTGGAAGAGGATAGTCGCTGACTGAGGGGTAACTCTGTTGAAGTTGGGGTGATCATGATAGTTCTGACAGGAGTAGAGTTGGTTGAACCAGGCTGAGGTTCTTGCATGAGCTGGAGCTGGTCCCCTGAAGACAAGCAGACAAACTTTCCAATGTTGGCACCCTTTCAAATGACGACTGGCTCATCTGTGAAGTTGCAGCATTTTTGGAAGACTGTGTCATCATGCACCTCTGATAAGGTATTTCCCAGAAGGAGACCTGACAAATGCAGCTCCGGGAAGCTGTTTCGATGCCAACAACACCTTGTGGAAGTGGTTCACCTCGAATCTTGGCAATCAAAACCATTTCTGACTGAGGAGGCACAGTGACTGAGTCTATAGCTGCGAGTTGCCTCCAAGGATCTAGCGACAGTTTATTTCGGCAAAGTCTAGGATGGCTTTGTGAGCTTTGAGAAAGTACAGGCCTAGAATTATTGCAGGTTGAAGATCAGGGACTCTGTAAAACTTGACAGTAGCTTGCTGTGAGCCAAAGTGGAACTTGAGATGGACCATGCCTGTGATAGGTATGGTAGCTGTACTTGCTATGATAATGTACTTTATGTCGGCCGGAGAGACATTAGGTCTGTGACGAATAGCTTGGTTGTTTAGAATACTGCTGTTAAACTGATATTTCTGCTCCAGTGTCAACCAAGGTGGTAGTTTGCTAGGAGAGGTGATCAGATGACAGGTGCCTTTGCCCCTAGAAGTGAGAGTGTGCCAGAGTTCGCAGTTGGAGAAAACATTTTGTTTGAATTACGAGAGTCAGAGAGGTGGTCAGTTGTTGTGTTCCCCTGGTCCTGGGAGTAGCTGCAGTTATCTTGTTGATTGTGCAGCGGTGAGTGCCTGTGGTTCTCTTGATTTCTGTTGTACTTAGCTTTCAGCAGACAGTGGCAGTGTGTTTCCTGAATCCACACCACTGGCAGATCACTGGCTCTCGTGAAAGCAAAGGTGGATGAGGTCGCTGTCGAAATGGTAGAAGGACATTGACAGAGGTAGTAGAAGAAGCAGTTCAGCTGCGGTGCAGAGTATTAATACTTGTAGTGAGCATCTCTATCATTGATTGCTGCTACTGGACACATGTTATGAAAAGCGGCTAATCATGCCGACTGAGGTGCTTGTATACTGGTAGCCTAGGACATTGCTATGGATTGTTGTGCAAGTCGAGCTGCTTGAATTACATCCATCCAGGTGGTTGGTTTCTGCTGGATTACATAAAGATGGAGTTGAGGAAGCAGTCCCCGAACAAATATTGTGATTTGTTCTTTCTCAGGTTTCTGCAGATGTTTGCAGTGAGACTCAATGTCCACAATGAAGGCTTCAAGAGATTCCGAGGGTTGCATGGTGCGTTCCCACAGCTGCTGCTCTAATAACCAGGGTGGATGTGCTTGGAGAAATGGGCTTTGAAGGTTGTATAGTGTGGTAGCATCTCCTTTGACTTGGTCTGAAATGCGTGAACCAGGAAATGGCAGTCCCTCCCAGAAACAAGTGCAAGGCATTGAGATGCACAAGGGATGAGTCCAACCATTGAAGGAAATCCATGCTTGAAGTGTTCCAGCCAGGCAACAGTATCTTCATGAGGCAAGGCTGAGAAGGGTACTGGTTGTAGGCTGGTATGGACCATGGACTGTGGTGCAATAGCTTTAATGTAGGCCAGGTCATCTTGAATAGCTTGCATAGCTGGTGCTCCTTGAGCAGAAATAGAAAACTGGATGTCATGGAGGATTGTTTCAAATTTGTAGCCCCATGCCCTTGAAGTGGGTGAAGGTAGGACTCCGGACGCTCCGGCACCCATATCTGTGTCATCGTCAGATATTGTGGTTGGAGATAGGCTTCATTTCACTGAGTGAAGGTCGTATGGTGAGAAGGAGTGCCGCTATGCAGGTGACAGGACATCGTGTCATAGATGAAGTGCCGAGCAAAAATTATTTTGTAGATAAAAGTACAAATCTTTGTAGCAAAGTTCATCAGTTGACATCTTAATAAAGAATTCCAACTCAATTCTGTGTTGTTTGTTATTTAAATAAAGGTTTTGTTGCAAAAATCAGCTATTTGTTGCAGTGTCAATTCATTTCAATAGCACTCCCATTGATTTTAATGGAGTGAGGTCAATTTGTGCCCTTCACAAGATGGATGCCAGACTGTGACATGCAGTTCCTGTGGGTTTTGACTGCCTGACTGTAGCAAGATGGCCACCAGCCATCTGTCTTGTTGTTTTGCTGTGCACAAGATGGAGGATTCATGCCACGAGGCTGCCTGGCTGCTTCCCAATGATCAAAATGGCCATTGCCGCTTTGAGGTGCTTCTTCCCCACTGAGTGGAACAAATTGGTGGGGGTTTTCTGTCTTTTGAGTGAGTGGTACAAAATGCTGGGGAATTTACTGTATTTATTCATCTGCTTCCTATTTGTCTATTGAGACTCTTACTGATTTATTTTTTTCTCACAGCTGTTCTTCATTTAGTTTATTTTCTTGCCCTCAGTTACGGAATTATTGTGGAGCCATGAGAGCATTTACTGCTGTCCAGTCTTTTGGTTTCTTTTTTTTTTTCTGCCCTGTGTATTTTATTTACAGTCCTGCCTTGTGCTAATTTCTTTTATTTTCTGTGTTCCCATTTTTTTTCTGACCCTGCCCCTTTTATTTATTACTGTTTTGGTCTGTCGAGCACTTTGGCAGTGGTAGCTACCTTTCTGAAGCATGGCCAAGTCAGGGAAAAGAATTGCTCCTGTTTGCAGTCCCAAATTATGTATTGATTTATTGGGACAGGCCACTGTAGTATTGCTGAAGGGAGCCATGGTTCTTATGGCAAGAAGCATGAGGGGCAAGGAAATACAGACCTGCCAGAGGAAAGCTGCAGCTAGGAGTAGGACAGCCGGTGAGCCGCAAATTGAGAGGAGGGATCATGTGGCATGGCTGAGTTGTGAGGAGGAGCAGGACTGACTTGGGTGGTCCTGAAGGGCAGCAGTTTGGAGCGGCCTGGCTGGGGCGTATCCACGGTTCGTTGCAGCTGTGAGGGAAGGCCTTGATATCATGCTGGTGGCTCCATGAGATGTGCTACTGTGTTGAGTTGGGGAGCTTGCAAGGCGGCCCTGAGCCCCGATGTTCCACTGGGAGGCGATGTTCCACTAGGAGGCTTATGCTGCGGTGTGGGCCTGCGGTAGAGAGGAGCTCCATAGCGGCAGCAGTGTCCATTGGAAGGATGGCAGAGTAGGCAAAAGTGAGACAGTCTGTGGAGGAGCCGTGTGGTATAGGAGCAGCAAGAAGGCCAACCCTGTGGCTTGCTTCTTTTTCTTGTATTGCTCCCATATTTGTTGTTGCTGTGGCCTTTATTACTTGGCTGACTGGGAAGAGGGTACACAGGGATTCCCTGTGGCTGCAGGGAAGATCGAGTGAGCGGCATACAGGAGCTGAGCTGCCTCAGGGGGGTGGCTGCAGGAGGGCCACCGAATAAATGGAGTACCTGGCTTGGTGCAGTACATTTACTTTTTGTTTATTTATTTGCTCTGCAGTTCTTGAGCAGCTGACTTGATTTTTCTGTCGGAGCTGCAATCCTCAGTGGAAGAGGTACTGTGGCTGCAGCTTAGGGTAATAGTCCTGGCAAACAGTGGTTCGGGCAAAAGCCTTGCCACAAGCTTGGGGGGGTTGCAGTTTTGTTGAGGAGCTTAGTCTGTGCATAGGGCTGGGAGAATTTCAACTTCTGAGAGTGCCGTTATTCAGCAGCTGGCTAGAGATGTTAAACAGCATTACTTCTGACTTCCTTGTTGCAGTAAGAGGGCTGCAGGCTGCTATACAAGAGGACAGTGCATTGTTTTTTTTTTTTCTGTACAGCCAAGGCTGTAGTGTAACTAATCATTCAAGCAGTTCAGGCATACTGGGGTAGATGACTTAGTGTAATCAGCGATGCAGACAAGCGAGATGGGGTCTGGACAGAAGAAGAGCTGCATTCTCCACCATGTGTGGTGTTTTGTTTATTTGGTCTGCTACCAAAAGACCCCTTACCTTCTCTGTGGTCTGCCAGACCTTCGGTTGCTGCTGGTGAGACCCCATCTGGACTGTGTGAATAACTAGCGGATGCATAAAATAATAATGTACGTTTATTCTGTGCTGCAGATGTTCTCTTCATGACGACAAGCCCCAGACTGACAAATTATCTGACTAACAGGCATACATGGCACTGCCAGGCAGTGCAACAATTAGCTACATGCAGGTTCTAAGTGTTCTTAAAGTGGCAGCAGCTTTACATTAAAGAGGGACTCTGGTGGTTTACAAAGTAGTAGTTTGACTCAGTGTTCCATGGTTCATGTGGTCCCATGTAGAAACACAGCAGAATTTCAGTAATAATCAATTTGCACAATAAAATATTTGGAAATGTGTAGTACTGCGCTGTACCCACGAGCTGCAACTGCCCGATTTGTCTACCGCCGACCGGAAGTGACACACTCTCCTGAGGTAGCCACTGACAGCACTTATTTGGGTCTAACTGTCAGGCACAGGAATGTTCATAGGAGGCGCACGAGAATTGTACTTTTTCAATGTATTATTTGTGGAGAGGCTAAATGCGTCTAGATAATTAACTTGCCCAGTGCTGAACAGTACTTTATTTTACTCAGCAGAGAGCATAGTTTGCTGTGGCTACCGTTTCCTTGTTAGTCAGTACGTCATCTGCATTGTGATGGTTTGACAGCTCAGCTGTTATCTGTGTGGGCAGAATAGGAGATATTGTCCTGGCTTGTTGTTTTTTTGATTGTGTGCTGTACTAAAACTATTGTTTACATGGTTGTAGTTAATAGCTTACACACTGTATTGTTCATCATGCATAATATTGCCATCTGTCTG